>CM043880.1:5127905-6327905 GCA_024034495.1 Camelina laxa
GTTAGGACAATTAGGCTATATCTCTTGAGAACTGTCGTAAATGTGGCAAAAACGGCGCCGTTAGCCTTGTCTCCTTCAACGTATTCATAAAGAAAATAAAGAAAAAGAAGGAGAGAAGTTTGATGTTGAACTAATTTTTACATTATGATGAAAGAACAAATTCAACCAAGAACGAAACTTCCTCGCTCTCGCGCTCTCTACTGACAATCTGAGATCTACAGATTCTTCTTCTTCTATTTCCAGATCACAAATCTCGTCTTTTCTATTATTTGATATATTATCAATCAGGCCGGTGCATCATACCTATATACATATACTCTGCGTTCCGTTGTCTCCACCAGATTCACAACAACAACAAAGAAGTAGAAACTTCAAAGTCGTTAATTTTTAGTTTCCTATTTGAGTTATGCTCGATTTGGTTCCTGCAACTTGTTTGATTCTTCTTCTCTGACTCTTCGTTGACTGCAAGGTATATAGTTGCCGTCTTTCTTTCTTTCTCTAACCAAGTCTCCGATTTCTTTTGGATTCATTTAGATTAGGGTTTAGCGATTTTAATCGAAAGACTTAGTTTTGACTCCATTCATCTTGCTGTGTTGTCGCGATTTGTTCAGCAACTTCTGTTTTTGGATTAACTCCTTTCTCTTTTTTTCCAAAATACTTGAGGAGGTTTTAAACTCTGTGCTGGGTGGCTAATGTAGTTGTTTTCTTCAGTTGTATGGTTCTGTGTAGGGCTGTTTATGAATGTTTCCCTAATGCTAAGTAAGACATGTGGTTATGACTTAGATCTCATACAAGAAGTTTCCCTTTATCCAGGTTGCAGCAGAACCGGACGCTGTGTTGTTTATCTTTGGTCCATGTGTTGGTAGCACTCTGGTATGAGTTGTTGTAAAGTGCCAGTTCTTATCGAAGCACAAGTTGAAGTAAGTTAGTTCACATCAACTCAATCTTTGATTTCGTGATAGCAAGACCTTTCGATCAGATATTATCTTGAGTTCTTCAGGCTTGTTTTGGGATTAATGAAAAATATGTTTGTTACTGTAACAGATGGGGTCGGCTAATGAACTTGAGCACAATGGCCTATTTAGACAAGAAGACGATGCAGCACAAACTAAAGAAGCGTCTTTAATGGAGCAAGGATCACTTTCTACAAGTTTCCCCCAACACACGCCTAAATCTCCAAAGAACAGCGTGCTTAATAGCATAAAGATCGTTATCTTTTGTAATAAACTCAATCTATTATTACCTTTCGGTCCTCTAGCCATATTGGTACACTACATGATAGATAGTAAGGTAAACTATTTACTAATACTAGTAGTTTCATTTAATGTTTAAGAGCTGAATCTCAAGAAATGATTCTTACTGTGATTCAGGGATGGGTGTTCTTGCTGACCTTAGTAGGCATTACACCATTGGCTGAACGTCTAGGATATGCCACAGAGTAAGCCCCGCTAGCACTTGTAGCACTAACTTATCATGTCATCTTTCTGTTTGGGAAACTTATGTGTAAGTATTTTGCTTCTTTGAAACAGGCAACTGGCTTGTTACACGGGTCCAACTGGTATGACTTTGTTCTTCTGAAGCCGGCAATTCCTTTTCTTTTGTCCTTTTGTTGTTTTGTGGTAATTTTTTAACGTGTTATACATATTTCATAGTTGGAGGCCTCCTAAATGCTACATTCGGGAATGTGACAGAGCTGATCATATCGATTTTCGCTTTGAAAAATGGAATGATACGTGTTGTTCAGCTGACGTTACTAGGCTCGATTCTATCTAACATGTTGCTTGTACTCGGCTGCGCCTTCTTTTGCGGTGGGCTAGTCTTTTACCAAAAAGACCAAGTCTTTGACAAGGTAGGAATCCTTATACGCTTCATGATATTTTCCTTTTATTGGTATTCTTTATCTTGTTTCTGATCCCTTTTCTTTTGCAATCCAGGGAACTGCGACTGTGAATTCAGGATTGCTTTTGATGGCTGTCATGGGGATACTATTCCCTGCGGTTCTTCACTACACGCATAGTGAGGTTCACGCCGGATCATCGGAGCTAGCCCTGTCAAGGTTCAGCAGTTGCATAATGCTTATAGCTTATGCTGCTTACCTCTTCTTTCAGTTAAAGAGCCAGTCGAATTCTTATAGTCCTCTTGATGAGGTTTGTTGTGTGCCACCAGTAGTTGCCTCCTTTATTCAAACATAAATATATCTTTCCATTTCTAATCCATAAAACCATATGACAAGAGCTGATTTCCCCTGTTTTATAACTTTTCATTTTTCGTATATAAACCAACAGACCTAAAACTAGTTGGTTTGTGTAGTTCTTTTCAACCTAGACTTACCTTGTTGTTTAAATGCTGCGAACTCTAGGAAACAAATCAGAACGAAGAGACTTCTGCTGAAGATGAAGATCCTGAGATCTCCAAGTGGGAAGCTATCATTTGGCTCTCAATCTTGACTGCTTGGGTCTCTCTTCTTTCTGGCTATCTTGTTGATGCCATAGAGGTAACAGACAATCATTTTTCTGCATTTTATCATATGAGTAATAAATATCTTATTAGCTTACTAATTAAAAATATAGTTAACTTGGCCTTCATTCGTTGGTCATATAATCTGTCCACTGCTAGATATTATTTATTGCATGGAAATAATCACAATATCATGATATGAATGTACCGTTTTTTCAGGGTGCCTCGGTCTCGTGGAACATACCAATTTCTTTTATCAGTGTCATTTTGCTTCCTATAGTCGGGAACGCAGCTGAGCATGCAGGCGCCATCATGTTTGCTATGAAAGACAAGCTGGTAGGCATTCTTGGGCTGTAACAACTTTAGGCTCTTCATTCCAAACTAGATCTTTTCTTGAGACACAGCTTAACATTTTCTTTCTTCTACAGGATCTGTCGTTGGGAGTGGCTATTGGGTCCTCGATCCAGATTTCCATGTTTGCGGTATGCACCACAGTACATTGCAAGAACAGTAATATATCATATTTAGACAACAAGTTCTGTCAATAATCTCTGTTCCTACTTGATTAGGTCCCATTCTGCGTGGTGATTGGATGGATGATGGGTCAACAGATGGACCTTAACTTCCAGCTTTTTGAGACGGCGATGCTGTTCATCACCGTTATAGTAGTAGCTTTTTTCCTCCAGGTGGATAAAAATGCTTAAGGATAAATCATGGTTTATATAGAGCAATGAAATTCCAAAACTTATAACTGATGATCTCTGTTATGCACACAGGAAGGGACATCGAATTACTTTAAAGGATTGATGCTCATTCTTTGTTATTTGATAGTAGCTGCCAGTTTCTTTGTACACGAAGATCCTCCTCAAGGTTAGTTCACTTGAATACCGTATACTGAGTTTCTTTGCTATTTCTCCGGGTATATTGGCTTGTTCTTGTTCCATCATATGGACATGAAAGGGAATTGGTAGAGAATTGTGCGTCTTCGTTGCATTCAAGAAGAGCATTCTTTATTGAAATTTGCTTATGTCTCTATTGTGTTGTTTTTGGTTAGATGGTATATAAATCCGAGGAAAAGTCTGGCGTGAAGCATAAAGGGTCTTAATTATAAGCTGATGATCTCAGTAACACGAAGTGTTGGGGAGAGAGATTTGAAGATGTAAAGTGGTTTCCCACAAACTCGAATCTGTTAAACATGTTGCTTTACTTGTTCGTGCAAAAATATTGTTCGAACAATTGAAGCATATATATTCCTTTTTTGGCTTTCCCTGCCCCACGAAAATCAACATTCTTAGTGACTTAGAAGGTTGCGAGTTTTGTTAAATTACAATGATATTATGAAAGATTGAAGATTTGTTCTTGTGTTACACTAAACAATTGCATTTCGGCTTTTGAAGAATAACAGTCAAAATTTGAATTGAAATGATGATACTCGGAGAAGTGTGCAAGGGACAAGGACAACCACATTTTTCATACTATATATATTTAGATTTATGGATGTTAAGGTTTAAATTTTAAACTTTTAGGGTTCTTTGAAATGGTTTGACAAAAAAAAAAAAAAAAGGTTGTTTGAAAGAATCTTGAGTGATTCGGATCAACATCAAACGGGAGCAACAAAGGCTAAGCACCATAGCGGAAGGATCTAGTTCAGTTTGTTTTACAAAGACCAGAAAACACCAACTACACAGCAACATAGACGGGTCTCAGTCTCTGTTTTCCAACATAAATGCAACTTTGTTCATGTGAGAATTGAACCCCGGAGTTTACCAAATTGTTGATCTGCAAAACCCATATTATTTGTTCTATCAATATATACATTTTAAGTTAATTTTTATAATTCTCTAGTCTCGCATTTTTTTTTTTTTTTTTTGACAACAACAACAGAATAAATAAATCAGCTCAAATGAGCCAATTGGGGTAGAAGTGGTTTACAAAAGTAACCACATGCGGTTGGGTTCGAACTTGTCGCGCCAGTCTATCCGCAAGAACATTCGCATTCCTCGAAATAAGAGTCAACGAGAAGCTTGTGAATTCTTCCACATCTGATGTCGCTGAGGTAGGCTGAGAAGGCTGGCGGTCGGAGGGCGAAGACACCATCTTCACCAAATCGAGCAGTCTGTGTAGAAAGCCACATCCCTGAAATCATGTCCTATCATACATCGCAATGCCCAAACAAAAGCTTCAACCTCCGCATGAAGAGGTGAAAGACTCCGACGTACATTTGAAGCACCCATAAGTGGTGAGGCTCCCTGAGCCGACATACACACCCAGCCTGCACCTGCAAACTTGTGCGTACTTTTCCAAGAGCCATCAACAAAACAGCGGTAGCCAGTAAAAACTAGAGGGAGGGAAACAAGTCCTCTTTCCAATCGGGGATCCAAATTTGGACACTCAAAAACATCCGCCTCCTCGTCAGCCTGAGCCGCTGTCCAGGTTGCTTCACTAACCAGCCGTGCCACCTCGTCAGGCCGTTCCACCTCATTTTCAAAAACCCGGGCATTCCGCGCTTTCCAAATATACCACATAATCCAAGGAAAAGCATTACATTGCGACCCGGATTTTGTGCCCTAGAAAATGGTCCACATTTGCAAAAACCGAAGCTGTTGGAAATCCAATTGTGCCCATCGGAACATTGGAGAGAGCCCAAGTCTCACGAGCAGGCGGACATTGAAATAAGGCATGATTTATTGTTTCCATCGAAGCCCCACATCGAGCACACTCCACATCACAGGCGATACCCCGGTGACGTAAATTCGCCATCACCGAGAGGCATCCAGAAAGTACTTGCCACATAAAATGCTGAAGTTTTGGGGGACACTTAACCGTCCAAACACTTGCCTTTAAAGGATTTATATCAGGACCACAAACCAATGGCGGTGGTCTAGAGGAAGCCACCTCACGTGCCGTGTGATACCCTGACTTAACCGTGTATTTACCCGATTTTGTAAAATGCCAGCCTAGCAGATCCCCTTGCGGAGTCATGCTCAAAGGTAGGGAACCTATCAAAGCCACATCCACTGGATCGAAATGGTCAGCCAGCCGATCCATTCGCCGGTATTCGTACTGCGATCAATAAGATCTGAAAGTTGGAGTAAAGGATCTTTAAAAGAATCCTTACTTAACGCTGGTCTCGGGAATTGGGCTGGTATCCAGGGATCTGTCCAAACAGAGACAGTATCCCCCGAGCCAACCCGTTTAATAAGCCCTTTGCATACCAAAGATCTAGCCGAAACAATACTTCTCCAACCATAAGATGGAGAGTATGATTTAATAGGTTCCATAGGGTTTGAATTCCGATAATACCGACTTTTGAAGACTCTCGCGAAGAGAGAATTTGGGACGTCGATCAGCCTCCATAACTGCTTGGCCAGTAGGGCCGTGTTAAAATCATCTATGTTCCGGAAGCCCAAGCCTCCTACTTTCTTACTCGAACAAAGTTTCTCCCAGGCTACCCAATGCATACCCCCAGACTGACCATTACTACTCCACCAAAACTTGGCAATTGCACTAGTAAGCTTGGACGTAATCGTTTTTGGGAGCCGATAACATGACATCACAAACGTCGGGACCGCAGTGGCCACGGACTTAATCATCACTTCTTTCCCCCTTTGAAAGAAATTTCGATGTCCAACCCGTAGTACGACCTTGAAGCTTGTCCGACAAAAGCAAAAACCTTTGTTTTTGATCCTCCCACTCTCCCAAACCCAAATACGACCCCATGCCACCCAAATTTGAAATCCCAAGAACTTCCATTTCCATTTTCGTTTCCTCAGACACCTTATGACCAAATTGAAGAGACGATTTTGTTAAATTTATCTGTTGACCCGCCGCCTCATAGCCCCTCAAAACCCCTAGGATAGCTCCACATTCTTCCTTAGTTGCTTTACAAAAGAACAAACTATCATCCGCAAACAACAGATGGGTGATTGGTGGACATTGATTTGCCACCTTGATTCATGTAATCAATTTGTCCGCTTCTGCCCTCCGAATATTGGAGATGAGAACCTTCGTACATAAAATGAATAAATAAGGCGATAGTGGATCCCCCTGCCTCAAGCCCCGACCGGGATGGATAAGCCCTTTCGGTTGTCCATTAAGTAAAACCCGGTACTCCACCGAAGAAACACAAAACATAATCCAAGAAATCCATTTCTCTGAGAACCCCATCTTCCGAAGCACCTGTTCAATAAAGGTCCATTCTACTCGATCAAATGCCTTACTCATATCTGTCTTAATGGCCATAAACTTTGATTTACAAGATCGATTAGTACGGAGGCCATGAAACATTTCCTGCGCGATTAAAATATTATCTGATATCAAGCGGCCCGGAACAAAGGCCGATTGAGTCTCCGAAATAAGACCCGGTAACACCCGCTTTAACCGTTGACATAAGATTTTTGAAATAATCTTGTACCCCATTACACAAACTAATCGGCCGAATTCGGCCATCCGTGTTGGCTTCGCCACCTTGGGTATTAAGCAAATATGGGTTGTGTTCAACCTCTGTCAAAGGAACCATGTGTAAAGAAAGAGTTGACCAAGGAAACCAAATCTGTTTTAACAACTCCACGCCTTCTGAAAGAAAAGCGCTGTCATCCCATCTGGTCTGGTGCTTTATCGGATGCATCATAAACAAAGCTGCCAGACCTCCTTTTCCGTTGCCACACCGGTAAGACGATCATTATCCACGTCGGTGATCAGTGTATTTACGTCCCTTAAAATATCCTCACAATTCGCCGGGTTAATAGATGTAAATAACTCCTCAAAATACGAAACCATTTGTATTGCGAATAGCAATATCCTCAGTAGACCAAATATTATTTTTATCATATAATCCCACAATCCGGTTTCGAGCCCTCCGTTGCTTCGTTTGTGCATGGAAGTATTTTGAATTCCTGTCCCTCATCCACCGATTCCTACTCTTCGATACCAATAAATTTCTTCATCTGATATGCTTCACGCAATTGTGAATGCAACAGTAATGTCCGCCGGATTTGTTGCATCATCCGCCTGAGCCACAGATAGCTTTTGTTTTAGCCACAGATAGCTTTTGTTCTAGTCTCGCATATAAGGACATAAATAAATATAACAAAATTTAGCGGGAATAAAAAACGACAAACGACACAAAAACAGTTAAAAAAATGTAAGAAAGAACATGTGAAAAGATCAAGTATATCGTTTTTTGTTACTAGTAATTAGTATACGAGAATTGTTAGTAGGTACCAATTATTATTGGCAAAGTTGATCGAAAATAATTGTTGTCTCTTCTTGATTTTAGTTTTAAAATGAGGTAAAAAAAGATGTTCAGTATTCTTGGTTTGTTCACAGCTATATTGGCTGGAAGACAAACGTATGTTGTTAATACAAAAAAAAAAAAAAAAAAAAAAACTCCAGACCCACGCGCTGCAGGTCCATAAATTTTTCATTTTATGCGAAAATCCCCAAATCGGAGGGTTTTTAGTCTCACGCGCTCAACGCGCCTTTGGTGCGTGTGGTTTTGTATTTTCCATCCTTACACGCGTAACGCGCGTATCGTTTGAAGACAAATTTGTGTAAAGCAGCGAATCCCACACAAATCAAAATGATATGTCACAGCATATATTATAATAGTTATGTGTTCTAAAAATCTTATCTAATTTTTAAAAACCGAAACCATGGTTTTATAAACTTTCATGTTACTATAATCTATTGGGCACAAAATTAAAAATCAATAAAAGGTGGAGTTACAAAGATGTGGTTCCTTAAACAAGAAGAGTAGTATTGTTGTCCTTGTGACGAGACTCACTCTATTCTCCGACACGAATCAAGCAAAGTACGAAGAAGAGGAAGATGTATCGGCCAAGATCTGCAAATGTAGGAGACAAAATACCACATTATTTCATCACCAGGAATAGATAGATAGATACCTAGTATGTGTAGTATTTATCACATTTCTGATTTCTCAACAATTATAAATCAAGGAAACCAATGTAAACTCAAACTCTCATTACCTCAAGCTGATCTTCAGTGAAAGAGTCTTTCTGGATGTTCCATGTGTCCGCATGGGTTCGTCGGAACTCAGCCACTGCTTTTGTCACAGTCGATTTTATAGGTGTAGGTTCATCCGCGAAACGAGCCAGTAATGTCACATGATCAGGCAACCAGCTGAATTTTTTTACAAAAAGCTTGAGATTAGTTAAAGACGTTCAAGACTTCAAGTTCAACCTTAAGCTCTGCGCTACACACTTTTGACGTAAATATGTTACCTGGGCATGTCATAAGGAACAGACAAAACTGAAGCTACCAAACCAAGAACTGCTCCATGCACCTCCGCAATAGACTTGGTTGAACTTGATTTCCTGAAACAACCCGATACAACTCTAAGGTCATATTAAAACAAAATGAAACAACAGATTTGCAAATCACAGCTTATTTTTTTGTTCATTGCGTTTTCACATTGGGCCACACAAGTTAACACAAAAATGCTTAAAAGGGAAGGGAAGGTAAGGTAAACCTCCGGTTCCTTCTCTTTGGAATGAGTTTGCCTCTGCATAGGATCTATCACGAAAATCTGCCGCAAAGTTTTCATCTCCTCCTTTCATTAGGCCTGCTAGAACTGCTGCAGCATGTTCTCGTACCTGAAGACCAGATCAAATCAATGAGGAGTTAAAAAACTACGCACTTGATCTTACCATATGCAATTAATCACAAGGTTGAATCATTCAAAAAACGCTAGTGGACAACAACATAATTCTGATGAGGAGAAAAAAGAAGCTAGGAACTTGCCTCCACTTGGCTGTCAACAAGGAGATTTTCCACGGTTTTCCAGATTTTCTGTTTCTCTTCATGAGTGAGGATGAAAGTGTGCCTAGTAGGAAAGGTTATATAATAAAAAAGCTTTATTAGTCAAAAGCGCCTTTGCTTGTCACTTTGCTACATGTAACATATATATTCAACAGATAATACCTGTACATAAAAGTTCGCAGATATGTCAGGGTTGAAGATCTTATACGCCAGTTAGAGTCATCAGCAGAAGAAAGAATGACTCCAATAACTTTCTGTAGATGAGAGTCTGGGAAAAGTCTCCACTTTAGCAGCTCAAAGGCTGCTTTAGCCAATGTCGACAGATCTTTATGTGATGTTTCCTTCAATAGATGGAAATAAATCTTCCATGGTTACCAGTCATGGAAAAGCAATTGAGAAGAAAGAAAGTTTAAAAAATATAATGGTAATACCTGTAAGGATATCACTGGATAGAGGAATCCTGCAATTACATCGAGCAGATACGAAGCCCTCCCCGATTTGAAAGATGAGATAATGAAATGGAAGAGCTAAAGATAGGATAAAAAAGAAAAAAGATTAGTATCAAATGTCTCTCAAGTAAAGGGTCGAAGAAAATTGAGACAGCCAGTACCGTCTCCATCCATTTAACATCATCTAGAGAATCGCCGTTAGATTGAGCACTTTCCATATCTACATCTGCTGAAGTGTCTAAGCTATCTGATATGCCAGCTTGTTGAATGTTTGTAACAGCTTCAGATGCTCGTGCACTAATCAACGTGAACCAATTTTCCTCCTTAAGTCGGCTATCAACATCTGTTCTCCCTTCTTCAGATGGATATTCTTGTTGATATGACATCCGCAGCCGAATGTTAGAGCATAACACTGAAAGAATTACACCGATAGCTTCCCTTATCTGTTCATTGTCACACAAAACAAACAGGTTTTCAGAAATTTTACTTTGACACTCATATTTTAGCTTGTCAAAGATAGTCAAATGCATAATTCTTCATGAAAACAAAATGGACAGAGATGTCGAGTACACTAGATGAGTGTGAATCTTACTTGTGCCGAGGAATGTGACATATTACAGATCAACTCATCAAGAAGCACGATATGCAGCTTCACTTCTGATATGGGCATCTTTGGTGGAGATAGTTCTATCAGAGCAGCCGAAAGAAAAGCATACCGCTTTGCAACAACAGTGGTGGTCGCACTTGGTGGTAATGGTGCCACTATACAATCCAAAATTTGTTGTCTCATGACAGGAATTTTCGTTCCTTGTTTCCCTTTCCCTGTGACAGCATAACGTATGCATGCAGCCCACTCTGGTATGGATTCTACTGATTGGCCAAGAATAACATTCTGCAACTGAACCATTATCCAGCTATCCCACTCACTAAGAAGACCATTAACATCAGAGTGCAGTACACCTGCTAATGCTTCAGCAGCAACGCACTGTTTTGGTCTCTCCTTGGCATTACAAAACTCCTCTAAGGGGCTTTTTAGTGCCATCAACACAGGCACTCCACATTCTTGTGCTAATCGCTTGAAGATACGAGCAAAACTAGGGTAGAATATATCACTTCCTAACAAAGATATCCAACTAGGAGTTCTTGGCCATGAAGCGGAAAATTCGAAATAGAAACGAGTGATTGACTTGTCCGCCATGCTCTGGAAGGACGAACTTCCGTGATTTCTAGAGGAACTATCAGTGTCAGTAATATGGATATGCGAAAGACTTTCAAAAGTCTCCCTGAAGAATCCTTCTTCTTGAAAAATTTCGCTCAATGCTAAATCAAGGGATGAGTTGGCACTTTCTTGTGAAGACACAGAAGGTTGATCCTTGCCTTGCATCTTATGCGGTGACTCTTTAAGTAGAGTGTTTAAAGCTGAAATTGCCAGTATTCTTGTCTGAGGAAGTTGACTTTTCAAGTTTCTGAGGAAGTGGCCTGTAAAATAATCTTAGTTAAGAAGGAGAAACTCAAATAATATGAAGAAAAAGCCTTCCAATATATTCCACCAACTAAAATCTGTACCAGCAGTTTCATCAAGAATTTTGAAGGAGAAACTTGGGTCAATCCTAGAGGACATAGCTAGCAGAAGGAGCACTCTGTTAGCCATCAAGTTGTACCTGGAATAAGTAAAAAAACATAATGTCTCCATACCTTCCAAATTATGAACTGAGAGTTGGGGAGCTAAAAGTCTAACTAGGTCTACATAAATGCTTTTCCAATGAAAAACATAGGATAATGGTAGGATAGATATACCGCCAATGCAAGCTAGAAGAATCAAAACTCATGGAGCCGATCTGAGATACAAGATCTCCGGAAGTAGACCCCTCAACACGGCTTTCCAATGAGCGAAGTATATTTCTAGACAGTCCCGCAAAGTGAATGTTATATTTGACAAAAAGCTGCAAGCATAAAAAAAGTTAGCCAAGAACTGAAGGAAAAAGAAGGCCTTCACCCTAATAACAGAGACTGGACCTTTACCTCAATGATTGCTTTTTGGGATTTCATAGATTCATGATGAGAACTACAAAATATTAAAAACAAATTTTAATATCAATTTTACACGCATATCTGTCCTTAGCAAGAAATATGTTATTTATCTCAGAAATGTAAAAAGGTTACCTTGAAAGAACCCCAAGAAGAAAAGAGGAAAATGATTTTGGATCCTGGAGTAGCAGAACAAACATTAGTTTTTGCATTCGAAATAAAGCAAAGAACAACTATCACTAAATGACTACCGTCGTCAAATGCTTGAGAACACTTTGTGAAGAGAGAATGGCACAAGAACCAAGGACTACATGCTCTGGTACATCCGGATTTCGCAAGTTCTCTGTAAGGGACAGAACACACTTTGAAAGCAACGGGGGCCATCTCTTTAACAGTTTCAGCAAAGATTTTCCAGCAAGCCTGAATAACACCAGAGTTTAAAGCAAAGCCAGGTCATTAATGAATTGAAAGAAGGGTAAAGCCCGGAAGAGAATTTTACAGACAAAATTTTAGGAGATGTTTAGTCCTTTCTAAAACTTAATACATATAACCACTGACATGCATATTTTAACCACAGATGGACACATAAGTACTCACACTCGAACAGTCTCATAGTTGTGCAGACAGAGGGTCAAAAGATCATCAACCAGAAGTGTCAAGGGTTCCGGTGGAGAGAAGTTCGCATCTGTACGAAACAGATGATAGGACGATTGTGATGACCTCCATGTGTTGTGCATGTACGCCTTGTCAATGAGTGCCCATCTAGGCCTGGAAGACAAGAAGATTTGCAAGAAATTAAAATCAAGACGTGTATGTATTTAATTTAAACAAATGGGAGAATTACCTTCTCTTCCCCTTAGAATGAAACTCTGTAATAAAGTTCGCTGGAGGCTCGACAATCGCAGTAGATTCCAGTTTCCAAGCCTGCCTGTGATTTGACCATTCATCATACTCCAAACTGCCTGCAAACATTTATATGACAAGTGTTACAAGGAGAAAACATGCGGCTAGTCAACAGAAAGAAAGCAAGCCAGAAGCTTTCTGCAGTACCATAGTTTCCTAGAGCATCCATTATGCGGATTATTAATATCAGCAAGATGCTGTCATCTGACTTTTTCTCTAACAAGTATCTGCAAACATCATATAACAAAACCACAAAATAATATTTTTAGTAGTAGTATATGCTTTTTAAAGAGAAGTAAGCAGAGCAGCTACTGAACAAACATTACTTGCAGGCTGCATGAATAGTTTCAGCAGTTTTTTCTCGTATTTCAGCACTGCCAACACATGAACCTGATGCTCCAGCAATAAAGAACGGCGGGTCTTCAACCATATCATGTCTGGGTGATGGCCTGAAATCAGGTAGGCAAGACAAAACACCTTGCAATGTCGAATCTATACGCAAAAGAGTCACTTTAAGGTGTGTTTTCTCGTCTCCTGCACCACAAGTATCATCAATGAGGCAAGCACATGTAAAATATTCGGAGCAAACAAGTATGAATACCGCACGTAATATCACCCATGCAATATAGAAATGTCAGCCTTTAGCTTTAGCATGAAACATGCAAACCAAACTGGTATACGATTGATAAATATGTATATTCTCTTGAAGTAAGACTGAAACACACAAACCAATGACCGAAATTACCTGCATCAGAGTGGATGTTTGATTGGCAAATACTCAAAAGATCATCTAATGCTGACTGAAGATGGAGGTCTAAGAGCTCATTGGCAAACTGAGTTTCCTCTTTGGTGGGAACATGCCACCTGGAGTGTGCCACCTGCTCATCCTTAGAAGAAGCTTTGGTGCTGATCCATTCCTCCAAAGCAGGAGCAGCTGGGTGACGAGACAAACATCTAACAAGAGCAGAAATTTATTGTTTTTAAGTAACGAGACAAAAAATACACACACACACCACGATATTGCTAAATAGTCTTGAGATATTACGCACTTGTACTGGTCAATAGGATAGTAAAGAATCAAACTTCCGAGGAGAGATCGAAGAAGATGATCCCCAGCTCCATTAACCTTTTTCATAAGGCAACCATCACATTATCAAACAAGTCAGATAAATATACATGCTAAAAAATGGTATACAAAAGACAAGCGTACACATCATTAAAAATGGTATACAAAAAGAAAAATCTGAGTCCATAAATGTCATTTCAGGAAATAATACCTTCCAAGATGAGGAATTAAATGCGGAAGATATAGCTTCGATCAAATGACCTTTGTACCGAAGAAGTGAGCTGCCTCCATAAGTGATGGCAACTGACAATACTTTCAGCTGATAATCTATAGCTGCCTCAAGCGCTGGAGAAAGTGTTTGTTTGTCTTTCTGAAAAGGGGGTGAGACAAACAACAAAAATATTTATTTACTTTGCAAATTGAAGAGAATGCATAAGCTTCAAACAAAAACCATTGGTAGCACCTTATTGACAACAAGGGTCTCTGCACTTCCTTTTCCTCCATACCCAGTGACAGGGATTTCTTTCAAAGAAGATATAACAGCAAGGAGCATTGGTTCAACAATTTGAGAAATTGCTTCTTCGGGGTTTGAATGAACACAGGCACAACAAAGCAGCCCAACCTCGGCGATTGCCCCAGGAAGGATATTTGTCTGAACAAACTTTGATATCTTTTTCAAGGCCTGTTAGAGATTAACGGAAACAAGCAATTAATCTTCTCTTCCACCGAAAAGTATAAGGAGTTTCTAGAGTAACAGAGACAAACCAACCTGGCTATATAGAGATCCAGATAGTCTTCCAAGTAGGATTTCAAGCATGCAATAGTAATAAGGACCATCCTCAACTAAAAACGTTCCAGATGTTGCCGATGAACTTAGGCCTTCATTTCTACAGCATCAGAAAATCTTAACATAATTAAGAATAGATGAGAGGAAACTAAATGTTATGTAACAAAGAAGAAGAGACCACAATTATGAAGCAGGGTTGTAATAAACCCTGACTGCAATACATTACTCACATAACACTGCTGGGTTCCAAATGCTGTAACAAAGCGATCAAACGACACAAAAATTCATCCAGCCACTCAGAGAAGGTAGCCATAGTCATGAATGATAAGTCATCAGAAGTATCGTCCAATACAGCCATCTGCAACATGCAAGGATAAAATCGGATAAAGAAACAAGTATTTTGAACAGTGAATGTTTGAAATATTTCAATGTTAAAGAGCTTACATTGGAAAATATGGAGCCAATCAGTTGCATAGTTGCCAAGGTTTTAGGGGGGGTCATTGGCATCCATACCAAGCAATGCATTTGATAGAGAAATCCCTATAAGATCAAGGTACATCCTACCATCCACATCACCACCAAGATCTTGTGCTTTAGCAGTTGACATGGATGACTGCAGGATTGACCGGCCAGCAAATGCTACGGACATCATAGCAGTTTTCAACTGGTGGGTGGCAGTTGTCTGACTATACATAAACATTTGTTATGAAGTTAATTGATAGATGAGAACAGCCATTTTGCAAGAAATAGATATGGCAAAATAAGGATACAAAAGTCTGTAAGATAACGAAGCGAACACAAACTACAAACCGTTTCCAAAGCCAAATGGAACCGAGACGCCACAAAAGGAAGGACCAAAGAGGGCTCCACATAAGACAACATGGATGTCGCTGCAGCAACTGTCTCGGAAAGATGTTCATTCTTGCTATATTGACCACGATCAATCAGCTTCAACACCACGTCAACAAAAGCTATCCTCTCCGGCTTTCCTAAACAGACTGCTGACAAACTATCTGGATCCCTGTAGGATTATGATCTAATCAAGAGACTGCCAACATGATTACATGCATTAAAAATGGTGATATTGTTGTATTCTTACTGCTGCTCACGCTGCAAACGCTTTTGGAATGCTGTCACCAGGTGGAGCAAAAACCGTTCCAAGGAATAAGTCCAACGGCCACCATTAGACGGATGATAATATCTACATTTAAACAGTATAGAAACAGTAAGTAGAACAGTTGTAACTTTGCAGTTTACGAAATAAATAAACAAAAGAGCGTTATAGGTTTAAGTCAACAAACTGTTCTAAGAGGTTGACCAATTTCTTGAACTGCTCATGTGCCGAACTTCCAGGTTTCAGAAAGTATACCTGAAACAGAAGCCAGAAAATCCATCCCATTAAGATCTATTAGTCAGATACAGCAGAGAAATGCAGTAAAATCAAAATGTAATACAACTTACAATAGATTGTGCAATTGATTTTGATGGAGTAGTAGTGTTAGAAAACAAGAATCTTGTGTTTCTGGGAACATCAACTGAAAAAGGATATGATCCACTTCCATTTGCAACAGGAACCTAAAACTGAATCAAATAAGAATCCGGTGTATGGAGGAAAAGGTAATACAGAATCTGGAAGATGACAGGAGGCAGGACAGAAGCATCTGAATCTCATTTAAATTTTGCCATCTATACGACTATACATGCCCAGCTGCTTTCAGGCATACCAATTTTCTATTTTCCAGTTCAGCTGTCCAGACATTTCATGAGAGCAAAAATATATAGTTTTCGAAAATAAAACAGAAGCCAAGATGTTTTGACATTTTAGGTTGGAATTCTAAAGACTTAATAATCACTAGCAACACCAGGAAAACTTCACGCACCTCAAACATATTCAAGAATCTACTGAAAAGCATGGGAAAGTAGGACTCCCAGTCGATAAAGCTGCAGTTTTTTATCACACGAGCTAGCACAGCAGTCCACTGACTGTTCCAAAATTGACAATTTGGTATGGAATCCCAGAGCTCTAGACAGTTTTTTATCCATTTTCTACATGGTCAGAAGAAGAAAAACAAAGTAATACCTTCGTTAAAATGTGAAAAAAACCAGAGATATCACTGGTTACCAAAACAAGAATTTGTCCTTACTCAGAGAAGAACTCCTGATTTTCTGGGTTCGTAGGAAGAAACAATCTCACGAAGCCAGAGCCCTCAAACGAGGAATTATGCCAGGGGTTCTCCAAAAGAGACCTGAATGTGGGTAGAAGAAAAAGGTGAGCACGCTATAGCATCTTATAAACTCTAACTACAGTCATCATCTAGCTACCCATAGTCTTAAATTGTCTAACTCAAATATCGTATTTTCTGTAATGATTCTATCGAAAAGCTTGAATTAATCATTTGCCCCTACTAGTGAAGGCACGACTCTCGACTTGCTCGGAACTGCCAACCTTCATTAAGAGAAGACATCTATACAGGTATCCTAATAGTAGGATTTGGATATGATGTCTTTACACATTGATTCACAGAGACTGACGTGCCATCATAGGGACGTGGTATACAGGAGAGAACTGGTGAGAAATATGACGGCCATAGTGAATTTTGCAACCTCATAAGAGATCCACAAAAAATGAGCACAATTACTTCCACAGTACTTTTCCCCCTTCTCCAACACTTTGTCCATTGCAGCAATATAACAGAGCGGTATCACATATAGGAATGCAAGATAGAACAGACAGGATCATGATAGTGTCGTAATAATGCTCTTTGACAATACTAGATACACTAACGCGTTTGTAGAAGTAATAGCACTACCATGATGAATTTAAAGATCCCATGTCAACAACTTACATGAATTCAGACCATATCTCTGATGCAGCCCCTTGTGGGAAAAATCTCCTACAGGAACGAATGAGAGAAGTAACAGCCATAAAGTGTCGTTGTCTCAATCTCCAACCTTCAGGACCCGGGCTCCTTCAGACGATACAAATTTGAAAACATTAAACATGAAAAAAAACCAAGACATCAAAAACGGAAATAGAAAAATAATTCCCTCCATGAGTATCTAGGAAAGACCCATAAACGGATATAACTATGCCTGCCAGATAATCAAAGAGGACTAACCTGCTGAAATGTGCATGAATCAAGGTATCATACAAGGGCCTCCACTGAACTTTCAAAGACAGCTTCTTACGATACTTGTTGATCAGTCTGACTAAAACATTACCCCATCTAACCTATTGTACCAGAAATAATCACTCAAAAGGTAAGCATAATATAGTGGAAAAAGCAAAAGGGTACATGAGGAAACGGGTAGGTAGTTTTCGAACCTGTGCATACAACTTGTTCTCAGATGAATGAAAAATTTGTAAGCCAATTTCCACGAGATCAGTAACATCTTCCACGGACAGTTCACTTTTCGCTCTAACAAAGCTGCAAAATGTATTAAAAAAGGTCATCAGACAATAGCCAAGTACAGCATCATAAGAACCAAGTATGCCCAACTTACAAAGTGAAAAACATCATGATGCAAGTTACTACACAATCAATCCCAGATACATAAAGATAACCAGAAATTAAACTGGAATCAGTCAGTCAAATGATTTCAGACGACCAGAGTGCATCAATTTAGTAAACATCACGCATACTTACACATAATACACTGTTCATTTAACTCAGTCTTAGTCGTATGTACTGCGAACACCTAAAACCCCAGCAAATAAATTTCGATATACTGAATCGATTGTAAACTGAGCTAATCGTCTCTTAAATTCATCATCCACGTCTTCAAATCGCAATAAGAAGCAAGCAATTCGAGCAAAGAAACAACCAAAAAAAAAAAAAAAATTGAACGAGGGTTTTTTGCAATCAAACCGCGAAATCGAGGACTCACAGTTCAATAACGGAGATCCATTTAAGAGTGGCGTAAACAGACTCAGGATCATCAGGTCGGTGCAACTCTTTGACGCTACGCACGACACGAGCGAATGACTCTTTCTCCTTCTTCGTCTCCTCCGCTACAGGCGGCGGTAACCATTCATTGTACAGATGCATCTCTTCTTTCTCAGTCTCTCCTCCGTCTTCTTCGTTCGTCTTCAATTTTTCTCTGCAGATTTGATGTAGTCCTCTTCTCTCTCGGACTCTGAATTTATTATATAGCCTGCGTTTGCTTTTCTCAGTTTTTTTTTTTTGTTTTCTTTCCAAGCAAGAAAAATCATATCCAAGGAAAAGGACAAACACACAAACTGTGTGACACAATTATAATAGAAAATGAATTACAGCTTGGTGAAACAAATTAAATTAATTAATTATCGTATTGACTTTACCGTTGACTGGCTATCGGCAACAGGCGCGGCAGGTAGTACCAATTTACCGAAACCGACTAATAGTAATTTCTAATTGGCTCCGTATGTTTTAGCTATAATTTTGTTTTACTCCCATAGGTTTTGAAATATTTGACTTTGTGCCCTACGAGTTACGTATGTACAACATTTTGTTTTATAAGCTGGAACGCATTACTGTCCACACAAGCAATTCTCTCTAACCAATAAATTGTGAATTAAATTCTGACCGTGCCGTCGTGACACATACGCATAGATGGATATTTTGTTGTCAACAGGTGGAATTATATGCAGCTATTGTTCATTGAGTTTTATACATTGCATGTATGATGACGACATTCACATTGCAGTTTTCTTTTCTTTTTTTTTTTGTTAGGTTAGGGCTGTGGTAACTGATAAGATTCCACGTTCTAAATAACTGACTGAAAAGTTATCAAATGATAAATGTATTGGTATTGAATTCTAAGTTAGTTTAAGGTATTCAACAATCAACAAGGTCGTTGTAGTATAGTGGTAAGTATTCCCGCCTGTCACGCGGGTGACCCGGGTTCGATCCCCGGCAACGGCGATATTTTTTCCAATTTTGTGTGACCACAACAGGCCGTTCTTTTGTGTGCCTGGAATCAAGTTTTAAAGGCCTATTTATATGACCCATATTAAAGGCCCAAACAACAACGATATTTTCATTCATCAATTACGAAGATTTTTGTTTTTTTCGTTGAGTATGACTAATTTCTATGGTTTATTTATAACTTTTACGTACAAAATATCACATTTTTCCTTTTTTTTTTTTTTTCTTCTTCTATATGCTTCATATGTTGCAAATAAAGCACATGAGTGTTAGCAGAAAAGAAAGCATATACAGTATAGTTTATAGAGCGAACTTAATTTCCTTCAAATCCAACACAAAATGTGAATAGCAACTTACTAAACTCCCACTCGTACAAAACTTACAGTAGGATATAGAGCATGTAGTGATTCATTCATGCCTTAATGAGCTAGTGAAAAGTTACACGGCTATGCGGAAAAAGAAACCTACTGCAATTTCTGTGAATAAAGGGAAACCATTGATGATGGATTCTCTATAAATAATAAGTGTGTCGAGGTCCTTCTTTTTATCTATATATAAGGCATTATATTGGATCGTCAAAAAAAAAAAAAAAATAAGGCATTATATTGTTCTTTTTTTTTATAAGTATATGAGATATATCTCAGTACGTAGTCTCAAATTCATGAACCATATTGTCTTTGTGCATTTGTTGAATCTCTAAACACAAGGTTAGGGGGTAGTGAAGCAGCGTTAGATGGTGCAGAGTCCTCTAAATTAAAATGCTAATGTCTATTTGTGCAGAAACTAAAATCTTTTTGTTAGGTGGTCAAGAGTCTCAAGACTCAAAATATAAGCATGCCCGGACATATGATAGAGTGATGAGAGATGAAGACTGAAAATGCAAAACCGAATAATATATGTTTATAGAGAGAGGTGAATGCTAAACCTAATAAACCTAGTATGCTAATATAGTAAATTTGCAAAACCGAATAATATTGAGAAATATATAGAAGCATCTCTTCATCAATATCTTCAAGATTTCATATACCACTAATGTCTCATACGTACAGAGAGGAAACATTCCAAACACATGTTATTTTTTTTGCTACTGTTGGGAAAATCTATATATGAACGATCCACTTGATGATGGTATATTTGGTAAACAATAGTGAAAGGGTTGTTGGTTCGCTTAAGATCGGTAGTTTTCTCATCTAAAAGATTATCACATACTTTTAAGATTCACAGCCAAACTAAACATTCTAATTGTATGTTAATTTTCTCGAAGTTGCATATCAATATAGAGAGATAGAATTTGTGCCTCGAATTTTGGAGTCTTGTGAGTGTGCAAATATCGGATTTTTTTGGATGGGACCATAAAACACGACGTCGTGATATTTTGACATAAATTAAGTAGTGTGTCTGTGTTCCCAAGATAATAAATAATGTTAAACAAAAAAAAAAAATCTCTTATACTAGAAGAGAAGAAAGACAAACCTGTCCTTATATACACCAAAAAACTTTCATCTTTTCTCTCGTATCTTCTCAGGGGTGAATATGTCTAAAATAAATGGCATATACAGTATATAGAATTTTGTAGCTAGATGTGGTTAATTAATCCCAAACAATCATGTAGATATATACTTATTAATCAAATCTAATGAAGGAAAAGAAAAAAAAAAAACGAACCGTCTCTTTCCCACTCATATGTAAGTTTAATTGGTTCTTCTTCTTCTTCTGTGAAAAGATAAAATTTGTTGCTGTTCCTCTCTCTCTCTCTCTCTCTCTTCCCGTTTTCACTTTTTTCTTTTTTTCTTTTTCTGGTTCTCTGGCGGCCGATCCCGTCGCTCTACCTCTTCAGATATATTATTTCACATGACCTCCTAATTGGAAATTATCACTAAATCTCAGGATGATTTACTGAAATTTCTCGTATCTGGATCGAAAACAGAGATTTCATTTTCGTTCTGATTCCTACTAATCCTAGGGTTTGTTCCCCCTTTTTGATCTATATTGTTTGTAGTCCTTTTCACTGCCTAATTTAGACTTCTGATTGTTAGGGTTTCTGAATTAATTGAGTTTTCTCCTTCTTTTTTCCAATTTCGTCCGCTTTGGTTTTTACAGGTTAATCCCTTTTTTTTTTTGTCTCTCAGTTATGTATATAATCACTTGAATTGAAATTAGCCTAGTGAGAGTTGCATGTTTTAATGTTTCGTTCGATTTGGGTATTTTTGTTAATGTGTATATATATTAACTCTTAAACTGTGCATTCAGTTTAACTCCCCTGTTTTTGCATAAGGAATATAGTGTTTCTTGATATGGTAGATTTTAGTAATATGGTTGTGTGTTTTGTTTATGCAGGTAGGTGCCTTTGATTTTTAATTACAAATGTCCAATTATCAAGGAGATGATGCTGCTGAGTACATGGAAGACGTAGATGATGAGATGGAAGATGTTGAAGATGATATGGATGAGGAGTTTCGTGGCGATGATCTTGGTGCTTCAGATTCTGATGTTGATGAAGTTGATTCTGTAATAATGCCTGATCATGGCTTTGGCTTTATCTGTTTTGTTTTGGCTATGCTACTTTATTAATAATTTCTTGTTCAGTTACCTATATATGTTGTAAATTTTGTGTTATTTGGTTTCAGAATACTAAAGCAGCTGATACGACGGCAGAGCAAGCTCGGAAAGGGAAAGATATCCAGGGGATTCCTTGGGACAGGCTTAGTATTTCTAGAGAGAAATACAGACAAACTAGATTAGAACAGTATAAGAATTATGAAAATGTCCCTAACTCTGGGGAATCCTCTGAAAAGGTAAGGGTTATTATATTCTCTGGATCCTCCATTGTTGTTAGTAGTGTTCAGGTGGGCGCATTTACTTATTAACATTATTTTATCGTATGGATTTAGGTTTGCAAGGTCACACAGAAAGGGGGACTTTTTTATGACTTCTGGAGGAATTCAAGATCTATTAAATCTACTATACTTCATTTCCAGGTCGGTTTTTTTTATTTGTTTGAGAGTTTGCTAATTTGGACTAGTTGATGGTTTTTTTTTTTTGTGATTTTGATTTATATATCGTCTTTGGCATGGTCGAGGGCTTAACATTTTTCTACTACTAAAACTCTCTATCTGATCATGCTGTGTCATAGTTGAGGAATCTGGTATGGGCAACTTCTAAGCACGACGTTTATCTTATGTCAAATTTCCTGGTTACACATTATTCTTCTCTAACGTCCGGAAAGAATGAAGTTCTCAATGTTCGTGGTCATGTTGCACCATCCGAGGTTAGTTTTTGCTAGAATGTAGAAAGTTCTACTTTAATGTAACTACATGGGGTCCTGAACTGTTTTTTTGCTGCATTTAGAAACATCCTGGAAGTTTGCTGGAAGGATTTACGCAGACTCAAGTAAGTACACTTGCAGTAAAAGATGACTTTCTAGTTGCTGGTGGGTTTCAAGGAGAACTTATTTGCAAGGTAAGTCGGGATTTATTTATTACGGATTTATCACATTAGCAACGTGCATTCTCATTAATAAGCCTCATTTGTTTCCATATTGGTTCAGCATCTTGATAGACCGGGTGTCAGCTTTTGCTCTCGTACGACTTACGATGATAATGCTATAACCAACGCTATTGAGATCTACAACAAACCCAGGTTTGTGCTTGTCTTTTGCTGAAAAGATCCACAGAAAGTTGCTAAGAGTCACTGCTTCTATCTAACTTAGTTTTTGTTCTCTGATTGCAGTGGTGCACTTCATTTTACTGCCTCAAATAATGACTGCGGTGTTAGAGACTTTGACATGGAGAGATACCAGCTTGTTCAGCATTTTCGTTTTCCTTGGCCAGTGAATGTAAAGTCCTTGCTTCCTTCTTGGTTTTGCTTTCGATTTAGAATAACTCTGGATCTCTTAGACTTGCGGCAAATAGCATGAGTTACAGTTAGGCTTTTATAACCCCATTTATTATCCAATTTACCAAATCCAGGTGATAAATGTATATGTGCTTCCAATCATTTAACAAAAATGGTATTCTTTTGTTTTCAATTTGTTGGTACAGCACGCATCTTTGAGTCCTAATGGTAAATTACTGGCTATTGTTGGAGACAACCCAGAGGGCCTTATAGTAGATCCCAACACTGGAAAGGTACATATTTGTGGTCCTGAATATAAGCATATGAAAATGGCTTGTCACCACGCATATGCTCTATAATGTCGAATCTTGGGAATTTCATCTGCAGACGTTGGAAACACTATCAGGTCATGTGGACTTTTCCTTTGCCTCAGCATGGCATCCAGATGGAGTCACTTTCTCAACGGGAAACCAGGACAAGACTTGCCGTGTTTGGGATATCCGTAATCTATCTCAATCCGTTGCTGTCTTGAAGGGTAACCTGGGAGCAATCCGGTCAATCCGCTACACATCTGATGGAAAATACATGGCCATGGCTGAACCGGCTGACTTCGTACATGTCTATGATGTCTCAAACGGGTATGAAACAGAGCAGGAAATCGACTTCTTTGGGGAGATCTCTGGAATATCTTTCAGCCCTGACACAGAGGCGCTCTTTATTGGGGTATGGGACCGCACTTATGGTAGCCTCCTTGAGTTTGGTCGGCGCAGGAACTACTCCTACCTTGATTCGTTTCTATAAGCACAAAGAGAAGTATACACAACCCTCTCCAAGGAATAAAAGAGAGTTCATACAGCAACCAGTGAAGACGACATAATGGATCTCTTGAAGGTGTAAATGATGTGTTGTGCAAATGCTAGTAGTTAGTGTCTTTTGTTACGTTTTTCCGGCTGGTGTGTTGCTTCCTTATGACTGTTCAAGGTCGGTTACAAAGATGTGTACAAAAAGGGGTGGTTCAGTGGTGACACAGTCTGGAGTAGGACTTGATGGTGTTGCTGCAGCTGGATCCATCATGTTCAAAGTCGGTTTGAGATTCAAGGATCATTGCTGTTCTGTTTGGTGGCTTGTGAGTCTTTTTGTTTTTGTTCCTTGTATTTGTGGTTGTTGTAGGAACTCGAGTGTTTGAATCCTGTTCTGAGTTTAGAATATGGAGATGCTTAATTAAACTATTAATTATAGTTATAATAATAATAAGAAATCTCTGTTCGTTAAAATTCGATTGCATTTTAACTTTGTTTCATTACATTTCTGCTGTTACAAAAATTTACAAATCACATCTGTTGCATAAAACCACAAAATCTTCCCCAAAAGAAAATGGTGACGAGCTCATCTGCATGGCTCTCTCCTACAACAACATTCTCCGCCGTAGCTCCTCAAAGAAACCTCAATTCCATCTCCTTCCACGGCCTCCGACCCCTCACCTCCGATTCGTCTTCTTCAACTTCCAAAGAGAAAATGTGGCGAAACAAGGGGTTGCCGGAGCAGAACGGGAAAAATCACTTCGAATCCGGAGATGATGGAGCTAAAGAATACGCGAGTCTGCTGAAATTGAACGATCCCGTTGGATTCAACATTGTGGATGTACTCGCTTGGGGATCAATCGGACACATCGTCGCTTACTACATCTTAGCTACTTCTACCAATGGTTACGATCCCAGTTCCCAACTTCTTTTGGCTGATTTGTACTTTTGGTAACTGTTTGTGTATCGGGTATTAAATAAATGTTTTGTCTTTCTAAAAATGTCCATACGTAAACACGAGAAGATAAATATTGAGTAGAGTTTTATTTCAGAAGTCAAACACATAGAACTTGATCTCTCTGGATATATATGGGTATGCCGGTAACACTACAAAATGGCACTTACTAAAACAACGACAGAAAGACACAAGTCTGCAGTTAGTAACCTCTTCAATAAACCCTATAACCATAAACATGGCAAATTCTGCAGATGATAAAAAAAAAACATAACATTCAAGGTAAAATGAAACAAGTTCTCTGAAGAAAAAAGATAATGTTACAACAAACACAGATGACAGACATTACAAGGGAGAGACTACTGAGCCACTGTAGAAGCAGCAGCAGCTCCTGAGTCATGTGAAGACTTGTATTCCAACATCTCGATTCTGTATCTCTCCACATCCTTCACTCCTTTGTCTTGATAAACCTGTAATGGCGATCAGACTTGCGATCAAACACTGGTGTTCATAATAATAATAAAATATGAATTTGATTTAATGATGATTTGATCCATACCTGTTTCTCAGATTCAGTGAGATTGCTCCACATGTGTCCTATTTTCTTGGTGATGGTTCGTTCTTGTCCTTGGTACTCAGGTTTCAGCCTAGCGTACTGCTCAGCAAAGAAGAAGTTGTAGCCACTCCTGTGGCACTTGGGCTTCTGAGAGTCGACTACAGCCAACTTTGCTTTCTTCCTATGCCGGCGTTGTGATGATGGTACAGTGGCTGGAGGTGTTTCCATGGTTTGTTGGGGCTGCCTTGGCGTTTGAGGCGTGTGGTAAAGCACACCTTTCATCTCTTGGTTACCCATTTTCATCGTCACCAGATAGCCGTTATCAAACTTCCCGTCAATGCATCCATGAACCTCAAACCCAACTTGTGGTTCATCATTACCTGCACATCCCATAACATACGTAAAAATTTAACTAGACACACCTGGCGAATCTAGGCGGTAATCTTACACAGGTAAGGAATGAAATCAAAGGAAAGACAAGTGTATTTATTTTGTGGCTTATATTCAACAAAAATGGGTTAGAAGCTGATACAACTAAAAAGGAATGAAACTGAGATTTGTGACACATTAACTCAGGATGAATTAACCCGTGAGAGAAAACTAATGAACCCGAATATGGAATTAACAGCATATCAGACTATGACTTGTTTACAAAGGAGCTGTCGTGAACTCTATTTAATGGACAGACTACTAAATACAACATTCTACAAGCTGATGCATTGGAGAGGGATATGAAGGGAAGAAAACAAAAGCCAGAGAGTTAGAGAAACGTTTCTTATACCTTCCTCAGGGTTTGGAGAGTCACTGGCAAGGTTCTTCATTGCTTCATCTGGAAAAGAATAAGAATTTAGGGTTATCTCGGCATGTCACATATAAATGAAAGAAAAGGCAAGACAACGATAAGAACTTTCAAGTGTTGAGAAATAGACCTGTTGATTGGATTGAAGAGACTGGCTTTTCAAAGTAATACACATGTTCCAGCTGAAAGAGAAACTTGAGATAATACTTCCTCAAGACAAACGATGCACTTGTTATCGTTGTAGGAAAACTGAATGCACCAATCACTTCTTTCCATTTCCGATCCTTAATCACCTAGAAAAAAAACACATTTCAATTCTCAACAAAAACAAAAATAATCTCCAAACCGTATGGATTAATGGCAACATGAACTCCTCCTACCCTTTCAATGCCACCTCGAGATGTCACCTCAATGAAAAGCCGATGCAGATCAAGAGTGTTTCCTCCCACAGTAGGAACCCTTTACACAAGACAGAAAACATTTCAACAATCTTTCAATGATCGATTAACGGAACCATAGATAAATCAACACATAAAGCCTAAACTCGTTCATAGATCATAATTACAATATCGAGATTAGTAAATACCAAATCCAAGTAAAGAAGAGACTATAAACCTAATTCAACAGACGATACACATGACACAACGCGCTCACTGCATTAACGAAACACAAACTTGACCAATCCGGATCTCCATTAAAACCCTAATTGACACATTTACCATCATTACACTAAACACAAAAAATCTAATGCTTTAGCTTCAATCTTAGCAAAACAAAATATCAACCTTTAAATCTATAACCCTAATGAATCTTAAAGAGAAAAATACAAACCAAAATTGCATATATCTTCTAATATAAATCGTACAACCACAGAACAACAAAGAAACACCATCCAATTTCAATCGACACGACGAGACATATAATAGAACACCCAGAAACCAAAACAAACTTAAAACAATCTTCAAACCAAACGCGACAGTCTCACAAAACCCAAAAAAAAAAAAAAAAAATACACAAAACGAGAAAGACAAAAAAGGAACTCACTTCAAAGTCTTGGTGGTTAAACCAAGCAAAGCTCGAAGCTTTTCCCAGAAGAGAGCAGAGTCACGAACAAGATCATCATATTTGGCAGGAGCAGAGGAATCGTCGCATCTCTTAGGATAACCATTAACGGGCTCCTCCACGTGAGTTTGAGAGTAGGCTGAAATATCAGTCGACATTGGCCGTCTTGGGGGTAAAGAGCAGCAATTGAGGCGAGACCGTATTTAAGATTTGTATTTCTTCTTAAAAATATGATTATTATTGTTAATCCTCACTTACATATTTATATTGAGTAAACAGGATAACGTTTTCACCAATTCACCACACAATTTTTAGTGATTTTATCTAAAGAGATTTTTCCCTAAATCATCATATAGGGAGATTATTTTCTACTTTTTTTAGTCACACCAATTTATTTACTTCCTTTTTTCGGCTTATTAGTACTAATTACTCTTTTGATTAGGTTTAACTGTGAGAGTGATAGCCGAGCCCATAAACAGAAGCATCTTCCCCGGGTTCATGGGCCTACTTTAAAAAGAAAAAAACAAGACCGGACCGGTCAAACGGGATTGTCTATTTTAAACTGGATTTGAGTTGAATCGCTGATTTTTTTTATCTTAAAAGAGATTTCGCCCTAAATCACCACATAGAGAAATAATTTTATACTATTTTTTTTAGTCAGACCACTTTATTTACTTCGACTAATCTCTGTATAATAAAACGGAAGTATACAACATTATTTTTGTAAACTTTATTATTTTTATAAGTTAGTTACAAATAAGTTATAAATAAGTTATAGATTAAATAATATATTAATTGGTTACAAAATAATAATTCGTTGCAACTTTAATTGTTTCCGAAAATCATACTAGAGAATATATTTCAAATCCCCTGTATAATAAAACGGAAGTACACAACATTGTTTTTGTAAACTTTATTATTTTTGTAAGTTAGTTACAAATAGGTTATAAATTAAATGATATATTAATTGGTTACAAAATAATAATTTGGTGCAACTTTAATTGTTTCCAAAAATTATGCTAGAGAATATATTCCAAATTTATAAACGAACAAACTTTATTTCGGAAGATTTGTAAGCTACAACACATTGTAACCAACATATAGAAACACAATATTACAAATTTATTTTCGGAGATTTGATTGCTATACAACATTGTTAATATACTTTTAAAAGATAACAAAAATATACTTTCAAGCATAAAAAAGGGATGTATATTGTTTAGTCTTTTGAAGGACAAGTAATTATATTTCATTGTGGTAGATTTTAACCCGCGGTACACCGCATGCCAGTTTTTTAAAACTATTTTTTTAAAAAATTTGATTATATAAAAACTATATAATATGGATTATAAGATTAATTATTTGATTATTTGATATATTATAGTTTATATGGGTTGTAACCATTAGTTAAATCCCGGATCCTTTTAGAAAGGATATTCCAAAAAAATAAAATAAAATCTCCAAAGAATATTTAATTAACCATATATATTATATAGGCAACAAAATCTCAAATATTAATATTATTCACAACAACTTTTAAAAACAATCACTTTTAACTCGGATCCTAAATTTTATTCACAACTTCTAAAAATATTTCATCAATTATATTTTATATAAAAACTACAATATAAAAAAATTTCAACTCAACCCTAATTTTTTATAACAACACTGGACCGGTCAAACCGGATTGAAGCAGCTTGAACCGGTGATCCAATTCAGTATCCAATCCGATTGTCAAAATATTATATTTTTGGGAAAATTCTAAAATCGTAACTTAACTGTTCCGACAAATCGTGACAAAAAAAAAAAAAAAAAAAAAAACTGTTCCGACAATGTGGTAAAGAGACATTTTATTATTACAGCATTACAATAAATGAAAAATCTGTAGAAACAAAAATATTTGATAATTCCACAACAACAAAACCAATTGTTTTCAAGTTGGTATAACTAAATGTGAAGCAGGAGAGGATTGAAGGACGAGAAACCAAAGCATGGAGACAAGCAAGATCAATTGCGTCAAAATATAGATACCGAGCTTACATGTTTTCCCTAAGATGACTTCACGGTTTGATTCAGGATCTTCTGTCAAAGAATGTAACTTCTTAGGTTCTTGGGGTAATTGTAGTGAGCTCAGAGATCCTGTGAGCATCAAATGCTCGATTTCGGCTTCGATCTTTCTCTGTAAAATGTCTTCGAGTTCAGATTCCATCTTAGAGTTTTCGAGTTCTTGGATCCTGGTTTCTTTTTCCTCGAGAGCACCTCTTGCTTCCTCGAGTTTGTGTTCCAGATGTTTTACCTTCTCCTTCAAGATCAATGCCTTTGGTCCTGAGGATGTTAAGTTATCTTCTCTACAATTTTCATTTCTTGGCTGGTCTGATGAGCTCAACTCATCGATGTTTGACTGTAATGGTATAGGTTCCTTACCCAGCTCCTGAAAAGTTTGAACCTCTGCACACGGTTCAATTGCATAATGTTAGTTTAGAATTATAATATAAACATTGAGAACAACATAAAGATGTTGAGTTATCTTTCAGACATGGTTATTGAAATCAAGATTTGTGTGTGCATAGTACCTTTCCAAAGAGCTTCCTGCAGAGCTGCAAAACTTTTGATAGAATCTGCAAACGGATCCTTGTCTGCCCAATGATTGTTGTTTTTCTTACTCTCATCTCCATCTTCTTCTTTATACCCATTCTCGCTTCTGCTATACGTTTCAACTTCCTCCCTAACTTGACCTTGTTGGCTAAATCCGCCAATATGATTCATCATCAATCTCTCATCATCTTTCTCTCCGTAGTTAGCAAGAGAAACCGCACCACTCGAAAACACAAAATCACTACTTCTCAAGTCAGAATCCATGCTGGAACAAGGCTTCTCCTTCTCAATATCCACCCGCTCTTCACTAGCCTTCTTCACGGTATCAACACTCCATATTTTCCCTTGGCTACCTGAAACAACCTTCCCACCTATTGCATTACCGCTATGCTCTTCGCTTTTCTCAGAAGCTTGGCCAACAGTAAAGATACAACCAGGATCAGGAGGAGTAAAGCCGTTGACTACACCTGGATGATGCACCATATTAACAGAACCAACAGAGCCTTCACTACTCTGCCTTGCTTCAACTGAAGACAAGTCCACATGTTTAGAAGGAGGATTCACCAAACCAGTCAAATTACGCTTCAGCAACTTACTACCATCATCAACAGGAGCAGCGTCATCGTCCTTCACAGGACCATCTCTTTTGATCCTTCTCCATTTCTTCAAACCGAAACCTTTCCTTGTCGCCGGAGACTCAACCCTGACAGAACTATCAACGCTGTTCGATCGTTGAGGTGGTGATCCAATACTTCCATTTGCAGTATGATCAGCAAGTACTGAGTTACCATTGTCTTCCTCCACAGATTCAGGGACTGAGTCATTCATGCCTAAATCCATAACCACTCCGTTAAGATCTCTCTAAAGTAACTAGATTTAGCTCAAAAAGATAATATAAACTTCATCTACGAACTACGATGAGAAGAACCAAATTCAACAATCTCATCTGATCAAAAGTCTATAAATCTAACTTAGAAGAGGAATCGAATCGAAAAAAGCGTACCTCAATACAATCAGTAGAATAACTCATCCAACGTCGAGAGCTTCCACGAGTAACAAAGGGAGCAAGAGAAACAAAAGAATCTAACGGATGGGTCATGCGACGGAGAAACCCGCCGACGACATTGGAGAGGATACCGGAAGGGAACTTTAATTAGTTAAGCTGCTGCTTTGCGAATTGGCATCAACGAAATGATTGATAGAAGAAGACCGAACAGAATGATTTACGGACAACAGAGTACGCACATGGGTCCCATATGACATAAACCCCCCCAGTGCGCACAGCTGGCCGTCCGATCTGGACTCTTAGGTACACAGAGCAACGAGTGAACCCAAGTATATGAGCCCATTTTATTGGGCTATTAAGGCCCATCAAATCGAGTCTCTCCTCCAGGCTATCCAAGTTTTGCACTAGAGACTACATTGAGAGTAAGAGTAGAGTGTTTTCAACTTCAGACTTGTCCAAAAATATGTTTTTGATATTATTTTTATCAACATTTTTAGTATTTTGATAAAAATCATGTATAGTTATTAGTTATTACTATCTTCCATTTGATATACAGTATAGACTTCATATCTTCATGATTTACCTCTAGACCATAACATTTCTTAGGGGGTGTATTCAATTTGACATTTTAAGTGATTTGTGTAAGAGTTACAAATCCTATGTTATTCAATCATGTATTTTAAAAAGTCTTCTGAAATCCATGTTATTGAACTGATGATTTAAAAATCTACTTTAAAATCCATTAAAATTCCTTGTTATTGAACTGATGATTTAAAAATCTACTTTAAAATCCACTGTTATTCAAAACAGTTTTGTGGATTAGGATTTTAATAACTTTTAGGATTCTGGAGGATTCTGGAGGATTTGTTTAGTTAAAAATACAGAAATCCAAATCTCATGGTTTTAGGTGGGATTTGAAAGAATTTTACAGAAAATCATATGAACTTCCCTAAAATCTATCAAAATTCTAAATTTCCTAAATCCCATCAAATTCTCTAATTAGGGGGGTGTATTGAAACAATGATTTTGGAGAATTCTATGGGATTTAAGAAATTTGGAATTTTGATAGATTTTAGGGAAGTTGATATGATTTATGGTAAAATTCTTTCAAATCCCACCTAAAACCATGAGATTTGGATTTCTGTATTTTTAACTAAACAAATCCTCTCAAATCCTCCAGAATCCCTAAAACTTATTAAAATCCAAATCCACAAACTGTTTTGAATAACAATATATTTTAAAGTAGATTTTTAAATCATCAGTTCAATAACAGTGGATTTCAGGAGACTTTTTAAAATCCATGATTGAATAACATATGATTTGTAACTTTTATACAAATCACCTAAAATGTCAAGTTGAATACACCCCCCTAAAATCATGGTTTGAATACATCCCCTTAGATTTGCTCAATTGTGCATATCACACACATAATAGCTACTTGATTGTATTATTAATAGATTGCATTCTTAATTATATTTATTAAGATTATTAATATTTATGATTTATCATTGTATTTTTATTAAACAAATGTAACTAATTAAGATACCATAATATATTTAGGATGTAATTTGTTATGTTTAATAATATATGAATCAAAATTCAAAATAATTCCTTTTGAAATTAAATAACATTCAAAATAATTAATATTATATTATTATTTAGGATGTAATTTGTTATGTTTAATAATATATGAATCAAAATTCAAAATAATTCTTTTTGAAATTAAATAACATTCAAAATAATTAATATTATATTATTATGTCTTTATCTTTGTGTCTACTAGAATATCTTATAGAATAAGACATCATCATAGACACATATATATATATATATACACACCCATTGTGTTTGTTGTATCATCTTAACATTGTATTACCCTTCTCTCATTTTCATAGTAACAAAAATATTGCTTTTCCTACTCTCGTTGCCTCCATCAAAATGGCTCGATTGGCACCGGCAACATTTGTCATATTTCTCATTTGTTTTATGTGTCTTGAATCTTATGCCCATGTGAGAGATCTGACTTCACCACCCGAAATACTGATGGATACAATTTATGGAAGCTATAAAAGTGGACTTAGTCATCGAGGAAGAGGTCACCATGGCTATGTACCACCACCACCACCAAAAGTACCGATGGATACAATATATAGAAGCTATAAAAGTGGACCTGATGATCATGGAAGAGGTCACGATGTACCGCCACCACCAAGAGTATTGATGGATACAATCTATGGAAGTTACAAAAGTGGATCTGATGATCGAGGAAGAGGTCATGATGTACCTTCACCACCAAAAGTATCGATGGATACAATATATGGAAGCTATAAAAGTGGACCTAGCGATCGAGGAAGAGGTCACAATGTACCGCCACCACCAAAAGTATTGATGGATACAATCTATGGAAGTTACAAAAGTGGACCTGATGATCGAGGAAGAGGTCACGATGTACCACCACCACCAAAGGCACTGATGGATACATTCTATGGAATCTATAAAAGTGGACCTAGCGATCGAGGAAGAGGTCACAATGTACCGCCACCACCAAAAGTATTGATGGATACAACCTATGGAAGCTATAAAAGTGGACCTAGCGATCGAGGAAGAGGTCACGATGTACCTTCACCACCAAAAGTACCGATGGATACAATCTATGGAAGCTATAAAAGTGGACCTAGCGATCGAGGAAGAGGTCACGATGTACCACCACCACCAAGAGTATTGATGGATACAATCTATGGAAGTTACAAAAGTGGACCTGATGATCGAGGAAAAGGTCATGATGTACCACCACCACCAAAAATACTGATGGATACAATCTATGGAAGCTATAAAAGTGGACCTAGCGATCGAGGAAGAGGTCACAATGTACCGCCACCACCAAAAGTATTGATGGATACAATCTATGAAAGTTACAAAAGTGGACCTGATGATCGAGGAAGAGGTCATGATGTACCACCACCACCAAAACTATAATATAGTAGGGTTAAACCAAACTATAAGCCTCTTTCAGTACCATTAACTAAAACTAAATAAATTTCTTTATAAAAATAAGAATATAATTATATATAGCCAGAAAAATAAATTGGTTACAAGTTTGAATCTCCATGGACAAAGTCATCAAAAATTCAAATATATCTTTAACAACTTGAACATATTTGTGTAAATATAAAAATAAAATAGACTAAAACTGAAAAATTCTATAGACATATTATTTCTTTAGCATTCAGATAAAAAAAAATATGAATATAGTAAAAAAAAACAAATCATTACAAGTTTGAACTTCTATAGACATAGCCATCACAAATTCAAATACAACTCGAACATATTTGTGTAAATACAAAAATAAAATAGACTAAAACAGAAAAAATTATATAGATATATATCATTTCTTTAGCATTCAGATAAAAACGTATACTTCTCACTTATATACATGTTTATGTGTATTAGACAAACTCGAATTATATATACGCATTATCAACAAAACAAAAACTCGAATGATATACCGAAATTATTCTATTATTTTTTAATTGATCCCTAATTGACACACAATAATAAAATTGATTTCAAGTTGAAAAGAAAAAAGTAGTAGTTCAAAATCCCTAGTTCGCAACAGATAATATCAATCATATATATAACGCGAAGAAGAGATCTGTGAGGAAGAGTGTGAAGATGTTGTGTTGATTGAAGTTTTATAAAATGATGGAAGAGTTGACACAGAAGATGAAGTATTACTTAATACAAATTCTGGTATAGCAGAACTTAAGTCGCACTTGGTGATCGTGCTAACACAGTGATTAACACAAAGCATAGAATATAAGATGATGAATCAAGAAAACTGCAGTTATATATATCAAACGTCTGAAGTAGTTCTTGTACTAATCCGACGTTAATACAGGAAGTGGTACAATAAGCTGAATTGAAGAGTTTGAGTATAAAATCTTAAGGCCGACTTGGAGAAGCCAAGTGGCGGTTGTTGAGCTGGATGAACATCTTGAATGGAAGATTCAAGATGAGATCATGGAGAGATACTTTCCTATTTGTTGTATAATAGAAAATTCATATTTGTTGTATAATAGGAAAGTTGCCAACCCTAGGAGTTGTGCAATTGATACAAATACTAAAAGGACGCTTAATGAAGATTTGCGCGCTTCAAAGTAGTTTCGGGAGATGCACACAAGATGTGTGGTGTCGCCCTATCAACAAGATAGAGAGATCTTTTGATGGTTTTGTTGAAGATCTACACTAGTCGAAAAATACATTAGTGGTATCTTCTTTCATTGTAAATTTAGGAAAGAGTGGTGGTGCCATTAGCAATTGTAAGTTAAAAAACTTTACTAGTTACATGCACTCAAACGCTTTAGTACCTTAACATGTAGATCTAGCCATGAATATGCGATTTTCATATTGCCTTACTACGTCGTCAACAACACAACGTGAGTCGACGATTGACTCCTCAACGAAGATGTTACTTTCCTTTTGTTGATTTATTAATACTAATATATACGAATAGTGACTCAAATGATATTCAATTTGTTTATATCTTTTGCATGATGCGTGCGTTTATTTATTATATATTCTCTGTTTCCTGTAAATTCAACGTTAGATTTATAGCCAGCAACGAAATTTCAACCTAAATCTTCGTAGATATCGACTTTACTAAGAAGTTGATTCAAACGTACTATTCAGAAGTTGATTCCTCGACTTAATTATTTCACTATTTTGAAATTTTCAATGACCGATAGTGAACAAGTAGGTTAAAAGAACAGGTCAGATAAAAGAGACCATGAAACTAATTGCGTAACAACATGTGTTACATGTCATAATTCATAAACTATAGATACGTTGTTGGCTTAAGCTTGATGGACAAGTAAAGACAAGAAGGCTCAAGGATAATCCTACCGAGATATGGAATAGGATTAGTCTAAAGCTTATTTAGGAGTTATCTAAATAAAGTATTCCTAATCAGTTTAGGACTTGGTTTTATGAATTCTCTATCTATATAAGGAGGTGTCAATGTGTGACACAACTTGTGAGAAATAAGAGAGTTTGAGAAAGGCTTTAGTTTTGAGTTAGTTTCTAAAGCAATAAAAGTTTTCCTTGAGAGAGTTGTGTTCTTAAGATTCTTGCTTGTTTAATTTCAATATTTGGTATCAGAGCTTTATTGAAATTTTGCAAAACTAAAAGTATCTTTCGAACATAAGAAATAATCAGGTTTCTTTCTTCAAACAAATTTTTTTTTCACACGAATACAAGAGAAGTTGCTCTTGATTTAAAACCATGGGAGATACGGAAAAGGATGCAGGAACCATAGTCACAGTACCACATACAGTACGAGAAAGCGGCTCCTCCTCAATCCAATGTCCGATGCTCAACGCCACAAACTACACCGTCTGGTCCATGAGGATGGAGATTGCCCTAAGAATCCACAAAGTCTGGGAAATTATAGAACCAGGGTCAACGAATGAAGAAAAGAATGATATGGCCAAAGGTTTGTTGTTTCAGTCAATACCGGAGGCTTTAATTCTTCAAGTAGGAAAGCTCACCTCTGCAAAAGATGTTTGGGAAGCTATAAAATCAAGACATGTTGGAGCGGATAGGGTTCGAGAGGCACGCCTACAGACCTTAATGGCCAACTTTGATAGACTAAAGATGAGAGATAATGACAAGATTGATGATTTTGTTGGAAAATTATCTGAAATCTCTACACAATCTGCAGCCTTAGGAGAGGATATCGAAGAACCAAAGTTAGTAAAGAAGTTTCTCAAAAGCTTACCCCGAAGACGTTATATACATATTGTCGCTGCTCTTGAACAAGTTTTAGACCTCAACAGAACTAGCTTTGGAGAAATTGTTGGTAGACTTAAGGTTTATGAGGAGAGAATATGTGATGAGGATGATCAGCAAGAAGAGGATCAAGGGAAGCTAATGTATACTAACATGGATTCCCAATCTGTCCAAGGTTACTCCAGTGATAACAGAGGACGAGGACAAGGCGGTGGAAGATTTGGTGGCAGATTTGGTAGAGGAAGGGGGCGAGGTCGTTTTGGTTATCAACAGAAGGATAAATCAAAGATTGTATGCTATCGATGTGACAAAACTGGTCATTATGCATCGAATTGTCCAGACAGATTATTAAAACTTCAAGAAGCAGAGGAGAATGAAGACAACACTCAAGAAGCTGACCAGCTGATGATGCACGAAGTAGTATATCTTAATGAGCAAAACATAAAACCTAATCAGCTGGAGAAACATCCTGCAGAAGATAACATATGGTACTTGGACAATGGTGCGAGCAACCACATGAGTGGACATCATAGCTATTTCGTCAAACTTGACGAAGCTGTCACAGGTAAGTTTAGATTCGGTGATGATTCTCGGATCGATATCAAGGGAAAAGGGTCAATTCTGTTTGTGTGTGCCAATGGAGAAAAGAAGATCTTAAGAGAAGTTTATTACATTCCAGAATTAAAAAGCAATATCATAAGTCTTGGTCAGGCAACAGAATCCGGCTGTGATGTCAGAATGAGAAAAGATTATTTGACCTTACACGATAGAGATGGAAGACTATTGGTAAGGGCTAATAGATCAAAGAACAGGTTGTACAAAGTAGCTATGGAAGTTGAAACTACTAGATGCTTACAGATCAAGACACTCAGTGACACCTCAAAATGGCATGCTAGACTCGGACACTTAGGAATCGATGGAATGAAAACTTTGTTGAGTAAACAGATGGTCACAGGTCTCCCGAGATTCGAAGTTAACAGAAACCTATGTTCCTCTTGTCTACTTGGAAAACAAACTAGAGGAGTGTTCCCTAAGGCAACATCATATCGTGCCTCACATGTGCTTGAGCTTGTTCATGGAGACCTTTGTGGACCCATTACACCTGCGACTAATGCTGGAAATCGATACATTTTTGTGTTAATTGACGATCACTCCAGATATATGTGGACATTGCTCTTGAAAGAAAAGAACGACGTCTTTGAAAGATTCAAGAGGTTCAAAGCATTAGTGGAGCAAGAGTCAGGAGCTATGATTAAAACTTTCAGAACGGATCGAGGTGGAGAATTTGTTTCAGGAGAGTTCAATAAGTTTTGTGAGATTTCTGGCATACAAAGGCATTTAACAGCTCCATATTCTCCACAACAGAACGGAGTTGTTGAAAGAAGAAACAGAACTTTACTTGGAATGACTAGAAGTCTCTTGAAGCACATGAAGGTTCCAAATTATTTGTGGGGTGAAGCAGTGAGGCATGCCACTTACCTCATTAATAGGATTCCTACGAAAGCTTTGGTTACGCAGACACCATATGAGGCATTTAAGGGAAAGAAGCCAAACCTGGAGCATCTTCGTGTGTTTGGTTGTATCGGGTATGCAAAAATAGAAGCTCAACACTTGAAGAAGTTAGATGATCGATCGAGAACTCTAGTGCATCTTGGCACAGAACCAGGATCCAAAGCCTATAGGTTGCTTGATCCTCTGAGAAGAAAGATAGTTGTAAACCGAGATGTGGTCTTTGATGAAAATACTAGCTGGAGATGGAATGATGAAGAGGTTACTGGAGATAAAACATTCGAGATTGTTTTAGGACAATTTGGTAACAACGGCATAAGGGATTTGGTTCAGTTTCAAGAAACAGAGGATTGTGAAGTGATAAAGGAGAACCCGTGTGGCAAAGGTGATGTTACTATAGTCAATGAGAATCCTGCAGTTACTAGCAGGAAACAAGAGTCTGCTACGAGGGAGGTAACAGAGATGACTATGGGACATCAGCAATCACCAGAACTGCAACCTATATTGCGAAGATCTTCGAGAGTGTCGGTACAACCAAGATATCTTGATGATTATGTTCTGTTGGCAGAAACTGAGCATGATTACAATCGTGTGGCTGAGTTAGAGTGTGAACGGCTGTTACTCACACTCAATGAAGAACCTTGGGATTACCTTGAAGCTAGCGAGTTGCAGGTTTGGCGTGATGCTTGTGATGATGAAATATCATCAATATCAAAGAATAACACTTGGAGCCTAGTTGATCTTCCACCAGGAGCAAAACCAATAGGTCTCAAATGGGTTTTTAAAATAAAGCGAAACTCTGATGGAAGCATTAATAAGTACAAGGCAAGGTTAGTAGCAAAAGGATACGTCCAGAGGTATGGTGTTGATTTCGATGAAGTCTTTGCTCCTGTAGCACGTATTGAGACTATTCGACTGATCATAGCTTTAGCTGCTTCTCAAGGATGGGAAGTACATCACCTTGATGTAAAGACTGCGTTTCTTCATGGTGATCTTAAGGAAGAAGTCTTTGTTACACAGCCGGATGGTTTCGTAATTGATGGAAGTGAAGGTAAAGTATACAAGCTACACAAAGCTTTGTATGGTTTGAAGCAGGCTCCTAGAGCCTGGAATGCTAAGCTCAATCAAACTCTTAAGGATTTGGAGTTTGAAAAATGCTCAAAAGAAGCCTCGTTGTATCGTAAGAAAGTAGCAGGTCATCTACTCGTGGTTGCAGTCTATGTAGATGATCTACTAGTTACAGGTTCATGCTTGAACGTGATACGAGAATTTAAAGCTGATATGGCCACAAAATTTGAGATGAGTGATCTCGGTAAACTAACATACTACCTGGGAATCGAAGTGATTCAGTATGGTAATGGTATAATGCTAAAGCAAGAGAGATATGCTAATAAGATTCTTGAGGAAGCAGGGTTGAAAGAGTGTAATCCGGTGCTTACACCTATGGAGTCTGGTTTGACAATGTCAAAAGCTCAAAAGGAAGACGGCATTGATGAGAAAGTATACAGACGAAGAATTGGTTGTCTCAGGTATCTGCTACACACGCGACCAGATCTTTCGTTTTGTGTGGGTGTATTGAGCAGATACATGCGTGAGCCTAAGGTGTCACATGGAGCTGCATTAAAACAGATACTCAGGTACTTACGAGGAACACTCTCATTCGGGCTGAAGTTTACCCGTGCAGAAGGAGCAGAACTAGTTGGCTATAGTGAGACCAGTCGTACTCGGTCCGAAGAAACAGAGTTGGTCGGTTTCAGCGATAGTAGTCACAATGTTGATGAGGACGATGGGAAGAGCACCACAGGGCATATATTTTACTTCAATCACTGTCCTATTACTTGGTGTTCGCAGAAACAAGAAACTGTGGCTATGTCGTCTTGTGAGGCAGAGTTTATGGCAGCCACTGAAGCTGCAAAACAGGCCATATGGTTTCAAGAGCTACTTGGTGAGATCATTGGACGAGACTGCAAGAAAGTACTAATACGAATCGACAACAAAAGCACCATAGCTCTGACGAAGAATCCTGTTTTTCACGGTAGGAGTAAGCACATACATCGAAGATACCATTTCATCCGAGAATGCGTTGAAAATGGTTTAGTGGAAGTGGAACATGTACCAGGGAACAGGCAGAAGGCTGATATACTCACAAAGGCACTTGGGAGGATTAAATTCTTGGAGATGAGAGAGCTAGTAGGAGTCATAGACATATCAAAAGAAGAGCTCAAGCTTAAGGGGGTGAATGTTGGCTTAAGCTTGATGGACAAGTAAAGACAAGAAGGCTCAAGGATAATCCTACCGAGATATGGAATATGATTAGTCTAAAGCTTATTTAGGAGTTATCTAAATAAAGTATTCCTAATCAGTTTAGGACTTGGTTTTATGAATTCTCTATCTATATAAGGAGGTGTCAATGTGTGACACAACTTGTGAGAAATAAGAGAGTTTGAGAAAGGCTTTAGTTTTGAGTTAGTTTCTAAAGCAATAAAAGTTTTCCTTGAGAGAGTTGTGTTCTTAAGATTCTTGCTTGTTTAATTTCAATATACGTGAGTACCATTTTATATTTTTTTTTAAAAACAATTTTAGTAAGTGTAAATATATTTTGGTAAAATTATTAATTATGTGTTGTGTCTTTTACAGGTCATCGACAACACGAACTCGATATTCTCTCTTATATAATGTATCACATGTTTTAGCCAAACGTAATTAATATTATCTTTTCAGTCATAAATTGTGTCCGTGTGGTCGAATATTTTCTTATTTACTTTGTTTTAGTTGGATCTTGCCAATGTTGGTTGCGTGAAAAGAACGATCAGGTTCATGTGATCAGCGTTGATTGTTGAATCAATTGTGTGAATTCCACGCGCCTAGTTTTACACAATTGTGAAGAAGAACGCCATTTGAATGGGACCTATCTGTGAGTAAGCAAGTATCAGTATCATACGTCGATTTTGGCTTTTGTGTATGTTGGACAGCGAAGAGAGAAGCCTTGTATTTGAAGCAACTACTAGGTATTATTAGTATTAAAATCGAATCAACTATCATAAACAGATTTCTTTGGAATTTTTTTCTCTAGTAAACGAGTTTGATGTTTTTATTTCTAGTATCGATTGGTTGAAGTTTTGTACAACTATCGATCGTTTAGTACTTAATTTGTGACGACATGTACACATAGGTCTTCGTGAGTCTCTGTTATAATTCTATGCTGATAAAAAGTAAACGAGACTACTAGAAGTGTATTAGCTTAGTCCAATAACAAGATGTGAGTCATGTGACCAAAAAGATAAAGAAAAAAAAAGGGAGAGAAATTGAACAAGTATTCGTGAAAAGGGGACAGTTGTACAAAAAATGAGGCAGATTTGAATGCGATGATTCCGCTATTTCAAGAAAACAAATATATATATATATATCATCTTCAATATGAAATGCATGAAAGTGACGGGTAAGATTTTCAAATCGTATCGACTTTTCGTCTTTTCTTCGAGACTTCGACCCCATTTGTGTATATATGTCTACAAAAAGTATGAAAAACAAAAATCTTTATACATATTGGACCAAAGTGTTTTTTTTTTTCTGTACATTGGTCTAAGATAATAACTCTAAATATAAAAATAAATCTAACATGAAATGAAATTATAAAAAAATGGACACGAGAGAATCTTTGGGGGTCACAAGATGTGCGCTCGTGCGGCCGAAGAAACTGACAAAAAGATGCAAGCCTACTCCGGCCCCGCCCCCCGACCGCACTCTCGTATTTTTCATAAACCCTCTCAATTCAGTACTTTTATAAACGTATCAGAGTTGTTAAATAACCCATCCTCTCCGGACCCTCGCTGTTTAGTATTATTTATACAGATTTTGGTCCTTTTTAACATCTACCAATATTTTTTAAAAATGTATAGAATATGCAAATACGTGAAAGGAGGAATTCGATATCATTTTGGTCTCTTCCCCAAAAATTATTCGTAATGGTATATGTTCATGTCACGGATTTTGCAACCTGATGTTTTGTTTATTATATTTTTTTTTCAGAATTTAGTAGTATATAGTATGAAATAATTAGTTAATGTTGCCTCGGTTAATATTAATTTACTCCATAAAATATGGCACGATTTTCGAAACATCATACTATAAAAATTTGTCTATCCAGCTAGGTTTCTCTTATTTACTTATTATATAATAGAGTTTCAGCTTAGACTAACTAACCTATAATTTTGTTTTAGGTGAGAGTTAGATATGAAGGAAATAGATAAGTTTGAATTGATTTTTTCTAAATTTAAAGTTCTTTTGATTTGTTCTGCGCAACTACTCGAGCAGTGCAAATTTATTCATTATATGCAGGAGGAGCGCAAGCACGATGCATCATTGCATATAAACAAATCAACAACATCCAAATTATCAATAACTAAAGGCACGTAATTAATTAATATTTTAAATAAATAAATAATTTCTGAGTACGAATAGTTTGGTAGTTTTATAAAACTTCGATTATATATGTTGAGGTTTCAAAAGTTGAACAAGGATAATTTAAAGTTTTAACAGGTCCGGCTTATTGATAATACATATAATTCTAACTTAATCTCTTGTACCTACCAAAATTAAGTTGCTGTCACGTCTGTTGCATGCATAATTGGTCAACATTTGAAGTGATAATCATGTAAAATCGTTGAAAACACTTGCCTTTTTTTTTGTTTTTGGTCAGGACAGTAGTTACGTTTCAAGCATGTATTTGATATAAAACGTACAGAGAGAGAGATATTAACCAAAATTTGGTAAAGCTGGACATTGATGAAACTATGGATCCGATTATCTATTTGTCCAACAAATTCTAAAGTTTGACAGTTGTGTTATATTTTAGGGGTGAGGCCGTAAAGTACAAACAATACCAGTGGGGGTGGGTCGTATAATTCTGATATAAGAAGTTACGAGGAGCATATATAGACAAGAACCATGTTTGTTTTTTATATCACGAAGCTAGTGCTTCGTGCGTGTAGGGTTATAAAGTTACATACACACGCGTAGAAAAATACGAGAATGGTGGTGGGGAATTAGGTCTCTATATCGTAATTATCGTTTACGGAAGCGAGAGACGTTCCTGCGGAGTGAGTAGTACAGCTAATTCATGTAACCTGAGGATATGATTTTGCTTCAACAGACCCAAATAAATCACAAGGAATTTATGATGATTTATTAAGCAAAACTATTAGTTGCGGTAACTTGTAAAATTCGAAGCTCAGACATGTGTTGATGGTTTTTTGGTATACCTGATTTTTGAATCCTATACGTCATCATTGCAATTAATATATGGTGCCTTGAAATTTCTTAAAAAAATACGAAAACCGAACTATACATAGATACATGGAACAAATTCTAATTTTACATGTTGCACATATACAGCGTTAGATTTCATTGACATTATTAAACATGAGACCACTTGAAAAAAAAAGCACGCAAATCTAAAAGTCCCCCACAGAAAACAGAACTTTCGTTAGATTTATAAATATTCTTGTAAAAAAACTCATATACACTAAAAAAACAATTGACGTGGAGTTTGATCTATTGCAACTATAGTTTTTTTTTTATATAATTGCACGAGTACTATTAGGTAGGAATGTGAGATTAAAATAATTAGTGGGGGAAAAATTAGTCTTTAAAATAATAATGATGATGCATATCCTCTTTTCACGTAAGATTACTCTCTTTGTTTTGTCTTCTTTAGCTTTTTTCTCTTCTCCTCTTTGCCAATTTTTTCTTCTTCTCTTTCGCTTTTACATTTGTTTCCTAGCAAAGATTCATTCACTTCTTCATCTTCAATTCCATCTAAGGCTGTCACGAGAATTTCTTAGTTTCTCACTTTGTCAAGCAAATTAAAATAAAAAAGCACTCTCTTCTTTTTTCTTTTTTTTTACTTGCTGGAAAATTCGTTTTTGTGTAGTGGTCGTACTAAACACGCTTCCTTTATGTGTATCTAAAAGCTGTGGAATCTCAAAACCACAACCCTTTTTTTTTTTGGTTGAATTCAACAATTTTTTTCTTTTTTTTTTGGATCCGACCGTCTCTGCAACATCGTACTTTGGGAGACAACACTGTCGAAAGACCATCTCCGTTGTCTTTCTCTTCTTCACTTGGAGAACTAAAACTCTCTCTCTGTCTCTCTGTACTTTCTCCTTTCTCTTTTTCCGTATCTGTCAGCCTTTGATTCCACTTTTGTTCTTGTTTCTTCACAATCTCTAAAGCACATATACATGTATGTTCATCTTCTTCTTCCTTAGAAAAAAAAAAAAAAGTCTTGATTTTTTCCAACTTCTTTACTCTTATTTCAGAAAAAAACACTAATCTTAGTTTTTTAATTTTGGATTATTTCAGTGTTGCGGTGAAGGAAGGATTCAGGTGGGTTAATGGAGGAATCGAAGTTAATTTGATCGAACACTTGGGTGTGCCTAAAAGTAATATGAAGCAGCAGCAATGGCCGTTCTTGTTCCTCTGCTTTCTCGTATTGTTTCTAATAGTTGTAGACGCTCGTAGTAGACGGCTACTCAAAGACGACGTTAACGAAGAAGCTGCTCTGTTAACGGCGTTTAAACAAATCTCCGTTAAGTCGGATCCTAATAACTTACTGGGTAATTGGAATTACGGGTCGGGTCATCATCATGACCCATGTTCTTGGCGAGGCGTCTCTTGTTCTACCGATGGTTTAGTCACTGGTCTCGATCTACGAAACGGTGGTCTTACCGGAACCCTAAATCTCAATAATCTCACGGCGTTGTCCAATCTCCGGAATCTTTATTTACAAGGAAACGAGTTCTCGTCTGGTGACTCCTCTGTTTCTTCTTCTTCTTCAAGATGTTCTCTCGAGGTTCTGGATATATCTTCAAACTTGATTACGGACTCTTCGATTGTGGATTACGTTTTCTCCACATGTTTGGATTTGGTCTATGTTAACGTCTCGCATAACAAACTCGCCGGGAAATTAAAGACTTCTCCGTCGTCGTCGACGAGTAACAAGAGACTCACCACTGTTGATCTTTCCAACAATCTCTTCTCCGATGAGATTCCCGAGACTTATATATCGAGTTTCCCCGCGTCTCTGAAACACCTCGATTTAGCGGCAAACAATTTCTCCGGCGACTTCTCTCGTCTCGGTTTTGGGCCCTGTGGGAACCTCACCGTGTTCAGTATATCACAGAATAACATCTCCGGCCATAAATTCCCGATTAGTCTGTCGAATTGTAACCTCCTTGAAACGCTAAACCTCTCTCGGAACAGTCTCGCCGGAAATATCCCCGGCGATGGATATTGGGGAAGTTTCCAGAATCTGAAGCAGCTCTCCCTTGCACACAACCTTTACTCCGGTGAGATTCCACCGGAGCTTTCTCTGCTTTGTCCAACTCTAGAGGTTCTCGATCTCTCCGGAAACAGTCTCACTGGTCAGCTTCCACAAACCTTCACTTCCTGCGGCTCGTTACAAAACCTAAATTTGGGAAACAACAAGCTCACCGGCGATTTTATAACCACCGTCGTGAGTAAACTCCCAAGAATCTCTCATCTTTACTTGCCTTTCAACAACATCTCAGGCTCTGTTCCGATTTCGCTCACCAACTGTAGTAACCTGCGAGTTCTTGATCTGAGCTCAAACGAGTTCACTGGCAAAGTAGTACCATCTGGCTTCTGCTCTCTTCAAAGCTCTTCAGTTCTGGAGAAGTTACTTATTGCCAATAATTACCTCTCAGGAACTGTTCCTGTGGAGCTTGGTACATGCAAAAGCTTGAAGACGATAGATCTTAGCTTCAACGCTCTCACTGGTCCGATTCCTAAAGAGATATGGACATTGCCGAAACTCTCAGACTTAGTTATGTGGGCTAACAATCTCACTGGTGGAATCCCAGAAGACATTTGTGTTGATGGAGGAAACTTGGAAACGTTAATCCTAAACAACAATCTCTTAACCGGTTTTATTCCAGAATCAATCTCCAAATGCACCAACATGCTTTGGATCTCCCTTTCTAGTAACTTGCTTACAGGGGAAATCCCGGTAGCTATTGGTAATCTCGAGAAATTAGCGATCTTGCAACTCGGGAACAATTCTTTGACTGGTAACGTTCCACATGAGCTTGGAAAATGCAAAAGCCTTATCTGGCTTGATCTTAACAGCAACAATCTAACTGGGAATCTCCCAGCTGAACTTGCAAGTCAGGCTGGAAGGGTAATGCCTGGAAGCGTCTCTGGTAAACAGTTTTCGTTTGTGAGAAACGAAGGTGGGACGGATTGCAGAGGTGCAGGTGGTTTGGTTGAGTTTGAAGGCATTCGTGCAGAACGGTTAGAGCATTTTCCGATGGTTCATTCATGTCCCAGGACTCGGATATACTCAGGCATGACCATGTACACGTTCACGGCGAACGGGAGCATGATCTACTTGGACTTATCCTACAATGCAGTTTCAGGCTCTATTCCTTTGGGGTATGGTAATATGGGGTACCTTCAGGTCTTGAATCTGGGACATAACCTGTTAACCGGAACCATACCGGATAGTTTCGGAGGACTGAAAGCAATTGGGGTGCTTGATCTATCTCACAATGATCTCCAAGGATTCTTACCTGGATCACTTGGAGGGCTCTCTTTTCTTAGCGACTTAGATGTCTCTAACAACAATCTAACCGGACCGATCCCATTTGGAGGCCAACTTACAACGTTCCCAGTCACAAAATATGCCAACAACTCTGGCCTCTGCGGGGTTCCTCTGCTACCTTGCAGCTCTGGTGTTCGGCCCACGGGTTCCCATACTCACCCTAAGAAACGGGGTATTGCGACTTGGGTGATCACAGGGATTGTGTTTTCTTTCATGTGTATTGTGATGCTTATTGTGGCGCTTTACAGAGTAAGCAAAGTTCAAAAGAAGGAAAAGCAGAGAGAGAAATACATTGAGAGCCTTCCAACCTCTGGTAGCAGCAGTTGGAAGCTTTCTAGCGTTCCTGAACCGTTGAGCATCAATGTCGCAACCTTTGAGAAGCCGTTGCGAAAACTTACTTTCGCACACCTTTTAGAAGCCACAAATGGGTTTAGTGCTGATAGTATGATCGGTTCAGGCGGGTTTGGAGATGTCTACAAGGCTCAATTCGCTGATGGATCTGTTGTTGCGATCAAGAAGCTGATTCAAGTCACGGGACAAGGCGATAGAGAGTTCATGGCGGAGATGGAAACTATTGGAAAAATCAAACATCGAAACTTGGTACCGCTACTTGGATATTGTAAGATCGGCGAAGAGAGACTTCTTGTCTACGACTACATGGAATACGGAAGCTTAGAGACCGTTCTACACGAAAAGACCAAGAAGGGAGGAATCTTTCTTGATTGGTCTGCGAGGAAGAAAATTGCAATAGGAGCTGCGCGTGGGCTAGCTTTCCTGCATCATAGCTGTATTCCTCATATTATACATAGGGATATGAAGTCAAGCAACGTTCTTCTAGACCAAGATTTCGTAGCCCGTGTCTCAGATTTTGGTATGGCAAGGTTGGTGAGCGCTCTGGATACTCACTTGAGCGTGAGTACGCTCGCAGGTACTCCAGGGTATGTTCCACCAGAGTATTACCAGAGTTTCCGGTGCACTGCAAAAGGAGATGTGTACAGCTACGGAGTTATACTTCTCGAGCTCCTCTCAGGCAAGAAACCGATTGATCCTGAGGAGTTTGGTGAAGACAACAACCTTGTGGGATGGGCAAAACAACTCTACAGAGAGAACAGAGGAGCTGAGATTCTTGACCCTGAGCTAGTAACAGACAAATCTGGGGATGTTGAGCTACTTCATTACTTGAAGATTGCGTCTCAGTGTTTGGATGACCGGCCGTTCAAAAGACCAACTATGATTCAAGTCATGACGATGTTCAAAGAGCTCGTTCAGGTGGATACAGAGAACGATAGTCTGGATGAGTTTTCGCTCAAGGAAACGCCGTTGGTCGAAGAATCACGAGATAAAGAGCCTTAAGAAGATGAAAGAGATTGTAGAATTCAGGAAGATCAAGAAGATTTGGAATTTGTAATTTTCTTCCGATTTTTGTTGTTAGTGATTCAGTGTATATAATAACAGTACAGCCAATCCAAGTCTTTAGATGTGGAAAAAAATGGAATGACAGACATCGACACTGAAGTGTTTTACTTACCACACACGGTTCTACCGTTTTAGGCTATAGAGAATTACTTCCTTGGTATAGTTTTTGTATCTTCGTTTCATTTTGTTATTATTTTCTGAGCCATGTTATGATTCACAATACATACTGAAAGTTTTTTTACATTGGTTCCATGTATCTGATAAACTGAATATGATAAAAAGAGATTGGCGATATTTGTTTAGGTCTCAAGTTTGGCGATTAAGGATTAAGGAACAAAAACTTCATGTCAGACAAATAAGATCTCTCTGCTTATTTCGTTGAAGATTATGGATACATTACATATACGCGTTACAAAAAAGTGAAGAACAAAACCAAAACAAAAAGGAGAAAATTAATGCGTCTTTATAAAAGAAGGAAAAAAAAATTACTTAAGGGGTAGACATACATACATTCCAATGTCATGTATATACGAATAAACCATATACTTAAAAAAATCAATTTCATTAAAATAAAAATAATTAAGAAGAAAAGACCCAAAAAACCAGAAAAATTAATCCGTTGGCCAAACGTCTCTCAATCGATTGTATCAACAGAAGAATCCAAAGTCTTTTGTTGCATTAAAAGGTATTGTTTTCTCGGTAAAATTTAACTTAGGCTCCAGCGTAAGGGTTAGGCTTAGGTGTGCCCTTGACTAGACCACATTGAAGGCTTGTCTCAGGCATGTTGTATTCATCTCTCAGTGATTTCTCTGGCGACAAGACACTCGCGTAAAGCTGCTGTCCTAAGTAACGTCTCTCGGTGTTTTCAGATCGAATGTTCCACATTCCACAGTTGTCGAATGTGAGCAAGATTGCTGCCCAACATTTTGGGTAGACTTGGACTGTGTGTCTGCTCACTGCGTCCAGGAGGTTGTAGTTCTTTCTCTTCTCTGGGGTCCAAGTCCCTGGCTCGACACTTTGAAACGAAGAAAATTAGGTTAAAATGAAGGGTTACTTGATGTAAAAGAAAGTATTTGGTTACTTGTTGTAAAAGAAGTATATAGACGGAAGAATTGATTGTTTGTTTATTTCACTTACGCGACGGCAAAGAAGGAGTAACCGTCCAAGTGCCAAGACTGAACACTCTTCTCGTGGTTCTCAAACACCACCTCAATGAAGGTGCGGTGAGTGATGTTAAGAACATTTGGCTCGATCTTGATGGTCTTGATTTGTTCTGGGGTTGGGTTATCGGTGATGCTGTCGTACTTGAAAACCTTGTCGGCAATATTAAAGTACTCGGCGAGCTTCAATGGGGTTTCCGGGTCAGTATGCGAGACTCCGTTCAACGCGTACCTGAGCTTTCCATCGACCTTGCCTTGAGTGTTCACAAGCTTGATGGTACGTGTGATGTTGATCTTTCCATAGTGGTAAGATCCCTGAGGGTTAGGCCTGGCTGCACTGGCGGTCAAGTTCCACCTGAAAGATCGGAACTGGTTTAAGGACCAAGCCCAGCCGACTGGACCAGCGGGTAGCTGCGAAGAGGCGGGGCCTTTTCCTCCCTCGTAGCGGAGAAGACCAGTTGTGGTAATAACCGACTTCAAGAACCTAGAGGATGCAACCATGTAGTAATCTTTAGCTTCTTGGTCAGCGGTAAGGATGGTACCGTAACACTGACCGACATGAACGTCGAGAGAGTCATAATCGTTCTGGAGAACGTGGGATCCTTCCATCTCAACTAGCTTCAACTTGTGGTTCTGAATCCTAAAGTTGAGAGATGTCTTCAAACCCACGTTACAGATCCTAACCCTATAGGTCTTTCCAGGTTTCAAGGTAAAGAGGGGCGCATCGGATCCATCGCCTTTCCCGGACTTTCCATTGATGAGAATACCATCTGGACGGCCAAGAGTACGACCACCATCAAGGAATTTCTTCAACTGAGTGTGGCTCTTAGTGTACCAGTCACCGATCAAGACGGTGTAGTCATCTTCTGGGTCAGCGTAAGGAACCGGGATGAGAAGACGGCTGTTCACACGAAGTCCACCGAATCCACCAGCGGAACGGTGCAACGCGGTGCTCGGGTAGTAGAAATAGCTTCCGATCTGATCCTTAGGCTGGAAATGGTAAGTGTAGTTGGTACCGGGCATGATTGGACACATGGTCCCAGGAGTACCATCTTGCCAACAGTTCTTCCTGTGTTGGATCCCATTCCTAAAACGCAAAATAATATAAATTATAAAACATCTGAGAATGAGCAGACTCTTGTTTAAATAATTTTCTATTGAAAAACATGCATAGAAATTGAAACGTATTTTATTACCATGTGAGGAGGAAAGGTTCGTCGAGGTTATTGAATACATTGATGATGACGTTGTTGTTGGAGGTTGAGTTAATGTTGGGACCAGGGAATTGGCCGTTGATGAGTATGACTTGTTGTGGAACGCCGAGAGGAGACACGGTTCCGTAGGTCACGTTCCACACGTGATGGAAGTAAGGGTCTTCTGCTCTGACCACCAATGTTGCGGCTGCGGCCAAGTAGAGGCACGCGGCCAAGAGTTTAACCCCTCGCATAACAATAAACAATTTTTGGTTCAGATAACAATTTTAGATTTTTATGTGTTTTGGTGGGGGTACTACTAATTGTTTATTGTTATATAATTATGCTTTGGGGTTTGAATTTCGAGTTGTGGAAATGTTTAAATGCGTTTTTATAGGGTTTGCTTAGACAAATGTTTTTCCTGGTTTTTCTCATCTTCTTTGGGGTCTCCTATCATCTCGCTACTCCTTTCGTCCATATTTGGTGAGTTAAGACTTTTGAAGTTTTTAACCTCTCCCTATTTTTGGTGTTTTCTTTTTGAATTCTCTATTTTTTGGTTTTTAATGTTTTTTTGGTTTCCATGTCTTGGAAAATTTTGCTATATTGGATTTAAAAATATTTTACAAGATAGAAATTTAACAAAGTCATACCATAACGTTATAGGACCTAAAAAAAATATTCTCGACAATAATAGAAAATACATTGAAAAATCACATTATTTTACTATAATTATTGGTTTTGTTTTTTTTTCGGATGACTACGTCTCTTTATAATAACATTTTTGTCAACTGTTTTTTTTTTAGTTATAATCTTTTTTTCATATAGTACTAGAAAAAAAAATTGATATGTTCCTTTCATCTATATACGATTTGAATTCAAATTCCAAAGACGAACTTAGATATGACAATGGGGATCACGTTATGGGACATTTTTTTTTTCTTTTCTAAACAACATAATTAAGGTTAGGAAGGGGAATCAAGACAGAGTCTTAATAAAAACTAGCCCACCTCACAGGAGTCATCAGAGTCGTCGTTCGCTCTAGCTTATACATACAATCAAATTGCTTAATCGACTGAAATTTGTGGTTTTCCAAATTGTTTTATGTTTTCCTTTTTCTTGCAATGGGACTAATTGGATAGGTTTATAGTCTTTGGTTGTATTCTTGACTATTTATTGAGATTCTGATTATGGTGTGATGGTGCCTTGTGCATTAAAATCTTACAATTGACCACTACACTAAAGTCACTTCACTCCTAACTACTTTTCATTTCGATTATATATTTAAATTCTTAACAAAAAGAAAAAAGAAAAAAGAAAAGAAAAAAGAAACTAGTATCTCGCCCTTTTCCTTAATCCTACGAGTTAGTCAATCATTTATGGCAAATTCAAGGAATTAAATAGACAATGTTAACAACAAAAAATCTTGCTCTATGGAGATTTTGGAAAGAGGCATATATGGTCTCCAAATTCTCTATCAGCGTTTAATCACTTATGCCAAAACGTTTAAGTATTCCTCCATAATTCTCAAAATATATCTAGTGTCCGTACGTACGGAAACAGCTGTTTAATCTTTAAATTTATATATAAAATGCATTAATCACTTATGTATATTTCCAATACCAAATTTATTGAAGTAAAGTTGAGAATAAATTAAGCAGGAATCATCAATTAGCGAGTTGGAAGAAGGACAAGTGTTATATAACAAGTAATGAAAAACATTTTAAGTTCAAATATGAGACACTAAAAATGATTCTTAATTTCCAAATAGTCAAATACAATTAAAAAATGTGACAATACAAGAATTAAGAGAAACACGATAAATATTTCACGTAAGACAACGCTAGGATTTCAGTTACTATTCATTGGGCCTATATGACCTATCCCAACATCTCAACTCACAATCTATGTATGTAATGTAATATGTGAAAACATAAATCAATAAACATATGAATATATCGCAAATGTAGATCATTAGTCATTACCGTGTTTTAATATACAGTATATTTTTTTTAAAGTAACGAAAGAAGATTGGAGTAGATCACGGAAAACAATATTTTTTTAAAAAAACAGTCATCTTTGAATAACTTAAGTTCTGTTACAATTACAAAGTCCGATATATAAAATTACAAAGTATGTAGTTTCTTACTAGACCGTAATAATTTTGGTCCCGTGTGGAATAATCAACCATAGCTGAGGTATGTTAAAAACAAACAAAATCACTTGATGACACTTGTCAATAATTAAATTTGGTATCGCTAGAGACATTTCCAATATTAGAATACGATCCGAGTTGTGTGCGCGTTCGAAAAAATCGAAAATTCTGAGGACCAAAGAGAGCGAGAGAGATTCAAAAATAGAAGTTTCATGTAAAGAGAATTAGAGATGCAGCGTGAAAAAAGGCAACGATTCCGTGCAAACCAAGGTACCTTCAGCTACATAAATACTTCATCACGACATCACCAAAAACTCGTCAAGAGCAAGAGAACATAGTTTCTTCTTGCTTTTGAAAAAAAAAAAAAATATAATTAAAATATTTTTTATATAGGAAAGGGTTAATTTATTAATAAAAAAAATAAAAAGAAGCAGAAAAGAGGAAATGCAGGGTGGTAGGCTTTTGACGGTGTTGGTGTGCCTCGCCTCCACGGTGGCCATTGTTAGCGCCGGAGACCCTTACTTCTACTACACGTGGAACGTGACCTACGGAACCGCCGCTCCCCTCGGAATTCCTCAACAGGTGATTCTCATCAACGGACAGTTCCCTGGTCCTAACCTAAACTCAACCTCCAACAACAATGTTGTCATTAACGTCTTCAACAACCTCGACGAGCCTTTCCTATTGACCTGGTTCGTAACCAATCTTTCTCGTTCCTTCTTCACAACATGTCATTAGGTTGTTCGGTTTAAATCAAAACATAACATATCTTAGAAATAGAGAATATATTTGTTAAAAGTTGTTTTTTAAACTAAACATATTTTAGCAATAGAGAATATTTTTCATCATCTTTTGCAAAGCTCAAAGGCCAAATGCAAATGGAGTTCTCATTTTGATAATATATATATATATATATATATATATATATATATATTTTTTTTTTTTTTTTTTTGCATAAAGAGATTTCATTTTTGATGTTTTGATCTACATTTGACATATAAATTTATGTTTAAGATCTTAAAGTTTGTAGATTTGTTTTTGCATTAGGAATAGCTAGGTTATATGGTATCTTATTATATATTAAGATGCTTAGTCCTGACAATGGTTTTTGGTGACGTGGCAGGAGTGGACTTCAGCACAGGAAGAACTCCTGGCAAGATGGTGTGACTGGGACCTCATGCCCAATCCCAGCCGGCACCAACTTCACTTACCATTTCCAGCCTAAGGACCAGATCGGTAGTTACTTCTACTACCCATCCACATCTCTCCACCGTTTCGCCGGTGGTTTCGGTGGCCTCCGTGTCAACAGCCGTCTCCTCATCCCGGTCCCTTACGCTGACCCCGAAGAAGACCACACCATCCTCATCAACGACTGGTTTACCAAGAGCCACACCGCTCTCAAGAACTTCCTTGACAGTGGTCGCACTCTTGGATCCCCCGACGGTGTTCTCATCAACGGGAAATCCGGTAAAGTTGGCGAGAAGAACGAGGCTCTCTTCACCATGAAGCCAGGAAAGACTTACAAGTTCAGGATCTGCAATGTTGGATTCAAATCCAGTCTTAACTTCAGGATCCAAGGACACAAGATGAAGCTTGTTGAGATGGAAGGCTCTCACGTCCTCCAGAACGACTACGACTCTCTTGACGTCCACGTCGGACAGTGCTTTGCCGTGCTAGTGACCGCTGACCAAGTGGCCAAGAACTACTACATGGTTGCATCCACTAGGTTCCTCAAGAAGGAAGTGAGCACTGTTGGTGTGTTGAGCTACGAAGGAAGCAACGTTGAGGCTTCAGCTGAGCTCCCCAAGGCTCCCGTCGGCTGGGCTTGGTCTCTCAACCAGTTCAGATCCTTCAGATGGAACTTGACCGCCAGTGCTGCCAGACCTAACCCACAAGGATCTTACCATTACGGAAAGATCAACATCACCCGTACCATCAAGCTCGCCAACAGCAAGAATGTGGTGAACGGAAAGGTCAGGTTTGGGTTCAACGGTGTATCACACGTTGACACCGAGACTCCCTTGAAGCTTGCTGAGTACTTCGGAATGGCCGAGAAGGTTTTCAAGTACAACGTCATCAAGGACGAACCAGCAGCCAAGATCACCGCACTAACCGTCGAGCCCAATGTCCTTAACATCACTTTCCGTACCTTTGTCGAAATCATCTTCGAGAACCACGAGAAAAGCATGCAGTCCTTCCATTTGGACGGTCACTCCTTCTTCGCTGTCGCGTAAGCCTCCCATTCAAAACCAATTCGCAATAGGTCTTTCTTATGACTTCCCTAACACTTGCTCTAATTACCATGTCTTTTGCAGTTCCGAGCCAGGAAGATGGACACCAGAGAAGAGAAGTAACTACAACTTGCTCGACGCAGTTAGCAGACACACCGTGCAAGTGTACCCCAAATCCTGGTCAGCCATTCTCTTGACATTCGACAATGCCGGTATGTGGAACATCAGATCAGAGAACTGGGAGAGAAGATACTTGGGTGAGCAATTGTACGTCAGTGTTCTATCACCTGAAAAATCACTAAGAGACGAGTACAACATCCCTCTCAACACCAACCTTTGCGGCATCGTCAAGGGCTTGCCATTACCTGCACCTTACACTATTTAAGCCTCACTTCGACAAAGTTTTTTTATTTCATTTATATGTAAGATTCTACTTTTCCAAAGTGAGTGTATTACGTGACTAATTAACCCTTTCCTAATCTCATTAAACCTACTATATATAATTTAACTACATACCAAATTGTTGTTTCACTAAATTAACTTCTTTTATACACAAGAGACTATTGTTCTGTGAATAAAATCCTTCCAAGTCTCCTCGATCATATCGATGAGTAATCTGAAAAGACCACACAAGGGCCAATAAGATATTCAAATATTGGTTTCATGCAAACCAGATTAATTTCACAGCTTGATATTGTTCGAAAGAAGAGGAATCGAAGTTCGACTTCTACTTATCACAATCAGATTCGCGAAACCTAGCACCAAATTACATGAATCGGATAAACTAAAGACCAAACAAGCGTGAGAAAGAAAAAGAAACCTAGATCGACATAAACCCTAACTCACCTGAAAGGTTAATTAAATTCCACCGCAAGCAAGCGTGAGACAGTCTCTCATCGTCAGCTCAGCAGCTGAGAGCAAAACAAGCTGATGCTTGTTGAAGTCAAACAAGTTTAAGAAGAAGATAGACGGTGAAAAACAAAGTTCACGCGCGCGTGTGTTGTGACGATGCAACTCGAAGAAGCTACGCTTTTTCTTTTTCTCTCGTCGATGTTTTAATCTATATATTAATTCATAATTCAATATTTTTTTTTGTTTTCTAAAAACTTGTTGTCTGAAAAAATATATTAAAGTAATATATAGGCTAAATATAGCAAAAGAAAAAATTGTAAAGTAGTAGTTTATTTCTTGCATGTATTTTTTGAAAAAAGATATACAATATGACAATCTCTATTTATATCATACGTGAAAATTTATTACTTATTTAAAGTTTTGGACTACCATATTATAGTTGTTATAATGTCTAGTTTGGTGTGATTCCTTATTATTAACTAACGAGAAGCGCCTTAGCCTAGTTGCCTTCCACCCGAGAGAGTTCGCAGCTGCCGGATATAAGACTTCCGGTAATGTGGCCGCCAATAAATTACCTCGTTCACTCGTTGAGCAGAACGTTTTTACTCATGTTATTCTTGGCAACAATTTTACAAATAGTTTCTAATTCTAGAGGAAAAACAAAAACTAAATTGGCTGAACAATACATATGTCTTTTTGATAAGCACGTGTTGAGCAGATAAGACATAGATGTATACAAAGCGTGATCCAACCCTTTCACCAGGGAAAAAAAAATCATTAATCACTAGTGAAAAATCATCATCATTCATCAAGATCTTGTTCTTCCATAAATTAAACTATTCTGGACTTTACGATATATAAGATAAGATCCTCATATTTTATACTAATAAAACTATAACGAAACAGAAATATAGACCAAGAAGTATCTTTTTAAGCATTTTAACTAGTTCTAGCTACAATACTCATTCGGTTTAAAACATATAGTTTTCAGGAAATAATTAAACAGGATTTATGGACCTTTACTTACCTCGTCTCTGCATTCATCCTTTGCTTGAGTTCTTGTGATTTTTACCACATAACACCTAAGCGCGACACAAAGTAACGTGTAGCCAAGGACAACTTGCCGATCATGTTACTTTTTTTCTTTTTGGTTTTAATTGTATATAATAAGGAACACTATATAAATCAATTATAAATTCTTCCTGACTTCTTCAAGAACCAAAGAATTTTGATACTAAAAATGTCTTAATAGAGTATAGAGAAAGATCATTTAAATCGGCAAGTCATCCTTGGCTGCACACTACTTCCGTCACATACGCGTTTCACTATAACCCACTTGTATATATGAAAACCACATACCAAAAAATGTATATGTGAAAACCATATATTTCTGATATTTTTTCTAATCGAAAGTAACAAAAGAGATGCAAGAGGAAGATCTATACATATTATAGTGGCTGCTTATGAATACTAGAGGTCTCACTCGCCCTGGGTTTATATAGAAGACGGTGCAGAGAGATAAGAGAGATGAGGGGGAATAAAATAATTAAATAGTAAAGAGAGAAAGATTTGAGATGCACTATATTCATTTATGCCCCCAAGAAGGTAGATATATGCAAAATCCCCCAAATTTTATAAGGAAAATAAAACTAGTTGTATGATTAAATAGGATCGAAAACAAAAGAATTTAATTAAAGAGATATTTGACCAATTTTTTTTTTTTTTAGAAAGAGATAAGGTTCCACCATGCTTCTCCATCCTCATAATATTAGTTTTCTTAAGCTGCAAAAGCTTTACAGCTTTCACAGATGCCATTAAGAGATATGGGCCCATATACACAAATACACATTCATATACACTCACTGACTCATACATACTTTTTTCATATACACATACATACACATGTAACATTAGATATTTATTTTATTTTTCATTGACAAAAACCATTAGATATTTAGATTGCTAGTGTGTATAACGAAACGTCATCTTATTTGTTTCTTTATATTGTTTTTTTTTTAATCTCCTTTCGTTGACGAAAATAAGTGTATCCCTTTCCCATCTTTATCTTTTGTAAACCCCTTTGGAAAAAATATCTCTAAAATTAGATGCTCTCTAGCTAATACAGATTAATGATCATCAAGAAATACTATATTAATGTATTTGAATGTTTAGTGTTTTTCTAATAAGCTCAGAAATTAAGGATTTGGCTAACCTAGGTAAATAGATTCTCTTTGTGCAAAAACAAGTTGATATGCAATAATATATGAAAGAAGAGGGGCGTGGTTTGAGGAAGAAGACCCACTTGCACAAAATCGACCTGGTTATGGTAAGTTGATAGGAACCATAAGTTTCTAATTTTAGTACTTACTAAGAAATAAATCTAGAGGAAAAAAAATGTGTAGAGAAAAGAGAGAGAGAGAAGATAGAAAGCGATTCTAGTAAACATTTTTAAAAGAGAGAGGAGGAATCTTAACATTTACGTGTACCCCTAGTAACCCGACATGTACTCGAAAGGGCACTATTTTATAAACTATTTTTAGTTTATTTATAAAACAAGTAATCGGTAAAATATAGAGACCTTAAGTTCTGCATATATTTGACAAAGAAATATTGTATACACACACACAAAAATGAGAACGTGGAATCTCAAAGTTATCGAAAAGATCAAAAAGGCCCTGCTCGAGTAGGTCACTGGCGTGGCCGTACATTTTTTTTTTATATTTTCATTATTTTTCAAAATATTATTAATACGATATCAATGTGTCATATGTAAAGTAAACAACACATTATTGAGAAAGAAAACGCAATATGTCATATGTAATTTATGAAAACTTTAAACAAATAAAAGATGAAGCAAATTTGCCATATCACATTGTTCTTTATAGTGGTTTTTTTTTTGTCCATCAACGTTTTGTTGTTATTTCACGTAAAAAAAAATTTAGGATGCCTATACAAGAAAATGGATACTTGGGGAAAAGAAGAAGTAAATGGGTACAATGTGATGTCAGTTGGTGGAGTGGCAGATCGATGGGATTTTCACTGCTCTTTTGGCTCAAACCCCTATGCCTCATGTGCTTCCCTCTCTATATATATATTTTTTCATGCTGAAAATGATTTTAATGGAAAACTTTTATTGGAAAACCAAAATTGGGAGTTTTCATGTTATTGTGTTTGTGCATATAAAAATTGAAGCTTGAAACTTCAATAATGTGGCAGTAGAGGAAACAAAATAGTAAAAAAAAAAAAAGGTATAAATTGAAATTTAGGTAAATATTACACAAAAACGGTGCTAATACTGAAGTAGAACTAAGCTATACGTCATATTCATAAGATAAACATTGTTTATAAATGATGTTAACGGAACTTTTTCGGTGATTACACAAATACTGTACGTAGATTAAAGTCTTTGTTATATATTATATAGTTTGACCAAAAAGGGGATAAAAATAGTATCATGTAAGATATGACAAAAAGATGAACAGAAATTAGAACCGTCGTTTTCGATCGTAATGATTCTTCAATTTATACTACTCTCTTTGTGGAGAGAGAGAGGTCAACCAAAGAATCTGAAAGATGAAAGATTGATCTCAAGACTTTTTCAATAGGTCCATGCAGGGACCATATATAAAAGGACCCCCCAACATAAAATGAATTTGCGAAGCATTGATGCATAGAACAAATTTACGAAATAGTAAAACAAAGAAATTTATCGTAAACTGTTAAAGTGGTTATTAGTACAGTATATCAGTATATGACAAAGAACATATACGTATGTTAAACTAAATATAAAGTGTGTGTATGTTCTAAAATGTGTCCATCAATTCATCCGTAGAACCACAAATTGCAATTATTGCATGATGTGAGTACATATATAAAACTACCATCTACTGTATATCATGAATTATATTGTCTTATTTACTTTCTCTTTAACCCAAAAAAACTATACAATGATGGAACACACATGTCCTACCACTCTGTGACTCTTAACTCTACTGACATCGGTGTCCTGAGTTCTCCCACGAAATCTATGTCCAAATCCCCAAATTGATATGCATACGATACCCACGAGATCACTGTCGAATATAATTTCTATGTAAAGAAACAACAAATGTCCTGAAAAAGAATGTAGTCCGTCCAGTGTCTCTCTGGTTTTTCCACTCGGTTCTCCATTATTAATTTATAACGTTTAAACAAAGACTCACAAACAAGATGAATAAATGTTTACAAGGGGATTTTTTTTTTTTTTTTTTATCGCATATGCAGATTCTGTTTTTAAAGTAATGTAACGAATCGACATCGAAGTACCTTTTCACAATGCGCACTATGCACAAGAAAAGACTCGTCAAAAGCAAAGCAAAAGGTGGGGATGGCTCTTAAGGGTCAACCAGCTTAAGAATCTTGAGGAGTCTCGAATCTAGTTGGTGTATCGATACCCGCCATACAGCAAAGTCCACTGATCAAGATGAGAAGAAAAACGATTCCCTGCAAAAAGAAAAAGAAAAGGACGAGACATATAATCAGAGGCTTTTAAGAAATCAACACGAGACTGAGTGAAATTAGTTTCGAGCTAGATATGATCCAGACCCTTTAACAAACTTGTCAAGTTTATAAAATTCATAATCTTGGTTGAGAACAATAAATAAAAAAGTAACTTCTTACCACTAGTATGCCCTCCAAAAGAGATGACTTAAATTTGCAGAGTTCATCACAACCAGTAGTAACTTCAGGAGTGCTGTTTCCTTTAGCAGTTTCAGCTAGAAACCTTTGGAGAGTTTTGTAAGATGTGTACCAATAAGGATCAGAAACATAAAGAGCTGTATATTTACTGCCGGATTGTTCTACAGAATTAACAAGTTCGGAGATGCTTTCACCTGCAGCATAGATCAATGAATTGCTTCAGTTCTTTCTTCTCATACTATCTATCAGTTAGTATTCTTTTACAATGATGATCTTTTCTTACGCTCTGAATGAGATTGGCCAGCTTGACTTTTTGATTCTTCGGAACAAAGCACAACTAAGTCAGTTTCTCCTTCTTTCCTTGTTTCTCTTCTAGCAAGCAAATGATCCTGCCAATTATTAATGAGTAACCAGAGAGTTAAGGAAAGGGGTAGTATCTTCGAGTAGGCATGGGATTAGGGAAAGTACAAACGAGTATTACTTTGAAAGACTGCAGGCCTGATAGTTTCTGAATAGTCCCATCCTCAACAAAGCACGAATCTGAGAACACAATATTGCTGACTCCTACATTGTTCGGGCAAGCTTCTTTAAGCCCTGAAAGCAACAAGTTCTCCATTCTTTCTTCCTCTGGCGCAGCAATATATGGAAACGCCAGTGAGAAGTTGGAAGCCGTATATAGATTCTGTTGAAAAAAAAAAAGACTTGGATGTTAGAGAATTGTAGAGACTTAAACAAACAACTAGGTCAGCGATCTGTTCCATAGAAGCAATATCAAAATTCCGTGATTGAAGAAATGAAAAGGAAAACTTGCACTTACATTCAATGTATTAACAAGGGTAGAGTCAGAGTTCCTTCTTGAAGAAACATCAGAGGAGAGTAACTGAAGGCAGAAGAGAATGTAAATATAAGAAGTCTCAACATATCAAACAAGATACAAAGCAGATACGCTTAAATTCTTGCAATAGCAAAGACATAAGTTTCTTCACAATATCACACCAAGAAACCAGAGATCCAAATGATCATTTATGCTAATGTTACAACAAGCGTCTACATCATTCACAGATAGAAAAATATCATTACCTCTCTGCCAATGAACACAAGTGCAACATCAACAGGTTGCTCAAGTTTCTTCTCCGAGCACTAGACAAAGAAACAGTAAAATGAGAATACGAAAACCAAATGACATCCAGTGAGTTGTAGAAATTGAAAAAATCATAGGATCATTACCAGAATATTTGACCAGCCTCCTTGAGTGAACACAGAACCTACAAGATCTTTTGCAGATATGACCTGATAGTTTACAGCCTCATCCAACTCACCATTAGCAGACCTGATTTTTGAGTATCAAATTCACCAAATTAAACACGTAATCTAACGCCACAGTTCGAAACACACGTCATCAGAGATCACAACTCCATCTACCATATATTTGAGAAGGATAGAGAAAGAGATGCATAACTGGAGATGAGGAGACCAGAGGAAAGCAGGAACGGTGTTCGGAGAAGCCAATCCAAGTTCAAATAGAGAGGACACAGAGAGAGCTACCAACAACGCCACCACACCAATTTGAATCTTCATCATCTTCGTCGTCAGATCAAAAAATCCTACCGGAGAAATATAAAAAATCAATCGAACAATTCATCACGCCGGACGAAACGATCAACAAATCCAAAAGTAAATAATCAGAAACAAACCTGAAGAATCTGAGATCGTTTCCAGAAATCGACGGATCAAAAGATTTTTTTTTTTTTTTTTAATTTATTAATCAAAGTCTCAAATACAATGGAACGACAGATTCATAATATCTCTCCGATCCTCAAATCTGGGCGACACATATGAAGATGAGTAGAGGTCGACGACATGTCAGATGTTAAACAACGTCGTTTTGGAACGAAAGATCAATAACCAACAGAGATAACCGGTTTTGGTTAAGTTAAGATGAGAACCGGTATACCATCTTGGGCTAGATTAAGGCTTTTACAAATATCCAATACGGCCCAATTTCTTCAATCAGTTTAGCGTCCGTGATCCGTATCACTGAACAAGAAACGGAAACGCGATCCCGCCAAAGCTTTTTACTCTCTCTTCCTCGAAAATTCTCAACGCGTCGTTTGCTTCTCTCTTGCGTCATCTGTGATTCGTTCGACGGGGAAATTGCGATTCAACATCAGAATCTTCGAGCCATATTTTGTTTTGTATATAATGAAGAGACATCGGAGTAACAACAACAAGTAACGAAAGCTGCAGCGAGGTTGAGATTTTAACGATGATCTGTGTTTCGTTACGAAATCGAATACATAATTGGCTTCGCGACTATGTTAGACTCCAATCTGTCGTTGTGATTCTTATTTACATTCAGGTAAATCCGTAATTGCTTTTTGATTTCGCGTTTTTTTTTTCTTTTGTTTCTCTTGTGAATGATTCATATCTATTTTGGGGGCTAGGGTTCTTCTTCGATTCCTTTGTCGATTTTTTTTTTTTTTCGTTTATTTGTGGTTAGAAGTGAAAGAAAACTCATATTGATGAATCATTTTGTAACGGTGGTTTCAGATTGGGTGTGCGTTGATCGGTTCACTAGGGGCATTGTACAATGGAGTCTTGCTTATAAATTTGGCGATTGCGTTATTTGGGTTAGTCGCAATCGAGAGTAATAGCCAGAAGCTTGGTAGAACCTATGCGGTTCTTCTCTTCTGTGGCATTCTTCTTGATGTCTCATGGTTCATTCTCTTCTCCAAGGAGATTTGGTATGGCACTATCCTCTTGTGATCATGAATCATATATTTGGTTTCTGTGGCTTTGTTTAATTTGCAACACATATTGTATTAACTGTCTTGAACTTTTTTGAAATTATATGATCATTGAATCTTTGTTATGTTCCTGTTCAGATTCTGTAGAGAGCTACTTATATCATCTGCTGCCTTATTATTGACAAAAGATTTGATTTTCATTGTAGGAACCTTTCTTCTGAGATGTATAAAGCCTTTTACATCTTCTCTGTGAAGCTCACCATGGCTATGGAAATTGCTGGGTTTGTTGTGAGGATATCGTCTTCTCTGTTATGGTTTCAGATTTATAGGCTGGGAGCTTCTATTATAGACACTTCATTTCCTCGTCAATCAGATTCAGATTTACGAAATAGCTTCTTAGAACCTCCTCTTTTCGCTAGACAACGTTCACGTGATCCAGAATCACGAAATAGCTTCTTAGAGCCTCCTGCTATACCTAAGCCACGTTCGCGTTCTCATGAAATCTTGGGAGATTCTGCTGAAGAACCAGCTTTGTACACTCCTCTGCTTGATGGCTGCGAAAGCAATATCACTACGCCCGATATAACACAGGTCTTCCTATTTTCTACCTATTATTCTCTTAAGTAGTTTACGTACTCATTGTAGATGAGATTTTACACTTCTTCAGTTATTTGTCTATGTTTTACTCTGCCAAGATCACGTTAGTGGATGTGAATAGCCTTCATAAATAGTTTTTTTCTGGCTCTTCTTTTGAAACTGCAGTTGATGCAATATAGTGAGAATTGGATGAACCATCTAGAAAATAACTATGCCTTTTAGCTATTCGTCACTCTAGTCACAGAGAAACAAGAGCCTTTTAGCTTTGATAGTACATGATAGTATGCTGCTTCTCTTGTCTCAGCACTCCTCTAAATTTACACAGCCATAGCAAGAAGGTTTTCATCCTTTTGTGTATCCTTTTGTAGGTGGTTAAATATCATTCAGCTGGAGACATTTACAAAGGATCCCCATCATCTGCTGCAGAAGCCTCTCGAAATAAGTCTCCTTTCTCTAGATCCTTGGAGGCACTTGATTCAAGTCTCCGTTGATACAACATCTATTGACTGTGGCCGGTATTGTACTAAGCCCATTTTTTTATTGGTGGATATTATTTGCACACATATGATTATATAGACAGAAAGAAGCCTTTTAGGCCTCTTAACTAGTGGAAAATTGAAAGTGTTGACAATCCTACATTGCAGCATTTGCTCTTCTTAGCTTCTCAGACTTGCCTTGTAGTTTACAATTCGCAGGAAGATAGCTTCTGGCTAGAGGAACTTCAAGTCAACAATCTTAAAGGCATTCTTTGATACAGTATATACTTGAAGAATGCAGATGGGAGTCTTACATAGTGGGTGACACAATTAAGAACCATTTGCCTTGAATCATCATTGATTTGACTCAGAAACTGTATAGATTTGGTGTGACATATGGACTAGGAATGTACATATCTTCATTCTTTTCTGTACATGAAAAATACATTCTTTTGAGGTGAATTGGAGGATTAGTATAAAGATCTTTTCTTTTTAATCCAAACATTTGGTATTCATCTAATTTTTAAGTTTATGCGGAGTGAAATATTATTGTAAAATCCTTAAGATAGAACAACCAGCCGTTTTTTTTTTAACTCAAGTTTCTTTACCCATGATGTTGAGTCTGAGACTCTTGAGTCATCTGATGTATATAGAGGGCGTGGCATGGGGGGGCCTGACCTGACGTTAAACGACCAGCAGCCCAAAATGTGGATTGCGAAGCTGCGCGGTGGAGTTACTAATTAAATTAATCTGGCCCGGTTAAATAAAAATAAAAATGGTTTCGTGCACATTAATTGTTTGACTTTGACCTAAGAAAATCGGAAACTTATCCACGTCTGACTAATTAGCTTTTGCTGATTAAGAGAGAGAGAGAGAGAGAGATTAGACTAATAGTTTTGAAAAAAAGGGGTCAAACCAAAGACCCAAACCAAAAAAAAGTCTGCGTGGATCTGCAGCCGTTTTCATTACCCACAAAAATCTCCGCTCGACGATGACGATGACGATGATCCCACTCTGCTGAATCTTTTTGGGTGTCGCTCTCGATTGTTTCCTAGTCTTCGTCTCTTTTGGATTTTGGTACTAGTCTTGCTTTTTTTTCTTCTTCTGAGTTTCAAAGAGGTAAATGTTGTTCGGATTCCGCTGTTTTTGATTTTTCTGGGTTGTGTTGTTCGAATTACCTCGTTTGTAAATCCCTAATCTAACAATAACATCATCCGACGAGCTAGATTGACTATAATGAGTTAAAACGATTTGAGTTTTTTTTAATCTCTTGATTATAATTTTGTTTTGGCTGTGGTTTGATCAAGTAGTGATTCTAGGGTTCGATATCGTTACTGCATTTTCATTTGAATTAAAATCTCTCAGTGTTTTCATTTGGCCATATAAGCAGAGAGTGGTGGTGCTATAATGGAAGATGCACCAGAGACGACGACGTATTGGTGTCACATGTGTTCTCGATCGGTGAATCCAGTGATTGAAGGCGAGATCATCACATGCAATTTCTGTCAAAGCGGATTTGTTGAAGAAATGGATGATAACAATCCTCCTCCTCAAGATTCCGTTACCGTTGATGATGATCATCATCATACTGCGGATTCTCTCTGGGCTCCCATCTTGATGGGGATGATGAACAGTCATCATGATCAACAACATCAGGGAGACTCTGAATCTGTTGTTGAAGACGAAGATGATGCTGATGATGATGATGATGATGATGATGATGATGATGTTGAGAACAATGATGGAGAAGAAGTTGATATAAATAGACAACTTGAAGCTATTAGGAGGATAAGGAGTAGACACTCAGCTGCTATTTCTAATCTGCTTCAAGGGATTCGAGCTGGTTTATTGGTTGAATCCGAGACTAATCCTGATAACAGCGAGCTTGTTGTCTTGATCAACTCCTTTAACCAAACCATCAGTGTTCATCAAGACTCCATCGACACTTCTGTGGCTTCTGGACCTTTGGGTGATTATTTCATTGGACCTGGTTTCGAGGCTTTGCTTCAGCGTTTGGCTGAGAATGATTTAAACAACCGGTACGGTACACCTCCAGCTACTAAAGAAGCTGTTGAGGCGCTGGGGGTTGTGAAAATCGAAGATGGTTTGTTGCAGTGTACTGTGTGTTTGGATGATTTTGAGATTGGTATGGAGGCTAAAGAGATGCCTTGTAAGCATAAGTTTCATAGCGACTGCTTGTTGCCGTGGCTTGAACTTCATAGCTCGTGCCCTGTTTGCAGATACCTGCTTCCTACTGCTGATGATGATGGTGAGACAAAGACCGATGGAGAAGCTTTGAGAAACAATGAAGAAGATATTAGTATTGATTCTGTGGTGGTGGGGAATGGATCATCATCACCACCAGACTCAAGTTTGAACAATTCATCAGCTTACTAAAAACTAAAGGCTCACAATTTGAGTCAAGGTTACTTGAACAGAGGATCATTTGAGATCAGTCATTTAGTATTTTATGTTTATTTTGTTGCACATAGTTTTTTTCGGATTTGGTGGAAAATGGATTCTTTGGAATCAATTACAACATTTTCTTGCTGATTAATTGTTTCAAATTTGTTCCTGTTAGTTCATTACAAAAATCATTAAGAATCACAACTAGATTAACCAGTATTAAAAATAGTTAACTTATACAGAGTCATCCCAATCTTCTTTTGAGGAGAAGACTTGATCTTGTCTCTGTTACGATTATTTCAAATCTCTTGACGCGGTAATTTGGAAACCTTAGAATTCCTTTTTAAAAATGAATAAAATAGAAGGAAAATGTCTACCAAGTTAAAAAAAGAGTACGTACAATCCGAAAGCTCTATTAGCATATATAATAAACCATAGTCGTATGTTTGATTTGATATAAATACACATGTTTACTGCATAGTTAGTCCCGTACCATTTCAACACAAAACTAGAAGAAATGAAAGGGAAGCTGTGGTTGATCAGTTCGCTTTTGGTTCTCTCTTTGGTGATTTCATCGAAGACAGTCTCAGCTCAACCAGACAAGTTTCGCAAACTTAGTGAGTAATATTTTTGGGTGTTTTTATGGATATAGGTATTAATGATCTATACGTATGATCTATACGTATGTTACATAAAATCTTATTAAGTTGTAGCATACCAACAATAAAAAGGAATCAACACATAGTCATTTGCAGAATGACCAATTGGTTTAAGAGAATATGATGTAGTGGTTCTGCACTTTCTGAACTGGTAGAGTGATTCCACAGTTTCGAACTGTTTTCTCACTTCTCTTCTTGAATTGGTCAGTTGAAAAAAGAAGAAGAAGGTATTTTTCATATCATCTTTTGTTTAACGAGGGTCAGGATCAGGAACAACAAAATTTTGATTCCTTGATTTTAATTTTTTTTTTTTTTCGTATATAGTTGATTCTTGTTTTATATAGTAAGAAAGCTGGATAACACATGTGCCAGTTTTGGATTTATACTTAAATTTATATGTTCGTCCTTATTTTTTCTAGAAGAAGATTTAAGAGCGTCAATGATGATCGATACACCTCATAGTGTGTCGCCACCAGGACATGGATGTAACAACAAGCCACATCCGAATGGTGGATCTTGTAAAAAGCCGCCGCGAGACCATGGCAATTAGAAAGATCAGTTCTGTGAAATGTACATACATCAAGATTTCACGTCAATTAGACCAAACTAAATTGAGTGATATATAATATGTGTTGTTTGATATAAAATGGTGAGAAAAATTGCATTAAATGGGAATAAAAAAAAAAGATGGGATTAAAACAAAGATAATGGGGTTTTTTATTTTTATTTTCATTGTAAACAAAATGAGCTATAACATAATTTGGACTGTTGCACCTATATTATGGCTTTCTACTTCTATTAGAGTTTGTTTGATAAATCATCTTGGGTTTCTACATTATTATTTACAGTGTTGAAAATTTGAAATCATTTATTTGTTAATATGCATGTCATTTTTCTATATATAGACATTATAGTTAAGATATTGTAAATCTTTTTAACCTAATTTTTGTAAACATTGTATTAGGTTTAAATGTTTAATAATTGATTAGAGTTTTAGTGTTGAGCGATAAGATTAACAGAGAACACAAAACACGTCCACAACTTTTTAACTTTGAACACTTAAAACTGAAAACAATAAAACACTCTAAACCCTTAAAAAAAAAAGTAGCCAATAGAAAAAATCTCGAAAGTGCATATTAAAAGAAAGAAAAAAATCTTTATATTCTTCGACTAACTCCTCTCGTATACTTCTCACCTTATTGTGCCTCATTCGTCTCTCAAAGACTTCGTGTTGAAAGAGCGACCAGTACTCTCTTCTCTCTCTCTCTCAACAAAACGCGAACAATTCTTCCTCCTCTTTCTTGTTTGGCAACTCCAGATTCTCACAGTGCCAGCCACCACAATCTCCAACATTGCACAAAAGTTGAGACATCTCATCACAAACTAAGTAAGTAACATCAGGTTATCAAATCTATATTATATCATCTCCTCTCCTTTGGTTTCATCTCTTATGCCGTGTTTGGCAATTCACGTTTTCGTGTTTGCTTCCCTCTTTCTGGGTCTTCTTGTGTTGTGTTAGCAACGCTAACTGCTTTATCCCTATAAATCGAGAAACTTTACAATCGGGAGATTGCTGAATCCTTCTTTTAAAACATCAAAGTACCCAACTTTTTTGTTGTTGTGGTTGTTGTGTGTTCCATGTTTTTGTCGTAAAGGTTTCGACTTTTGCTGCTTCTGGTTTCATACCATTGTTGATATGTTCGTCTCGTGGGTTAATCCGTTACGAGATCATTGAGAAATTACATGCCGTCTACGCTACAACTTTGTTTTATATTCGGGATCGATGCTTTTATGAGGCTTTGCTTTTTGATCAGGTCTGATTAGCGAATCTGGGTCTCTGTTTCAACTTAATTTGGCTCTCAAAACACTTTATCTTTATCCTCCGCTTCGGTGCTTTTGTGGGGTTTTGCTCTAATTTCTTTGTCTGTTTGTTTGTTTCAATGATCAAAGAGGTGAATTGAATCGAATGTATTTGTTGGTATCTTTCAATTTCTTTCACGATCTCAAGTTGTTGAATCTTCAGTTCGATACTGTGATCTAAAATATCTGAGCTTTTGTACTTTAACAATGTATGTATTTGGGTTCCTTGTCGTTGGTTCATACTTAGGATAATGAATTTCTAAGTTCCATCTTTAATCTTTGTGTGTGTTTCTTGATGTCTGATCTTGTACGTATCTGATTTCCCAGGAAACTATGATTGATTCTCTTTGTTGTTTGATTTAATGTTCTTGATTTTTACATCTGTTTCAACAGTTTTGAGAGTCAATATTGAAAATGCAGCTCTTTTGCTCTCTCCTTTCAGGTTTCACTACGTTGAGCATGGTTCTTCTGATGGAAGGGGAGAATAATATCATGGATGAAACAGCTGCTATGGAAGAAACAGCTGTTATGGAAGACTCCTATGATGATGGATTTTCGTGTGGAGATCCACAAGTTGAGCCTCGTGTTGGAGATGAGTTTCAGGTCGAGATTCCTCCTATGATGTCTGCATCCAAGCGTGCTGAGTTTCTTTCCACTCCTGTTGCTTTGGATGATTCTTCTTATTCCTTTCTCGTCGGACTACCTGTCCAAGTAATGTGGATAGACAAACGTAGAAGCGGAAAAGGAAATGTTGATGATAACGTTGACATGAACCAATCTTTGAAATCTTTAAGAGCCAAGAAAAGCCGTTGCTCTGCCAAGAACAGAGGCAAGAGTGACAAGAGTTCTGAATCCAAGAAGCAAAGACTGAATCTTGAGGCTATTCCTGCGATACCGTCCCGTCCATGGGAAGATGTTGAGGTGGCTAGCTTTGTTCTTGGTCTGTATACATTTGGGAAGAACTTTACTCAGGTGAAGAACTTCATGGAGAACAAAGTAATAGGAGAGATTGTGTTGTTTTACTATGGGAAGTTCTACAACTCAGCTAAGTACCACAGTTGGTCTGCATCCCGCAAGAAGCGGAACCGGAAATGTGTATATGGAAGAAAGCTCTATTCAGGTTGGAGGCAACAACAGTTGTTAACCCGTTTAATGCCTTCTATTCCTGATGAATCTCAGAAGAAGATGCTCGTAGATGTGAGTTTCCTTCACATCCTAATGCGGTATTCGTAACCACTATATATGTTCTGTTCACTGATCTTAACTATTCGCAGGTCTCAAAGTCATTTGCTGAAGGTAATATCACTCTGGAGAAATACGTAAACACAGTGAAGAATCTTGTGGGTCTAAGGCTTCTGGTAGACGCCGTGGCGATTGGTAAAGAAAAAGAAGATCTCTCAATTCCTACATCCACACCAATGAAGACCAAACCATGGTTTACGGTTTCTTCAAAACCTTCTTCGGTCCCGAGCTTAGGGGATTACAATTCACTCACATCTGCTGGCATAATAAAACAGTTAACTGGCGGCTCTTCACGTCTGAGCAAAGCCCGTTGCAATGATATATTCTGGGACGCTGTATGGCCGCGTTTGCTAGCCAGAGGATGGCGTTCAGAGCAGCCTGAGGACCAAGGCTATTTAAGATCTAAGGATTACATTGTTTTCATTGTCCCTGGCGTGAAGAAGTTTTCAAGGCAGAAGCTTGTCAAAGGCGATCATTACTTTGATTCCGTCAGTGATATTCTAACAAAGGTTATTTCAGAGCCTGAGCTTCTTGAGTTTGAAACAGGAAGAGAGACCAGAGAAGCAACCGCCAATGAATTGATTGTTGCAGAGAACTCTTCTGACCAGTCAGATGAAGAGTCTTCCCCATCTGCTAATCAAAGATACCGTTACCTCAGGTCTCCATGTTCTAACCGTGGAACTCTGGGAATGAAATTCACTGTTGTGGACACTAGTTTGGCTGCTGAAGGAGGGAAGTTGTGTGAATTACGAAATCCTAAGTCAGTGTCTCTAGTTTCTGAGCCAAAGACTCGACTAGGAGATAAAGATTCTTCTGCGCCTAAAATTTCCATGGGGAATCAGAATGTGGAAAAGTCTCAAGTGAGGCCTCTCGAAGCCAAGAACGAAGTAAATGAGCAAATACGATTCACGATTATTGATACGAGTGTAGACCACTGTGGAAAGGTATCTGGGTTTAGGAGATGGAGACATTTACCAAGTGATGACACTAAAAGTGGTTATGTAGGTGCTGATTCTGCTATAAAGGAGGAGAAGACTTTGGGGAAGGTTAAGGATCGATCAAAGAGGTCTAAGCACAGGTCTACTCCTCGAGCAGAAACTAACTATCATTCAGTAAATTCTGCACCATATTTAAAACGCAGACGGCTCAGTGCTTGCATTTCAAGAGAAAGTCCAGTGTCCAAACATTTACCGGGTGATGATGACACAAAAAACACTGTTTGTCTTGAATCAGAGAAGCAAGATATATGTGCAGTTCAATACCAAAATAGCACTTGTGAAGAGATGAATCAGGACAAAGTGACATATGAAACCAAGTTGTCGGTTGAGCATATGAACTTAAAGTCTGATGAACCAATGAAGACTGAAACTGGGCCGGGTTCTCCGCTTGTTGAGATTCACGAAACGTCAGAGATTGAACCAAGTGGGTTAAACTCTTCTGTCTCCGGTGTAGACAAGCACTGTTCTCCAGAGAAGATAAGAACACCCCAAAAACACATTTTTCCAGAACAAGAACCAAAGAGGGTCTGTTCAGTGTCAGAGTCAGAAAAGAAACGCGCTTCTAATGATATGGAACAAAAGCAAGCAGTTGAGCTCCCTTCTTTATCAGGCTCAAATACTAATAGAGGTTCTTCCAATGATCTGGGAACTACTCAAGAACTGGGTTCATCTGAACAACAACACGACCAACAGATTAATATAGATGGTCCGAGAAGACAGAGCACAAGAAAACGACCATTGACCACCCGGGCTCTGGAAGCTCTTGAATCCGGATTTCTTACAACCAAGAAAATGAAAAGCACAAGTAAACCAGAGCCGAGAAAACGTGAAGGTTCAACGAAGAAGAAACGCTCCGCTAAAGCGTGTAACAGAAATGGGAGTGCAGAATCGGAGCACAGAAGAGAAGATAGAAGCAGTTATGTAAAGAAAGCACCAGTAAGTAAGCCCTTGGATCAGATAGAGGATTCAAAGCCTAGCTATCTTCTCAATGAAGCAAGAGCTGAGAGTAAGGCTCTTGATCGAATACAGGATTCAAGGCCTGTCCTAACTGAATACCCTAAACTTCCACCGATTGTTTTGAAGTTTCCGTTCAGGCGTGGCTAAGGAGCTTCAGAAACTTAAGTCTGAAACCATTCAGGCGTGGGTAAGGAGCTTCAGAGACTTAAGTCTGAAAGGTTTTTGACCGTTGGGGTGTGAGAAGATTGGCCTTGCTGAAGAATAAATGTGTATAGAAGAGATGTTTTTACAAGGTTTTATTCCATAATCTTTGCTATTTTTATTATTATTTTCATTGTTAGTCAGAAGTAATGTTTCTATTATTGGTTTGCTTGGGAGTTATTTTAAGAAACTTTTCATAAGAACTAATAGTAATGATGGTTATGAATATTTATGAAAACATATCATGTCTAAATAGTTATACACAGTCATGGAAATATACACAGTCATGGAAACATACAAATCCTGAATAGTACTACAATGATTTTTATACTGCTATACAAATCATGTCTGATTTGCTGCGGCCGCTTGATTGCCTTGTCCAAGTTGTGAGAGACTGCTTTGGTTAAGTTGGGGTCCTCAAAAAGCTCTATTCCAAATCTTTTGGAGCCATAACGTAGGAACCACTTCATTCTTTATATCAGTTTTGGCTTAAATTCTTTCTGACTTACTTTGGATCCAAGACCAGTTTCTGAAGCTCTTTGATGGATGGAGCTAGCTGCGTATAACAACATCTTTCCAATCTGATATTAAAAACCCAAACCATTTTCCAAGGTTTTTCTAACTGAAAAAACCTCGTAGTCATATGGTATGTTTGACTTCATATAAAATAATACACATGTATGAATCATTGTATATATATAATGTCTACCAACCAAAGAAAACAAAACAAAAAAATGAAGGTCAAGTTGTGGTTGATTGCTTCACTTTTGGTTCTCTCTTTGTTGTCTTCAGTCGAGACAATCTCAGCTCGACCATATAAATTTCCAAAAATCAGTGAGTGTTATCATTTTTTTTGGTCATCCCGTTTGCTTCATCTATCTTAATATATGCTACAGCGCAATTAAATTAAGGAATCTATATTCGACTTTAACAACCATAACTCACTGGAAGGATCTAACAGTTGTAGTTTTTTTTTTGTTTGTTTCGTAGAAGAAGAAAGAAGAGAAATGATTAACATTCACAAGACAAAAAAGATCGGAACACCAGGGAGTGTGTCAAAGCGTGGAGCCCAAGGCTCATCATCTAGTAGAGGTCCCCCTGACCCCGGCTGATATGGTTAGACGGACCGGCCAAGGCATAATCGTAAATTGTTTTGTGTTCTGAAGATATGAGATTAACTTATTGCATGATTTGTTGTTATTGATTTGTAAAAAGACAGTCCCAATCAGAGGGAAAAAAATGTTTTTTTGTTTGACTTTGTACATATTTTTGTGTTAAGATGCTGGTCAAATAGAATAAATATCTTTATCGTCAAGAACTCAATTAATATGAAAACTTAGTAAATTTACGAAGGTTTGAAAAGAGAAATATAGTTAAAGTATTCATTTGAACCAAAAGAGCGTGCATATTAGTCTACTCTGCCCGGAAGCATAGCCATATATACATGTTGACTTATATGAATTATCTCAGTTAGTATGTATAAAATATCTTTATATAGAACTATAGAAGTCTTCTGACGCGCTATGTGAAAATTTGACTATTAAGTTATGATAAAACTTAAGTTTGATCGATATATATACACTCAAACAGTATAAGGTATCACCAGAACAATAATTATGAAGGTCAAGTTCTGTTTGATTGCTTCGCTTTTGATTCTCTCTTTGGCGATTTCGTCATACGTCGTTTTAGTTCAATCATACGAATCCGGTAAGTATTATTTATATTCATATCACCCTCTTTAGTCGTTCCCATATATATATGTTAATATAATTGTATGTAAAAAAGAGTTAAAAAGATATTAGAATTTGTTAGAAGCATGGATAACATTTAGCTACTTTTTTTACATCTATGCATGGTAATATATATGATTAATTCACTGTTTTGAGTTTTGACACATGATGGAAACTGTGTAGAAGAAGAAAGAATAGCAGAAACGATTCACATTCGAAAGATAATGAAGATTGGAGCTCCTCGTAGTAAATCACCACCTGATCGCCAATGGGGTGGGGGTGACTCGCCACTACCCGGATAGATCCAAGTTCACACTAAGGCGATGGCTATACGAGTTGTGGTTACATCGTATAAATCTCAAATATATATGCTCCTGATTTGCGAACCTTATTTAGTTTATGCAAAGTACAAGATACTTAAAAAGAAAACCAATGGCCAGTTCCAATGTGTTTTTGATTATTTTTCCGAATCCCTAAATGTTTGTTTGTTTTTTTCTTTTTTTGGGAGGTCATACAAAATTTTGTCAACGAACCAAGCTGTCACCTAATTTTTAATTATTTGCGTGAGACTGACCTTGTCTTATATACACACACCTCAATTATTTGAACAAATTAAAATAGTAGAAGAGTACGTACGTAAATCATCTCCGTAGAATCATTGTTACGATTAAGACCTAGTCTTGTCTAGTTACATCTTATATCTATTTCAAAGTCCTTTAACGCGCTGTTTGAAACTCATTATAAGTATTATTCATAACTATATTTATCGACAAATTTCCATAACCTATGTTACAAGAGATATTTCAATGGATCATAAGAAACTATTTTTTTTTTTTTTTTTTTTTTGAAGAAAGAAAAAAAAAGAAAGTATTTATGTAAAGACTTTGTATTATCAACAATATAAAGAAAACGATGGATGAAATCATTCGAAAGATCCATCTAATTAGTTAATGATTTACGGTCGCATGTATATGATTCATATAAATACATACGTAAACCAATATACCGAACACAAAGAATTCAGAATATCATCAACACACAAAAGTAGATTAAATGAAGAGGAAGATGTGGTTGGTTGCTTTACTTTTGGTTCTTTCTTTGGTGATTTCATCTTATGCGATTTCAGCTCAGGCATACAATATCCGCAAGCTCGGTGAGTAAAAGACACCTAATAATTAATATTTATCATATATATATTTGATTTTGTTCTATATTTTCTTCTTCATATATGACTCGTAATTGATATTTAGTATTTATTTATATATAGCCAGAGATATAGACACAGAGCCTAGTGTATCACGACCGGCGAAACAATGTTGCTAGGAAGCAAAAGGAGACGAACAAAGGGACTTCTCGTAGGAAAAAACACCATGTCGGTCAGAAAGACCAATTATACATATATATTATTCTTTGTTCTAGCATTAGAAAAATCCAGTGTAAGAAACCAAGAAAATTCTCATCTTAATTTTCGTTGTTAAATTTCTAACAAGTCTTATTGAGTTGTTTAGTTTGCTCCTGTCTGTTTTTAAATCCAATTTTACTTTTGAATCGGCAACATATTTTACAATTGTCTTTTTATTTAGATGAATGAAGTGAGATTTTGTACATTATTATGTTGTATATATGGACTTCGAATTCAAAATTAACTGACAGTTACGTGATTAATAAATTGATTAATGCCTCTAATATATATATATTATATTTATATATCATTTTAGTTTCTACTTATAATTTTGTATGTGGGAATTATATAACATATTTTATAAAAAAAAATCAACTGAAATGATCAACAAAAAAGGATTCCTTTGTTTGTTTGTGTACGTCGAAGACTTTTCTTCAGGTCAGGGTAAATTGTTTCCACACGCTGCCTCATTCTATACCTGACGTTTTAAAACTGAATTTGGTATAAATACACACCTACAACTTCAAGTCTAACACACAATTTGGTATAAATAACACCTACAACGTCAAGAAAATGAAGGGAAATTTGTGGTTAATTGCTTTGTTTTTAGCTCTCTATTTGGTGATTTCATCTTATGCAGCTTCAAGTGAGCCATACCAAATCCGAAAACTTTGTAAGTACAGTCCCGTTTTATCATCCCGTTTGCTCCATGCATTTTTTTTTTTTTTTTTTGATGACTAACATCAATTTATCTTCCAGTGGGTATAATAGATGCACGGCCTAGTTCGTCAAGACCGACAGGCCAGTGTTGTTAGCTAGGCAAAGGCGGCGGGAGAAGGGAGCATGATGCTCTCATGAGTGCTGCCGTTTTATGGGTCGTAGTGTTTAGATTTTAATTGGACTGGTACTTAATTTTATAATTTTATACTGTAGTTAGAAATAAAGAGGGAATCAACAAAATTAAAAATAGGTTCTTACTTTAAATGAGCTACGAATAAGATGTTCTGATGTCAGAAACACTATGTTAGAAAGAAAATACAATTTCTGTTTAAGTTCTTACTCTGGTTCAAGTTCTATTTGATTGCTTCGCTTTTGATTCTCTCTTTGGTGATTTCGTCATACGTCGTTTTAGCTCAATCATACAAAACCAGTAAGTATTAATATTGATATTTGTATCATCCTCTTTCTTATTAAATTTGAGAAGCTAATATGTAAAGTAAAAGATATCAAAATTGGTTACAAGTTGGATAACGTACGAACCAAGCTGTCACCTAATTTTAAATTATTTACGTAAGAATAATAGATTGACCTTGTCTTTTAATTTATGTAACACACTATTGGACGTGTAAACACATCATGTATATTCCATATTTTTTAGAGACGGACGGATCAAACTTCAAAATCATATGAAATAAATTAAAATCATTTTTATTAATAGTCGTTCAGTTCTGAATAGTATGTAAACCAATCAATATGATAGAATGAGAAGAATTTTAAATCTACAATGATTAGCATTGAAAAGTTAATTAGAAAACTCTTAAGTTCTTTTTTCTTTCCTCTCTGTTGTTTACAAAATGCATCACTGGAATCTGAACCCGTTAAGTGACCCAACAACGATATTATCACACAAAACCACTAAACCTAAATATAGTGAAACTTGCTCACACGTCGTCTTATTGCTAAACACACACATGTATTGTACACCAATCTTTATAACCTACTCCAACATTAAAGAATCAACGCAAAAATAGAAGAAATTATGAAGGGAAAGTTCTGGTTAATTGCTTCTCTTTTGCTCCTCTCGTTGGTGTTATCTTCCAATGCAATTTCCCTTCAGCCATACAAATTCCGAAAACTCAGTGAGTAGTGTTGATATTCATCATCCAACTTTTTTTCTTATAACAACACTGTCAACTATATTACATTGATATGTCGTTTTTTTTTTGGTATTTTTTTATATGTAGTATTTGATAGCTTAGCTTACATGTTACAAGTGTTATAAGGTTCCTCGTAATACTGAAAATAGGTATTTTTCATTTTACATGATTGTTTGTAAGTTAATTATCTACTTCACTTTTTTTTTACACAGAAGAAGATATCGAAACACCGTGTAGTATGTCGCCATCTGCCGGACAAGCGAGTGCCAATCCGCAGACCACGAGTAAAGGAAAACCTTGTAGAAATATGTCCTCTATAAGGCAATGACATAGCTTTTAAAGGTGAACCATACAACAGAATGATATATATATATATATATATATATACATATATCAGTGATTTGAAGATATATTTTTGTTCTTGTTAGCTTGTTTCTTTTATTGTTGTCATTCATTTATCCTAATTCTAATTAAAGAGAAAAAATCAAAAATTAATACAGTATAGATAAGGCAAAAAGGCCTATATGAGTTGTTCATACTTTTAATTTGTTCAGTCGTACAAAACAGCAAAAACAGGAAAAGTAACCCATATGGCACATAAAATGAGTGCTTACTTATCTCTATAAAGTGTTAAATTATGAGCTTTATACATGTATTTCCCTTACATACTGTTTCTGGTCCGATCCTTATCAATTAAGACCGAGTCTAGTTTCTGTGGTTTTAAGGTGACCTAGTCTTCTCTAGTTATATGTCTATATTTAATGTTTATTTCTCAGTCTTGTTTCGATCGTATCACAAATTTCAAATTCCTTTCACGCGTTATTGAAAACTCATGAAAAGAAAATCTATGAATCATATAATTAAGAAACCATATATATATGGGAACGACTTTGTAATATCAACGATAAAAATTAAAGGCTAAATGAAATTCTTTCGAAAGCTCCATCTAGATAGTTAATGAATTATAGTTGAACTTAGTCACATGATTGATTCATATAAATAAACACATATACGTAAACCTATCACATGTACAACAAAACGAACATCAACACGTAAATATCTTAAATGAAAGGGATGATATGGTTGGCTGCTTTCTTTTTGGTTTTCTCTTTGGTGATTTCATCTTGCACGGTTTTAGCTTTGCCATACAAATTCCGCAAACTCGGTGAGTAATAATAGTACATGCCGGATAATATACCTTCTATATGATTTGTTCTATATTGTCCTTCTTTATATGACATAATTGATACTAATTTATATAGGCGAGCAGATATACACTGGGCCTAGTAGAACACCACCGGCTAGCCGATGTTGCTAGATAGCACATGGAGACGAACGAAGGGACATCTCGTAGACAATTGCCGGTTCAGGGCCATGACGGTTAAACACACCGGTTACAAAAAGAAAAATTACTCTTTGTCCGTTACTCAAAAAAAAAACGAAACCATGGTGTATCTTGTTTAGATTTTATAGGGTTTAACTCAATTTCCGATGTATAATTCTTTTCACATTTTTTTTCAAAATAACAGTTCTTTCGATCCATACCGAATTCCAATTTTGGATCAGCAATATACCATTTTTATTTGGGTCAATAACAAGACTTTCCTAGCTAGCATGATATTGTTAACTTTATAAACTTTTAATTCAAAACAAATTATTTGAACAAAAATAGTAGAAGAGTACGTACGTACGTTAATCATATCCGTAGAAGCATAATTAGGATTAAGACCTAGACACCTAGTCTTCTCTAATTACACATATTATTTTTATATTAATATTAAATCATAAGAGCATCTCCAACCCACTCTCAAATCTCTATTATAACATATGCTCCAACCCTACTCTATATTTTCCTCATAGGATTGCTCTATATATAGAGTACACTAACTCTATTTTAGAGATAGATAATACATTTTCAATAACCTATGTTACAAGATAATATATAAATCACACATAAGAAACTATTTATGAAAAGACTTTGTAATATCAACCATATAAAGTAAGAGATGGATGAGATCATTCGAAAGATCCATCTAGTTAGTTAATAATTTACGGTCAAACTAATTAGTCGCATGTGTGTTTGATTCATATAAATACACAAATATACATGTAAAACCAATATAACGAACAAAAAGAAGAATATCATCAACACACAAAAATAGATTAAATGAAGGGGAAGATGTGGTTGGTTGCTTTACTTTTGGTTCTTTCTTTGGTGATTTCATCTTATGCGATTTCAGCTCAGGCATACAATATCCGCAAACTCGGTGAGTAATTCATACCCGATCGAATAATATTTATCATTTGTATATTTGATTTTGTTTATATTTTGTTCTTTATATATGACTTGTAACTGATATTTAGTATATATATATATATAGGGAGAATTATAGACACAGGGCCTAGTGTATCAGGACCGGCGGACCAATGTTGCTAGGAAGCAAAAGGAGACGAACAAAGGAACTTCTTGTAGAAAAAACACCGTGTTGGTCAGAAAGACCAATTTTACATATTCTTTGTTCTAGCATTAGAAAAATCCAATGTAAGAAACCAAGAAAATTCTCATCTTAATTTTCGTTGTTAGATGTCTAAAACGTCTTTTTGAGATGTTAGTTCGTCCCGGTCTGTTCTGAATCAAATTTTACTTTTGACCCGTACTATTGCCATTTAATTTTATTTACATGCGTGAAGTGAGTTTTTGTACATTATTATATTTCATGCATGGACTTCAAATTCAAAATTAACTGAAAAGTTAAATGATCGATAAATTGAATTATGCCTCTAATATATCATTTAGTTTATATTAATTTTAATTTTTGTATATAGGAATTATAACATATTTATAAAAGAAATCAACAGAAATGATCAACAAAAAGGTTTCCCTTGTCTGTTTGTCTACGTCGAAGACTTGATAGGTCATCTGCTATATAGGTCAGAGAGAGTAAGTGGTTTGCACACGCTGCCTCATTCTATACCTCACGTTTTAAAACTGAATTTAGTATAAATACACCTACAACTTCAAGTCTACGTACAACACAGAGGACAAAGATATAGAAGAAAATGAAGAGAAATCTGTGGTTAATTGCTTTGTTTTTGGCTCTCTATTTGGTGATCTCATCTTATGCAGCTTCAAGTGAGCCATACCAAATCCGAAAACTTTGTAAGTATAGTCCCGATATTTATCATCCCGTTTGCTCCATACACTTTCCTTTTATATGACTAACAGTCTAACATCAATTTATCTCGCAGTGATTATAGATGCACGGCCTAGTAAGTCAAGACCGGCACCCCACTGTTGTTAGCAAGGCAATGGCGGGAGAAGGGGAGTATGCATGAGAGCTGCCGTTTTATGGGTCGTAATGTTTAGACTATAGATGGACTGACATTTTATTTTATACTGTAATCAGAAAAAAAAAACAGGGAATCAACAAATTATTTTAATTGGTTCTTTACTTAAATGAGATACGAATAAAATGTTCTGATGTAATAAAGTACTGTACTCTACCTTATCAAGAAATTAAAAATAAAAGTCCATCGTAATTTTTTTTTTATTTTACATTCAAATGACTTCCTCTATCAAAAAACAAAGAGACAAAATGTTGTCGTTTCTTTCAACAATGTACATATTTATATGCGAGTGGTGATACAACAGTGATACGAGTACAAAATTGTGTAATCGCTTTTGCTGCATATCTCTATACTTTTTTTTTTTGTTTGGTTGAGCTAAACCGCTTAGAAAGTTCGAACTTGATCTCTCTAATCCCAGAACTAAAAGGTAAATGTACGCTTATAAAAAAGGCACACACTATTTCGTAGTCTCGAGGTAGGATCAGACCCAGGGTCAAGATAAACCACTCAAATGGGTATCATGGTCACTATAAACCTCCCAAATGGTATCATGCTAAATCATTTGCCCGCTCATGCTTGGTTCATGACAATTAAGTTGCAAGGCTATATCTAACATACAACAAATATTGAGGAAAAGATACAGCAATTTAAAGGAACTGAACCATATTTAAAAACTGACAAATAAGCCGCGCGTATGTGATAGATAATTATGCTTTTTTTATATATCGAACATGACACCCCCGTCTCTAATTTGACCTTATTAAATTAAACATGTTCAAACAACTTCATCCATTAAACAAAGTTAAAAATGCTTACTAATTTTATTTTATAATTAACGTTACTTCCGGGAAGCATTATTTGTTCTAATTTAGTTTTTAATAAACAACTTGACGACCACATCAAAAAAAAATTATCTCTATATACATATATGATTACCATTTAGGTGTTTGCAAAGTCCTTAAATTTTATCAACAAAAAAAAAAAATGAATTGGAAGTTGGTTTTGCTTACTGGTTGGATTCTCCTCTCGTCTATTGCATCAAACCCAACTTTGGCTACAGTAACTTATCCATCTCTCACGACAAGTAAGTTTCCACCGCTTCTTTTCATTTTTCTTTTTAATTTGCTCGTTATTTTGATCGTATATATGTCATATAAGTTTGTAGACTGTAGTCTGCGAAAAAGGGGTATATATCTTGTTGAATTGATATTTGATTTCGATTGATAAACTAAACTAGAAACACCCAGTTGTTGTGTGTGTGTTTATATAGAAGAAATGATACAATTTACGATCTACATATACATGTTCTTGATGAAGGGACAAAACAATAACTATTTGATTAATTTGTTTGATCAACGTTTATGCATCAAATTATAAAACAGGGAAAGGGAGGATCGGAGATATACACATCAGCAAAGGAATGAAGATTGGCTTTAGAGGCAGTTTCTCTAGATCTGCTCATCATGGAAACGATCCACCGAGTCATAATTTCTAATTAGTTATAACATGTGGATTTCATCGATCTGTTGTTCTATATATCTTAACTTGTGATTTCTGCATATTTGGTAAGTAGTTGTTTGATTATGTACGTACTATAATAATACTCTTTGAATAAATAAAATGGAACTTCGATATATAATTACATTATTTAATACTTAATTATATTAACTAAAATTGATTAGTAACAGAGTGACAATGAGTTCTTTTTTTTTTTTTTTTTTTTTTTCTGTTTTTTACTTTCGTACCAAAATTGATGATTGACACTGGACTTTTCAACTCGTGCAAGTGCAAGTTATAAGGAAAAAAGAACGAGGCTAAAAAAAGTCAAACAGCTTTCATTAGATGCATTGACTTATACATATCACTAACTGCGGTGAGAACGACCCCTGATGAAATAATCTCTACCTAACAGTCTTAACTAACTAGTTTATAAGATACTATTTATATACATATGCTAGGGAAGAACACTTGCTAGCGTTGTGTTCTAATTCTTACCTTACCTATACACACAAAAGAAAGGAGCAAATATAAAAAATGAGTCCCAAGTTCATGATTCTAATAGCTTCGCTTCTACTTTTATGCATCGCATCTTCCAATTCGATCACCATTACAATTTCCAAAAACCGGAAAATGAGTAAGTCTTTTTTTACAATATTTGATTCGTGTGCAAATTCCAACTATTGCTGCTATAAAGAGTTATATAATGAGGTTTATAAAATAGTAGTTTTGATGTGTAACAAGCAAATCATGAAGAAGAAGGTCGAAAGATTCACGTTCACAAAGGAAAGAAGATCGCCGTAACAGTCAGCCGTTCACCTCCTGCAAAAGGCTGGATTTGTTGCAATTATTAAAAGAATTACGTACTTGTGAACATACACAAGACAAGTATTTGCTATGTCTCGATGACTCGATCATTAATTAAGTAGGAACGGAAGGCTTAATAGATTGCATGGAAAGGTTCAATTATTCTATTTTTTATGTTTTGGGGCTAAAGTGTAAAGTTTTGAAACTTGAAAAGGCTGTTTACCACATTCCAACTTCCACTTTTTTTTGTCTACTCCTCCGGCGTGGCCCCCTTATCCGTCAAATCTATCGTCTGAGATCTCGAAGACTACCCAAAACGGCGTTTCACAAAGAAACCGGATTCTTACCACGGTTTTAGGCTTTTAGCGCTCAACACTCTTCAGTGGTTACTAGCGTCTTATTCTGGTTGTATCAGTTTTTTGTCTTACTAGCTAGAACTTTGCCAATTGCCAGTCTATTTGTTGTGTAAGAAGATCTCCATATAGTTCATCTTAGACTATCATTAATTATTTTGCATGTTTTAGCCTCGTTTCAATTGTTCACGTCGCTTTGTTCAGACTGTAGACATATAATTTCGTACCACAGTTCTATCACGTATATATCCATTGGAAGAAGATTGGAGATTTATATTTATTCTTCGCTACGACAATATGACATCATTTTTACGAGTACAAATTTCACGGTCACGTAGTACGATTCATTGTACATAGTTCAAATTACTAAGAACCAACTCACACAAATTAAAGTTTGACCATTCTTTTATAAGTGCGTGCGACACTTGATCTAAACTGTAGTCTTCAAATGTGTATGAGCTTTTTGTTTTTCTTTCCATGTGCTACGAATTTCAAACAATATCAATTAATCAGTCATGATCCAAATTTAAAAAAAAAAAAAAAAAAAACGCGTTGCATTGGTCAATGTAGTCATAATTCGATATTCAGAAGCTGATTAAGAGGACCATTGTCAAATATATGTTCAAGGTTAGGGTTCCGATCCGATCAAACATAATGTTAATATAAATGTCGTGTCTCTGTGTCTGACTACACTTTTTCACCATTTTCATTATATCTACAATTTTTTTTAACTGTTAAATGTTAATTAGTATTACCCAAATCGCTGATTAGTATTGAAATTTTCAACTCATGCACGTATAATTAAGGAAAAAAATTAACAAGACCAAAAAAAATCAACGTCCCCTCATTACATGCATTGACTTGGACGTATAAACCCAACAGTGGTGCAAACGATCTTGTTACAATCTCTGCAGCCTATTTATTTATTTGAACTCAACAAGAGAAACAACTTTGTATTCAACCTAGCTAGCTAAACCATATTACCAGTAGAGTAATAGACACAAGAGAAAAGGCAAAGACAAAATGAGTTTCAAGTTCATTCTAATAGCTTCGCTTCTTAGTTTATACATGGCATCTTCCAACTCGACCATCATACCAATTTCCAAAAACCGGAAAATTAGTAAGTCTCTATATATATAGTTTGTTTCAGATATATAAGTCCAAATATTGTTATGTGTAACTAAAAATAAGGTTTATACTCTTTTTTTTTGAAGCGTTAAAAGTCGAAGAAGAAGGTGAAAAGATTCACATTCACAAGATGAAGAAGATCACCGTAGGAGCGAGCCGTTCACCTCCTGCTAAAGGCGTTAAAAGTTACCCAAACAAAGTCAAAGCTTAAAAATAATGTGAATAATTAATGGGCTTTCGGGCCCAATTATATACGGCAGGCTTTTATGATTCCGTTTACTGTATTTAATCATGTATTCGAACCTGAAAGATTCTATTATATTATTTTGGGGGCTAAAGTATAATTATTGAAACTTGAAAGGGCATGTTTTCTCAATTTCATACTCTTTTTCCTCCCGCCGCCGTCGTCTCCTCCTCCTCCTCCTCCTCACTTGTGAAATCTGAGCTTGTCTAAATAAAACCAATCCCGATTCCTACCGCGATTCCACTGTTCGGCGTACTCCTTTCGGACTCATCTTTTAGTGGGTAACTCTCGTCTTACTCTTTGACAGTTTGATGTATTCAGATCTTCAGGTCTTACCTGAACTTTGCAGAGTCTATATGTATAAGAAGAACCCTAAGTAAATCCCATGCTTAAGTGAATTGATTGATGATCATTAGAATCAACGAGTTTGAAAATTCATTAGGAAGATAACATAGATTCGGAGTTCTGTAACCTAACTTAGACAACATTAGAGTTAGTTCTAGATGGCTTTTACTAAAAGGTTTTGTTTTTAGATCATCAAACTCATTACCCTTTAATGGGTTTCGTTTTTGTTAAGATCTTCTCACTATTATGTGTTTTTTTTTTTACTTGTAGTGAGTCAAGTCATTTAGTTGTGAGAATGTCATCAAGAATTGCTTCAATCCGTCTAGTAAGTTCTCATCGTGAAGTCTACGAACCATGTGATGATTCATTTGCGTTAGTCGATGCATTACTAGCTGATCGAACCAACCTGATAGAGCACAACCCTAAGGTTTGTATGGAGATTGGTTGTGGAAGCGGGTATGTCATAACTTCACTTATACTTCTGCTCAAAAACGAAGTCCAAGGTGTTCACTATCTCGCTACTGACACAAACCCAATAGCTACAAGAGTGACAAAAGAAACTCTAGAAGCACATGGAGTAGATGCTGATGTTATCTGCGCTGATATAGCTACCGGGTTAGATAAAAGACTAGCTGGATCAGTGGACGTGATTGTTGTGAACCCGCCTTATGTGCCAACACCAGAATACGAAGTTGGAATGGAAGGTATAGCCTCAGCTTGGGCTGGAGGTGAGAATGGTCGGACGGTTATTGATAAAATCTTGCCAGTGGTTGATGTTTTGCTTTCGGAGAAAGGTTGGCTCTACTTGGTGACATTAACTTCGAATTATCCTGTAGAGATTTGTCTGATGATGAGAAAGAAAGGTTACGCATCGAGAATTGTGGTACAGAGATCAACAGAAGAGGAGAATCTCCTTATCATCAAGTTCTGGAGAGACAAGGATGATGATGATGATGAGGAGAGCAACAAGGATAAGGAGATATCATCACCAACGTTTGTTTCTCAGTTTTATAAATCTTTATCATTGCTTATGGAGAAGAAACAACGGCGTTGATACTATACAAAGATCTCATAAATCATTCTTTGTTATGAAGTTGTTGTGTTACATTGATGTTATTGAGTATTTGATTTTTTTAAGTTCACTAGTCTTTGTAAGAAGAAAGCTCAAATAGTACTGTAACCAAACACAGGAGCGTTGTATGATGACGTGGCAGAAGAAGAGTGGACGTTCATATAAAGCCCAGCCCAAGACAGTTATCGTAGACTTTTTCCAGGAAATTCCAAAAATACCCTCGAAATTACAAAGACGGTCAAGGGTAGCATAGGCATGTATAAGATGGGGCATAAAGGGATCCTCAAAACCGAAGTCGGTGAGTCTCTCTCTCTCTCATAAACAGATCTAAAAAACCAAAGAAACGAGAGAACAAAATCAGGCTCTCCTCTTCTTACATATATAAAAGCACAGATTTATAAATCTTTGTTTCCCTCTCCCCCCGATTCTTTTGTATAAAAGCTTCAACCTTTTTCTCAATTCTTCTGTCTCCCTTTCGCCTAATTCCTTCATCGTTTCAAAGCTACGAAACCCTAGTTCTCGTGTTCGAAGCTCGGATTCGCTCGCTCCTTATCGAAAGGTCTGAACTTTAATCCTTTTTCATCATGGGTTTTTTTTTGTTGTTGTTGTGAGTGTGAACTCTTGAATACGATTGGATCTTATGAGTGTCATCGTTGTTTTGGAAGATTGAAAATTTGAGAATTGGCTCTCAAATAATTGAAACCCTTTTTGATGTAGTTATCTGATAAGACTTTTAAAGCATATTCTCATGTATATCTGGAGACCGCGTTTAGTGTCTATTATCATGGTTGAGTGATGTGTTGATTTTGGTTTTGTGTAGAGGAATGGCTGAACAAGGATTGGAAGGGAGTAATCCAGTGGACCTTATCCAGCATCCTTCAGGGATTGTTCCTACTCTTCAGTGAGTTCCTTTTGTTCTTTGTTTTACTCTCTTTAAGGTTTTGTGTTTTAACTCTTGTGGGTAATAATACGTCTTTTTTGATGTTTTTGTTTCAGAAACATTGTTTCTACGGTGAACTTAGACTGCAAGCTAGATCTTAAAGCTATAGCTTTGCAGGCTCGGAATGCTGAATATAATCCCAAGGTATTGTATTCTTTTGTTACGTTTTGTTTTGGTTAACAGTCAACAAATTTATTTGGAATACGTTTGTCACCTTGAATGCCGTCCTTAACTTTGTTGTTTACCTGAGGATATAAAGAAGTTGTGGTCTGTGTACTGTGTATGGTTTATTAGAATCTAATATATTATCTGGTTTTTGGCTTTTGCTAAACTAATTGGCCGTTGCTAAATTTTTCTAATTTTAAAAGTCTCTTGTGTTTTTATGTTTTCAGCGTTTTGCTGCGGTGATAATGAGAATCAGAGAACCGAAGACTACAGCATTAATATTCGCTTCAGGGAAAATGGTATATCTCTTGGTTGGCAATACCTTTTTCATACTACTGATATTTTGATTTTGGTTTGAATTCTCCTCTTAATTTGGGGTATAATTTACAATTAGGTCTGTACTGGAGCCAAGAGCGAGTACTTTTCAAAGATGGCTGCAAGAAAGGTAACTTTTTTTTGTTTCTTAACCTCTTTTGTTTAACTTGGTTATAGCTATTTAACGGAATCTGGATCTCTTCTTCTTTCCTTTAGCTATAATCTGGATGTGTTATGCTAATAGTCGTATGTTTTGTTGTGTAGTATGCTAGGATTGTGCAGAAATTGGGATTCCCTGCGAAATTCAAGGTACAATTTCTACCAACTCTTTTCCCACTGACATTATTTTTTCTTAGCTTTGTTTGTGCTAAATATTTTCATGACTACATGCTGCAGGATTTCAAGATTCAGAATATAGTAGGCTCTTGTGATGTCAAATTTCCTATAAGACTTGAAGGTCTTGCTTACTCTCACGCTGCTTTCTCAAGTGTAAGTGATCTGAACTTCTGAAACCATTATTTTTCTTATGTTGAACTTCAAATAGCATACAGTTAGAAGTTAAGCGTCAAATTTTAGATATAAAAACGTTGTGCTGATGGCCATTTCATCTCCCTCTCTCTCACATATTGGTGTTTCCAGTATGAGCCGGAGCTCTTCCCAGGGCTTATTTACAGGATGAAAGTGCCTAAAATCGTTCTTCTAATTTTTGTCTCTGGGAAGATCGTGATCACAGGAGCCAAGGTAATTTCTCTCTTTCTCTTAAGGTTTTGTGATAATTGCATGAGAAATACTTGCTATGTCTCTCTAGTCTCTAGTCCCTAGCTCTTCTGCCATCTGATAAAAATCCTGAGGTCACTCGCTTCAGATGAGAGACGAGACCTACAGAGCCTTTGAGAATATATACCCCGTCCTCTCGGAGTTCAGGAAGATACAGCAATAGTATGTAACACACACTTTTAACTTTCTCATCTTAGTTTTGGTTGATTTTTCGACTTATAATTGCATGAACGTAATTATTGTGTTTAAATTTTTTAGGATCACAGATTTGGAGGATTTGTTCCCTGCGAAACTAGTTGTGCGGTCTTAGCCCCTTGGAGCTGCCAAAGCTTGCTGAGAATTTGGCCCTTGAACAAAGGCTTTCACAGTAGCTAGACTTTCACCTTGTGTTTTGGTTCATAATAGAACATTTGTAAATACACAATGGAAATTCCAAAGACAATTCTTCGGTTCTTTTTCCAAGATGTGTCTTACATGTATCCTCTTCACTTCACACATGTTAAATGTACAACCTTAACTCAGTGTTTAGCACCAGCTTTGAAAGTCTTGTTTAGCATAGAGAAGTCTATCTTAACGACGATGGAGAGTTCCAAGATCATATAGGGTAAATACAGAAAATGATGATCTATACAGTACAACGACATGATTGTATGCAAGAGATATTTACCAAGATCAAGAGATTGAGAGTTTACGTACATAGATTAAACGCAGAATGATCTGAACCACTAACTACGGTTGCAGACTTGTTTTTTACTCTCAAGAAGCAACACTCAACTATAGTTGCAGAGATCTCGGCCCCAAAGCCTCCTATAACAGGAGCTTCATGGCTAGTCTGCAACCAAAGCAAGCAAATACATTTAGTCTCTATAGATATGACACACCATCCAACATTTATTCTCTTTTGTTAGTCTAAGAAGTGTACAATTCGGCGTCTCCTAAGAAGAGACATTGGAAATGGAATCCATATACTTCTGCCTCATAAAGGTATCAGTTATATGTAGTCATCCTCTACTGATTGACGATACAGTCACTGAAGAAGGCCCAAAGACTCTTACCAGGTTCTTGAAGTTGAAAATAACTTACAAGAAGCACGTCTGTGTAAGGGAAAGACGGAGTAGTATCTTACCTTTGGTTCGACAGAGACAGTACTCGTGGACTTGGAGGTATAACAGCCTACCCAAAACAAGTAATTGTTACATAAACCCAAGAATAAGACAGAAAGAAGATGATTAGAAGCTTTTGGTAAGAAGATGCACTTTGATAACATGGGCATGACTGAACAAATCTTCAGGGGAGTGAGAGTGGTGATGTCCACCATGACCACCAGCTCCATACGATGCCCTTATCGTAAGCCGTACAAGTTCCATACAAACCATATCCAGTTAAAAAGTTGACAATTGGGAGTCTCAAAATCAAGAAGATCCACTACAAATTTAAACTGGCTGCCACTCGGGTATCTGAACTTTTCAGCCTCATTAACAATCTAGAATATAGAGTTTATTCAAACGCAGAAAAAACAAATCGTAAACGTTTATTGTTGGAGTCTTATAAACCACCAAGGATAATTAGGAGTATGATTACTTGTATGGTTTCAAGAGAGAGAGAGAGAGGAATATGAATAGTTATGTTCCTTGCGAGTGGGGAGATTTATTTAGGGACTGGAGACCTTCTCCGGGAGAGATCCATACGTACCGGAGAAGTTATGTTGAGTTTAGAGGTATCCATGGAATTGGTAAGCGTGCTAGTGGGATGTATTGTTTTCAGGTCACATTGAGAATATCATGTTCTTGTAGGTAAGACTAGTCTTCATAGTTCATCATTTGGGTTTCCAAAGACTGTTTATTACCAAGAACAAATACATATTTATAAATTAGTAGCGAGAGTTGAGAATTTCGTTTGTAAATATATTGAAACAAGTATGACCACTCTTGACTCCATCAGACAGATTCTTCATCAACTTTGTGCAGTCATTGATCTCAAAATTAAAATCAAATAAATATTCAACAGAAACTGACACAGAAAAGGACTATAAAGAAAAGAGCAATGATATAATGTGAACCAAACAAGGATTTCATGTTATGTACAAAAGCCTAGCTAGTGATAAAACATGCATATATAGATGTAAAAGTCATAGAGCGATATGTTGAGACTTGAATACTAAAAACTTCTCCATGGATTGAAATCCAAACTAGTTTCAACCGGAATAAGAATGATCTTCATGGTAAGGAAGCTGGTTGAGATCAAACCCTAAGGAGCTCTTAGTTTCATCAGGAGAATCATTCACCTCCACTTCAATTTCCATCTTTATCTTCTTCATATCTACAATCAAACCCTTCTTATCATCCATCCCACCATCACCTAATACCTTATCTTTTTCTTTGTAGCAACTCGAACTTCTTACCTCGGCTTTAGGTGATTCCATAGCCTTCTTCATCCCATCCCAGTATTTGCTTGAAGTGTAAGCGATCATCATAAGAATGCAAGCAGCTTCTCGAACATCAGCGGTTACATCACTCATCAACATGGATCTACTCATCACACGACCTTCATCATCATCATCACCATCCTCATACTCATCATCATCATCACCCAAATAGCTGAGCTTGAACTTGTCTTGTGGTGGAGGAGGTCGTATCCCTTTCCAACTTCGGTCAGGATGTCTCCTCATATGTCCAAACAAAGAGTGCATCGTTTGAAATGCTTTTCCACAAAGACAACACCTAATCTTACCTTCCATGTCAGTACTAATCAGATCTATCTCTTTCTCCTTGTCTTTCTTCACCAAACCAATCTTTCTCTTGTTCTTCTTCGCCATCTTCAACTTCTTCTTCATCTTTCCCTTGTTATTGTACTCAGTCGAGTGGATCCTCACGTGACCACCATAAGCCTTACCAGAGCTAAACTGTTTCTCACAAATCACACAGAAGTGCTTCCTATGTGGAAGCTGCTGCTGAGTAGACGACTCATCCTCTTCATCTTCACTTCTTTCATCAGGTAACTTCACCTTCAGCCGGATTTTTCTCTGGTGAAACTCTTCAGATTCCGATGAAGAAGAATCATCACCGTAAGCGTCTCTTATTCTCTTCTTCATCTTCTAAACCTCAAGAGAAGAAAGAAAGAAATGTAATTTACTTTTCTTTTTTTTTTCTTGGTTAAACGTTTTGAGAGATGGTTATTAACTTTGCATTTTGGCTTATGGAAACAATAAAATCTGAGCGAGATTTAAGCAAAAGATTTATGACTAATGGTATTCTTTCTCTCTATGTATGACTATGAGGAGAGAGTAGCTATAGGGATTTGTAGAGATTTTGAAGCGTAATTAATTGGTGATTAGCCAAAGGAGAGAGAGAAGAAGTCGGACTAAGAAAGTAAGAAGATTTCTCTGTTTGCATTTGCATTTATCTATTTTTACCTATTTTGGATCGATGTCAAAATTTATCAATAAACCGTTCTATTATTATATAAATATATTTTAGATTAATACGAAAACAAATTTTGAGAACACGGTTTTGATTTCCACAAAGAAAATCTAATTTGTTTAGAAGATTATACTAAGGATATTTGTGTGTTTTAATGGCTTTTATCAATCTCCAAAACAATATCTGCTAACCCTTGCATATGTACATTCAAATGCAGCATTGTGTAACATTTCTCTGGTAATATATTTTTTTTTTTTAAGATGTTTCTAGAATTATATTAACCTCTCTACTGATTCAAAATGTATCATACAAGCACCCTGAAGTTTCCAATATCAATTTTTAAAAATATTTTACTTCTATAATTTTGTAACTTTAAATTGATATAAGATACTGTCAAATATTGTCAAGATTTTGACCAATTTTTCAAAACTGATAATATTTGAAACTTTCCAAACTAATATCGTTAACAATAATTACTTTGACAAATGAGCAAAATGGCAGTTTTTTCATTATTTTCAAAGAATGTTGCAAACATTTCACACAGATTAGTAGTATCAACTTGTGAGCCAAGGAAGAATTAGCAACAAAAACGATAATAGATACGGTATAGATATAGATCAGAAACGAAACAAGCCTTGTTCTTGGATGGCATGTAGAAACAGAGAAGGGAGTATCATCTAGGCCACAAACTCTGCATCTAATGTTGTAGATATAAAGATGACAGGTGCATCTAATGTTTTTACCCTCAAGAAGTAACGCTCAACTATAGTTGCAGAGATATCGGCCCCAAAGCCTCCCCTGTAACAGGATCTTCGTGGCTAATCTGCAACCAAAGAAAGTAAATACATTTATTCTCTCAAGTTAGGAGACAATGCTGCTTACCGGAGGATCTTCACTGAGGTCTCAACGATTTCTTTGTCCCAAGGGCTCAGAGTCTTGAGATCTATCAATTCACATTATATTCCTTCCTGCAAAAATATTGTGTTTCAATCATCTGATTCACCCAAAGACTTGTTAAGCGCAAAACACCTACCGTTTTCTGCGTCAAGACATGATTATTCCACGATATTGAGATGTGCTCCACATCCAACAAGAGTTATGTCAGAACCTTCTCATCTTACCAGTGACCAAGTGTTCTCTTTTGTTAGTCTTAGAAGTATATGATCCTAAGAAGTGATACTGGTAATATAGAACACATACCTCGGCCTCAAGGACATCCTCTACCGCTTGACGACACAGCCACTGAAGAAGAACAAAGGCCCAAAGAATCTTAACAGGTTCTTGATGTTGAAAATAACTCTTAAGAAGCACGTTTGTGTAAGCAAAGGACGAAATAGTACCTTTGGTTCGAAAGAGTCAAAAGGGATTTGGATCACAAATGGATGACTATTGTTGTTCATCCATCCGTGATCCAAAGCCGAGAAAATATAATCGGCAATAATTGGATAACCCAGTAAAAGAATTTGTAATCAGTAAGATGTTGTAATAGCAATGAGACCTATAAACAGAACAATAAAAGAAGAAGAAGAAGAAGAAGAAGTGACCGTTGCAGCCAAACCAATGCCCAAACCACCATTGCCTTGCTCGCAAAGAGGAGTGGTGAAGACTAAAGACTCGTGTTTTTCCTAAATCGTTGAGGCGTTGAGCTAATCCAACATCTTCCCCAAATACATAAGACCTTGACTCATGTGGCTCCAAATGCATTATCAATAATAAATTAAAATGTATCCAAGTAACAGATTTTAGGATTAAAACATGAGAAAGTCTCGTTGAGGATCGGTCTATAAGGCGAAGTGATGTGTAGAGCTAAATTGATAGCAGCGTATGCTAGCTGAATGTGTAGAGCTTGATTGATAGCATAGTAATTCCTACCAATTTCAGTGTAGAAGAGCTGCCATTTACGCAGAAGTTAAGACTCTTTCCACCAAGGAATCAATCTGAAAACTACTACAGGTCTACAGGTTTACCTTAGAGTTCCACAACTAACTCCCTGACAACAGGGTTTAGCTTTAAGTTCCACAACTCACTCTCTGACAAACTTTTGATACTTAAGCTGAAACAAACAGGCAATCTCAAGCTAAGCCTATCACATCAGCTAACGAATGTATTGAAATGGTGAAATGGAGATAGTGCTGACACTTTTTTTGTGTAGGTTCTCTTCTTCACTCTATTGATGAGAACTAGATTATGAGATTGATTCCGATAATAACTTTGGAGAGTGACACGAGCAAGAAAATGTGGCCGAGACCACCTTAGATTCTAAAGAACTCATCAAACAGAGTCGAGTCTGAAACCAAAACAAGAAACAAAAGAAACGAAAAACGAAGGAGACAAACTCTGCCTAAAATCCAACAGAAATCAAAAACAAAATCCCACCCTGCTTTTATCTCTCCTTTTTCTCCTCTAATACTTCCCACAATTTAGTAGGTCCTATACGGCATTTTTACAGGGTAGGGATCAACAGAAAATGAAATTTAAAAAAAAAAAAACCCAACATGAACTTGTAACGACGATGCGATTAAAAGAAAAAGAAAATGAAAACAAGAAAGATTTGAAAGAAAAAATAACTGGGATTTAAAACTTCTAAGGGCACAGAAAAGGAGGATCGCCTCAGGTACTAAAGCAGCTCCCTTCCCATGCTGCTTCAAGGCTCACGGCTGTCTTTCTTCTCAAGAGAAACTGTAAACGGGATTGTTCAAATCTTCTCTCTTGTCCGTTTTACGCTCAAGCCGTGAGCAACATCCTCTAAGCTAGCAACCATTTGCCACCACATCAACTGGGACTGGTTTAGCAACAGACCCATTCTCAGCAACCTTGACATCACCAGTAGTTTGAACTGCTGAAGGAGAATCTTTACTCGCTGAATCCGCAGTTGCAGATTCCTTTTTTTCTTCGGTTGTCTTCTCCTCACTTACCTGTTAAGACTTAATTATTAGAAACACTCGAGTTACATATACTTAATGAAAACATTTCTAAAATTGTTTTCTTATTCTTACCTGTTTCTGGGTTTGCTGCTGCTTGGCTTTCTTCTCCAAGATGGTCTTCTGTCGAACCTCGTAGAATGAAAAATCATCCAAAATGCAAGTCTTACTGCTATGCTCCTTGAAAATTTTCACAATCTTCAAACCTTGCTCCAACTTGACCTAACATGATCAAAAAAATAAACTTTAGCACAAGAAGACTGTTAATCAGTAAAACAAGCCATCAAGATATGTCAAAAATCTATACCTCTTGTGTGTCTCTGCTGTTGGTAACAGGTTTGTTCTCATTGTTCTCAAGAGTGATATGTTTCAGCAAACTGTTTGGAACATCCTTCACAATATGCCACTTGAGGGGGAAGGAGCCAGTCCACTTATCTTGCTGCCAGTACTCCACATTTGTGTTGAAATCTACTGGTCCTGTCATTTCAGCAAGACCAACAAATTGTCCACTTGCATTGACCTGAAAGAAAAATGGAGTATAGAGCTCAATATCATACAATGTTGTATAAAGATCAAATCATTTAATTTCAGATTTATGTACATACCGAGAAAAAGAGGAAGATGGGACAGCCGCCAGGTTTCTGCTGAGCTTCCTGGTATGCTGCAGCAAGCTTCTTGTTTCCATTTGGTGTGCTAGCCCAAACATTATATTTAATGCTCTTGTGCACATCATCTTCACTGTACGACTTGATGATAAAGAACATGGCATTTGCATAATCCACTGGGAAATCTTCTTTGTTGTACTGTTCCCTGTCAGGAACAACAACACATGTGCTATCCGCCTCCCCAACCTCAGTTACATTTGGTTCTCCAGTCTGCTCCTTAACATCTAAGCTATCTTCTAAATTTCCCTTCTGGTTCTTTGAGCCCTTAGCTCTAGGTCCCCTGTTAAGTTCATTCAAACCATCTACATTGTTCTCATTTCCGTAGAAGTAACTGTTACCCCTTCCCCAGCTTCTGTATTTGTTGTCTGTGGTCACCCATCCTCTTCCATTTGTTCTTGAATCATACCCAGAAGAACCATAACCCATACCAGATCTCCCTGTGCTACCATACTGACCATACAACTTGTTTGATGAATACATCCGGTTGTAGTATCCCTGAGTTGAACCATAGCCCGTCATTGATGCAGGCTGCTGCATACTCTGCATAGAGCAAAAATTGATTGATGGATCAGTTAACAAAATTGGAGGACATGAGCGGCAATGAATATACTAGTAAAGATATTGTGTCCATAAGTACAATGAACTATCAAAAGACATCATACCGTGTAGTGAGAATTTGAGCGGTAGTTTTGGTTCCTCGATGAAGGTACAGTGCTGGATTTGGAATAGGAGGAAGCAATTCCACTACCAGACACAGGTCTCTGCACATCTGAGTACTTAGAGCCATCATGCCACGGGACAGGAGCATAATACCCATCATAGCTAAACCTGGGATCCTGCTGATAACCAGTAGTGTAACCTCCTCCTGGAGCACCCATTCCATACAAATTACTTGAGGTGTTAAGTGCGGCCTGGTTAGTAGGTTTCACTGGAGCTGATCCATTGCTTCCTTTAGTGATACCAGCAGCAGAAGCAACATTATTGCTATCCGCAGGTAGTGTCTTCACACCAGCAGCTTTGTTTGCAGAGAGATCCCCCTGGGTAGGAGTAGCCACAGATGAAGCAAATGGTCCACTGTTTGGAAAATAGGTAGGATACTGGTACTGCTGAGCACCAAACAACTGCCCATCTCCGCCAACCTGTGGGACAGGGCTTGTTGCTGGCGAGTAAGGAGGATATGCTGCATACCCGTAACCTTGAGGATACACAACAGTTCCATTCTCTCCATAAATTCCCTGCTAAGATATTGAAACCTGTCAAGGAGAGAAAACGTAAAGAAGACGAAAGGGAAATCAGAACTAGTCAGCAGACACTTACAGAATTCATGTCAACACCCTCAGGATTTGTGTAAGCTGCGTAGTCAGTCCACTCTTGACCACCCCCATATGCTGAAAGTTATAAAAGAAGAAACTTGTCAGCATTGGTGACAATCTTGTGAGATAATGTTTAATAGATAGTGGGTGATTTAAGAGGATGAAGCTACCATTATAATAATAGGGATAGGGAGTAGGAAGATAGCAGACAGAAGGGTCGGCAGCATCACTAGGAAGCAATGGTGTCAAAGATCGATCATAAGAAGGAACTTGACCATGAACATCAACGCCTCCATACTGGTACACAGCAGTCTGCACCAAAAGAAGTCGTTCTTGTTAAAACTGAAGGCTCAAAAGTTGCAAACAGCGGAAACCAAAAGAAAAAGAAAAATCTGGTACACTCACCTTCTTGTTAGGCTCAGGGATCTCAGAAGCTTTAGCTTGCGAGTCCAAAGATAGTTTCTGCAACAGATCTGCAGCTTCTGTAAACAAGGGGGTGAGTCAAGGAAAGCACAAACCTTCGTATAGAATTACACAATCAACCATTAGAATAGTGAAAAGCAAACACTTCTAACCCTAAAAAATTTATCAAATCAATCAAACCCGCCCCAGAAGAATCGATTTCAATCAATAACTCCCACGAAAACACAAACTAAATCTACGCAACATCAAATCAATCTGAAGAAGAACTGAATCATCACCAGAAATCAAGATCCAACAGAAATAATAACGAAGAGATCGAGAAAGAGAAAACACAGATCGATAAAAAAGGATACGATCAGCAGGAGGAGCAACGGTAGCCATGATAGGGTGATTCGACAAACGAAGATTTGGATAGATCCTTCTCGGATAAAACGGTGGATGCGACCAAAAAAAAGATAAAAGAGATAGGAAGAAAAAGAAGGATAGAGAAAACCCTAAACGGAATCAGAAAAACCCAGATCGAATCTAGGGTTTAAGAGATAGAAGAGAAGAGAGAGGAAGAGAGAAGAAGAAAAAAATTGGCCGCAGCCGCCAAGGAGGAGAGAAGGGGAAGGGTTTTGCTTCGGGAGGAAGAGGAAAAAAAGGGTTTTGTCTCTGTACCTCTCTTAGTGATTCAAATACATCCACGAAATCAACAACCACCTCACCTCACCCTCTCTCTCTCTTTTCTTTTCTTTTTATTTTAATTTCTTCCACCTTAAGATATTTCCTCTTTTGTTATAAAAGACTATACACCCTTGTGGTTTTGGTTAATTACCACAAATATCTCTTTTTTATATATTTATTTCCCTTTTTTTTAATTGGTAAATCTTGTAATAAATAGATAAAAATCTGTTGCCAAATATTAGTAATTTTGATTTTATAAAATTTAGCAAATTGGTCAGATTTTTTTAAAGCAATAAAATTCATAGTTTCCATTAAACTATAATTTTTACTCTCTTTTTTTTTTGACAAAACTCCAATATATTTATTGAAATATCTTAAGATATGTATTAACTTTTTTTTTATCAACCTATTTAAAACCTCAAAGCAATTCATTTAAGATTTTTAAAAAAACTATTCATTTAAATATCTTAAGATATGTATTCAACTTTTTTTTGTTTTGATCAACCTATTTAAAACCTAAAAGCAATTCATTTAAGATATTAAAAAAAAACTATTTATTTGTTGACAAAAAAAAACTATTTATTTATTTTAGAGGAAATTTACCAAGATCAGCTAAGGCAGAAAGAAATAATAAAATTTATTATACCTTTAGTTTTTTTATAATGGGCCTATTTGATTTTTTTGGTAAAATAATGGGCCTATCTGATTAAAACAGGCCCTAATCACCAAAGAAGCCGAACCTCGAACTTGACCCAGGATTCGATTACCTATCCGACGTTCTAGAGTGTTCTTAATGACACACAAACAATCCAACGGTGAAGATTAGCTCGAAGTTTCAAGAGGCTCATTTCGCCTTTTATATATTTCAGAGAAAAAATAAAAATAATAATCAGTAAGCAAAGTGTAGTCTTCATTGCTTCAGTCGTGAAGAAACCTACTTCGTCTTCCTTATCCGGAATTAACCTCTCCGGCGCCATCTCCGTCGTTCTACCTACCGTACGGTGAGTACCACCTTTTTTTTACCACTAGCATGACCTCGTTTTCGTGCTCTCGTAGGCTATTAGTTTAATTTGATGGCTTTTGAGTATTTGGATTTTGGGGAGTGAGCTCTGATTTTGAAATTGAGTCGCCTTTTTATCTGTGTTTTTTGATTAAGTTGCTAGTTTTATTTGGTTATATATGTTTATGTGTGACTGTTGTTGGATTTGATTTCTACAGTGTGAGAAAGTGAAAATGGCATCGACGTTCACTGCCACGTCTTCGCTTGGTTCCTTGGTTGCTCCCAATGCTATCAAGTTGTCTTCTGCGGCTTCCATTTCTTCAAGCTCTTTTGGGAGGAGACAGAATCTGTGCCTAAGAAGGTCCCGTCCTGCGATTGTATGTGCAGCCAAGGACTTGCATTTCAACAAGGATGGGACTACCATAAGGAGACTTCAAGTGAGAATCTATGAGATTGTTTTATATGGAGTAAAAGATTAGGATTTGTTTCTTTCGTGTTTGGTTTTTTGATTAGTGATTACTTTTTTTTGTTACTAGAGCGGTGTTAACAAGCTTGCGGACCTTGTTGGTGTCACACTTGGACCAAAAGGGAGAAATGTTGTTCTTGAGAGCAAGTATGGATCCCCAAGAATTGTTAATGATGGTGTCACTGTTGCTAGGGAGGTACGGAATTTATTGTCTTTTTCGCAGTTATGATTTCGTTAAATTACTTCTGTAAGCTCAAGGTTTTTCTTCTGGTTAGGTCGAGTTGGAGGACCCTGTTGAGAACATTGGTGCAAAGCTTGTAAGGCAAGCAGCTGCAAAGACCAATGACTTGGCTGGTGACGGTACAACAACATCTGTTGTTCTTGCACAAGGTTTTATTGCTGAGGGTGTCAAGGTTGGGACATTCTTTTTTTCAGCTTTCTCTGATGGAAAACTCAAAAATAAATTAAAAAACAGTAACTAATCTTAAATTTGGATTTTTCAGGTGGTGGCTGCAGGTGCAAACCCTGTATTGATCACTAGAGGCATTGAGAAAACAGCTAAGGCTTTGGTTCACGAGCTGAAACTAATGTCTAAGGAGGTAAGTAATTATTTATTTTGCTAAAACTCCCTTCTTAATGTGTTATAAATCTACAGCAAGAGGGTCTAATGGTTATACCATGGAACTATAGGTTGAAGACAGTGAACTCGCTGATGTGGCAGCTGTTAGTGCTGGTAATAACCATGAAGTCGGAAGTATGATTGCTGAAGCAATGAGCAAAGTGGGCAGGAAGGGTGTGGTGACCCTGGAGGAGGGTAAAAGCGCTGAGAACAACCTTTACGTTGTGGAAGGAATGCAATTCGACCGTGGTTATATCTCCCCATACTTTGTGACAGACAGTGAGAAAATGTCTGTTGAGTTCGATAATTGCAAGGTAACTTTTCTAGGTCCTGAGCTACCAAAATGATATTGGGATGCAGATGGCCTAACAATTTTCTACTGTGCAGTTGCTTCTTGTTGACAAGAAAATTACCAATGCAAGAGATCTTGTTGGTGTTTTAGAGGATGCGATTAGGGGCGGATACCCAATCCTTATAATTGCAGAAGATATTGAACAAGAAGCTTTAGCTACTCTTGTTGTTAACAAGCTTAGAGGCACATTGAAGATTGCAGCTCTCAAAGCTCCTGGATTTGGAGAGCGCAAGAGCCAGTACCTTGATGATATTGCCATACTAACTGGAGGTAGGTGATGGTTTTTAACAAAACCTATATGTAGGTATTAGTCAATGTCCCCTCCTGTTTTGGAATCATTTGTTGATGTAATCTTGTCATGTGGCTTCTGTTTGTGTTCCCAGGAACTGTGATAAGAGAGGAAGTTGGTCTTTCTCTTGACAAAGCTGGAAAAGAAGTTCTGGGTAACGCTTCTAAGGTTGTCCTGACAAAGGAAATGACAACGATTGTGGGTGATGGGACCACACAGGAAGCAGTGAACAAACGTGTTGTACAGATTAGAAATCTTATTGAGGTAGATGTTTGAGTCAAACTGCATAAGAAGTCTGTGATAGCTACTTTTATTTGTATATAGCTTGCTTATGTTAATACAACCATGGTTGTGCAGCAAGCGGAGCAAGACTACGAGAAGGAGAAATTAAACGAGAGAATTGCAAAACTCTCTGGTGGAGTTGCTGTAATTCAGGTAAATAGTAATCACGTGGGCTTTCTTGGGTTTGTATGACAGAAGAATTGAGTTTAGTGATCCTGATTAAAGATCTTACGTGGTTAAAGGTTGGAGCTCAAACTGAGACAGAGCTCAAAGAAAAGAAGTTGAGAGTGGAAGATGCTCTTAATGCTACAAAGGTGATTTTCTTTATCCAGGGGTAATAGAGGAGTGTGCTATTCTCACTACGTAATATCTTAATCATATGACCTCATTGAGTTTCAGGCTGCTGTTGAGGAAGGTATTGTCGTCGGTGGTGGTTGCACTCTACTCCGGCTTGCATCCAAGGTCGATGCCATCAAGAATACCCTTGAAAATGATGAAGAAAAGGTAATTGGGAAAATCAAGACTTTTCAATACTTTTGGGGATTTGTGGAAATTGCTTTGCTCTTACTGCATTTTCAACCATTTCCCACCTGTAGGTTGGAGCGGAAATCGTTAAAAGAGCACTGAGTTACCCTCTGAAATTGATAGCTAAGAATGCTGGTGTCAATGGAAGTGTTGTCAGCGAGAAGGTTATAATAACACAACATTAAAAAAGCTCCATGTTTATTCAGCTCTTGACCTACGTAAGTTGCTGAAAAAGCTGTTTTTATTCATTGCAGGTGCTAGCTAATGATAATGTGAAATTTGGTTACAATGCTGCAACGGGCAAGTATGAAGACCTGATGGCTGCAGGCATCATCGACCCGACAAAGGTCAGTTTCTCTCACATAACAACACTCTCTCACTCCTGTTTTGCTATCCCATCTGATAGCAAAAGATCCAATGAACTGAGTGGACTTTTGTATTCAGGTTGTGAGATGTTGCTTGGAACATGCAGCCTCGGTTGCAAAAACTTTCCTGATGTCTGACTGTGTGGTTGTTGAGATCCCAGAGCCAGAGCCAGTTCCGGCTGGCAACCCCATGGACAACTCAGGTTAGCCCACACATTCTGATTCGTGAAAATTGGATGGTGACATCAAAACTAAACTCATGTTTCTTCATCACTGAATCTTTGATTGCCTTGTTTCAGGATATGGATACTAAGACGGACCGGGTTTGCTCTAAAAGTTGAGAGATAGGCGAGAATTCCGCAACAGAGAGTAGCTCACCGGGATACGGATTCCTTTGGCTTGCAAACAAATTTCTGTGCAAGTGTAATGATTTTTTTAACAAGAGAATAATGTGTTCATTAGATATCATATTTGGAATCATTTTGAATAAATCGTCAGTGTTCTTCAAAAATATCGGGATCTCTCTCAATAGCACCATCTTCTGGATGAATTATGATTGCAAACTCATACCGGTTGATCAATCCATAACCATATTGAAAAACACCGAGTGTCCCATACAACAGTCTAACAAGAAGCCTACTGTTCAACTTTGGATACCTAGAGAGGTTACAAAGCTTAGATCCTTCGCCCAATCCTTTCCAATGACGGAATAACTCACGATTATGGATAGTCAGGTGAACACTTAAGAAATGTAATCATGGCGAGCAATTCTGATTAGATATGTTTTAAGTTCAAGTATATATATTGTAAAGACAAAGATGTGTTAAAGCTGAGCGAACTTAGAACAATCTTTGGTTTGTTATGTTACAGTATATATCTAGGGAATCTTACGAATTTAAGAAACTGTGGAGCTCAGAAAGTTATAATGCACATAGTGATTTTAAGTTTAAAAGCTTCTTGAATATGATTAAGAAATAAATCCATTAACTGATCAAGTAAACAAGTGTAACAGAATGCAATTCTTTTCACAATTCTAAAACCGTAACCGATGAATCGAGAATCATAAAACCTCAGTTGACCAAATGTGGATTCTACAATATGTACCTCAATGTAGATGGATTCTAAATCCAAAGCCGCAAACTGAACAGAGCCAATTCTCAAGAAAGCTTCTTCACTTTTCTCCATTGCCATATCTCCGCGTAAAACTAAGCCGAATTGATCAGAGAATAACACAAACACAGCTTTGATCGCCATCATATCTTGTATCTTCTTCTTCACTGCAAATAAACACAAGGGTTTAGACAAATGACAATCCAACTAATTCTCTAAGAACAACATTGCTGTAAAGTTTGCAACTTTGAAGCTTGAATTGATAAAAGATTCAACATATCTAAATATCAAGTTGATAGATGACTAACCTAGACTCGAATTCTCGGATCTCAGCAAGTTCTTTCCCCATCAAATCCACCCACTGTACTTTCTTCTTCTCCCTTCTCACACCATCAGCTGAATCTAAAACCTCCTTTCTGAGACTGCTCTTCAAGATTTCCCCATTACCATGACCTTCTTCCTCTTCTTCTTTTTCCTCTTCTTCTTTTTTAACCTCAACAAGAGCACAATCTTCTCCTCTAACCTCAGTCAACAAACCATCATCCACATGATCATCAACAACCTCTTCTTCTTCTTCTTCTACATGTGCAGCATCGTCATCATCATGATCAACAACCGCAGTAGTAGTAGAAGAAGACACTTGAGAAGAAGGAGCGTTCTCCAATTTAAGAGAACCAGATGCGTAGATATGAGGAGAAGGCTTACAGAAACAAACGAAAGAAGGGCACTGGATCTTACAAAGCAAAACCCTCATCAAAACATATGTTGGGTCTTTAAAACACCCAATCATCAAATTCAAAACACACCACTCTGTCTTCTTTGTAAAGTTAGAAACTTTCTTCCCCCATTGATGTACCCAGATTGAGAAAATCAATACAAAAACCAAAAGCTTCGAGTCGAGCGACAAAAGAGTTGGAGTACTTGTAGATTTCTGAAACACACAAAAGGAAAAAAAAAAAAAGAAGAGAACAACAAAAAAAAAGGGGGTTTGGAAGAAGAGTTAATAACCACCAAATATATATTTTTTATCCAACTTACGATAGAATCCAAAGACCCATAAATTAAGCGTTGATCAGATGAGGAAGCAGACAAAAATAAGTACAGGGACCACGCTTTTTTTATACTAATTGCAATAGAACAGATTCTCCAAATTGAGAGAACAATCATCCATGACCATATATATATAAGTAAGTAAAAGAAATCGAGAAGAAAAAGGTATTTACTTTTATGATTTTGATTTGTGTGAGAGACAAAGAATGACCAAGTTTTTGCTTTTTCTTCTTTCTCATAGAACAACAAGAAGAAGATGATAAAGTAGTAAGTCCTCGAATTTTTGCTTTTTTTTCCAGTGCCTCTAAAGGTGAAGTCTTTTGGTTGACAAAAAAAAATAAGCTTACTAATCTCTCTATATATTGGATTCTCTTTGTTGTTCAGAAGATATCAAATATTTGTTGTTTTGATACTTTTTTAACCTGTTAGATAATTACTATGAATATATATATATATTTATCTACAAATTAGAATAATTAAACACTTTATTTTTGTATGTCTACCGCTAAACCAAGTTTGAACTTACCAATTTAGACTTTGCAAATCTAAATGTATAATTTGATAGCTCATTTCAAATCTAAATGATTAATGGAATAAGTCACACGAAGTTTCCACGTGAAGGAGAGAAGTATATATATCAAAATTTTGATTTCTATGTATTTTTTTTTTCTTTAGTTGACAAATCTAGATATGATCTAATACATATGTTATTTATAGATGATGTATGATGAATTTATACACACATAGGTATGTAAATGCGTATAATGCGTGTGCCAATTAATAATAAAGAGAATAATGATGAGACATAGGATGCTTCTGAGTTCTGACATATATATGTATGATATATTTCGAGATCAATCAAACTCAAAAGCCATACAACTTGTTCTCTAACACATGTGTGAGATTTGCTTATTATTGTGTGTAGGCGTCAATCATTTATAAATTGGTCGGATACATTCCAAGTTTACCTCAATCGACATCTAAAGCTAAATCCCACAAACATTATTACCCTCTCCACAAAAAAAAGACTAAATATCCTTTGTATATGATCCATCATATTTAAACTTTCTAAACATTGGCTGTTAGCTTGTCTTTTTCAAACCAAAAAGAAGAAGAATAGTTAGAGTATAAAATTACTTTAACAAACAACATTCGAAGCATTTAATGGGAAAGTAATGATTAAAGTTCTTTTTGTTTATAGCTTTGTCCCTAACCTAAACAACAGGAGATCAACTTTGGTCGACACAGAATCAATTAGAAAATTAGCAAAAGTTTAGAGAGCTACAAGGGGAGCGTGTAGCTTCTTTTTTTTATCAATCAGTGTTAATCTCTTCAGCACCTTGAACATGTGGCTAATACATATGTTTACATACTTGAAACACCCTAGTTTACATATGTTTTCAAGGTGTCTAATACATATGATGATTTTTGCACTTTCAGTATATTTCCTTTTCAGTGTATTCCTTAATTACAAATTTAGAATCATTCTTTTCTTTTGTGAATTAAACGAGAAGATAGATAACAAAGTAACAAATAACAAAGTAGGAAAAGGAAAAGAGTTTTTCTAAAGAGGTGACGCATACAAATAAAACTAATCGTACCCTATATATACCTTACAAAAAGCGCAAGAACATCTGTTTGGATATTTGAAAACTTTGGTAGAAAGATGACTTTTTCCGATCTTCCAGGGGATTTAGCAGAGGATATATGCTCTAGGGTTCCAATGAAATCTCTAACTGCAATGCGATCCACTTGCAAACGTTGAACGATTTATCCAAAAACCATATGTTGGGTAAAGCAGCAAGGAAGCAAGAGTTTCGAGGGTTTATTATAAAGGATTTCAAGGTACGTTTCATGACGTTCGATCTCCAAGGAATCCGCGATGAATATAGTGGCTACGACTACGTTAATATATCCACCTATGAAGGACATAAGTATGCTTGGTAAAGTCGAGCCAAATAAAGTCTTTCACTGTGACGGCTTATTATTATGTGATATCAAGCAAGAATTTAAGGCTTCTAAGCTCGTGGTATGGAACCCGTATCTAGGGCTAACTTGGTGCATCCAGGACGACGTTTACCGTCTCTACAAATTAGATTTGTATGCTCTCGGATAGGCCTGGGCAAAATACCCGACTCGAAATATCCGTATTGGAACCGAACCGAAAAACCCCGGTTCGGATCGGGTATGGATCCTCCCCAATATATTAGTTGGATCTTAATTGTAAATACTTTTGGGTATCGGGTATTACCCGATCCGAACCGATACCCAATTGGTACCCATGTATATCCGAACCTATGTTGTTTATGTTCCAGAGTTTGATGGTGAAGTTAACTCAGTTAGATTCATAATCGAATATAAGGTAATTTCATGGTCTTTTGTTGCTTGTTACTTGTTAATACACTACTACACTTAGTAACAATCTGATCTGCTTTTGAAACACGGAAATAGTGAAGACGCCTACAATGCTTCACCACATCGAAGACGCCTACAATGCTTCACCATATGCCACCGATCTCGTCTTTGATTCTTGTTGTTTCTTTCAATTTTCTCAATACCTACTTCTAGCTTTTATAAGACTTTTGAGTTTGATTTTGGATGTTACTACTCTACTACTTGTTTATGTTTTGGATTAGACTTTTGGATTATGTTTTCTCTTGCTTGTTTTGCCTATCTTTAGTTTCTAACTTTGGTTTAGTTATTTTTGTATGATTTTTTAGTTATAACTTCATGAAATTTGATATAGTTATTCAATTTATATATAGGATATTTTAGTTATGTATGAGTATTTTGGTTCTAAATGGGTAAAAAATACTTATACTGAACCGAACCCAAAACATATTAAATATATTTCGGTATTCCAAAAAAATACTCAAACCGATCCGAACCCGAAAAAACCCGAACCGAACCCGAACCGAAATTTCCATAATACCTATATGATTCTATAAATTATAAACCCGAATTACCCGAAACCCGAATTACCCGAACCGAATCCGAACCGATACCCGAATGCCCACCACTACTCTCGGATACGACAAGAACCGTAACCACAAAATCTTGAGGTTTTACGATTACTACAGTATGATAAAACCAGGTTATCCTTGCCAAATCTACGAGTTTAGCTCTAATTATTGGAGAGATATTTCTGTCACTCCCGACGAGGATGCATGGTTTGTAAAAGGTTGCGTGTCTTTGAAAGGAAATACTTATTTTTTGGCTCAAATGGATGAACGTTTTTTACTATGTTTTGACTTTACAACAGAGACATTTGGACCGCGTCTTTATCTGCCCTCTAGCTCTTATTCTGTAAAGCTTGTGACTTTATCTTGTGTCAGAGAGGAGCAGGTGGCTGTGTTATACCAAAGCTCTGAGAAAGACGAGTGTCCGTCGATGATTGAGATTTGGGTTACGAATAAGATTGATCCCAATGCGGTATCATGGAGCAAGTTTTTGAACGTTAATGTCGCAACTGATCTTACTGGTTATCCTGTTGGTTTTCGAGCTGGAAGCTTCTTCATCGACGAGGAGGAGAAGGTCTCTGTGGTTTTTGATCTTGACCGTATTTAGAGTACAAGTTTATTTACTACCAAACAGCTCACATCATTGGAGAAGATGGATATATTAAATCTGTGATTGGAGATAGTCCCGATAACGGAGATTGTCACCCACTTGTCTTCTCTTCTTATGTTCCAAGTTTAGTGCAACTTCAAATCAACCTCAAAAGGAAAGCAAGATGTTATTATTAGTTCCATTTACAAATCCTTGATGTTTTGTTTCTTTTAACCACTAACTTTCATGTCCTCTTGAAATAAAACCTGTTATTAATTTTTTTCTCTTTTGGTTTTGTGTTAAGTATTATGTAAATTAACTTGTGTTTTGCTATTGATCATCTTATAAAGAATTTGGCTTTTGCATCTTAGTAAGAAAAGTCCGTTTCAGCTGATCACGTTACTCGTTAGCTGTTTATAGTTTGTTGTTCTCGCATTCTCTTTTAGAGTCATAGCTTTAGCTTAGATGTAGAAGTTCATGTAGGAGTAGAGAGATGAGTTCGTAAAGAGTTTCATTTGGTTTGTTATGTTTATAAAAGAAGCTTAATGATATGATAGAATTTGATTGTGACAATATAGAAGAGGTCATCAGTTTCAGACTATAAAAGTTCCATAGACTATATAATGGTCTTCCCCAAAGGGGGTTAAGACTTGATAGTTTTCCGTATGACTTTTATGCTGCATGCTTCTTCATCATCGAGAGAAGATGGATATTTCAAATCTGTCAAAACTTGAGAAGCTCCAGAAAACTGACAAATATGAATGTTGATTTGCTATCTAATTGCGTCTGTTACACATCCTTCTCCAACTTGCTGCTAGAGAAATCGCCAAAAAAGATACACAAGAATGTTATAAAATCTACAACATGCATTACCACTTTCAGCGTAATTAAGAGTTACTGCTGAACTTTCAGAACAGGAAACGCAATCACGTCTCTTATACTTGCGGAGTTCGTCAGCAACATCACCAGCCTGTCAATTCCAAGCCCCTAAGAGAAACAAAGAAACAATACAAGTACTTGAGCATATAACGGTTAATCCGGTAATACTAGTACCCTAATTGTATAGAGGAAAGAAAATAGACATAAGTACCATTCCCGAAGCTGGAGGCATTCCGTATTCCAGGGCAGTGAGAAAGTCTTCGTCAAGGGTTACCTCATATGACTCCTCATCATCATCATCTTTCTTTGCGTTTGGTTCAGGAGATTCCGCTGCGGCCTCTGCTCTCTTTGCGTTATGCTGCCTTACTTGCTCTTCCAACCGCGTCCTCTAATATTTAAACAAATCAATAATCTTTTATGATCCAGTGTACACAAAGATAACTAAAAATGCAGATTCTTCACTATGTAGACATGTGGAAGGCTTCATTATCCCATTACCTGGTCCACTGGGTCAGTCAATTCAGAGAATGCGTTTGCCATTTCACGGCCACAGATGAACAGCTCAAATCTTTCAGTCAAACTTGCGTTGCTGTTGCAGAAAAAGAAGCTATTTACACTTGGAAAATATATTATAACATAAGATGAATGATCTAGAAGATGGTAACAGTATTGGGAGGAAAGGTAAAAATCGAGTCAATGCCAGGAAACAGAGCTCTAGCAACTACTTTACCTGCGATGAGGCTTGGCCAAAGGAGATATTTCGATTGGGTAGTCCAAGACAAATGTGGGCTGCACAAGCTTTGGCTCTACAACAACTTCGAAAACCTGAAAAACGTGAAATTATTTCAGCACATAAATCTCAGATTTTGATAGAAAGTGTCAACTGAAGAAGCTTCACCTCATTAAGAAGATGGCCTAGGGAAGAGCAAGCTCTGATTCCAGATTTGTCCTTGGGCTCAAGCACGTCTTGGAGTGCCAGCAGAACTGTGTCTTTGGCATTTCCGATATCTTCCCGAAGCTCACTGAAATCGATTCCTGTGATCTCTTTAACGAGATTATGCATGGTTTCTCTCCTCCAAGGCCGCTCGAGGCAGATTTCTGTTCCCTGCACAGAGCAACCACAACTCAGTCTCTCAAAAATTCACAACCAACATAGAATCCAGATGAGTTTATCTCCACACACTAGCTGTGATGTCAGTGCATCTTCACCTGGTAATCAACTGTTAGCTTCCCATGAACTGCCATTGCACATTGAGTGACGATTAATTCCGCCATGTCCATCATGCTCTGGTAGTCCGAATAAGCTTCATACATCTAAACAAAGCTAAAAATGTTATGGATCAGGGAACCATTAAAGAGTATGGAAGCAAAAGTGATGCATATGATTGAGGAAGGCATATTTTAAACTACCTCGATGGTCGTGAATTCAGGATTGTGCCGTGTCGAAATGCCTTCGTTTCTAAATATACGACCAATTTCATACACTTTCTCAAACCCACCAACCTGTGACCACAAAGTGAAATCTATTCAGAGACAACATTTACCCTTCATACATATCTGAGGTACAGGTAATTTTATTTTCCAGCCAAAGGGGTGAGGTAATACAAAAGATAAGAAGAACGAGAGCAAACGCTAAGAGATTTGAAAATAGAAGATGTTTCTCACCAGCATTCTCTTCAAGTGAAGCTCAGTTGCAATCCTCAGGTATAGATCCCTCCCAAGTGAGTTATGAAACGTTACAAATGGTCTTGCTTCCGCTCCACCAGCTGCTCCCTAGTTTTCACAAGTTCATCAAACCGACTCCTATACAAGAATTCAAAATTAAGTGAACATTTGAGAATGAAGGAGGTAGGCCACAAACCTGAAGAACTGGAGTTTCAACCTCCAAATATCCAAAAGACTCAACTGTCTTGCGTATCTCTGAAACGATCTACTACAACAAAACAGAAGAAGAGTATCATTGATTTGTAAAAAAAAAAAAAAACTCCAACAATCTTAAATGAGAATCAACTGAAAATCTATTGATAGATCGTGAGGTAAGCATTTTGTTTAGGAATCGTACACCAAAGAAACTAGATGCTCAAATGAGAGTTTGAATATTTTGATAACATACTTTTGCCCTTCTCCGGAACACATCAGCCACTTCAGGATTAGCAATCATATCAACATACCTAGTAAGAAACACAGTAAACTTATAGACTTTCTTATAAGAATTAGACCCACCGATGTTACACAGATAGAAGACAGAGCTCACCGTTGGCGGTAACGTTTATCAATATCAGTTAGACCATGATATTTGTCTGGCAGTGGAAGGAGAGATTTGGTGAGAATTGAAAAAGAATTCACACATATAGAAAGCTCCCCTGTAAAGTTCAGAGACCAAACAGTTAGTTAACAAACCCCAAAAAAATGCTTCTCTATCAAGATTAATCACCTTATTCGAAAGCTCTACCTTTCTCAGTCCTCTTCATTGATCCACTAGCACCCAAAATATCACCAATATCGATTAGTGCCTTCAACTGTTCAAACTGATCATCTGAAAGCCTTTCCTTCTCACAGTAAAGCTGCAAAGATTAGGAGATGAATACGAAAGGGTAAATAAATTCTTGTTTTGATTAGGAAATGTCACAGCCAGCTTCTAATGAAATGAAATCAAAAGCCATCTAATGATCTAAACAATTGATAAAAGATTGAATGAAACCTGAATAGTTCCAGAGTCATCTCTCAGAGTCAAGAATGCAAGTTTCCCAAACGCTCTACGAGCAACAACTCTACCGGCTATAGAAACACGATCACTCTCATTGTCTGATTCTTCACCATTAGCTAAATGCTTATATATCTCTTGAAGCTGATTTGCACTGTGAGTTTTTTCCCACTTATAAGCATACGGTTCAAGACCTTGACCTCTCAGTTCTTCAACCTATAAACCAAAATCAAACATTGATCAAAACCCAATTCCTAGCTCACATATTTGAATGAAAAGCTCACATATTTGAACTAAAAATCACACCTTTTTAAGGCGAATGGAGCGGATAGCTTCACGATCAGAGGTCGAATTGGAAGAGGACGCAGACCGGCGGTTGCGACCGGATGGTTTAGAAGTTTCAGCAGTCGTGGCATTGGAAGAAGAAGAAGAAGCTGCGAAGGCACATCGGAGCGCTGGTGATAAGTGGTAGGATCTTCTTCCGTATATTGTGGTAGCGAGACGCGTAGAGGAAGAAGATAGACGGAGTAACTGCTTCAATGGCGTCGCCGTTAGACTCCATACCTTAAGTGCCTCCATCTCTCTCTATCTCTCTCTGTTTCTCGACTTTGCTCTGCTGTGGATAGGTGAGAGAAGAAGAAGGTTTAACTGGATTGGGCTTTGACTTTTGGATACAAAATCCTAAGAAATTGTCAAAACCTCTAATATTTTTGTTGGGCTTTTGATTTTCTTAAATTTACAAGTCGGTTCTTTATTATTAACTTTTTTATTTTCTAATATTTTTTTTTTTACTTTGTGGACACATAACCTATTTTGTTATGTTAAAACTTAAAACCTGTTTTGTTATAATGAAAATTAGGAGATATCCCGGTCAATATTTTCTCCAAAAAATATATTTGTTTTAAAAAATTATTTTATTTGAGACATTATTTACTTTTAATATTGCAATTGTTTTGTAAATCTTCATATATCTTTATAAATATTAATTATTTTAAAATATTAAGATAATTTAATGTGTTTGATGTATATTACTATTTGTATTGTTTGTTTGTTGCATCATTATTTTGTGGAATATTTTTAAGTAGTAATTCTTATATTCTAATCGTGAACAATACATTTTATTAATTTTTACACTTTATAAAATTAATTTATATTTGTACTTCTCAATTAATATAGTAGGATAATGATCAAAATAAATAGAAAGTTTCATTTTCTGAATCTACTGGATCGGATATTTTATTTATAAAAAAATTATTTTCAGATCAGATTCATTCTGGTTAGATCAAAATTTAGGATTCGGAAGGTCTCTCTATTCGGATTCCTCTCTAATTATATTGCATGACATTTTCCTAGAATGAATAGGATTCAATTCAAGAGGAATAAAGTGAAAAGGTCACATTTCTCAATGTATTAGCCCGAAGACACTATGCATACATCCATAGATTGACGATCATGTCAGGCATACATAATTATTTGTACAGCCAATGGTTAGCGTACTGTGATACTATAATGATATCAGTCATTTGGTACCCTCCAAGAATCTATCCAATTAACCTATGGATTATAAACGTTCAAATCATCATGTTTTCACCTCTAGCGATCCAAATCATAGTTAGTTTTTGTGAAATATTTTTGAAATGCTTATGAATTTTGGTATAGGAAGGATCCCTCCACTATTCAATAAAAATACACGTATGATTCGCATTCTGTGTGTGTCCATTTTCCAATAATGGAGTCATTAAATAAAGGGGGGATACGATGAGAAAAGCTTGTGGCTCCACCTCCTTTCGTGTGGTCATATACCATCATGTCACACACTATTATCATACTATCTTTTTCCCATTATATAAAATCTATATGGCTCCATAAAAATCAAATTCTTTTACTTGCTTTTTTCTCTCTCCTTCAATCATACCCTATCACAACGTTGTGTTGTGGCTTTTATTGCAATTATAAGTTTTGGATAGATAGCCTTTTGCTTTACGTACCGAGATTCCGGACTAGTCAGTCTAGTCTTAAGTCTTAACCCATGCGTAGTATAATAGTAAAATATAGATAAATTTTTGGAGACACGTAGTCGGGGATGGTTTCGTTGTTCTTACTATATGGGGAAAAATAGATGATCTAGTTCATAATAAATGAGAGCACACAATACTTTTACGAACTTCGGTCCTTTAACTTACATCAAAAAATCTAACAAAAAGGTAGCTACGCCTACGCCATTGCAAATGCATGCATCAACCTAATGCACTTAGATAATTAGTTCACTCCGGCGTTGATATTTAGTAAGACACATTTACAATAAATCTCTCGGCACATTACAAATCTTCAAGTCATCGAGTCTTCTTTCTTTTTATAATTAAAGTGAACTTACTGGAAGAGTGTAAGTGCATTAGCCACTAGGATATTCGGTGAGTAAAAGCATTCAGTTTTCTAGATCAAAGGAGACTTCCTAATCTAAGTAGGGAACAATTACTAATGGTATTTCCTTTTCTAAATATCAATTTCCAAAACTTCTTATTTGTCAATAACGAAGCCACATGTGTTTCAATAAATCTTAAGTACTGACTATTGAGTCCCAAAACAAAATTCCTAACAGTGTTGTCTTCTTCTACAGTTTATAGCACCGCCCAATCTATCCAGGCGACAGCCCCTCCATGTGTGACTTTGTCATCTTTAGGGTTTGATCTCACATGAACATCCGCTAAATTAATTAATTTAGATTTTATAATGCATAACTGCAAATTATAAAAATGTATGGACAAAGAAGAGACCAATAAGTCTCCACATACACATTTATGATTTTACCCTAAAGAGGATGTAATAATTTGGTAGAGAGAGCAAGTCATCTTTAATAGGGATCCAACTAAGTCGATCACATTGGATTCTACTACGTTTTTGACCGTTAGGTACAATAGACTTCGATTCCGGGTATTAATCATATCATATACATGATTTGATATAATAGCTCATATTAGTGATTGAGTTGTTCTTGTTCAGTAGTAGCGATAACCTGAACTGCGTACGATGAATTAGTGATGTAACCTTCACGCACGTGTGAGTGAGCTTTGCCTACACAGATACATTACGTGCGGTGCTACTAGACCACCACTAGTAGTAAGTAACTAGCTGTCACAATATCCAAAGCGTGGCCCATGACATGGAGTTAACGACGTTAGTCAAAGATATTTTAAAGGCTCAGTTTTTTTTTTTTTCCATTCGCTATTATGAAAAGGAAACTACCATAAGACCCTTCTGTTTTGTTTCCAAGGAGAAAACAAACAACATTGTTGCATTCATCGAGAAGGGGGGCAAAACAGGGCAACTTGGGAGATTAATGTGTAGGAGAGAGCCCAAGGTTCTCTTTAAACCAGAAACACCACGTGACAGAGACAGGACCAATACTCAAAAGGTAGACCAATTTGAAAAAACAACACTCACTACATTCTGTAATGCTCTTAGTTTAAGATTAGATTAGATAACAAGAAGCACCTAATCTGCCATTATGAAAACATAAACCACCTAATTAAACGGGTACGTTATATATAAGCCAGGGATGGTGTGTGTTATGGACAAAAATTGTTAAACAAAGAAAACAAAATCAAAAGTAAACTAAAGTGATATTGACCAAAAAATACAATAAAGTAAGCTAAATCTACTGTAATCATGTTATTTAACTAATTGGAGCGAGAAAGTGAAAATAAAGGAGAGAGCTTCCACTAGCTATCTCTCTCTCTCATTCAAAGCAGGGGAAGAGAGAGAATTGAGAAAGTTTGGATTTTGATATGTATGGTTGGATTTTTCTGAGACCCACCACCTTCCCAAAGCTTGTCTGTCCCCACGAACGAACTACATTATTATTGTTTCCTTTGAACTTCTTCTCTCGTTAGGGTTTAGTCTTCTTTCTCTGTTTTACATTGGCTTTTGAGCTATTCTTATAGCTTAGTAGGCCTTTGTGTGTGTGAATCTCACCGAAAGCGAAGTTCTTTTGTGTGTCTTTGGTGTTTCTGGGTTTTATTGCGAGAATGGGAGCTCTGCATTTTAGCGTGGTGAAATTGAATAGAGGTTTCTTTGTGTGTTTATGGCTGTGGGGGGTGCTCTCGCTGTCCTGCGCAGCAGCGAGGTATGGCGCTTCGAAGCAGAGGTTTGAGGTGAAGAAGCACTTGAATAGACTGAACAAACCTGCTGTGAAGAGCATTCAGGTTCAAAATCTCTCCTTTTTTATTACTCGTTTGTGTTTGTCTCTGCTTTTGAGTTTGATGAGAAAGAAAATGATAGGAATCTGAGTGTGGGAAAAGTTCTTATATTTTACTTGCTCTTCTTTGTGGTTAAACAGAGCCCAGACGGAGATATAATCGACTGTGTTCCTATCTCAAAGCAGCCAGCTTTTGACCACCCTTTCCTCAAAGATCACAAGATTCAGGTTCTGTGGATAAAAACTAATGATTTGCTTAACTTGGTTGAGATGTTTTGTTCCATTGCTGATTTTTGGTTGCTTGGTTTGTTCAGATGAGGCCTAGTTACCACCCTGAAGGGCTCTTTGATGACAATAAGGTATCTGCAAAACCAAAGGGGAAGGAAACTCACATCCCTCAGTTGTGGCACCGGTATGGTAAATGTTCTGAAGGAACCATTCCCATGAGGAGGACAAAGGAAGATGATGTGTTGAGAGCAAGTTCTGTTAAAAGATACGGTAAGAAGAAGCGTAGAACTGTTCCTCTTCCTAAATCTGCGGAACCTGACCTCATCAACCAAAATGGTCATCAGGTGAGGGATTATCAGAAATGCTTCATTTGTTTTTGACAATTTTTAGATTGGTCTTAGGCATTTTGTTGTAACCAAGTTTTCGTTTCTTGAACATTTTGGATGAGATTAGCACGCCATAGCTTATGTGGAAGGAGATAGGTATTACGGAGCTAAAGCGACTTTGAATGTGTGGGAGCCAAAGATACAGAACACAAATGAATTCAGCTTGTCGCAGATATGGCTTTTGGGTGGTTCCTTTGGACAAGATCTTAACAGTATTGAAGCTGGTTGGCAGGTAAAGACATTGTTATCATTTGGAGATGTGAAGATGACTTGTGCAATTTGTTGCTTATTTTGATTTCTTTTGCGTAGTACAGGTGAGTCCGGATCTATATGGAGATAATAACACAAGACTTTTCACTTATTGGACTGTAAGATTTCAAAACTCACTTTGAATGAAATATTTTTTGGTGTATGTATAATAAACATAGCATGATGTTCTTATGTTGCTTAATCTTTCTTCTTGCAGAGTGATGCCTATCAAGCTACTGGTTGCTACAATCTTCTCTGCTCAGGCTTTATTCAAATCAACAGTGACATAGCAATGGGAGCAAGCATCTCACCAGTCTCTGGATATCGTAACTCCCAGTACGATATCAGTATTCTAATCTGGAAGGTACTTTTGTCATAATCTTTTGTTCTCTAAAAAAAAAAAAAGCCTTTGAGGCTGAATATATTATGTTTACATGTCACAGGATCCAAAGGAGGGACACTGGTGGATGCAATTTGGAAATGGGTATGTTTTGGGATATTGGCCATCATTTCTCTTCTCCTACCTAACAGAGAGTGCATCAATGATCGAATGGGGAGGAGAAGTTGTAAACACGCAGTCAGATGGTCACCACACTTGGACACAGATGGGAAGCGGTCATTTCCCAGAAGAAGGTTTCAGCAAAGCAAGTTACTTTCGAAACATCCAAGTGGTTGATGGATCCAACAACCTCAAAGCACCAAAAGGACTTGGGACATTCACCGAGAAATCTAACTGTTATGATGTTCAAACCGGAAGCAACGATGACTGGGGACATTACTTCTACTACGGTGGACCCGGTAAGAACAAGAACTGCCCATAACCTAGGCATGTGTGTAGTGTTGTACTCAGCTTTATCTCTCTTTCAGTCTTGTGAAATCCCTCCTTGTGTAGTATTAGGCTGTAGTAAAAAAACCAACTAGTGATAGTCCGTGTAAGCTCTCTAGGTGATGGGAAGTTTTGAGTATTTGTCTGGTTATTAACGTTATGATAAGGTGTTTGTTTGTAGTACTCTCCATGTAAGTAGATGGGGGAACAAAGTAGGTGTGACTTTAAGTTTCTTAAAAGCTCAAAGAAACTTCAGCCCTTAGTATAATTTCACTTTGTATGTCTCCTCTTTGATCACTTATTCCTTACCAGAAAACTTGATTATTGCATCGCCTCTTAATTCTTTGTGTTTGCGTCCAATTCTCTTGGTCTCAACTCTCTCAACACTGAAAAACAAATATGTAGCTTAGTTAAACAAAGAAGTTGATCCTCCATATTGTAAAGCTTTGGTCATTCTTCAAATTCATACAACTAACTGAATCACTCTTCTATCACATGGCACTACGTACTACACTCTCTGCCTTATACTACCAACAACAAGAATGGAGAATCCAGACACAAAACATTGCTCTTGAAAAGAATAAAAAGCAAGGAAAGAAATAACACTTGGACTTAGAAAGGAACTCGTTTTATGATAATGGTAGGTTAACATAGCTAAAGAACTGAGACCGTAAGAAGATAGATCATAACTGCACAAAAGTGGTAAAATCCATAAAGACTCTTGTCTACAACCACACAGTATTCTGATTTCAATATACTGATCTCAATTCTTTGATATACAGTTCACACATGACTCAGTTTCATGTGGGCTAAAAGATAATTTTTATACATGGGCTTGTAGGAGCACAATATTATTCTCCAAAATTTGGCCTCTAAAAGTTTTATTAGCATAAATGTTTTTTTTTTTCCTTAATCATAAATGACTTTGGACGTTGGTTTAGTGATTCCTGATAATATCGTCGCAATTTAATCTTGCGTAACCTTTGTTTTGAACTACAACAAAAAAAAAAAATCCATAAATATATCAAAGTAATGCTGCAAAGTATTCATTTCAAACTGATCTTCTCGCAGGGTTATTTTGAGAATCACGTTAGATATATTTTTCAGCTAAACTGATCTTACAGCAAATTGCAACAGAAACAAAATTCTGTATGATATGATCCATTCTGGATTTGTCATCATCTACAGAAAATCTTTGGTGCTAAAAAAAATGTTTGATCTGCGACATAAAATCTTCTCAAAATGTAAAAGGAACAAAGTAGTTAAGTCACGTAACAAAAATAAACTGATTTTTTTTTCTTCTTCTTTTAAGTCAAGTCGGAAAAAGCAATTAAATTCGAATTCCACCAACGTAACGTTCCATTTTCAAAGTAAAAGAGAAAGTGAACGAAAACGTTGTTAAAGTTTGAACAATCATGCACACAGGTCGTTAAATTATTCTGTATACTATAAAAACTAAAACGAAAGAGACTCCAAAAAAACATTTTTCTTGTGAAGTTTTAATCAAAGACAACATGTATATTTCGAGGTTCCTTCTTCTTTTCAAAATAAAATACATTCATATAAAATTATAAATATATCTTGCATTTCATGAATATTTATATAGTATAAACTAATAAAGCACAATGATGAAATAACAAAGAGCTACTCATTTTGTTTTAGAACTTAGGAAAAAAACAACAATTAGTTTCATCTGTTGGAGGGCCACATTGTAGTGAAACCCCATGCTTATAATAATGCATGTTTGGGGTATTCAAGCTTTCCGGCTAGTTTCTTTACTGTTTAATGAAAAAACAAATATATAAGCCGTTTCAATATCTAACACTACCAATGAATCTTTTAAAACAAACAAATGGCCGACATATAACATAGAAAACAAAAAAAAAGACAGGTGTGAAAAAGGATCTTGGGAAAGGGGGGGTGGTTGGTCATTTTCATAGTTTGGTATGATATGAAATTGTGAACGTTGGGGAAAGCAGTATCATTGATATCAACGAAAACAAAACTCTAAAGGCTAAAACGGCTAATTGATCCTTGTGTTACGCAATCAACTTTAGAACTCCATCAGAAGTTACAAAACCCACGAAGGAAAAATACAAAAGCCAAAAGATTAATAAGTTTCATCTCAATCTAGGTATATTGAGTGTTCATATGAATCTTTAGATTCACGAATCATTAGTCAACATAAGGATACCCATTTCTTACTAAACTATTCTTTTCCACAAAAGAACTAATTTTATACGTGGAGATCATACGTAGTACATATATCATAATCTAAAGCTTGATACAATGTATTATGTAAACAAAGGTTATACAAGTAATAATTATAAAATTGGAACACGTACATTACATTTTGATATTAATTACCAGTTGTATTTTTAACCATATTATAATTTTTAATCATATTATATAGAAAGATCAAATTTGAATCTAGAATGTTAAAGACATCTTCTAGAATATCTAAAAACACACTAAAGCAAAAAAAAAAATATCCCCACACGAAGGCTACACGCAGTTTACGTATATTCAAAGCGATATTTTGGTCTAATCTACCGTATGAATTAGAATCAAGATGTTAATTTGTTTACTATATCTACAATAAAACATAGAATAAGACACTTTAGTCATGAATGAGTCGTGAGGCTGTAAAGAAAGAACAGAGTAGTTGAGAAAAACAACAATGTAGTTTGGGCCAAGAGACAGCCAATCTCCGCCAGCTGTTTAAACTGTTTGGGACAACCTGTTTTGTTTCTTTCTTATTCAAGAATAATAACACCCAATTTCTAATCACTTTTGTTTAACATATCGATAAATAATTTCGAAAAATTATTCAAAATCCTATAATTAGATAGTTAAATCATCGGAAGCTAGTTTATATACATTTTATATAGAACAAAAATATTGATGTAGAAAAAACAATAGAAACACTAATTTGGTTGAGTCGGTGTCTATAATCTCCCTTCACAGTTCACACGCCAATAAGTCCATTAATTTCGCAATTACTTTATAAGACATCCATTAAACTACACATAATTGTTAGAAAAATGTTTTTTTCTTTGCTGTAATTCAGATACCTTTTCCTTTACTAAAAAGTTACGTGAATGAAAATATATATTTTATAGAGACGTCTCTAGAAACAACACATTCTCACAATTGGCTTATAAATACCCTTTCAAAACAACTCACAACTCATCATTCGCATCAAAGAGAAGAACAAAACAACCCTCTCCTCTCATAATATATTCTAATTCCAAATATCTTTCAAGTGTAAAAAAGAGGAGAAATGGAGTCAATGAAGATGAAGCTTATGGTGGTGTTGATGGTCGCTATTGTGGCTATCTCTGCAGTAGGAAAGGCGGCAGCGCAGACTGAGGCTCCGGCTCCAAGTCCTACTTCTGATGCTGCTATGTTCGTCCCAGCATTGTTTGCATCTGTTGCTGCTTTGGCATCTGGGTTTCTCTTCTAAACCAAAAGTCTCTCTATACATTCCATAGAATTATAGGGTTCTTTAATTTGTTTTTGCCATTTTACTTCGGTTTATTTGATCGCCATGAGCTTCATGTTATTGTTTCTAATATTTGGACTACCATATAGCAGTATTTTATAAGTTTTAATTTAGCCTTCGGGTTTTATTATTGTAATTGCTTGGGTGTTTGTGCGTGCATATGTTTCATAATTAATACGATATCGGTTTATGGATTCTTTAATGTGTTGAGGTAACATATACATCACATACAGAATGAAAGATATAAGACCACACAAAGTTGTTTAAACTTCAAAATGTTATGTGCGAGTGGTATGATCACAAAGATATCTGCGAGTGCGTGGTATGATCAAAATGTTTCGATGAGCTGTGAAATTTTGGAAGGTTGTGGTGTATGTGTGGTAACTATCATCAATATGATGAAGACCATGAAACCTTTCCCACAAAATACAAACAAATATAAGAAAAATGTGGGCACAACAATAAAGCTCCAAAGTGAGGCAAGAAGGAGACAAATATATATGTGGCAACCTTAATTGCATCAAACATGCATTGAAACTCAAATTTAAAGTGTAAGAATCAAATATATATATATGTTAAGCATTCCGGCCGTTTTACATAGTTAAGGCTAAGTTTAGATGAAAATAGCCGTAGAAACTATTTTGTAGCCAATACTACTTAATAGGCGCCTATCAGGTTAACTTCACAATTTACTGCAGTGGCTAAGTTTCAAACCAACCCAAACATAAACCACCCATTAATTAAGTAATAATAAACAACTTTTTTTCTTTGAGGGTATGGGATGGTATCAGACAAGAACATGTTAAGCCATGTGAGATGCATAGAAACAAAGTGGTCAGCAGCAAAAATGGGACCATAACCTTAGCTTTTTATTAGTTCATGCATGCTTTGTGTTTTTTTTTTTCGTGTCTTTGATGAAGTCCCAAAAAGCTTTTGTAAGTGGCCGCCACATTTTTTCATTTGATCAATTTCCTCAATCTTTCCAGAAAGTAGAGTTCTCCACATTCATTCATTACCAAGAAAAAAAGATTTGTTTTCTCCATAAATGTCTTTACGGCCTGCGAATCAAAAGAGCAATGGATGATGACACACAAGATCTTGTGGGTAAACCAATCATATATCTTAAGCCAACAGCGCTAAAGATGAATACAACTTTTCTTTTGATTGGCTGTATATTGTACTGTACATATAACTTAACACATAAGATATTGTGAACAGCTCTATCCGATCCTATAGGTCTCATAACAAAAATTAATATACTCCATTTTAGATAAAACAAAGAGTAAAATTTTGCGTTTGCAACTTTCTTACATAATACATACTGTATAAATTTCGATTAAACTTGAACCCTATCCGATTAGTAATTAATGTAGAAGCAACGTAACGCAACTTACTGAGAAAAGGGGCCCGTAACAGCGTGGTTGGTCACACAATAATGGGCCAAAACAAAAGGCCCAAGGCCCATAGTATCGAGTCAACGAGGTGGTTAAACCTAGCGCGAGACCTATATAAATAAGGTGTTCGCACTACAAAACCCTAATTAAGAGCTACTCTTTCTTCTTCCTTCGATTAACTTCGATTTTTTTTTGAAAATTGTTTTCTTCTTCTTTCTTTTTCGTTCAATTTGAGTTATGATAATGGTGCAGTGATGATGGGTATAAATCTCGTTAATCTGATTTTTTACTGAAGAGATTAACTTCCCAACCATTCATTATATATCTGAGCACCTTTTTTATTTTCAATCTGGGTTATAATATCGCACATAGTTCTTCTTCGAAGCTTTTAGATTCGCTCTAAAGCATGGTTTCGAGGATTTTATTTGTGCGTATATTAAAAATGATCTTATCTGCTTGAGTAAGCTCTCTGTTATGTGTTAACAACTATAGAGTTATGCTCCAATGTTTTATGATCACATTTGCTTTTTTTCCAAAAACCTTTACTAACGACATACTGGTTCTTTCGAGGATATTGTGAGCACAGAGGTTATACAAGTGGGAAGATACGAATGGGACTTAGAATTCTGAAAGCAACTTGACCCAGTAAACAAAAGATGAACTTGCAAACAACTTTGATCTGAGGCAGTAATAATAATCACAGATTCTAATAACTAGTACAACCCTCTCTCTATGCAACTACGGGCATAAGAACTTCATATCATTACTGTTACTAACGGCACTGAATCTGAATTATCACGTTTAACTTTTGAGGTGGAAACACCCTACGTTTTACAAAACCACAAGTGTTGGCATCTCTCGATGGACTAAAAAAAAACACACTAGAAGAGGGCCACACTAAAACAATTACAAATCTTTCAAGTTTGTAAAAGTGGAAGAGACGAGAAGAAGAGATATACACTTTCTTCTTGGAAAAATGGGAGTAAATTTTATACAGTCCCCAAGGTATAGTAGGAGTTTGGTATTTGGTTGGACTCATAGTACGGTGTTAATGTGAAGTGCTTTGAGGAGAGATGTTGCCATTTGCTTCACCAGAACTTGGCCTCCTGAACGTTGTCCATCACGTCGTTCTTCTATCAGATTCTTCAGTTTTTGAGGCAGGTCGTTCTCTACGATCAGCTGTTTTGGCCGTGGATGATGCTCGTATACAGCCTGTTTCATATGATCACACAAACCAAAGCACTCAACCACAAGCGAAACACTTATTAGATAAATATGGCTATTCAATGATTGATATATGATTTTACCTTGATGAGTTTTAGGAGGTTGAGTCGAGCAATTGCGTCTTGATGGTCTAGCCTTGAGATAAGCAAGGGAGTCAATCCATTTACAGCTAATGTCGTATTGATCCGATATGATTTCCTATAAATTCAAGAAGGAGAAGGATTAGACTAAAGACGGGGGCAACTTCGCCTTGCTTCTAACTGCTGCTTTAGTTCTCTCGTATCAGAACATTTTGGAAAGATAGATAACTCTGTTGAAAAGGGGAGAGGTACATACGTGATTATCTTCAAGAATGGCTCCAAAATGTGCACAAAATGTCTCTCTGGGCAGCTCTGGAAGAAGTTAACTAATCTCTCAATTGCATCTTTCTTGAGCAACGCCTGCTCCACCTTGCGGGTGTCATTGTCTTGCGCCAAGCAAACAGCGATTGAATCTAAGGCTATTACGGACCAATATTCATCATCGAGTAAACTCAGGTAAACATCTAGACCGCCATGGGCACGTAACTGCTCCCTTGAATTCCGAGATGCATGCGCCATATCACAAAGTAAGGGCAATGCATATTGTTTTAGGGGAGAATCAGACATGATGAAAAGCATCAGGTGTGGAATGATTCCATTTTCAGCCGCTTGTTCCTGCCTCCTCTTGTTTATCTTGCACAGGTTGAATAGTGCACTAAGCACCTACATAAAATTGAAGTTTTATAAATCCAATCTTCAAATCAGACAAGAGGTTGTAACCAACAGGCCAAAGCTATCTCTATGTAAGGCAAGAAAGTAACCTCATGATGAATCTGATAAACAAGATGCCCATCCTTAAGCTCAAGGTTGGGGATCAAATGCTTAATTGCATCTGCACGCTGCAGATTCTCCAAACAATTTGGATCGGTGGACAAATGATTGGTGCACTCCAGTATCTGGAAAATGAAAGACATTGTAAGTATGCGACCTGAAGATCTTCCAAATCAAGCATTCAAGCTCGGCCACAGAGAAAACAGATATTTCATAGGAAAGCACCTTCGGAAAGAAAAAAAAGAAAAAAAAACTTCATTGTATTTCAAGTACCTTTAACAGAATAGGAGGTTCAACACGGTTGAACATCTGGAAAAGACGACTGAGTAAGCTTTGGCTGCACATGTATGACTTTACTGTCGTATCAGCTCGAGCAAATTCAAGAAGCAGGTCAGCCACTTTCTCTAAGTATTCCCTAGCGACATCTGCACTCAGCGTAGAGACCATATGGGCAAGTAAACCAGATGATGTGGCACTTCCAGGTCTAGCATTTAAGACACCCGAACCTGACAATACTCCAGATGCTGTCTGAGATGCAATCCCAGACGTCGAAGCAACTCCTTCAATAGCCAGAACCTTCTTTGTCATTGTTTTACCAGCATATCTAGGCGTAGTATCTAGATTTCCATTTTCCTTCCCACGTCCAGAGACCTCTGAAGAAACGATGTAATGATAAGGCTTAAACAAAAAATCATATATCTGCCTAAAATTTGAACACTCTTGCTAACTATAAAACTTTGAAACTTACCTGCAAATTCAGCCATCAGAAAATCGAGGTCTCCGTTGGTTTTCTTTTCATTTGATCCATGCAAAAGAGGAAGCCTACTTTCATGTCTCTCAATGCCAGTGATGTGCTTAACATAATCCAGTTGACCAGAATAATGTCTTGAAGGGGGTTCTTTCTCCAACAAGCTAAGCAAAGGTCGAACTTGTTCCGTTTGAGTAACAGGAAAACCATTAGAGGCACCGTCTGCCAGCTTCTGAAGCTTATCTGTCGATGTCCTATTGGCGGAGAGAGATAGTCGATGCTGTTGTCTAACATCTTCTGTGCCAGACGTTGAAGCATCTGGTGTAACACTGCTTAGTCTAGGCCTATCGCCATCTGGGTGCAAGGCATCTGGTTGATGGACATCTGATCTTTGAGAATTTGAAGTTGAAGCATGAGAAGGCTCTTCACCACCCCCATGCCTAGTTTTCAATACATCAGGCTGATCAATCATACTGAGTGAAGTCTCATGCTGAGTAAAAATAGGATTGTTAGGGTCAAGTTGACCAGAGCGCACACGTGGAGCTTGACCATCCACAATCAGTGCGCCCCCTGATATAGAAGCCAGTCGAGTTGCCTCATTCAAGCTATAAAGAGTGTTGATTAGCCTCAGAAGAATTCCATTCTTTGCAGCTATACGGCAGAAATCATTTCTTGGGGTGGATCTTTTGAGTTTGAATATCTGCCACATCCCGTCAATAGCCAAGTGAACCATCTCCCTGAACAGAAAAGCTCAAATCAGTAGAATCTCGTAGCACATAGAGCGAAAAGGATCAGAACTGATAAAAGAGAGAAGAGCTAAGTCAACAACTGGGCAGCTATTGTTAAAAGAATTCGCCGTATGCAATTGAACAAACACACACCACATACATTAACTTCCGCACTTAATACGTTCAAAGTAGTCCAGACACCATAAGGAGATGATAAACAGTGCCTACCTGTATTTGGCATAATCTGCTTCAAGAAATCCCACCAAAACGGGTATTCCACGGCAAGCTATGAACATTTGCAACGTTAAGGAGCTGCAAAGAAGCTAACAAATCAACTTTATGGCATACCAAAAATGAAGAAGCAAAATAATATATATCTGATGACTATTAACCTTGACTGACAAAGCTGCTGCAAGAAGTAAGCTGCTTCCTTACGAATTTCTCGAGAACGATCCCTCTCAGGACCAGCAAAACTCATTACAACAGGAATCTGCCATTTCACTTGGAATAATCAATTTACGTGGGATTTTTGGCCACATCAAAGAACACACAGATTTGACTATTTAAAAACGAAAACTTAAGTCCTGAGATATATACACCATGGATACACTACAATCCTACTATTTTCCAAAATTTTTGTTAAATTTCTAAATGGAAAACGAAGACACACGCCTTTGATAAAACAAATTGGCCATATCCACCAACCATACCAAGGAACTACTGGTGACCCACTAATTCAGTAACTAAATTGAAAGCGAGACTTACAAGTCCAACAAGACAAGCATTTTCTTGGAAGTCAGTGTTATCTTTAATAATTTCGTTTATCAGCTGCAGCACGGCACATATTACCTAAAAACACCATAACATATTCACAATCACAAGCCAGTCAGTATTCACATCGAACTGAAAAATAATGATATGATGAAGGACCAAAAAATAAATATTCTCGCTTGATTACAAATAAACATACTCGAGATTTAGGAACATCGAGTAGATCCATTAGAGGCAGGAAGCCATGCTGAGTCACTAATACTGCTTTCTGCTCAGGTCTCTGACGAAACATAGTTACAAGTTTCTGACAAGAAGATACTATTGCATCTTCTGACTCGTCAGGCCTTAAGGAGCTGACCAATCTGGTGAACTCGACTGCCTACAAAAATTTAACCAATAAATACTATGATTTGGATTCGCTAAAAACAGAGTAAAGAAGCAACAATATTCTTTCAACACTGGATTGCAATAGCAAAATACAAAATGCCGAAAGAATGCCAAAAATATCAGGATATAGTTTTGCAGAATACCTGCAGAGGAAAAAGGTTCTCCGCGGGCACTTTTTCATCAAATACCTGAGAAACAAGATATGGAAATGTTTTAGCAGTATCCTACTAGAAATACCAAACCTACATACTTGAGACAGTTCATACCAAGCCATCAATGTCAATAACATCATCTTTCAAAACACCCATCATTAAGCGAAAAAGATCACCACCATCATTTGAATGCCCCGTTTCCCCCTCCATTTGCTTCTGAGCAATTGTAGCCCTCAATTTTGTTGCCAAATCATTCTTTCCACCATCTGCGACAGGAGAATCACCTTGGTTGATATTTGATGTAGGCATCGATGTTGAGGCTTCATTTGGTTTTCCCTCAGGAACTTTATCCAATGGATGAAACAAATCATGCAAAGAAGCATCCCCTGGTGGATCACTAAATCGAGCCAGTTCATTCCCACCAAGACTAGATGGAGTCTTCACAGCCTTCAAGATAGAAATAACAAGCAAAACAAGTTTTCAGCTCAGTATAAGGCAGCTATCAACAACCTACCTCCCGAAAGAAAGAAACATTTGTCTTGAAATAAAGCATTTAGTCTGACACCTCATTCAACAAAGTAATAGAAAGTATTGCAAAAAGAACATTATCTTGTAAATAACTAGACCAAGGCCCAAAGACAAACAAAACCTGTCTCACTATAGAAGCCTCTAAGCATGTAGGTGTAGAAGTCGCCAAAAAAATTTATATAACACAATTACAACACCAGTAAACTGTTTTGTTTGTCACTGAAGAACTTATCAACTCAACAACAAAAGTACGATATACTGCCTTTTGATTACCACATTATATAAGAAACTGCTAAGACAATAATGACGTAACAGCACATCTAACCTTTCGATTCCCTCGATCTTCGCCTTTTAAGCCAGAACTATGTGATGTCTGGTCCACTTGGATGGAACATTCTTTTCCAACCTGCTTGTTTTTTCTTGCTTCAGAAGCTTCTGTTTCAAGATTTCCAGCTGTTTCGTCATGTTCAGATTTCCCATGTACATCTTGAGATGTCCCCTTAGCATCCGTAGGAATACTTAAAGCACCAGACAGAAGAGAAGATTTCTCATTGACCGAAGGTGTACGAACTTTATCTGACATAACATCATCGTCTGAATTATCCGTTCCATCTTCACCTAGATCACTAGGTGTAGGCTGATCTTTCTCGGACCTAAAACTCGCCACCCCTACCAGAGGTAATTTGCTTTTCGAGTCCTGGACAAGAAAATACTGTATCAGTAGCTTTAGAAAATTCATCACCAGCTTTTATGTGTTCTCCTGTTCATATCTCAACTCTTTATGACTTTATCTGCCATCTTCAAAAGATTGATCGATGGTAAATTAGAGCTAAGGAATCTTACAGTTTCTGACATCCCCACCTTTTCTGCTGAAAGGCTATCAGCTACATCTTGGCTACCTTCATCATCCTTCTCCGAACTTGCAGCGGGGTCCTTCATATATCTGCAAAAAATGAAGAACCCAAGGACATTACAGGTTCAGTGGATGCAAGGAACACAAGTGCGTCCTCTAAGATGGGATATATAATAATTTGATACATTCTTCCATAAGTTAAAGTTAAGTACACAGTTTCTTACTTGATGGTTCCACTATGCCGAAGTGATGACTGCAATGCTCGTCTAGAATTTCGTATCCAAGGATGAGAGAGCAATGTCTTTGCATCAGGCCTCTGCCTGGAATCCTGTAATATACAAGATATAAATCAGATGTACATACAGGATATCAAATAAATCAAATTGTCTAGGTTAAAGAGGTAGGTTAATAAACGCTATCGCAGAAAAGTATACCTTCTTGAAGCACTGTCGAAGAAAGTCTGTAATATCTGGAGAAAGACTATCCGGGATAGGAGGGTTATCATCCTGAAACGAAACCAGAAAAGGCAATAGTTTGTTACTTCTGGCAATCAGTTTGTGCATTTTTTCAGCAGAGACGTGTTTTACAACATGGAGAATAAGTAAAAAAAAAGGGGAAGGAAGAGACATCTAAAGTTTATTGACTTAAAAGCAAACTAATAAAAACGTTGTTAGATACCTGAACAATACGAAAGAGGGCGGGCATGGGTTGCAGATCATAGTAAGGAGGTACACATGTCAGAAGTTCGATAACAGTGCATCCAACGCTCCAAATGTCAGAAGCAGCACAAACTCCTGACATTTCAATAACCTGTAACAGAAGTTGGGCTTTTATCACTGCGCACATAATCAGGTAAGAGTTCTTTAAAACAAAAACAACAACAAAGCAATTTTCAAAAATTGCAAATGAAAGCTAACCTATACAGAATATGGTGATAGGAAAAATATATAATCAAAGGTGTACCTCAGGAGCCATCCAGTAAGGAGTTCCAACCACTGAGTGAGTGTTAACATCAGCCTCGTTAAGTTTAGTGGCAACTCCAAAGTCAGCAAGCTTAACAAGACCCTGAAGTGTGATGTAGTCAAGTATCTATCTAAGATGGGAAAAAGCCTAGAAGAACCTTATGCATCCTAGAGATCTTGAAACAAAAACACACTGAATAAAAGCATGAGAATAGATAAGACAGAAAAACCCACCTCCTTTGTCGTCAAAATATTAGCACCTTTGATATCACGGTGTATGACACCCTGCTCGTGTAGATATACTAAACCTTCCAAGACCTGTAATCATTAGTTAGTAAATAATACATAAAAACATTCACTCATTTAGAAAGATTAAAACAGACCTGAGCAATGTAAACAATTAAAACAGACCTGAGCAATGTAAACAGCTACCAACGATTCCGGGAAAGGTCCGAATTTATTTGGTTTGATAATGTTTGCAAGAGAGCCATTCTCAACGTACCTGCAAACACATATGATTGAAAAATTGAGGTTCCAGTCCAGAGTAGACCAAAATAAACACAAAGGCTAATTAGTACTCACTCCAAAATAATGTGAAGGTGAGTCTTTGTCTTCGAAGACCCAAGATACTTGACAATGTTTTTATGGTTCAAGTTCTGCAATGAAAAATCATCTTAGAAGACATCGAAAGAAGGTCTTCATAGTATAACCATTAATGAGAAGAAGCCAAAGTGGAGAAGGTGATTGATTTGACGTAAGTTGATGGAAACTTAAACATCAGGATCCCAACTTTGTAAACAAATGTCCAGAATTCAGAAAGCAGGATGAAGCTCTACATGAGATAGGACAAAATAACTATGCATTCCAGTCCTCACTAGGTCATGCTAATTGGCAAAGCTAAATAACGTATGATAAAAACAATGATTGTGGGATATGGAAGAAAGAAACTACCTTCAACAGATCAATTTCTTGCTGGAGAAAAAATCATCCAAAAAAGCCAAGAATCACCCACATGTATAAAACCAGGATTCAGTCAGCATAGCAGTGGTAAGGGGATGAGAGACCACAAATAACGAAGATAGATAAAAAAAGAAAAAAAAGAAGAAGAACAAACCATAATGGTGTTAAGATCCTCTTGAACAATATTTTCCAAAGAGACTTGTTTAATGGCCACAAAGTCTCCATTCTCCAAGTCTAATCCTTTATAAACTCGACCATAAGCTCCTTTACCAATTTCATCTCCCAGCATCTATACCCTCAAATATCAACAATTAATCAAAAAAGCTGTAGAGACAAAGCACTAGAAGAAGATTTTGGCGTTCCATTTCAAATTGCTAAAATCCAAAGGAGACCCATTAAAAAACAAAACCCAGGAATTGCGGAAGAAGAAGAAAGCTCACATATTTGTTGTCGAGAGTCTTTGATTTGTGGAACTGAGATGACGTCATTTGCCGCGCCATCTCTTACTTCTCGTTTTCTTCTTCTTCTTCTTCTTCCTCGATTAAAAAAAAAAAAAAAATGCAGCGAAGCGAACAGAACACAAAATTGCTCCTCGAGGAAACAGATCCAGGGAAAGGAAAAATAAGAATTAGGGTTTTTTAATATCTGAATTAAAAATTGAAGGAATCGAAGATGGGGAGTTTGAACTGTTGAAAGATCAGAGAGATGCCAGCTCTATTCCAGTAGTGTCAATTTTTATTAAAACCATACAAAAAGGAAAGAAACAACAGAACAGAAAGTATTGGGTTATAAATGAACTAACTGTAATTACTCAAGGATACTTAAGTTAATTTTTTACTTATGCGCCTGTATACTTCTTTCTTATTGGGGGCCGTAATTTTCCTTTTTTATGATTTCACCCCTATATTTCCCGATTTGTCCCAATTACCGCTATTTTTAAAAAAGTGGTCCATCAAGATTTTAATGCTCTTCTTTAACTGCTGGTGTCAATTTTAATTAATTGTGTTTAAATCAAGGTGGTTAGTATTCATTAATGTATTTATCAACTCTTGTTAAACATTTTGTTAATCATTTTCTCAATATTTATGACCAAACAAATACTAATTGTTTCATCATATTTCACATCTTTAATATAAATAAGCTACTAAAACCTGTGCATTGTAGCAAGGTTGGTTGGTCTCAGCTATTTAGTGTACATATGATATAATCATTTCAATATGATTGTTCTATTTGTGGTTGATTTATTTCAAAATCTAAATAGTTGTGAAGGTTGGTTTATTCATTCTTAGCTATTCGAACCGGAAATCTAGCTAGTGCAAAATCTTTGAGATGAAAGAACCATGCAGGTGAAATAAAAAACCAAATAATGAAAGATTATACAATAAGTGCCTTATTATTAGTTATTACCAAACGCCAAAGCTAGCGCGTGAGCAAAAAAGGTCGGTAGGTTCATTGGTAACATCAGGAGACTAATGGAGAGATAGAGAGAACAATATTGAGAGAAAAAACCAATCAAAGAACTCATAGAGATCACGAAACCCTAGTAGTGGCGAACCGAGAGGTAGATAAATAGAGAGAGATCGGTCGAACACATACGTACGTACGTACGGTGGAGATGATGTTATCATCATGTGGTGGGAAGAAACCAGCAGTACTGTCCAAGAAAACGACGCCGTGTTGCACGAAGATGGGGATGAAGAGGGGACCATGGACGGTGGAGGAGGATGAGATTCTTGTGAGCTTCATCAAGAAAGAAGGTGAAGGACGGTGGCGATCGCTTCCCAAGAGAGCTGGTTTACTTCGATGTGGAAAGAGCTGCCGTCTACGGTGGATGAACTATCTCCGGCCGTCTGTTAAACGCGGCGGTATTACCTCCGACGAGGAAGATCTCATCCTCCGTCTTCATCGCCTCCTCGGCAACCGGTACATATATATTAATTCAAGGATATACACAAGATCGTACTTTTATATATACGTATATGTGTTCGTTTGCCTCTCTACGCATAAACTAGGGTTATTTTTTTGTTTAAGCTAGGGCTTTACTTCTTATACATAAACACGAAGGTTCTGATTCATTATATTCTGATTCTTGGTTGGATTTTTATAACAAAAATGTTAATCTCTTTTCTAGTTTCTTTAGACTAGAACTCTTTGTTTTTATTTTTAAGTCAAAATAATTTCTATTATTTTCGGGATCTATAGCTAATTTAGTGCTATGCACCAACTCATTCTTTTTAAAAAATTGTTTATGATTACTAAGAAAAAGTAACAAAGATAGAACGCAAGCTTGTTTTATAACAATAGGAGATAATTGTTGTTTTTTCGAGTCACATCTATGCTCTTTTATGGGAATTTTCTAATGTGTGATGCAGGTGGTCGTTGATCGCGGGAAGGATACCGGGAAGGACTGATAATGAAATCAAGAACTATTGGAACACTCATCTTCGTAAGAAACTTTTAAGGCAGGGCATTGATCCTCAAACCCACAAGCCTCTTGATGTAAACAATATCCATAAACCAGAAGAAGAAGTTTCCGGTGGACAAAACCTTCTAGAGCCTAATTCTATTTCTCATACGGATACCACCGTCAATAGCGGAAATGAAGCTAGCAACCAGAAGAGTATTAATGTCTTTGGTGGTGAGGGAAACTACGAAGACTTTGGTTTCTGCTACGACGACAAGTTCTCGTCGTTTCTTAATTCGCTTATCAACGATGATGATGATCCTTTTGGTAACATGATCCCAATATCACAACCGTTGCAGATGGGTGATTGTACGGAGGAGATTGTTGGAGCGTCGTCGAGCTTAGGACATGACCAGATCGACAAGAAGATATATAGTTGATCGACGACCCTTGATGTCTTCTATATCTACCATGCTTCCAAGAAGGGACTATATATGCGATCTAAAAGGTTGGTAGATATGTCTGCTACGTTGTTTTTGCTGTGCTTTGTGTGACTATAAAACCACATTTGTGAGTGTAACTGATTACACAAACCTCTTTCTCTATATATATTTTTTCACCTGTCGAATTAAGATTATGTATCTATCATGGATAATGCGAAGAAATAAGTTAGATATAAAGCTTTTTAATTAACAAAAAAAAAAGTTATAAGATAATCAGATAAATTTTGTTTAAATGTACAAAAATTTGAAAATAATGCAGCCTTACACTAAACCTAGTGATCTATGCAAACGTGTGTCTGTTACCGCACGAGTTCATGTTTTTGAAAAACTTTATTTTCATGTAATACTAAATGTCAATAGAAAAAAAATAACTCAAAGATTGCTAACAATTATGTACGTCAAACACAATTATGTACTAATGTACACATGATATGATCGGTCCGTGCGTTCTCCCTCTATAATTCGTTAAAACCAAAAACAACACCATGCCATTTTCTCATCGATTCACACGTCTCCACATTTACGCCAGAAAACGGTAAAAAAAAAGTCTAGGAAATTAAATTATAGACCAATCTCAAAACATAAGTTAACTTAAACGAACTTCGCATACGAGTATGCTGCTCCAACCTAACCTTCTCTTTGACCCTTCGGTTCACATCACAGCAGCAAAATTAAATAACTAACTGAAATTCTTTGGCGCAACCAAATTTATACGAAAAAATAAAAGTATGCTTCTCGAAAATCTAGTAAAACTAAGAATGTAATAAAGAAAAAAAGTTTTACAGATAAATATCGTCATTTAAAGATTGGAGACTACATGCTCAATATCTCTCCCAAGATCTCTCGTCGTACCAAAGTAAGAACAACAAACTTTATAGTTGTGACTAAAAAAACCTCAAGAGATATATGATGCCAACGAAGAAGAACAGCAACAAAAAGATAATCAAATTGAGTACACACATTCATGTACGCATATTCAAATTCATCAGCATATATACACATCTAACATACACGTATAATTAAGATGAATAAATAGTACAACATACCGATATAAAGATATTAGTCGCAAAGACAACATATGCTAGCTGCTCTTTTTTAACATTGTTGTTTCAGACTTTCAGTATTCCTATTCTATATATATACCACATGCATAGATAGATATCTGCTGAGACTGCTGACCGTTTGTAATAATTATGTAAAACAGAATTAGGTTAAAAGAATGAAAGAATTGACCGGTAGATTTGGTCTCTCAGTTGTGTGTTTTTTGATAGAAAGTTTGATCTTACTTTTTTGAGATAATCAAATCATAAAGTTTATAGATACATGTTAGGTGCCAACTAATACTCTTTGGTTTAATTATCTCATCTGTAAATGCCTCTCTCTTTCTCCTCTAAAGAAGTTTTCGCTTGTTGTTTGATCTTATTTTTCTTATAAAAGAAACAATTCCTCAGTTATATTCACTCCATATATATATGTGGTATTTGGTTCTTGAGTCCTTGATGAAAAATAATTGACACTAAATTGTATAACCCTTTTCAATAAATTTGAGTTGTTGAGGAATGGTCCTACCTCGCACTGTTACCTATTCTCTGAGCAAACAATTTTTTTTGGTCATCTAACATTGTGGTTCCACTTTGATGGATGTACATTGATGACCATTAATTAACCAAAGAACTAGGTGTTATTATGATACATCTGTTGTGTTTCCTCGTATTGAAGATCCAAATCTTGTTTCACTTGGCAAATCGCAAAGTCCATTCTCTGGCTACCTCGTCATGCTTTTCTCTATCTGTCATGTAGAGCCGTGCAATCACTGGCAAAGCTGGACTATCTGGTAGAGAAAGAATGAGAACATATGTTAAAGAGAAACTTAAAGGTTTACTATGGAAGTTAAAGGCGGTAGTTGGCCAAAACCCATCATGAACAGATTAAACTAAAAAAAAGGCTTTTCTGAGGTAGATCTGACCTGAGCTGGTCAATTCATCAAAGGAAGCCTGAGAGCAGAGTTGAAAACTTACATGGTTCAGGTTTTAAAAAGATAGATCTGATGGCTTGTAAGACTTTTGTGATTGTAAGAGCTGGACTCCAACTATCTCTTAGAATCTCCACACTTAAATTCCCCGCAGCATCCACATTGCAATGGTAGATCCGAGTCTTGAACACCAACTGCAAAACCTCACCATCTTTAACTTAAAAGACTCAAAATAGACTGATGTAACGAACTTGCCAGATCAAGATTAGAACCCATACATAGCTTAATTCACTCAAAAACCCAAAAGTTAAAGAATTTGCTACTAAATGTATCCTAAATACCTAAATACAAGAAAGAAAACTACATAACATTAACTTCCAGACAAATGAAACTCTTGATGATCTCTGTCTCAAAGTGTGACTCAGTTAAAGCATTAACTTCCTAAGAGAAATCAAGCTAGCAACTTCACTATTCGCAATCAAAACTTCCAAACCCAAAAGCACTACCATCTAAATCAGTAAAGCTCCCCCATAAAAATCGAAACTTTCATGAAGAAAGAACCAAAAAAGAGGATTGAAAGATCATAACCTTAGGTGGTTTGAATGGATAATCAGATGGGAAAATAATATCCAAAAAAAAGATCCCTCCTTCATACGGAGTTCCTGCAACAACAACAAAAAGCCCCAAAATCAAAAGACTTGAAAAAACCTAAAAAATTGCAACTTGAATCGGGAACTAACCCGAAGGACCAATGATGGTGGCGATCCAATGGTAGAGATTATCTCCTTTTGGTCCAGCTGAACAATCAGGAGGCGGATCAACGTTAAGCTCAGCCATTTCTCTCTGTATCCTCTTCCCTGACGCTGAAACTGATGTCTTTGCTACCCAAGACGACGCCGTTCCTGAATATCCGGCGTACATCGCCGTCGGTAACGGTTTCAACCTCCCGCTTCCACCAGGTGTCATCATCTCCCGTCTTCGTCTTCGTCGTCGACGTCGTCTTCCGATTCTCTGCTTATCCAAATCACCACTTCAGCGTTTCGCTCGCACTCCATTCTTTGAAACGCTGCGTTTTGTTCAATCATATTAAACTAATAAAGTAATCGCTGACGTGGATAATAATTACAAAGATAAAAATTGTTATTATTTTTTTTAAAAAAATTCCTCTACCTCTCTCAACTTCAATCATTTTGATAATTTTGTTAATTGAATATTCTTGTGTATGTTACAACCACATAAATCCTTGATTATTTTGATGAATGATTATAAGAAGACAAAGTGAAAAGAAATAAGCGAACTTGGGATTTCTTCATTCTTGGTCAATTCTATTCTGACCCCCCATCTCAAGGTACCATCCACAACATTGTTAACGGTATCTGGAGTAGCAGTTACAGGGATATCACCGTCTCGAAGATGGAAGGTAATGCCTTCTTGTTCAGAATCCCAAACTCCCGTACCCGCAACCGTGTCCTCACCCAAAGATTATGGCAGATAGAAGGACAAACAATGTTTGTTGCAAAGTGGGAACCAGGATTCACCCCTGCGAAGCCTGAATTGTCCTCTGCACCAATCTGGATTGAACTCAGAAATGTGCCGCTGCAATTCTTTCATGAGGAGGGTCTGCAAAGCATTGCTAGTCTCGTTGGGGACCCGAAATGCCTTCACCCCACGACAGCAAATAAAACAAACTTGGAGGTGGCCAAAGTCCTCACGGTAATTGATCCGAGGAAACCGTTGCCGGAAGCAGTCAATGTGCAGTTTGAATCCGGCCAGATTAGTAGGATTCTGGTCTCTAGTCCGTGGATGCCGCCGGTCTGCTCCCACTGTAAAGAGATTGGCCATAGCATCAAACATTGCAGATCAGCGCCCATCACTTGTACATCCTGCTCCTCCTCTTCCCACGCCACAGAGGTTTGCCCGAAAGTAAGTTCTGCTCAACCCAAGCTGCGCAGGAAGCAAAGGCGGCGGAGGTCTATTACGCCTGGTCCTCCTAATCAGACAGTGAAGGAGCCTGCTCTGCGAAGTAGTGGAGTTGCGAAGCAATGGCAGATCAAATCACCACCCGGGGTAATCGATACACAATCGACAGACAGTAAAGCGAGTCATGTTCCAGATCCTGCAGTCGATACCTCCACCAAACAGGATATAGCTAGCTCATCTGACCCACGCCGACATGCTATCTCAGATGATGCTGTATCTGCAGACTCGTCTGATATTCCCTCGTCGGACTCGGAGGAAGAGAAGTTCACCAAAGTTTTGTCGAAGAGACAACAGAAACTCCAGAGAGGCAAGGGCCTCAAATTTTCCCATTAATTATGTGTACAAAAGAAATTTTTTGTTGGAATGTCCGGGGATTTAATATAGCTTCCCATCGGACCGGATTTAAGAAGTGGTTTAGGGCTAATAAGCCCCTTTTTGGTGGTCTCATAGAGACGCATGTTAAACAGCCTAAGGATATGAAGTTTACATCAGCGCTCCTTCCCGGCTGGTCCTTTGATTCTAACTATGCCTTCTCTGAGTTAGGGAAGATTTGGGTTGTGTGGGATCCTGCGGTTCAGGTTGTGACTGTAGCTAAATCCTTGCAAATGATCACTTGTGAAGTCCTTCTGCCTAGAGCTAGATGCTGGATTGTAGTCTCGGTGGTCTATGCGGCGAATGAAGAGGACAAAAGGCAGGAGCTTTGGACGGAGATAGCTGAGATGGGCACGTCTCAAGTTGTCGGTGATAGGCCTTGGATTGTTCTTGGCGACTTTAACCAAACGCTGCACCCCCAAGAGCATTCACAAGCAACAACGATGAATGTAGATCGAAGAACAAGAAATCTGAGAAATTGCTTGCTCTCTGCAGATTTGTTTGATCTGGTCTACAAGGGGAATACATTTACTTGGTGGAATAAAAGCAAATCAAGACCAGTGGCGAAGAAGCTTGACCGCATCCTGGTGAACGAGAACTGGTGTATGGAGTTTCCATCATCCTTGGGGATCTTTGGTGAGCCTGAATTCTCTGACCATGCCTCATGTGCAGTGGTACTGGAGAAGGATCATATTAAGGAGAAAAGACCGTTCAAGTTTTTCAACTTCCTAACGCAGAATCCAGAGTTCCTTGCCTTAGTAAGTCATCACTGGTATTCTCTCAATGTTGTTGGCTCTGCAATGTTCAGAGTATCCAAGAAGTTGAAAGCCCTCAAAAAACCGATTAAGGACTTAAGCAGGTCTAACTACTCTGATATAGAGAAGCGTACAAAGGAAGCTCACGATCTCCTCCTGAGCTATCAATCCCTCACGCTAGCGGATCCCTCCACCACCAATGCTGAACTCGAGCTTGAAGCGCAACGTAACTGGACTATTCTCTCTGATGTTGAGGAAAGTTTTCTCCTCCAAAAATCAAGGGTTTTATGGTTTGCTGAGGGAGATGGGAACTCAGCCTATTTCCATAGAATGGCTGATACGCGGAAGGCTATCAACACGATTCATACACTTTACGATGACAATGGTGTGAGAATAGAGACGCAACAAGGCATTACTGATCACTGTGCGAAGTATTTTGAGAATCTCCTGGGAACTGAGGTTGGCCCCTGCTTACTTGAACAAGAGGACATGAACCTCCTGCTGACGTATCGCTGCTCTCCTGATCAAATCAGTGACCTTGAACGCATATTCACCAAGGAAGAAATCAAGGAAGCATTCTTCTCACTACCAAGAAACAAGACTTGCGGTCCAGATGGATACTCCGCTGAGTTCTTCCGAGCAACTTGGAGTGTCACTGGTGCTGAAGTCACCGAAGCCATCGAAGAATTCTTTAACTCGGGTACACTTTTAAAACAGTGGAATTCTACCACGCTTGTTCTTATCCCGAAGACACTGAATGCCACATCCACTGCGGATTTCAGACCAATTTCGTGCTTAAACACTCTATACAAGGTCATTGCGAGGCTCCTAACAGGCAGACTGCAAAAGCTTCTCTCCAATGTCATATCACCGGCGCAGTCTGCTTTCCTTCCAGGCAGGTCGTTAGCTGAAAATGTTCTGTTAGCTACTGAGATGGTCCACGGATACAACTGGAGAAACATATCGTCCAGGGGCATGCTCAAGGTCGACCTTCGCAAGGCTTTTGACACGGTACGATGGGACTTTGTCATCGCTGCCATGCGTGCACTCGCCATGCCTGAGAAATTCATTAACTGGATCCATCAATGCATTTCCACAGCATCATTCTCAATCGCAGTTAATGGGTGTAGTGGAGGTTTCTTCAAGAGTTCTCAGGGTTTAAGGCAGGGAGATCCACTCTCGCCGTATCTCTTCGTCCTTACTATGGAGGTTTTCTCGAAGCTGCTTCAATCTCGCTACGCAAGTGGTTATGTTCACTACCACCCTAAAGCCTCTGATCTAAACATCTCTCATCTGATGTTTGCAGATGATGTTATGATATTCTTCGATGGTGGCAGCTCCTCCTTGCACGGAATTTGTGAAACTCTGGCTGACTTCGCTTCTTGGTCGGGTCTACAGGTGAATAAAGATAAAAGTCAACTCTTTCTTGCGGGACAAGACGAAACTGAAGTCTCAAATGCGGTCTCCTACGGTTTTCCGCTTGGCACACTACCCATCAGATATCTGGGCCTCCCTCTCATGTGCAGAAAACTCCGTATTGCTGAATACGAGCCACTGCTTAATAAGATTACCCAAAGGTTTAGATCCTGGTCAACCAAATCCCTGTCTTTTGCGGGTCGTGTTCAGCTGATCTCTTCGGTTATTTTTGGCACCATCAACTTCTGGATGACCTCTTTTATCCTCCCAAAGGGCTGTATCAAAAAACTGGAAAGTCTCTGTCAGAAATTCTTATGGTCTGGTAATATTGAGGAAGGTAAAGTGGCGAAGGTAGCTTGGAAAACCCTATGCCTGCCTAAGGAAGAGGGTGGACTTGGGTTTAGAAGTCTCCTAGAGTGGAACAAGACCCTTCTCCTAAGACTCATCTGGCGGTTGTTCGAGACTAATGGTTCGATCTGGGCTGCCTGGCACCATCACCATCACATCAAAAACAGTTCACTCTGGGAATTACAAGCTTCTTCCTCTGACACCTCCACCTGGAAGAAGCTTCTTGGTCTAAGGCCACTCGCAGAGCAATTCATTAAGGCTCAGGTGGGTAATGGCTTAAAGGCATCCTACTGGTTTGATAACTGGACCTCTCTTGGTCCTTTGTTCAAGAGGCTTGGTGATTTTGGTTCTCGTCTGCTAAGAATTCCGCGGGAAGCAAAAGTTGCAGACGGCTACAGGAATGGTGCATGGACTGTTCCCTCCTCTAGATCACCGGAAGCTCGTGCTATTCAAGTTCACCTCTCCTCTCTCCCGGCCCCGTCCCCAGAGTTGCCTAATGATGACTTTGTTTGGTCGGTGAATGATGTGATTTGTCAAGGATTCTCCTCCGCAAGGACTTGGGAAGCTCTTCGACCTAGAGAGTCTGAGAAGAACTGGGTCCCCTCTGTTTGGTTTAAGGGTGCATTACCCCGGTTTGCTTTTCACATGTGGATCACCACTCTTGACAGGCTGCCTACACGCCAACGGCTCGCAGCTTGGGGTCACTTACGATCCTCAGAATGTTGTCTCTGCACGATCGAGCTAGAATCAAGAGACCACCTTATGTTGGCTTGTGAGTTCTCCGCACAACTTTGGCGGCTTGTTTTCAGTAGATTGTGTCCCCGACAACGACTATTTAGCTCCTGGAACGAACTCCTATCTTGGACCATGCAATCCACCACTTCTGCTCCTTCGCTGCTCAGAAAAGTGGTAACTCAGGTAGTAATCTCTAACATTTGGAGGCAGAGAAACAATCTTCTGCATAACTCTTGCAGGCTTGCCCCTACAGTCATCTTCAGGATCATCAACCGGGAAATCTGCAATATTATCACAGCAAGGAAGATGCGGAAGCATTGGCGCAATCTTATGCCGCTTTGGATCCATTAACAACCCAAATCTTTTTGTAACTCTATAGTAGCTCTGTTTTATTTTTTTTTGCCAAAGCTGCTATTGTGTAGGTCTTGCTTCTTTTTGTAAAACCTTTTTTTCATTCTAATGATATTTACATATTTAGCAAAAAAAAGTGAAAGGAAATAAAATTAGAAAATTATCAAATATCAAATTTACCTTATCAAATTTTTTTTTAATTATTTATTGAAATACCATTGATAACGTATGCAAGTTCTTTATGATGTTTATGAAAAAAAAAATTTCTATCTCAATATAATAATGATTCATTTAATATGAAATATATAAATCACAGTAATTCCAATATTTTTTTTAAGTTCAAAGATGAAGAAGACAAAGAATGGGAACTTGTGAGCTCTCTCTAGTCTCTAGTTACTACACTTACACTAAACCAAAGTACAACAACAAATACATGTAAACGGAAAAAGAACCAAGCCGCTTGTAGACTTCTCCGGTTACTACAAAAACCGTGTTTTGGCAAACGTTCTACAGAAGGCGGTTGTGCTGAAGTAGTAGCAGTTGTAGTAGCGTGAGAGCTAGTGGTGCCAATAAGGGTAAATGGTAGCTAGAGGTCATAAGTGCGTTTGCGTTTCCTCCCAATGGACTTGCGGGTCCTAACGCACTCGGAGGGAAGTCTCCTCCAGTTGCGTTTGCGCTTACGCTGAAGATAAAGATGGATAAAGATTTCAAAGAGTTAAAGAAAAGGATTTGAGTTTTCAAAAGATTACGACAAACTTAACAAGATGAAATAGTTGTTACCTTCCTGTGTACGCACATGTTCTATAGCCTGCAAAACACACACAATCAATCAAATTTGAGATTTATGCACATATATACTGTTTAGTGATAAGTTTGGTCCAAGAAATGAGAAACTTACTGGGATCTCTAGTAGTGGTAATGGCAGTACCACTAAAGTCACAAGTTCCACCAGCACTTTTCATCTTCTGGAAATAATCATTGTAAGCAAAAGAAGCATGGCTCTTAACATTGTTCGGCAGATAGCAAGGATGACCCGGTTGAATCGCAGCACAGTTAGCTTGACCTTGACCACACGCCCAATTCAAACCATCAACCAACTTATCATCATCAGCATCTGCTTTAGCCACACAGAACATCGATGAACCGTTTAGAGATGCAGGATTAGAGCCACCGCTCAAGCTCAGAGGATAAACCGATGTCCCATTCGGAAACAAAATCCCCCAGTTTTTCTCAGAGACTGGTCCTGTTCGTTTGTCTTCACTATACAGCTCGTAGATGTAAGTGTTGATCGGCATGTCTGGTTGGCTAGGTGGACCTGAGTTGTTCAACACTCTCTTGATCAAGTTAGTGTTGAATGTCTCAGCGTTAGCGAGTGTTGCAGAAGCTTCATCGCTTCCACCAGCTGAAGGCCAGCCTGTTTCAGTGACAACAACAGGAATCTTGGAGAAATTCAAAGCTTCCATGGAGTAGTAAGCAGCATCAACCATAGCATCAAACATGCTATTGTAATGTAAAAGCGTGTTTGGATCAACGATCTGCTTCACCGCAGAAAGCTGCTTGAACAACGCGTAATCAAGCGGGAAAATCCCGTTAGCAGCGGTGTAGCCATAGTAAGGATACGCGTTTAACATGAAAAATGAATCGGTGTTCTTTAGAAACTGGAGAAGCTGGTACACCGTGGTGTTCCAAGACGGGCTAAAGGTGGACGTAGATGGAGGAAATGGTTTCGGCATTATATCCATAGACATAGGGCTGGAAACTTTGACCTTAAAGTTGAGATTGGAAGCCACAAGAGCCTTGTGAATGTTGTGTAGAGCAGAGGCAAGAATTGGGGCAACGTGAGGAGCCGTGCTGAGAACTTCGCTACCAACAGCAATGGCGGTTATATTAGTTGAAGGAACATAAGCAGCAACGTTCTTGTTAACCCATGCAGCTGCTGCTGAAGGGAACCGTCCAATTTTGAGGATTTCTCCATTGGTTACACCGACCATAACTTCAATGCTAGTGTTGGCAAATGCTTTGAGCATATGGCTATTGGCATCGTAGAGACGGACGTGTGTGATTTGTTGCGAATTCAGAAGCGCTACGATGTCTGAAGGTGATGGCATGTTGGTGACATCAGTGCCGATGTTCACCCCAATGAATGCAGCTGTTTAAAGAAACAGATTCAGTGTCTCTGAACTCCCACCAGAATAGAATAAAGAAGTAAACTTAGGATATAGATACACAATGTAATTAGGTGAAACTTACCATTTGAACACGCAAGAATTGAAATTAGGAGCAAGAACGCTTCTGAAAACCATCTCGGAAGCAGCATCGGAACAGAGAGGTTGAAACCTTTAGGAAAACTCTGAAAAGTTCAAAAATTGAGTTATATGGTAATGATTGTAACAGAAATTAGAAACCTAACATGACATGATTGTAGATTTGTCACTCTTCTTAATTCAGAAAGGAATGTTTTTTAAATTCTTTGTCAGGAGAGTAGTAATTGGTCAAATATGGTAAGAACCCTAAACTCAAGTAAGCAACTTTAGATACTAACCTATGAATATGTATAAAAAAAAAAACTGAGAATTTCAGACAGAAGTAAAGTAATGGGGTCTAGAAACTAGCGAACAGAACGGGATAAACAGTAAACGATAACTCATCGAGCATTCGAAAAGCCACAATTTTTTTTTAATCTTTAAACTCTTTTTGTCGTTTCGTTCTTACAGACCATGTGCTGTGGAAACAGGATTAGCAGTAGGAATGCGGAAGATACAATCAAAAGCTAGTTCGGACACAAAGAAGCTAAAGACAAACAATGCGAAATACTCAGATGCAAAATCAAGAAAATATTACAAAATAAAGTACCTAAAATTGGAGCTTGCCGGTTTCAGATTCACTCGGCGAGAATTTAGATCACAAAGACAAGAAAGATAAAAAGAACCCTCGAGGTTTTGGCTGCTGAGTACTGCTGAGACAGAACAGGTTCAGAGATGTTTCTAGTGGTAGTGAACCCACCGAAGAGAAGAGAAACCCAAAAAGTAAAAACTTTTTTTTTTTGTTTTTCTTCTTTTCTTTCGGCGAAAATTATTTTCGAAATTGGGGGAAAAATAAAAAGGAAATACTTAAGAGATTTGATGTGCTCATCAGTAAAATTGGTTTCATCTCTCTTATATAATGGCGTGGGAAACCAGAGAGGTGTGTATGTGGAAATTAGAAGGTGAGGCTTCAAATTATTCAAAGATCTCTTAATAAATTATTAATTACCTGTCATTGCCCAAAACCAAATTATTATTAATTAGTATCTCAATTTGTAAAAAGACATTGTATACTCTAAAATGGTCACAAAACATCAAATACAATTAAATTTTGCATAAAGTTTTTCAAAAATATCATATAACCTTTTTTACAAACACCTCTAAAAAAACATCATATAAAATGTAAGGAAGAGTAATTTGTTCTTAACACCTAGTATTCCACCTTCTCAATAATTGAAATATATATATATAAATATATAATAACAATGTTAAATTAAGTAAAAACAAGATAGTAAGAGGCTCGATTTCCACGCTCTTCTCATTTTCGTTCGGGTTTTATTTATATATGATCTTGAATCGAAAGAAAGATCCGTGAGTTTGCTAATATCGTGTATGTGCATGACTTCCAAATGTTATTAAGGGGACTTCGAAATGTTTCTTGGATGCTCTAGTTATTCTTGAATTCGACAGTTTCTTTTTCTTTCATCAACAGTCTGTAAAATGAAATATTGTCACACTATTCTGAAATTGATATTTTTGGAATTCCAGTTCAGTTTTCGTATATTTGTTTGTTTTATTCATTAAAAACACTCAAAAATTGTTTCCAAATTTTGTCCTCCACTGAGAAGAAATAAATGATTATCGTGGTGCATTTAAATCCAAGCTACGTGCTCTGCTGGAAAACTGAATATTCAATGAAAATACAGAAACATGCGACGACCAAGACTTTTGTCGGATCAAGACACGCTCGGGACAAGTCAAACGGAAGCTAAAATGTTAGTATGTGGCTAAAAGAACATAACCGTTAATAACACTCAAACCATATGACCAGTTGTAACTTAAAACTTGTAAAATAAAATAATTAAGTATATGATTTGGAACGAGATTATTTATCAACGGGTCAATGACTTGTCCCAGGGTTTGGATTTGGAAGAATAAAAACTTCCAACGTTTACCAAAAATTTATTACTATCTTTCAGAGAAAAAAAATAGAAAAATACTTAGGTTCATCCCTCCATTCACCCCTTATTCTCTCAGCCAATCAGAATCTTCCATCTAATATTTCATTTAAAAAATAAATCAAAATTAAATTAAATAGCAAACTAAATTAAGGAAACAAATTCTGTATACTTTTAATTAAGGAAAGTTAAATATTGGGTTGGTTTAGATTTTTAAAATTAGAATAAAATTATATGTCGGTTTGGGTTTACAAATGAAGTGGTTAGGGTTTATATTTTACAATTAAAACGAAATTATATGTCGGTTTGGGTTTACAAATGAGGTGGTTAGGGTTTAGATTTTACAATTAGAACAAAATTACATGTCGGTTTGGGTTCACAAATGAGATGGTTAGGGTTTAGATTTTACAAGTAGAACAAAATTATATGTCGGTTTGGGTTCACAAATGAGATGTTAGGGTTTAAATTTCACAATTAGAACGAAATTATATGTCGGTTTGGGTTCACAAATGAGATGGTTAGGGTTTAGATTTTACAAGTAGAACAAAATTATATATCGGTTTGGGTTTACAAATGAGATAGTTAGGGTTTAGATTTTATATATGTCGGTTTGGATTTATTAAAAAGCGGTTTAAGTTTTTTAATTGTATAATAATGTATACAGATTTTATCTCCTTATTTTATAAGGGGGTGAGGTTCACCCCTATGACTGAACCCAAGTATTGTTCAAAAAAATATAAGAAACCGTTGTTAATCTTGGCGTTTTGTTTGAAAGAAAGAAACAAAGTTGTTTTCATTGTCATGCTTTATGGAGGAAAAAGAAAATAGCTGGAAAGTGCCAAAAGGCCGATTCAAAACCAACGGAGCCTTACGTCAAAAAAGCTCCCTCATTTCCTAATAGGACCATATTCTTTTACCATGACAATGTTAGATGAGATCTAAAAAGATACGATGACAAAAAACACATGCTACTTCAAAATCCTGTCTCAAGAAGATGATCCATTGATTAAACACATAAAAGCAAACACACAAATAGCACTACAAATATTTGTCTTTAAAACTTAGTCTAAACAAAGATTTTAAGTATCAATCTAGAGGCAAACAAAATATCTGATAGAACATAACTTAAAATTTCAAGAACTCAAGAGTAGAGAGATACAACATGATGTGAGTAATCACTGGCTAGGAGAACGGTCTCCATTTCGTGCAGCACGAGGGACCGGGACCGGGCTCGGGCTCCTGCTCTGCCTAGGGACTGGGCTTTGGCTCCTGGCTTGTTCAGGAGTATAGCTCCTGTTTCTTCTTGGGCTCACGCTTCTTCTAGGGCTTCTGCTGTGGCTCTTCACTCTCCCAGGACTTCCACTGCGAACCCTTGAGCCATTATGGGGTGGTGAGCGAGAGTATGACCTCTCCTTCTCGTATCGTCTATCATGAGGTGAGACAGACCTGCCATAACACAGTTGGAAAGTTGAGTACTTTAACCCATCAGAGAACTGTAATGACATCTGACAGTATGAAATTCAGACAGGCACGCAGAGCTAGTTACCTAGATTGATGTCTTTTAGGGGGAGGAGAATTATAGCCGCGGCTACGTGATCGTGATCTACGACCACCACGACGAGGGGGAGGAGAACGAGAGTACCGAGGAGGAGAACGCCTTCTGTCATGAAACCTGTTGCTCCTACAAACATGAAAAACATACAAGTTAAAATCAAGTCATCTCCTGGGGTTGTATAGACAAACTGATCCTAATCCGGTGTCCCTTGTTCAAAGGAGGAAGAATCTCAATTCACCTTCCACCTCGATCCCTTGTTCTCATTTCAGTAGGCTTCTTCCGGTTTTCTTCTGCAAATACGACAGTCAACTCACGACCAAGAAGAAGAAAACCATCCATGTTATGCTTTGCGTCAGCAGCATCAGCAGGTTCCACATACTGAATGAATCCAAACCCCCTTGGATCTCTGCAAAAAATCCAAATAAACAAAAAAAAAATCTCAGCCTAGGAACCAAAAACACAATGACCAAGGAAGATGTACAGTTTTGACGAGAAGCCTTTTAAAAAAGTTGACCTTACTATCTCCTGCAATAGAAGCCATCATGATAAACATAGAAAAAGCAAGCACTTGCCTGCAAACCTTGCAAGTTTCAGTATAAAGATGACTTCTCCAAGACTTGATACATCTTCAAATTGAATTCAAACCCAACTTCCTTCCAACCTTCACTACCATTTAGAACATCTTCCAAAGAACTCTAATTACTTCATTGGTCTCTTCAATTCTCTAGATTCACTGTTAAACCTCAACAACTTTAATAAACACACTCGAAGTGTGATCGAACATGAATCATATCACTGTATTCTTTCCCTAACGTGACTAGAAGAGGATGAAGTTCTAGGTGTACTATACCTACTCACTGGAAATGTTTTAAGGCTCCAAATATGATTTTTCTATCAAGAAATTTAGAAATTTTCTATAAATCTAACCAATTCATGAGCTGTAGACGTGATGTAGATTCAAAAAAACGTGGTTTACGAAGCAATGAAAACTATTAAAGAAGAGACACGATCTAATTAAAGCAATGTAAAATAATGCCCTGGTTGTTCAAACATTCAATGTCTTACTGAGCATGCTCACCCAGTATAGTAATCCCTTGGAAGGTAGATGTCCTTGACAACACCAAACTGCTCAAAAGGCCTCCTGAGGTCTTCTTGCCTGGAGAAAAGAGAGTCAAGAGAAAACAGAGTCAACCTATTGCAAAGATCTGTGACATTCTTGCAATATGGAAACAGAAGTTCATGCATGAGCTATGTCTAGACATGATACGCTTTACATGCTTCTAAATATATTTTTGCCACACAAAAAAGAGCACCCAACATATCTATCAATCTAAGATGACGCAATGTACATACGCTTTTTGAAAGCCTTTCAGGCAAACAAGCAAATCTCTAATCACAGAAACTTACAAAAGCCACATATCCCACAGAAAAGATACGGTCAAAAAAGAGAAAAAGGAAGTGTAGGGAATTACAGATAAAGTAGTAAAGAACAAACCTGCAATCATGACGTAGGTTGCGAACCAAAAGACTGGTAGGGAGATCCCTGTCACGACTCCCACCATATCGTCCACGAGGGCTAGGACTGCGGCCCCTCCTTCCATAACCCCTTGGTGGTGACGGAGTATAGCTTCTTCCCCTCATTGACTCTAAACTTCAAATTCTATATCAATCAAGAAACCAACAGAAACTGAGTTAGAAAAAAACGTCTCAGATATGATAGGATGCTTAACATACAAGAGAACAAGAACACTTCAAAAGAGCATTAAAAAAACAATAAATAGAATTCAATTCAAGAACTTGGGCCATGAAAAAACATGTCAAGTACTAACTTTTAAGCTTCTAAGAAGCCATATACGCTACTCAACAACGAAATTACTACCAAGAATACAAATTTAAGATCAATTCGATAGATAGGGACCCAAAAAAAAATCGATAAAGGTTTGAAATTTATATGCTACAAGAAACGTAAATCTCCGATCTATTACGTATCCTTCATTAACTAATCCACCACACCCGCGAACCCATGAATATAAAGGTAATAGGAATCGCACAACCGGGAATAAAGGTAAAGGTTCTTCCCGCCGATAAAGTCGGGATAATGTAAGAAGAATAAGAAGGAGGAGAAGAAGAAGAACAACAGATAAGAGATATCAAGAAGCTTACCTCAGCTAAGGACGGTATTAAGAATAACGGCGGAGAACACCACAGAGGGAAACGAGAGAGGGTGAGTAATAGAGAGAAGAGTGAAACCTAGTTTTCCTTTTGTCTTGGTTGGATCTTATGGTGTAGAACGAGCCTTCGAGGTCAATTAGGGTTTTCTGCAATTTTTTTATTTTATTTTTCCTTTTTTTATGTTTTGTCACCAAATCCTTTCCTTTTTTCTTCTTTCTCAACTTTTGCCTCCAAATCCTTTCGAAAGTTAGTTTTTACGCTTATACTTTCTCTATGTTACATTTCGACCCAATTTCTCGTCAAATCGACTTATTCTCATCAAATGGATTCATACATCTTTGAACCTTTTTGACGTATAAGCTTAAAAAAATAATTGAAGAAAAGAAAGACAAATTATATAATTGATACTAATGTAAGCTTAACAAAAAATTATAGAAAAGGGTAGAAATATAATCTAGGGTCTTTTTTTAAGAAACCGAATCATCTGAGTCAAAAACAATAGATGTTGTGATTCTAAAGGGGTTAAAAGCGCAAATCATTTAAACAAAAAAAAACACTACAAAAAAAAAAAAAAACTATTTTTCCACTTTTTCACTTTGGTAACGGCCCCCCGCCTCCACTCTGTTCTACCGCAGACGACGTTCGTGATCGCCGGTTAGTCTTTCTTCTTTCTCTTCTCCGTCTCAACCTCACTGGATAATTCAATTTTGTTTCCAGCCTGAATTGGTCATTGTTAGGTGTTTAAGGAAAGCTATGTGTGTTTTGGTAGTGTTGCGGCTTTATTTTACCTAAACAGATGTTAGCTATTCGTTCATACGAATGTGGAATCCTGATAAAGCTCTCTAAAACAACGCCTGTGATCCTAGCTATTGGATTAGGTTATAGAATAAATTAAGAGTCTTAAGGCTTATAACCACTGTGGTAGAATGTAATGGGATCTATGGCTTATAGACCCATTTCTTAGGTTTGTATGACAATAGAGATGGATGAGGATGATGCTAGTAACGAGGTGAAACCACTTATGTAACGCATTTCCAGTTAAATTATGTTCTATATAGTTCTTGATTATGCTAAAATTTTCACTTTTTAGGTTTCTCTTTTGCTATTTAAAAGGGCTGTAGCATTTGGTTTTGTTTATGTTTTTCAGTTTTCCTCTCCAGGAAAAGTTTAGCCACACAGATTGGTTATAGCACTAATATGATTATGTAATCCAAGTTTGTTCTTTGGCTATGTCATTTTACAGAAATGACTGAGGCAGAATCCAAGACTGTTGTTCCTGAGTCAGTGTTGAAGAAGAGACAGAGGGAGGAAGAATGGGTACTCGCCAAGAAACAAGAGCTTGAGGCTGCCAAAAAGCAGAATGCTGACAAGAGGAAACTCATTTTTAACCGGGCCAAGCAGTACTCCAAGGAGTACCAGGAGAAAGTAGTGTTTTTTTTTTCCTAATTCAAGTTTAATTTGCAATTTTGTCTAATGTGCCAAATGCAGATTCATGGAGAGTTTTGGCTACTTGTTTTCTACAGGAAATGGAGTTAATCCAGCTGAAGCGTGAGGCAAAGTTGAAAGGTGGCTTTTATGTTGACCCGGAAGCAAAATTACTTTTCATTATCCGTATCCGGGGGTAATGTGATCTTCTATCTCCCAAATGTGAGGGATGTTTTTACTTCTAGAACTATTTTCTCATTTTGTTTTTCATTCATCAGTATCAATGCCATTGACCCAAAGACAAAGAAGATTTTGCAGCTTTTGCGTCTAAGACAGGTAACACAATCTTATGATGAGAGATTAGTACATTTAAACCAAATTTAAAAAAAAAAAAAAGGATTGTATCTGACACTATGATACTTTATTGCAGATTTTCAATGGTGTATTCTTGAAGGTCAACAAGGCAACCATTAACATGCTTCGCCGTGTTGAACCCTATGTGACCTATGGGTACATCGATTCTCACTTACATTTTAAAACTTTCTTTTTCCATTCAAGCTTGTTAGTCTTACCCGTGGGAAACTCTTGTTTTCCTCAGATACCCAAACTTAAAAAGTGTGAAGGAATTGGTTTACAAACGCGGTTTTGGAAAACTTAACCACCAGAGGATTGCCTTGACAGAAAACTCCATTGTAGACCAGGTGAATACCATCAGTATATTTCCTTCATCATGTCTGGTTCTGTTCATATTAGGATATGACCGAAAGTCAAATTTGTTGCCATTTCTCCCACCCTTAAATATTGATGCTTTATTAACAGTGTTGGATCAAACTGGTCTCAAAGATTTGGATTGATGTTAATCATCAAAGGTCTATATTTATGTTCTCCTATACCGTTGAATCAGGGGCTAGGGAAGCATGGCATAATCTGTGTGGAAGATCTGATCCATGAGATCATGACGGTTGGGCCACATTTCAAGGAGGCCAACAACTTTTTGTGGCCATTCCAGTTGAAGGCGCCATTGGGAGGGATGAAGAAGAAGAGGAACCATTACGTGGAAGGTGGAGATGCCGGAAACCGCGAAAACTTCATCAACGAGCTCATTAGGAGAATGAACTGAACCGTAAGAGTTTTTGCTCTAAAACTCCCTAGGAAACGTTAACGTAAGGCATCTTTAGCTTTTCGGTTGCTTGTGACAAACCAGCAAAGTAATTCACCACCATGAATACTTATCTTGTATTGATTGGTGGAACATTATCTCTGTTCGGATGGAAAGCTTTATTACTAAAAACTGATGCTGCCGTGGAGGTAGAGTAATCAATTCTACTCTGTTACAAAGTTTCTGTTTCACCCAAAAGATTCCAAACTAAACGTTTTGCCTTGAAATTAAATTCCTAGGAAACATTAACGTAACGGCGGAGTCTTAAATTTTGACATTCTTGAAGTTTGAAATTGTAAGGACTCGTCATTTATTTCTTTCACTACATGATGGCTACATCGACAGACTTGCATTGCATAAGGTACATGACTCATTTAGTAGAATGAATACAACTGATAGAACAGAAACATACATCATCCCTTGCGTTGAAAACTTGTTTGTATTGGCAAATACGGTGACATGTATGACAAATCGGTCGAGAAACACCATTGTTTGAAGCAACTTCGACCTCGAAACCACTCACTTTGATAGTATGGCCAGATTTCAAATAAGGGTATTTCCCTAAGATGCAGTCTACATGTACAGTGGTGCAGCAATCAAGACAGGCGTAGCAAAAATTCGATATGTCTATGTTTTCTTCACAAATCTCACACCACCACTTAAGCTGCTCCTCAGATCTCTTCGAGTAATAGTTCTTACCGTATAGAGTGAGTGAGTGAGTGTCACACTTGTATTTTACCAATTGTGGTAAATTCAAGCATTTGAACTCCAAGGGGAACCAGCAACTTTCGTAACATTGTGCTGCAAACCTTGAAGATCGAGTGCAACCTGCACAGCTATAAATAAATTCATCAAAATATACTGCGAGATAAAGAGGATGTTTGTGCGTACTATGGTGGAATGGTTCCGCAAAAGAAGCACACTTGACATCTATTTTAAACCCACAATCTTCTTGGCTACACTTGTACATGAATCCGCAAGAGCGTTGGTTACATACAGAGCAAGTGAAGAACCCATTTTCGTAGTTCATCGTGTCAACATGTATGGTTAGCGGATGAACATGTATCGCATGTTCCATCTTCCGAGGAAGACTCGCACACACGTCGTGGAGAGCAAAGTCGCATTGCTTGCAACCTAAGTAACTACCAAATTCAATTGGAAGGATGCAGGCTTGACATACTTGTTCACTCTCTTCGTTGTCGTCCATATCGAGTCTCAATAGATCATGTTCGTGGCTAAAATGGCGTTTTGATTTTGCATCTATTTCCACCAACGCCGTAAAATCAACTTCAGAGTCAATCTCGTCTGGTTCAGGTTCTTCTTCAAGATCTTTTCCATCCCACACACTGAAAGTAATTATACATGTTGAATGGACAACATAATTACATGTTTTGTCAATACAAGAATATCCTCCATATCTAGCTTCAACATGATCACGACAAACTCCACAAATGTTATCGCCATAATCATTGATACGAAGATTGTGAGAGAGACGATGTGAATGACGTGTGATCTTTATAACCTTTGGTAAGTATATACAGTGTCTATGTACAAAGAAATCGCATTGCAAACATCCGTAATATATACCTTTATCTTCTCTCCCACAAACATCACAAGGAACAAAAATCTCTCTACGAACGAAAGTTAGAGTATGCTCATGAATCTTTGGAAAAGTTATTGTGAGACAATCCTTGTGGAAATGGGATGTACATCCACGGCAATAATATGCTAAAGATTCAGAAGAAACCTTACTTTTACACAAATTGCATATTGCTTCTCTAGATTCGCATGGAGATTCTTCAAATATGTGTCTAGGGTGGTCAGATTTGTAAATCATTACGGCGATGTGATTTTGTAAGAGTGGGATTTCTAACTTATATAGACTATATATAATCGAATCATGTCGTAAATATAGATAAACTGTTATTCTCCTTGTATAGGTACGTACAAGAAAGATGAGGATATTGATGGATGCTTGGGGAATAAGCTAAGTCCATAACAATACTTTGTACATGGATTTACGCCATTGCAATTTTTTTTTTGTGGAATGTTTTCTATCACATTCTAGACAATCCGTTCGAAATCTTGATTCGGTTAGCAAAGAACAAGAATATTACTTTCTTTGTCTGTAAAGGTTTGAGCCATATGCTAATCTGAGAATTATAGGGTTCCAAATTGTCATAGGCCCAATATGTGCCAAAGGTTTCATTGGGCTAAAATTAAAAAAGATAGTCCATGATCAGTTCCATGTTCCTCTGCTTGACCGGTCTCTCCCCTGTTTGAGTCCCTTGAAATTAGTAAAAACTGCTGATATCATCGAACAGGTAGATTATATCCAAACACATTTACTAAATGTTTTTTTTCTAGATTCGAAAACAAAACAGAGCTAGTCATTGTCTCAGAAGATCCCTGACATATAGAGTCATCATGTTTCTAGTGCATAACAGATTCATGCACGCGAGCATGGTTATTGAAACTGAATCGTTAAAGAGATTATTGTGTCAAAAAGGAGTAGTGTTATATAAACTTATAATCCAGCTAATATTCTGCCTAGTTAAGCCATATCATACAAACTTTGTCTCCAAAACTAATCACAATGCCCATGTGGCTTAAATAGTGGCTCTCATTTATTAACTAAAAATAATTCCCCAGATCTTATTTTCCGTAGTACCTTGTTGCTGCATAAGTGCATTTTAGTCTCCGAACCTGTTCACATTTATGACATTCATCTTTTTTAATGACCTCTAGTCCAAGTACAGCTAGTTGTACTTGTCTCTGGTACATTCACGATAAGGAGGAATCAGAAAAAAAAGGAGATGTTATTATATTCAAAAATTCAGTTTTCTATTTTACTTCCTTGATTTATTTGGTTGAGTTGTAATCATGAAGATATATTTCATCTCCAAAGTGCAGAGTAATCTTGATTTTTTAGGTTTCTAAATCAAGAATTTAAGATAGTATGGTAGGTGAGGATGAGATATCAATGCATCTGACTTGTTGATTTCGTTTGGGTGACAGGTAAGTGTCGACGATGACAGGTGAGCTATGCAATATCAGAAAATGGCTTATGATTTTCGAAACTTGTTCGAACTTCCCATGAACCAATGAAAACTCTTCTCTCATAGAGACTCAAACACACGAAATCACACATATAATAAAGGAAATATGAATAATAAAGATCATAAAGAAAGAGACAGAGGATCAGATTTTTGTCAATGGAATGTATTCATTGCATTGAATCTATATATGGCTCTCTTTTGTTTATATCTTGAGGAGGGGTTGTTGTTGTGCAAGCCAGCTTTGTATCATTATGATATATGTGTGTCTCTTAATTGTGTTTTTTTTATAAGGGATTATACATAACACTGTTCGTTCATGCCATTTTTGAAATTTCTATATGGTGAAATTACAAATACTAGCACATGGTCTGGATTTAGCATGCTAATCAACCAATTTGTTTCTCATGAATATGATTGCCTTATTACTTCTCTTTTGTATATGCTTATTTTGTTGATACTTATTGGCCACAAATGATAGATTATGTCTTAGCGAGATAATGACGGCATGATAATATGATATTTATTTGCATCTCTTTTGTTTATTGTGAAACGCATTTTACACTTCACCTTACAAAGGAAAATGTGAATTCTTTATAATGTTAAAACATGTGTATGATATAATATATTGGTGTTTTTTATAACCAAATGTGATATATCAGGGAGAAAAATTCATGGACCCATGTAATTATATGCCTAAAAAGCTAAACCAGACCAAATTTTGAATTTTAAATTGGTACAACTACTGAACATGTTTTACATATATAATCTGCATGATTAGTATCGATTAGCTGTAGTATTTGTGTGTATTTGTGTGGTCTCTAAACAAATCAAGTCTCTTAATTGATTTTTGGATGTATATGATTTTCTTCTAGATCTGATCACCTTGTGGTTTTTGAAATGCAAGGCATGGATTGTGCATGATGGTCGTCGTACCTATCCTAACTAAGATGTTTCATACATTAATTTATAATCATGATTATCTAATAATTACGTGATTATGTGTAGAATTTGGATTTTAATAGTATAAATAAACTATACGTGGTTGGTCTGGACCGTCTGGTGATCATCATAATATTTTCGTTAGTTGAACAAGAAAAGATGATTTGTCCATGTAAAAAAGGTAAGATTACAAAATTTAGCTTTTTACTTTGAAATTTCGTTATTCCCATTTCCAAAATCATCTTTATAGTTGACTTGACCGTAATTTTCGTGGGAAACACTCTGAAGTTTTGACTTCATCTACTAGTCTTTGGTTTATGAGTATTTTTCGTAGACCAACTTGCCGTACAAGTTCTATAAATACTGTGATCAGGATATTGACCTCATAAAAATGTTAAAAGTCTTTGATTTTGACACTTTTGGGCCAAGAGAGAGACATGTTAATCCCATGATTCTTAGAACAATTAAGGAATTATCTTAGCTTCATGTAGAATAATAACTTGTATTTTGAGTAATAGATCTGTATAATTCTCTTTTGCCCCAAAAAGAAAAAGTGATCTGTATGATCAGATAATTGGCTAGGTAAATATGTAATAGGTGGCTAGACCAAGCTTTCAAACAAATATTGCAAAAGAAAAACTAGCCTTCTAAAGCTGGGCCTCCAAATGATATATAACTTCACATTTTAAAACCATATATTTATATTCCAAAGTAGATGAACTAGCTTAATAGCTTAAAATACTATTTGACCTAATGGAAACATCTCATTAATTTAAGATATAACCATAAGTTATTAAGTTTTGTCCCCATGTTGAAATGGACGGCCATGATGTGTAACTGATGATGACAATATTTTTATTTTGTTTTTTTTTATGTGTTATGTGATCACCTCAACACAATAATAGACATTAGATAGTTTTGAAACTTTCATTTAACTCAACTTTTTTAGTTTCACTTGGTCCCCATATTAATTGCCTTAAGAACAAAGTTTTGAACGTATACTATCGTGTAATTTGGTTGAGATGTATGAACTGAATCTTTCAAACTAGTTGACCAACTTTTTATTTCTACTTAGACCTTAGCTTATAAAATGTTGTTTTTTTTTTGAGAAAATAACAAGATTGACATTTACGCCATCGGTAATTACTAGCTACTGAGATAGTATTTTTGTATGGACAATATGAATAAATAAGTCAACAAGCAAACAAAAAACTATGATATCCTTTGGAAATGCTAGAAACGTTATATAATATACCAAGTCAATCGTTGCAAGTAAAACCGTGTGATATGAGGTCAACGGGAATTAACATTAACAAACTATTTATCCATCAAATTCGTATCGTTAACATATATATAATGTAGCTGAAATTGAAAGAAGAAAAAAAGACTTGAAAGGTAGCCATTTCAAAGTTAAAATAAAATTGTCAAGTGAAAATTTCGAATGCACAATATATTTGTAAAATTATTATACATGTGCTCAACATTTTGTTAAGTTTCATGTCTTTACAATAAGACAACTAATGAATTGATTTATGTCTATTGTATATTAATAAGTTATTTCTAATGTTTAATATGAGATTTTAATTAACACGTTCTTATGTTATTTTGAGATTTTAATCTACTGTATGATCAGAGACATATCATTAGAATCAAAATCCAGACTCCAATACACATGTTGAATATCGTGGATTTTAATTTCATAATCAATCTGCGATTAATAAAATGACACATGTCTTGTACATTACTTTTGATTTGTGATAGCTTCTGCTATAAAATCTTAACACATTTATATGTCATAAATATATTTTTCCTATTAATAAGAACATAAATCATGAACATAAAACATTTTCACATGTAAGATAATTAAAATAGTGAAAGCATAAATATCTGTGATTAATATATGTAAGAGGTAGATGGATCATGAGTAATGAAGTATTAAATGAGATCCATAGTCTACAACTAATTCCCTTTTTGGGTTTACTACATGTCCTTGGTCTTTTCTTCTACCGTCCAATAAATGGAGCAAAGGGAACAAATTTTACTTTTTGGACTCAAAAGATAGTACTACTAGTAGTTGTCATATCCATTCCACACGTTGAGACAGAAGAGCGGTAGAGACTAGTACTGTAGATGAGTTTTGAACGAGAGAGAGCCAGTCAACAAGAGACTAAAAATCCAGCAAAGGTCAACAAAGCAAAAGTGGCCGTACTCTCTTGGGAAAAGATAAAACAACAAACAATAATAATAGAGTAGTAGTGAACGAGACGGTGCACCGCACACACAGGTGGTTCGCTTCACTTCTACTTGTCGTCGCGTCGGTGCACTTTTTTTCTCTCTCTCTCTCTTTTTACTGAACCAACCCCGCGTCTTCTCCTTTTGGAATCTTGCGGCTTCGTTCTTTTGGTCTCTCTCATGCACATTTTCATTTAATACTATTTGTAAATCTCAAATGGTTTCTTCAGTGGACGATTCTATCCTTTATCAAGAATCCTCTCTGGCTTTATTTAATTCGTCCTTGTGCTTCCCAGCTGGCTTTAGGCTGTTGTTATGCTATCACTCTCTCATCCTTTGACTTTTATCTTTCGCTACCTACGTAAAACATTTACTACTACTAACTTAGTATTTTATTCATCTTAATATATCTCTTTGATCATTAACGGTAATTACCTTTTTAAATTTAGGCTGTGTTACTCAAAGTAGAGTTCCAATAGTTTTACATGGCCAATAGGTTCAATAATAGAAACATTATCTAACCAACTTGTCCATATTCTTCTATTTTTTCCGTATTCAAGTTGGATATTATTACTACTACTACTAAATACTTAATCATTGAATCAGGGACCAGTGAACTTTACAGAAGCCATTACTAATAGCTAATTATAATTAGATCAGATCAATCATATTTAAGCGGTTATATGTATGATTGTTGATGTCAAATTAGTATATATGATTGGTCCATCTTATTTTTTTTAAAAAGTGCCTCTAATTACCATTAGACAGATCTATGATTCTCGAGGACACAAAAAAAGTGTCATAAATTCGAGTGCCGCCAAAAAAGATACGGTTGTCTCCACGTTAGGTACGGTGTGGTACTTGAAGCGACATCAGCCTCGTGGAACGATATGAACTCTACACGTGGCGAGCTTACCGATGTCTTCTGTACGGTCCGAAGTTTGTTTACGTCAAACTATGCCCATTTTTCTAATAGGGAGTATTGCGTATATAATTCAATTAATTTAACATCGTTTCATTATATGCTAAGAACAAAATCTAAGATGCTTGGTTTTTAATTCTTTCGTGAACAATTATGGTCTAAATAAAGAGAACGAAATCCAAGTTCACGATTTTGTGATTTGGAAACCATGTTTGTAGTGAAACTGAATTATTTGTTGATTGTTTTTCAAACGATTTTCGTATGGATCAGAATCATAAATATACGTAATAAACACAATAAGTTATTTACGGTTTTGTAACAGGTATGATTGTTTGTTTTAGAATTTGGAACCTGCCGTGTCACGTTAATCAAATCGGTAACAAGTTTATAATATACTGGAAATCAAGGAAATCATATACTGGAAAACGCTAATGAAGCAATGCAATTACTTTAACTTTATATGAATGAAATTATGCATTTAATGAATTCCGTACACACTGAGCCAAGTACTTACCAGCATTCACTCGTTGAGATCTGAGCCGACAGTTGTATTCACTTATTAGTATAATTTGAAAATAATATAGTAAATGTTACTAGTGTTCAACGAAGGGAATAAAATCGATGAGATCCAACCTTAATCTAACGATTTGATTTAATGATCCTTGTTATTCGGACGCTTATATCAAATCTTTTTGGTTCATTGTTTTCTAGGATTCTATAAACTACTACTACCAGTTTACACAATATTTTTTTTCGCTAAATTATATATACAGATCCTTCATTTCTTTGTACATACGTCGACGTTAAAGATCTTTTCACTTGTTTTTATACTGCTTAGTTACGAGCATTATGTAGCTGGTATTACTAGCTAAGACATGACTATACACTGACTACATTATATACGTTTCTTATATAGAAAATAAATTGGCCACTTAATTACAGTACATATATAAGATGTGTTCGGTTGAATTAGCTAATTATAGGACCATTTCGTTTGTTACTGTACTATCACAAGCTTCAAACTCTAATGTCTAATCCTCTTAACTCGTATCAAATTGTGCTACCAACCAGACTTGGAATGCATGAAATTAGTACACTAGAGAATTGAAAGAGTATGGAAAATACTTTTGAAATCAGTTAGTTAGCCTTTCCAATATGCGCGCATGTGCAACGGTGGCTTTATCCTATGTCTCGACCGATGTTTAATTAGCATAATTAAAGTATTATTTATTTATTGGTTTTCTTAGTATTACGCGTACGTAGCAACTTTAAATTAATTTAATAATAATAATCTAAATAAGCATGTACTTATATAACTTTATCCATGTATATAGTGTATATACATACGTATCTCAGTACGTACCTATGATGTGTAAAGTTACGCGTATATGACCTCTTGTTCAAACTCACTTTTCTTCATCGTATTATTTTTAGTAGTACATGTCAAAACTTAAAATACATAAGCATACGCAAATGGTTTCCTATATAGCCTGTAAAGAATTATTATTGTGCACAATGCATACGGCATATATACCACTGCCTAATATTTTATGTCGATTTATATTTGTGTTAACTAGTAATTTTTGAATCATTTGTCCATGTTATATACTACGTACCTTCGCGACCTTTCACTTCTAATTACTCGATTAACAAAGTATAGACTAACCAAAATGCAAGTATGTAACCGTGTTCTTTTTGATATATATCGGATTATTAATAATAGTAGTAGATTGTAGTTTGGGTTTAATATTAAATACTAAATGACGTACGAAAGAACTTTATTCTGTCTATAAATGTTGGTGAATAAAGGTGCATTTTGATTATAGGGTTTTGATATGTTTAGAGTTTGTTGAAGGAACATATACGGAAACAAGTCGCTATCGACCTAATTTTTAAGAGAAAGTGTGCATATGCATGTATTATGTTATGTGGCAGTGGCACTCACCTCTTAAATATTATTTAACACTTTTTCGGTTGATATTTACAAAAGAAATACATGACCTGGACGGTTTTTTTTGGTATTTATTCTTATAAATCCTGTAAAAAAACATATGCTAAATCGACCGTTTTCATTTCGTGTATGCCTTTGTACTGCGTTACTTACATTAACACACTTACCGTTATATACAGCCAAGTAACAGACTAAACCGTTGTAATTTGCAATGAGATATGCTAATACGTATACCATATCGATACGGACAAAATTTTGAAATAAATTATTTGAGAAGAACATATGTATATGATTATAAATGATGCAATGAAGTGTCGCTATATGCAAAGCTTGAATGTTCCATTGCCTCGTTATATTATGAATTAAAAAAAAAACGTAAACCAAAACACTCTAAATTGTATATATGCTTATATTTTAATTCCATAATTTTTTGTTGTTATTAACCAACCAAAACACTTTTGATTGAATAGATTAGTAATCTGTGGGTCGCCACGAAAGGAAGAAGGAAATTTCATTAAATCTTATTATATGACTGATTTTTTTTTTTAATATTGAATTGTGTTTTTGTTCTTTAAGAGATATGGATAAAATGCCAAAACTTTGAACGAAACTAGTATTCACCTAACTAAAATTCCACGTCTGCAACTACGTCACACTATTTATACTGACTTTCAATATTTCTACTAACGAATTCCCTAGAAAATGGATTGAGTCAAATCTTTTTTTATATAACTTGTATGTCACGCGTTCCGGTAAATAATCATAACAAAGGTTACTGTGCCAAAAAAAAGAAAAAGTGACTAGTATATGTCAAAACTGTGTATCAGATATAAATTCGTAAGTTTTTTTGTGTGTGTGTTTGTAACAATTTTGAAAGATGTGTATCACAAACATTTTTTTAGTGATTTATTAGTTTGAGTAATTTTTTAGTAGTAATTTAATGATGAAGTATACAGTATTAAATTTTTTATAATAATAGGGTAAAGTGAAAATTTTGAATATGGAACTTTTGACCTCGTATGAATATTCCGCAGCTACAAACACGTGGTTTGAAATATCGACGCTTCTCTCTTTGAGTCTTCTCTCTCTCTTGTCGCTCTGGAGTTGAACGAACGGTAGTATTATATATATAAACTCCATTGCTGAAGAGTTTGTAAAATATAACTTCATTGCGATTTCTGAGCTTTCCTTCTCTCCCTAACTCAAACCACAAAAAAAAAAACACAAAGAAACCTTTTCGAATCTTTGTTTTCAAGAACAACAGAAGAAAGAATCAAAAATAAAGATTCAAGAAACAACTAATAGAAAGAAAGATTCCTTAAAAAAGAGCTTCTCTTCTTGTAGGAACTAACTCAATCAAAAAAAGTATATTCGAGGTACTCATTTCATCTTCTTCATCACCACTCATTCTTCTCTGCTTTCTAAAAGATTTGTCTCTGTTTCACCAAAATGGGTTTTGATAATTTTAATTATTAATATCATTAGTAGAGCTTAAAGATAGCACTATTTAGTTCATCTTATAAAATGTGTTTCGTTTACGAATTAGTTTTCGGCTCTGTTTCAAATCCTGAAGAATGCTCTGTTTTTTTTTTCAGATCCGAAAAGTTCTAACTTTTATGATTTTATTTTATTTATTTTCACTTCAGGTAAGAATTGGGGGATCTGTTGAATGGGGGTATCATTCTCCTGTTCGTTCGCAGAGCAAGACGAAGTTGAGGCTGCTGCTCTTGACTCAGTCACGGTAAAGTCCATAAGCTTTGGTGATGACGACGAGTGTAGAACTCCAAAGAGATCTGTTAATTTCAATGACGGGTCTCTAGAGCCTAGGATTTTGAAATCTTTGGGATCTGGTAAAATGGTTGTTGAGAAATCTGTTAGCTTCAAAGGGATGCACCTCGAGAGGATGATCTCGCTTAACAGGTCTGTCTTCAAAGAAGATTACAACAATAAAGAAGACAACAATGGCTTTGAGATTGCTGCTAAAGAGTTCTCTGTTCTTGATCCGAGTAATCCCAAACACGAAGCTGCTATTAAGCTTCAGAAGGTTTACAAGAGCTTCCGTACTAGACGAAAGCTCGCTGATTGCGCTGTGCTCGTCGAGCAAAGCTGGTTAGTTTTTATACTTTCTAACTCGAAACGTTACATGTGAAGACACTTGTTGTTGCTGTGATCTAATAATGTTTGTTTTCTATTCACAGGTGGAAACTTTTGGATTTTGCTGAGTTGAAGAGAAGTTCTATATCTTTCTTTGATATTGAGAAACACGAAACCGCGATTTCAAGGTGGTCTAGAGCGAGGACTAGAGCAGCTAAGGTTGGTAAAGGTTTGTCAAAGAATGGAAAAGCTCAGAAGCTTGCTTTACAACATTGGCTTGAAGCGGTAAGTTAGAGGTTCATCTCAGTCTTTTTCTTTAGTTGTTTGGCTTTATGGACTGAACGTAATCTGATCTTGTTTTATGCATTTTTGCTTTATGAACAGATTGACCCGAGACATCGGTATGGACACAACCTGCACTTTTACTACAACAAATGGCTCCACTGTCAGAGTAGAGAACCTTTCTTCTACTGGTAATTACTTCTCTCACCTACTTATTATCCCATTCCTGCTAAACATTTATTGTCCTATAGATCAAGAAACTAAACTTAGATATGGGTTTGATTCAAATGTTACAGGCTTGATATCGGAGAGGGGAAAGAAGTAAATCTTGTGGAGAAATGTCCGAGGTTGAAACTTCAACAACAGTGCATCAAGTACCTTGGTCCGGTTAGTAGCCTATCCCTTTATCTCTACTTAACAAGTAACAACACTAAAAAAGTTAGAACTTGTTTCTTATTGTTGTCATGTATTGTTTTGTGTAGATGGAAAGAAAAGCTTATGAGGTGGTTGTGGAAGACGGCAAATTCTTCTACAAGCATAGCGGAGAGATTCTTCAAACTTCTGATATGGAAGACAGTGAATCCAAATGGATATTTGTGCTCAGCACATCTAAAGTGTTATATGTTGGAAAGAAGAAGAAGGGTACGTTTCAACATTCAAGCTTCTTAGCTGGAGGAGCTACTGTGGCTGCAGGAAGACTAGTTGTTGAGAATGGTGTTCTCAAGGCTGTTTGGCCACACAGTGGACATTATCAACCTACAGCTGAGAATTTCATGGACTTTCTCTCTTTCCTAGGAGAGAACAATGTTGATATCACTGATGTTAAGGTAAGAGAAAGAGATTTTAATTGAATGAGTCATTCATTGTTTTAGCTGGAAGCTGTTGAGGGTTTATGTTCTTATAAGTGGTTTATTGCTGTGGTTTCAGATGAGTCCTACAGATGAAGATGAGTTCTCTTTATACAAACAGAGAAGCACTCATATGAGAAACCATTCTTTGGAAGAGGATTTGGAGGCTGAGAAGACCATTATTGCCTTTCAAGATAAGACTGATCCAATTGGAGAAGAACAAACTCTTGTGAGAATTGAGTCCATGTCAAGAAAGCAAAGTGATCTCGAGACACCGGAAAAGATGGAATCTTTTAGCACATTAGGCGATGAAGTCCAATCCGCGGGTTCAAAGTCAACGAAAGTATCAGAAGACTACGATTCGGGTGAAGATGATGAAGAGGAAGAGGAAGAGATGTTTGACTTAGAACAAGAGTCGTCAGTGCCTTCAGAGCAGTGCTCACCTAGAGGAGGAGAAGAGGTAGAAACCAAGGAGAGTGAAGTAATGAAGGTCACAGAAGAATCAATCCTAAAAAGGATCAATTCAAAAAAGGAAACAAAATCTTTCCAACTCGGGAAACAACTATCATGCAAATGGACAACAGGTGCAGGACCAAGGATCGGTTGTGTAAGAGACTATCCATCAGAGCTTCAGTTTCAAGCACTAGAACAAGTCAACTTATCTCCTCGAAGTGCTTCTGTTTCAAGACTATGTTTCTCATCGTCTTCTCAAATGCAAACGCCTCAAATGTCACCGTTATGGCGAGGAATGTCACTACCAGCAAATATATTACACACACAAATTCTTAACTGATGCACATTCATAAGTTTTTTTTTTCTTCTCTCGATCTGATCTATTCTTTTTGTGTGAATAGAGAAGATGATGTGACTTAGAAATTCTTTTGTATTCTTTTTCCCTTTTTTACTGTAACAGAGTAGCATTTCATTTGTTTATTTAGTTTCTTGTTTAACAAGAAATTACAAAAGAAAAAAGTATTAAGATTCTTTAGACTTTTTGGTTTTGACTTAAGCTTAATAATTTTCTTCTTGAATCTTGACTGTTTGTGGTGGCACGTTAGTTATTTTGTTAATGGCTTACTGCAAACAAAATGTTTGGGCTTTTAAAAGGCCAATTTTAAGTAGGTAAAGAGAAAAAGCCCGTTATAGTGCTGGCCGCAACAAGAACCATGCCTAGTTCCACGCTTCTCTCCACCTACCACAAAGATAACCAAATTGCTTATATTCATTATGCAAGTATCTTCTGTAATGCTATTATATAAGTCACGATAAAATAATTGATCTTTTCCCTACGATTGTAATGTCTACGACTACGTTAATTACAAAGATACTAGTATTTTTTTTTTTAGAAAAAAAGAAAACATACTTATTTAAGGGATAAGCCACTGAAGTCATTAGTCAATAAAGTGGGAGGGGTCTGCTGACCCCATTAAAAAAAAATCTCTGGTATAATTTTAGTTATAAAATAATAAAATGATCTTCTCAAATTTTGTATTTTGATCTTATTAAACATAAAACTTTCATCTTGATCTCTTGTATGTTTTATTGGCATTGTGGTCAATGTTGTAATGTTTGGATTATTTTGTTTTTATGTTATTATACAGGAGATAACAAATTACTTGGGGGAATGGTTCTTACTGTCGCGGCTACGGTGTTTGCACTCTTGAGTTTATGATCAAATTGACAATTACGATATTACTGAGACGAAGGTTTGGTTCGAGTTTTGATTTGGAATTTTGCTAAGAGCATTAATACTAAAATTATTGTTTCCGTTAATATAAGCTTAATGCTTATGTTTCCGTTAATATAAGCTTAATGCTTATATTTGCAGTTGCGAATTAGAGTAAACCCAAGTTTAAAAAGTTATCATGAATTCATGTTTTTCTGGAACTCAATCTTCGCCTTTGGAAAATATTGCTCTGATCGTGAAGTAATAGAGATGTTGTGTTTATACGATTTTAAAACGTTATTAATTAAATTTGGTTAATTATGAAAAATTTTATAGTTTGGGTGAAATTAGAAAGTTTATAAACTAGTTAATTATTTAATCACCGGTCCAAGTCCAAGTAGGCTTTAACAAAAAAAAAAAAAAAGTCCAAGTAGACGGAAAGAAGAACGGGAAAAATGTCATTAAAATCACGAACTTTCAAATTGTGGCCATTTTAATCACGAACTTTAGGTAAGGCCATTAAAAACATGAACTTCCGTTGACTTACCATTTAAATCATCATATTTTTGTTGACCACGACGAATTAGACATGTCGTTAAATCCCTAAACGGAGCAATAAGCCGGTGTTAAGAGATCGTTATTCCTCTTAACGGAGGTGCAAAACGACACTGTTTGAACCAGAGCAAACCCGATAAAAAACCCCAAATCAAAAATCCAATCTCTAATTCTCTCATTTTCCCCAATCGAAAACCCTAACCCCTAATTCTCTTTTTCCCCAATCGATTTCTCAGTTCTTATCTCCAATCATAAACTCTTATCTCCTTCTTATCCAACAGATATGAGTTGCAATTCTGGGCAATCGGATGGTGAAAACAGAGACCGCGGATGCCATGGGGTTCCCTCTAAGTGTCATTGTGGTTTAGATGTTGTTCTCTACACATCGAACACGCAAGCAAACCCAGGAAGACTTTTCTTTCGCTGTCCAAACAGAGGAGATGTATGTATTAGAATTGTTATGAATTAGTGTGTTTTCGAGTTTTGATTCAAGTTTTTGTTTTTCAGGACCATTTATTCAAATGGGTTGAAGAAGGTGTATATGAAGAGGTTGTAAACTTGAAGGCTCGAATCGAAGAACTGAAGGAAGATGGAATGTTGATCAAAAGAGACCGTAAGAAATGGAAGTTGATGAGCTCATTCTGCTTGGTGTGTCTTTGTTTTAGTGTCATTGCCATTGTGATCTTTATTCTTAAAACCAAAAACCAGAAATTAGTTCTTGGTTACTAGAGTATTTTGTAATGTGTTTTGTGTTTGTAGTAATGTGACTTTGTAATGGTAGTTTGGCATTGATAAATAGAACTTGTTTTAACAACAAACCAAAAAACTTGATACAACAAAACATAACAAATCTGATTCAACAAAACAAAACAAATCTGAGAGACAACATAGATAGTTTCTACTTTGGTCCTGGAAAAAAACAATAAAACTAGTTGATGCAACAAAACAAATCCGAGTGAACAAAACAAATCCGAGACAAAAAAACAAAAAACTAGTTGGAACACTCAAACCATGATGCAAATCTACCAAGTCAACGCCTTTGTGATACTTGTGGTTGTGATCCTTGTGATCCTTGTGGTTGTGATCCTTCTCCTGGTGGTCCTTGTCTTTGTGATCTTTCTCCTTCTGATCCTTCTCCGTGTGATCCTTGTGGTTGTGGTCCTTGCACATGTGCTCTTGATGAGTGTGAAACATGTGCTATTGATCTTTGTGGTACTTGATGAGATTGAGACTCTTGTGGTACTTGATGAGTTTGTGATCCTTGTGGTAGTTGATGAGTTTGTGATCCTTGTGGTACTTGATGAGATTGAGACTCTTGTTGAGGTTGAGATCCTTGTGGTACTTGATGAGCTTGTGATCCTTGTGGTTCCTAATTCAAGTGTATGTTATGGGATAAGCCATTGAAGTCATTAGCCAATAAAGTGGGAGGGGTCTGCTGACCCCATTAAAAAAAAATCTCTGGTATAATTTTAGTTATAAATAATAAAATGATATCCTCAAATTTTGTATTTTGATCTTATTAAACATAAAACTTTCATCTTGATCCCAACAAATTTAACATTTTCACTCTATTAAAACAAAATTTATATTTTGATCTTTTAAAAAATTTGCATTTTTGCCCTCAAAAAAATTAAATTTTTATATTGACCTTATAAATTTTACATTTTTACATTATTAAAGAAAAAAATTCTTCTGACCTTTCTCAACTTTTGGTCAAACTCCGCCACTGCATAATCATATATATTATATGCATAATCATATATATTATAGTTACTTTTTTTTGTTGTTGACAATCATCATAAAATACTTAGTTATGACGTCTGACAAAATTTGATTCTGCAATTATCATCGTTAAGTAACAAGTTCACACTAACTAATATTTTTTGACAAAAAGTCAATATATACGTGATGTATGACTATTGGAATTTCTAAAGTACTTAATTCATGATACTCTAATTAGTAGTATATACAAAAAAAAAAAAAAAAGGAAAAATTAGAAAGGCTAACAAGTAGTATTGTTATATGAACTCACCAACCTAACCAAGCCAAAAATAACCTAACAAATCAGTCGAGGACCGTTGGTATTTCACTCCTTTCGAGTACTCATGAATACTACTAGTACTATTTTATTGCATAGCTCGTATCAATTATCGCAATACTATGCTATTTTAATCAATTTAATTAGTGTTCAATTGCTCAAATGACCAAATATTAATGTTTGGTTGTTGAATGCATTAAAGTATCTGCACATTTTGGCCAATGTTTTAATACAAATGGCACTTACAAAAATGTTGGAATCAATAAAACATACATTTAATACAAATGGCACTTACAAAAATATTGGAATCAATAAAACATATACATTTAATAAATCTGGAACTTACAAAAATATTGGAATCACTAAAACATACTATATAGTTTATATGTGGTCACTGAGTAGACGTACAGTGTGCAATACTAATATATACTCAAATCGAGTTAATTATTGTCCCAAGTAGACATTAGTTATAGTTAGCTTTTTAACTTTAGATTTGTAGTTTTATTTCCTTTTCCAAATTATTTTTGATTGGATCGAGTTACTCATCCAAAACAAGTAATTGAAACTAAAACAATTAGCATCCCTAGATGTCTTTTGAATTTGATTTCTAAGATCATCTCTAATTTTGAATATACCAATCACGACGAGAGCTAATGTACCTTTTTATGCAATAATTGGAAATACAATTTAACCAAGGAATAATAATGTTAATTATACGGTAACACATATACAACAAACATGTTTATTGTGTCATCACTCATCACGTTAAACTGTTCTACTTCTACCTCTATTATATTGAAATTTTTCTGGTAGGTTTTGCATTCATTTATTTGTATAAGTTGCACTCTAGAAGATCATTAAAATATACACTTGATCAGCCAATACGCTTGGAGCCTTCGCTAATACCAAGAATTAGTCACTTGTTGTTGTTGTTGTTGTTGTAATCGTTAACAACATGACAGCATGTACTATTTTCTAAATGTATTTTAACATAGTTTAGTAATAATCCTACAATAATAACCCAAAACAAATCTTCTAAAGCCAAAGTATTAATTAATACAAATATGTATATAGACGCGGGAAGAAAAGTAAAAAAAAAAAAAACGGCAGAAGCATGCATGGTGAGAGCCATAGAGGTTGTTCGGTCATCAGCTGATTGCATTCTCTTCTTTCAATCTTTTCTTTTAAATACCCTCTCCTCTCTCTGGTAACTTAATCTTCACAACACAATCAAAATCCAATAAGTCTCAGTCTTTTAAAGCAAACAAACCAAAAAAAACAAAAAAAGCTCCAATATGGCTCCAACACTATCCACATCCCAATTCTCAAACCCAGCTGAAGTGACCGACTTCGTAGTCCACAAAGGAAATGGTGTAAAGGGTTTATCAGAAACCGGAATCAAAGCTCTTCCAGACCAATACATTCAGCCACTTGAAGAACGACTCATCAACAAATTCGTCAACGAGACAGACGAAGCCATCCCCGTGATCGACATGTCAAACCCTGATGAGAACAAAGTCGCTGAAGCTGTCTGTGATGCTGCTGAGAAGTGGGGTTTCTTTCAGGTGGTCAACCATGGAGTTCCTTTGGAAGTTCTTGATGAAGTCAAGGCTGCGACTCACAGGTTCTTTAATCTCCCTGTCGAGGAGAAGAGCAAGTTCACAAAGGAGAATTCTTTGTCGTCGACTGTTAGGTTTGGGACTAGTTTTAGTCCTCTTGCAGAAAAAGCTCTTGAGTGGAAAGACTATCTTAGTCTCTTCTACGTCTCTGATTCTGAAGCTGAACAGTTCTGGCCTGATGTTTGCAGGTGAGTTTCACAATTTTACAATATTTTTCTTAGGTAAATTGTAATCATTGATTTTGATTCTATATATAATTCTTGATTTGTTGTTTTTGTTTGCAGGAATGAAACTTTGGAGTACATGAACAAGTCAAAGAAGATGGTGAGGAAGCTTTTAGAGTATTTGGGGAAGAATCTCAATGTTAAAGAGCTAGACGAGACGAAAGAGTCACTCTTCATGGGTTCCATTCGGATCAACCTCAACTACTATCCCATCTGCCCTAACCCGGACCTAACCGTAGGTGTTGGTCGCCACTCAGACGTCTCTTCTCTTACCATTCTCTTACAAGACCAGATCGGTGGTCTACACGTTCGTTCTCTAGCGTCAGGGAACTGGGTTCACGTGCCACCGGTTCCTAATTCTTTTGTGATCAACATCGGAGATGCGATGCAGATCTTGAGCAATGGTCGGTACAAGAGCGTGGAGCATCGTGTCTTAGCCAATGGTAACAATAACAGAATCTCTGTTCCTATCTTTGTTAATCCAAAACCAGAGTCCGTGATTGGTCCTCTACCTGAGGTGATTGCAAACGGTGAGGAACCGATCTACAGAGACGTTGTCTACTCTGATTACGTCAAGTACTTCTTCAGAAAGGCACACGACGGAAAGAAAACTGTCGATTACGCCAAGATCTGATCAAGTCAAGTCAAACTTTCTTGTTTTGTTTTGTTTCCCTGTTTGTGTTTTTATGTGTGAGTGAAAAAAGAACAAAGCAGAGGACATATCTGATGTCTTCTTAAGCTTCTGTTCAGTATTGTCTTGTATAAATATCATTGATCAAAATACAATTGCTCTTTTATCAAACTAAAAATGTTACAGAAGCAAGAACTTACATTTAATTGAAAAAACCTATCTCAAGTAGATAAGATCCTCTGTTTTAACTCTTATCATGAAACGTGATCATCTACTTTGGGATGTTCTTCTCCGTTGACATTGTAGTCAAGATCATCATCAACTTCGTTGAATTCGAAGATCTTCTTCTTCCTAAAGTAATTGATCAAGAAGTACCAACCGACTGCTCCTACGGTCATCAAACCGCAAATAAGGTAAACAATCTTAGTAGCAAACACTATAATCAGTACAAGAAACCCTGAAGGTATCAAGCACATAATCACCAGCCCTGGTATTTTCAGTGGAACTCGGTAAGGTCTCTTTAGCCCAGGTAGTTTTTTTCTTAACCAAATGAAAGACGCAAACTCTAGAAACATTCCTAAAGTGTACAAGAAATTTGCTGCGGATATGATATCGGTGAAATCCAAGTAGGACAACCCGAGAGACATGACAGCTGAGATTAGAATCCCGAGCCAAGGAGTGTTGAACCATTTCGATCTTACACCAAAGAATTTAGGCAAGAACCCTAGTTCTGCCATCCCTTCCAGCTGATAAGCACTACTGCTTAACTGAGCTTCAAAAAGTCCTATACTTGACAAGACAGCGCCAATCTCAATCCATATTTTAAGCCATTTTCCTGCAATCATCTCAGCTGCTTCAGCGTGGAAACCTGTCTCCCATCTGCTCTGATCTACTGAGACCGCACCAGTGACAGCGAAAAGAGGAATCAAGTAAGCTACACAAGTGAAGATCACAGCGATAAGAAGCGCCAACGGGAATGTCTTTTGAGGCTTATCCACTTCCCCTGCAAGAGTACTAACATTATCCCAAAAATTCAAGTTCCAGAAGAGTGTGTTGACGTAGAGATTCCAGTCCTTTTTCTTGTTTCCTAAGCTACCCCAACGGTGAGGTTTGATCTTAGGGATTGCCATAGCTGACATGACAAGGAAAGGCGAGAGAGACACTAAACCAAGAACAACAGCTGCGTAACCCACAATGGCTAAACCAGTATAGTTTAGGAAAGATAAGACCACCGTTGAAGCGAATATACAAACATTCCGAGGCCATCCGGATTCAAGAACAGGGAATAGCTTATCTAAGTAAGTGACACAGAGGACAGGAAACGAAGCAACGTTGATGACACCACTCAGGAACTTCAACGAACCCATCATAGAGCCAATGAAAGAGCCAAAAGCCCGATGTGCCCATATCACGAACCCTCCGTTGCCTGAATACAAAGTTATAGATCCCAATTACAAAATTTACAAACCCTAGTTCTTGAAGAAAGTGTTGACCTTTAAACTCAGATTAGATATAAAAGTAGTGTTCTTACTTCTTAGAGGTAAAAAAAAAAGTAAAGATCTTTGTAGGGTTTGGGATTTAGATTTGTGAAATACCTGGGAAGGCGGTGGAGAGTTCAGCGGTGATAAGAGCCTCAGGGACACTCCAAATGAAAGGGAAGATGAGGAAACCAAGAATAGCTAGAAGTGGACCAGCCGCTTGAACAGCTGGTTCTTCACCAAAAGGACCACCAGCGACCTCAAAGTAAATAAGGAAAACTAAAGGTACCAAAGTCAGTTTCTTAGCAGTGGTTGCTTTGTTGCCGCTTGAATCAGAGGTTGTTAATGGGAGTTCGTGGCTCGATCTCGATGTCTCTGAATTTGCCATTTTTTTTTAATTTCTGTCTTCTTTGAGAGAGAGAGAGAGAGAATGTGGTGGAGATTCAGAATAAAAAAGGACGGTTTTTAATGTGAAGGAATCCAAAAATTTCATCTTTGAGAAAAAAACGTGAATGTAATGGCCAATGGGGGTTAGTCGGTTGGTCGTATCAGAATCGAATATTGTGCTGAAGATTCGGGACCATCCGATATCAATGTGTTCTGTCTTTTATAATCCTTTTTATAATTAAATCACTGTTTTATTATTATTATCCTTTAATATTTTGATAGGTCAAAGAGAAAAAAAGGATTAGAGAGAGTTCTTCTTTCCGCCTACTTGGACTTGGACCAGTGATTAAATAATTAAAACTTTCTAATTTCACCCAAACTATAAAATTTTTCATAATTAACCAAATTTAATTAATAACGTTTTAAAATCGTATAAACACAACATCTCTATTACTTCACGATTAGAGCAATATAGATTGAGTTCCAGAAAAATTGAATTCATGATAACTTTTTAAATTTGGGTTTACTCTAATTCGCAACTGCAAATATAAGCATTAAGCTTATATTAACGGAAACATAAGCATTAAGCTTTATTAACGGAAACAATAATTTTTGTATTAATGCTCTTAGCAAAATTCCAAATCGAAACTCGAACCAAATCTTTGTCTCAGTAATATCGTAATTGTCAATTTGATCATAAACTCAAGAGTGCAAACACGGTAGCCGCGACAGCAAGTCCAAGTAATTTGTTATATCCTGTATAATAACAAAAACAAAATAATCGAAACATTACAACATTGACCACAATGCCAATAAACATACAAGAGAGTATTAATTTTAGTCCTACTTATTATTTTCTTCTTTTGAGATAATTTTTAATTTTATTATTTAGTATTTATTTTAAAATAATTTTATAATATATAATTCTAAATTTGAAATTTAATTTAATTTGTTTTGAAATACTTGTTACGCGAGAACACGAGGATCTGAGTCCTAGTGTTCATAATAAAGAAAATAAAAAAAAAAAAACAAGAGAGAACTAATATTGCAGTTATTGTTTTTTTAAAGACATTTTATTTCTAAATTATTTGAAAAAGAAATCTGATAAATTAAAATATATGAAGTTATACGTAATCAAAAATTTACTAAATTTGTTACAATTTACATTCCACTAGCAGATTTTGTTTTAGTAGACTGTAACTTATCAAAGGTAAATATACATACTCAACAAAAATAAAAGTATATAAAACCCATCATTAATTCACATATATATAGTATATGCTAACCTCTAATGGAGACAGAAGTGCTGCGCGGAAGAAGAATCGACATTGATGATGAATTTGAGGTATCAAAACTGACTAAACATTTGGGAGTGAAGATGAAAGCCCAAAGCTGATCACCACAGCAGTGAGTGAGTTCTTGGAACGCAAGTTTCAGACATGTGGTGCAGTTTCCAGGATCCAAATGAGGACTACACTGGACAACAGACTGAAGTTCATACTGGTCATCGATCTTAGTTGTATCGTGAAGATAATATGGCGTAAACGAAGAAGATAGCAAAGATGATCTGATAATAACTTCTCCCATTTTGTCAGACAACCTCTGCTCAAATTTACCATATGATTTGGGTATTGGATCGGTTGAAGACCAAAATGTATTAGGCTTCGTCTCTAAGGTGGAGAGGAAGAACTTATCTGAGTATCACACCATACAAGAGAAGTAGTAAATGATTGCTTCTCGATGGTTAGTACAGTTTTTGGCAATCTCGATTGTTGCGTTCTTGACGCATGCATTGCAGCTTGTTCTGTTAACATCTCCAATGCATAAGAACATCCCATGGACTGTGTCTGAAGCTAGACCGGTCGTGAGGTTGTAGTAGTTAGCGAATGATGATTGGTTGCTAAGAGTGGAGAGAAGAGTTTTGAGATTTGTGTTGAAAGTTGTGTTGTTGTTAGTGGTGTTTCTGGATAATTTGTTGCAGAAAGTTTCCATGTGCTCGGATTCAGAGTTAGCTTGGTTAATGGCGAAGAAGAGGCAGAAGAGAGCAGAGAGTTTCTTTGCTGTTGCCATGATTTAAAACTCTTTAGGGGTTATGTGATCAATGAAGAAGAAGAAGAAGAGAGGGTCATTGATATTTAGAGATTAGAGACAGAGAGAGAAGGTCGTTGATTTATTTAACCAAGTTTATTTGTCTTAATTCGTTCTTTATCCAATGAGTAATTTGGTCTTTGTTTTTTTCTTTTGGGTTTTGGTTTAAGTTTATAATAGTTTAAATACTATTTGTTACTACTTGGTCTTTTTATAATTCGATTCTCCCAAAATTGAGTTGACAATGGGTGAGAATAAATATTTCAAGTGGTGGGATTAATTAAGGGGACAGATTAATTAAAGATTTTTTTTCACCGATAACAATGTGAAAGTGTATGAAATGACCTTATACTAACCACTACTGTGAAAAAAAGATAAAATATAATTTGGAAAACAGTTATTAGATTTTTTCTTTAAAATTACTACTATGCACGATGAATACTAATGTTAGGTAATGTTTGAAATTGTTGAGCATTAGATTATGACTTACATTAAATTTCAATTATAGTCATGCAACTTAATTTGTTGCTGTCCTCTTTGTTCAACTGGTCCACAAGGCAGTATAAAAAACAGTCACTCAGGCTCTGCAAGTACAAAATATATATTAAAAAAAAAATTAACGTGACAAAACCAAAGGCCTGATAAGCCACCGTCAGGTTCATCGAATCTCCTTCTTCCTAGATCTTCTCCTCGTGGCTTCTTCCTAATCTTTTCCTCGTGGAATCTGCTGGTACTAGATTCTCTTCGTCCTTTCTCGTTTTTTTCACCGTTAGATGCTTCTTTTTACTAATTTGGGTTGATTTATGTGTGAATATATTCATAACTATATATAGTATTGGGTTCTGTCTCTGTTCATGTGGATCTTTGTAACATTCTATTTTGGTAGTCGAGACTCGAGAGTCTCTAAGTTGTGGATATTATCAATTAGGTCGTTGCGAGATTGTTCAATTCTTAGCTTAGTTATGAACATCTTCCTGCTTTCACTTACATTGATATATGTTTTATCTGTCTAACTCTGTTACGGTTTGCTTATATGCATGTTTCCAACATCATTGGTCACTGCCAAAACAACATCCTATAAATATTTGTTGTGGCAGTTAATAAGTAGATTTGTGTGTATGATCTTGTAGGTAGTATCGTTGTTGAGGGATGGCAGATCACCAGCTATCCTCTTTTGTGTGGAGGAAACCCGAAAATCCTCACCCTTTCTCAACCCGTCTTTACACCATTCTCTGCATTTTCTCTCCCTCTCTCTCACGTCAACCTAAAGAGGGATGTTTTGTTCTATGCATAGAAAAACCATTAATACAGAGAAAACAGAGCTCTGTTTCACGAGTTGACTAAAACGAAAAAACAGAACAATACGAGAAAGATATCACTCGAATAAGACAATCGCAATCAATCCATTTTAAGTATTTAACGCTTAAAGTCAACTTCAGACGGCAGACAAGGAGTCTTGAAACTAACAGAATAATCGAAGGGGCTGTTTCAGTCTTAAACTACTAGTAGTAAACTTCCCGAAGAAGGGTAAATTAAAGTATTTATGCATACATAAGCTACATCTCTCTCTCTCACCGATCAAATCAATCGTCTAAGTAGTAGTATGAGCCCGCAGCCTTTTGCTCCTTGTCCTTGGTAGACTCTAATTTGTTGATCCTTGGCCTGAAGTTTGTTGGATCTCGTCTGAATGTGATGTTCAGGTGCTGCAAAGGACAACAAGTTAGTTCGCTTTTTATAAAGAGACTGATTCATAACAACACAATAATTCTTGAAGAGTGTTAGATTACCGATAAGAAGAGGTTCATTCCGCTGAGCAGCGACTGTGGCGAATGAGCGATACACCTGACGGCTGGCTGTCCTTCGTACACAATGACTCTGTCCGCCAGATAGGTCGCCATAATAAAGTCATGCTCTACGATAAACGCTGTTTTCTTTGCATGCAGGATGAACCGTTTTATCACCTTTGAAGCTGTGATCCGCTGCTCTGAGTCCAAATGCGCACTTGGCTCATCAATCAGATAGATATCAGCGGGCTTCCCAAGGCATAGAGTAATGGCAACCCTCTGCTTCTCTCCACCCGATAGAGTTTTTACCACTTGATCCAACAACGGCTCAATCTGAAGCGGTCTTATTACATCTGACACAAACTGAGGATGCGAATATGCATCACGGATCTTATCATGTAGCAAATGTCTTACTGTACACTCGCGCTTCGAATCATTGCCTTGCGGTTTGTACGACACATTAAACTCCGGCATCCCCGAGTCTACACCCTCTTCACGTGGGAATGCGCCTGCCTGCATTAGGATACAAATATTATTTCCTTTAACGTCTAACCACAACGAGCAGAGAAAGCAAAGGAGAGGAATTTTACCAGCATGCGGATGAAGGTCGTTTTCCCTGTACCATTCTCTCCGAGCATTACAATAATCTGAGAGTCTGTGAACTCCCCTTCCATAACTTCCAGCTTAAAACCCCCAAGTTGCTTACTCATGTTTGGGTATTTGTATCTTGCATAGGACTTCACTTCCCCGTCAGTCTCTTGTGGAGTATCAGAAACCTTGGAAAGAGAAGCAAAAAACTATATCAGTCACAAATGACAACAACTTCTCTTGGAGGCCATTGGAAAAGCTTTTTACCCTGAAGGTCAGAGATTCATCCCTGAAACGCAAGTTTTCTGTGGGGATAAACCCGGCCAAGAACACATTGATTCCTTCTCTGACAGAAAAGGGGAGAGTCACGACACCATATGCTCCTGGTTTCCCATACAAACAGCAAACGAAATCGGAGAGATAGTCAAGGACGCTGAGGTCGTGCTCCACAACAATTACGTAGCTACAACAACAAAATGGCGAAGCCGATGTAAGCAAAATTTGTCCTATTCGGGAAGATAAACTCAAACTAAAGGGGTTTCAAAAGATGAGAAAATCACACCTGTCATGCCTGAGGAGTGAGCGTATAACTTGAGCAGCTTTGAGTCTCTGCCTCACATCGAGGTAACTAGACGGTTCATCAAACATGTATATATCAGCCTTCTTTACGAAAACTGCGGCAATCGCAAACCTCTGCAGCTCCCCACCAGATACTTGTCTTGCTTCACGCTCCATGATTTGGTTCAACTCCATATCAGCACAAATCTCTTCCACCATTCCTCTCTCGTCCAGCTTCTCAAGCACCTTGCCAAGATTATCTCGAACAACTTCTTTGATGTGGTCGACATGTTGTGGCTTTATAGCAGTCTGTCATACATAGAAGGGGTATCAGAGTCGCTTAGTGAGCATCTTCCTTAAGAATAAATATCAAGAATAGTTTCCACCCTACCTTGAGATTCTCTTCTACGACTCGGATGAAGTAGCTTTGAAGTTCTGACCCGCGGAAGCGAGTTAAAATATCTTCCCAGTCAGGAGGATTCTGCCCAAAAGGTAGGAGAATAAATCAGTCATACATAAATTACAGAGTACACACACTCTATGCGTAAGGGGTAGAGAAACTTGCGAGAGAGAGTCAATAGTTACATTAAATTTGCCAAGATTTGGTTTGAGTTTTCCAGCCAAAATTTTGAGAGCTGTAGATTTACCAATACCGTTTGTTCCAACCAAACCAAGGACTTGCCCCGGCCTTGGAACTGGAAGCCTGCAAGACGAGATTTATACCTCAGATTCCTTAAGACAGATAATCAAACAGATTCCACAAAGCAAAAAAAAAAAAAAAGAAGAAGAAGAAGTTGATTAGCTAACCTGTGCAGTTTAAAACCATTAGCATTATAACGATGGGTTGTATCTTTCTCCAAGTCCTTAGGAAGATTGATAATCTGAATAGCTTCAAACGGGCATTTCTGCAAAATGGTGCACCAACAAATCTCACACAGTGTCCAACAAACTAGAGGGGGAGACAATCATTCAATGTAGAAAAAATATATAAGTACCTTAACACAGATACCACATCCTATACACAGCTCCTCAGATAAGAAAGCAGTCTTGGAAGTAGGAGCAACCTCAATACAAAGTTTCCCTAGAGAAAACACAAAAACAAGGCCTATTAAAAAAAAAAAAAAACCATTCTTTTATGTATACAACAAGTTCCATGCTCAAAGGCGAGGATAAAATTGAGGAAAAGTACCAGTCTTGACAACAGGACAACTCTTCTTACACTCCTGGCGACATTTTTTTGGCTTACACCTGTCTTCACTTACGATAGCGATTCGAGTCAATCGGTCTGCCATCTCTCAACAAGGGATGATCCTACATTCACAAGATACAAAGAGAAGGGGAAGCCTTTATTGGATGCATACAATAACAGATCTAAATCGACAAGTAAAACAGGATATGCAATTTAAGGGTACCAAACAGGAACCAGCTCATAAACTAAAACCGAACAATCTCGCAAGGACAACATATATAAGAAAGAGTATAAGCAGTATCAAGCAAAACAAAAATACTAAGTAATCGATCTCAAAAGAAGAAGAAGAAGAAGAAAAGATCTCGTACAAGGTGGCGATGAAAGCGGCGAAGATGGGCAAGGGGCACTTTAGCAGGTTAGGGCTAGATTTGTAACCCTTACAATGGGATTGGTTTTTTTTTTTTTTAAATAGTATAGGATTCTACAAAACTAATTAAATTAATATATTATATGAATCTGTGAACCTTTTGGTTAAATAATAATTAAAAAAAAAAGAACATATAAAATTTGTGGACTCCAAAAAAAACATAGTTAAAAGGAAAACTTTTGGATTTTCTGACTTATTTATAGACTTCTCAGCCAATGAGAATAGAGAATAATATCCCACATTGCAATTCGTGCTATATGATTATGAGGGACCATTTCTTGATATTATAAACATACAATTTTTTATCCTTTTCTTTTAATTTACCACAAAATTTAATTTATATATGGGTTCTTTCTTTATGTTGATTTTAGTTTTCCTTCCACTTTTCTTTATTAAATCGGAAATACAAAGTTATAACAACATATCAACTGACAGAGAAGCGAGCTTACTAAAAAAAAATGACCAACACACATTATAAAATGATTTACACACTACAAACACACATTATATCCCTTACAGTGATTCCACATGAACTCCTACATTAACCATCAGGTATGATTCAAACAAAGTAACAGCTGAAAATGAATAATTCTTCGTTTCGTTCATGCTATTAAACGAAGAAGAATTGTGGTGGACAACTTAGATTTTGCTATTGAACGAGTTGACCTGAACAGCTGAACATGCAATAGCTGATTTCTTTTATCTCCAAACACGCAAATTCTCTATCATTTATCTTTCCTCAGGGCATGACATTCACATAATCAAAGAAGATGCAAGAAGCTATGTTTAATCATCGCTTTCTATCCTTGTGCCTGGTTGGTTGATCTGGAGTTGCACCAAGCTTGGAACATAAGATGAGCACACAAGTGGGCGACAATATATGCGTTGAGTATATCCAAATTCGTCTGGCTTCCCGAGATTCCGAGCCTCTCCGATATTCACAGATTTGAAGTAATCGTCTTCTCCAATCATGTAGGCAGTTTGGTCGCGACATGTCTTGGTTCCTTTATCTTCGTCTAGATCGAAGACCACAGCAACTTTAATCTCCTCGTCAATGAAGAAACTCCCAGCCAGAGAATTAACGCTAGAAACAGAGCCCGAACTCAAAAACATGCTCCAAGAGACATCACCGGGATGATCAATCTTGTTTGTAACCCAAATCTCCAGTCCGTCACAAATCTCCCAGCTTTGATGTAATACCGCGAGCTTCTCTTCTCCGACACAAGACAGAGACACAAAATTACCTGCCTCGTAAGAGTCATACGGAAGAGACAGAGGCAGTCCAAACTTTTCGCTTGTAAAATCAAACGAGACTAGAATATCCTCAACTAATCGTTCACCCACTTTTATTTTCTTCTCTTGAGCCAAGAAATATGGGTTTCCCTTCAAAGACACGCCACGTTGATGAGACTCTATATCCCAGTCGGGAGTTGGATAAAAATCCTTCCATGAATCAGACCCAAAATCATAGATTTCATAACCAAAAACTTGGTTTCTGCCTTGATAATCACCAAAAACCCTCAAGATTTTGTGGTTACGGTTCTTGTCATATCCTAAAGCATACCTGTCTAACCTGTGGAAACTGTTTCTTGGTTGAATCCACCTAGTCTGCCCCAAATAGGGATTCCATACCAAAAGCCTTGAGTTGTCCTTGAGGACGCATAGCAGTAAGCCGTCACAGTGAAAGACTTTAGATACCTCGATTTGGTCAAGTAGACCTACTTGCTTTATAGATGGATCAACAAACTCTCCGTCGTTTCGGATTCCTTGAAGATCGAACCTCATCGAGCAAACCTTATAATTCATCATAATGAATCCCAAAAACTGCTTTCTTACTGCTGCTGCTTTACCAACAATCCGATTCTTGGACAATGAGTTCCACTTTTTGCAAGTAAATCGCACTGCGCTCAGAGATGTCAATGGAACCCTAGGGAGTATCTCCTCTACCACATCCCCAGGAAGTTCTGACATTGTCGTCACTCTTCCAAGTTCCAAAAGACAGCTGCAGTGAAAAGATAAAACTAGGAGTGAGTGTATAACTTGAGAGAGGTTAGTAGTTTTTAGTGTCTAAAAGGGAGATCCATTTAGAAGATGATAGAATCAAACCTGTCAGGCCTGACAAGTGAGCGTATAACTTGAGCAGCTTTGAGTCTTTGCCTCACATTGAGGAAGCTGGATGGCTCGTCAAACATGTAAATCTCAGCCTTCTTAATGAAAACAGCGGCAATCGCAAACCTCTGCAGCTCTCCGCCGGATACATCTTTTCCCCTGCAAATCTGCACCATCATTCCTCTCTCGTCCAGCTTCTCAAGCATGTTCCCAAGGTCGCCTTGGACAAGCTTTTTGATTTGGTCGACATGTTGAGGCTTTATAACGGTCTGTCATATCATACAAGAGGAGGCATCGGACCCGCTTAATGAGCTGCTGCTTCCGTAGGTCTACGAAAAACAAAAGGAAAGAAGATCAAGATCAAAAATATCCACCATACCTTCAGATTCTCTTCCAAGACTCGGGTGAAATAGCTTTGGAGCTCTGACCCGCGGAAGTGAGTCAAAATTTCTTGCCAGTCCGGAGGGTTCTGCCCAAGAGGTGGTCAATGTTATCAGGTACGGAAGAGATGGAGTGAGTGCAGAAGGAGTAAAGAAAGGCCGTACTTACATTGTATCTGCCAAGATTTGGTTTGAGTTTTCCAGCCAAGATTTTGAGAGCAGTTGATTTACCGATACCGTTTGTTCCAACCAAACCTAGGACTTGCCCCGGCCTTGGAACTGGAAGCCTGCAACTCGAGAGATATAGTTCGGAGTCTTTAAAGACGGTATGATAAAACGGATTCCGTAGTGCACAAAAGAAAAGAGAAAACAGAATGAGCTAACAACCTGTGCAGTTTAAAAGCATTGGACCTATAGCGGTGGGTTGTATCTTTATCCAAGTCCCTGGGAAGGTTGATAATTAGAATAGCTTCGAAAGGGCATTTCTGCAGAAAGAAAGAAGAAAATGTAGCAGTAAGTGTCCACCAAACAGCTTGAGGGGGTGACACACTCATTGTTAAAAAGTAAAATTAAAAAATAGAGCCAAAGACCTTCACGCAGATGCCACATCCTATACACAGCTCCTCTGAAAACGGAGACACCTCGATGCAAAGTCTCCCTAGAGAAGAAAAGGAAGGCAAAACAAATCATCATCCTATGCAGAAGCAACACAAGCAAGCAAGCAAGCAAACAGCCGAGAAAGAAACATGGAAAAGTACCAGTCTTGACAACAGGACAGCTCTTATTGCACTCCTGGCGGCATTTCTTCGGCTTGCACCGGTCTTCATTCACGATAGCAATTCGGGTCAATCGATCTGCCATGGTACTGCAGGAAACAAAGAACAAAGTTTAACAAGGAAAATCACAGAGGGAGTCGCATAACACAGTTGGGCAAATGACCAAAGATGATGGAGTCCGGCATATGCTAATGAAAAGTGAAACCAAAAAAGAAAAAAAAAAAGTAGAGATCGATGGAAACAGGAACAGGTGAATAAGCTAGTGCGGAACAAGGACCTGATGATATGATGATAGTCTAGAGTGTATGACCAAAACAAATTCAAACACGCAATTCAGGTTATTAGATTATTAGTACAAAACTGAATAACAAGTAGAGATAGGTGTATGCACGAAGCTAAATCTGGGAAAAGTATAAAACTTTAGCAAGTCAGTTTTTTTTTTTTTTTTTTTTTTTTTTTTTTAAAAAAGGAAGGAAGGAAGAAAATGAAATTTAACCAAAACAAGCAAAATCAGCCTTTAAAAGAAAAATCGGAACGGAAAGATCTGTTACCAGTATAGAGCAGATCGGCGAATCTACGGCTGTGTGAGGCGCGGCGGATTAGGGTTTGATGTCTATCGTGTTCTTTGGGGTAAGGGGTTTCTGCTCTATTCTCTTTCTTTTTTTCTTCTTTTTTTTTTTCTTCTTTTTAATAATGGGACCAAAATAACAATATAATAATAAAAATTGTGGATCTCCAAAACCAAAGTAAATCTTTTGATTCTGACTCCTTTATGCACTTCTAACCCAATCATCGTACGGAATAATATCTCCCTCGTTCGGGCCACTCACAACAAATATTTTAAATCAGATTATTTCTTTCCCTTCTTTTTTTCTTTTCTTTTTAAAAAATCACTTTAAAATCATTTCAAATGTTTTGAAATCCAGACCAGACCGGACAGATTATGGGGATCACCGATCATTCTTTCAACATATCAATATCTATATATAATATATACTTATGTAGCTTATAAATATTATATATTTTTAATATATATGTAACAAGTCCTCGTTCCAAATATTATTATTTGTTTTGTTAGTTAATATTTTTAACCCTCGTATGTTTCTGTATGTTTTCTCTCTTTCTAACCCTCGTATATCACGCCCTTCTTCTGATATTTTGTCTTTTATTCGTCAAATCTAGAACATTGTTTTTCATCAATTTACAAAAAAGAAATTATAATCATGAAATCGCTACCAAAATCCGATGGATCGGTCAATAACGCTAGCTAAACCCAAACTGAAATACTAAATGGATCGGGTTCGGTTAGCGTCTGTTGCTAGCAACAAATATTCAAAACTGATTTTAAAGGTATCTTATAAGAGTGACATATTTTCTTTGAAACACCAATTAAAAATACCTAAGCTGAATGACCAAAAATCGCTCCAATTTGATCGCTTCTGACTGAAGTCATCGCTTCTTTAAACCAAATGCAAAGAAGAATGAATTCACAACACAAAGATGTTTCCCAAAATGAAAATGATAGCAAACGTTTGCGGTTACGAGCGCTATTGCGTTTGCGGGTCGTAGCTAGCGATTATTCATTCCAATTCCAAATCGCTTCCAACCGCTTTGAATTCCAAAAACAAATGCGGTAATGATAACTTGAAACAAATTAATGATTATTTTATATATCTTTTACCTAACTATTTTATTCATTAAAGATGAGAGAAAATAAAGTACGGATAAGATTGAGAATATTAAAAAATAAACAATTGGAAGAAAAAAGATTTCAATTAACAATAACCCGAAAACCTTGTTGTAAATTTAATGGTACATCACACGTAAATTCAAAAAAATCTTAATAAATATAACATTTCATTAGAAATTTAAGAAAACAAGATTATTTGTGAAAAATATATAAAAAAAACTCACAAGTGACTTTTCTCAAATCTCGTTTGATCAATACTACCAATGCAAATACTGCCCCACGGAACTTATTGAGTGTGTGTTTAAGAAAAAAGATCTACGATCTAAAACATATGTTTTGTCATTTATCAAATTATTTGATTAAAGTTTTGGTAAAAAGCCAAATGCGTAGAGTAATAAGTATTTCAATATAAAATTTATTTCTTTTTTAAATAATTATTTTAGTACTTTTTAATGATTTTTAATTATAAATCAAGTTTAATAAATGTTTTGATATTTTTTAACATTTATATAATTATATATTATATTTATTATGTTTTAACCGCTATTGTATCCGTTGGTCAACCATTTGTAAACTCCCGCAAACGCACCCATTTTAAAATGCTAAATCAGTCATTCAAAACGCTTAATAACGCTTGCAACCGCAACCACCCGCTTCCGCAATCTCCCGCAATTGCAACTGCAAATACTGCGGATGAACCAGTCAGGCCCTTACTAACTACTTTTTTTTTCTTTTTTTTAATTATGAGAGATATCATAAGTGGTAACCGGCGTATAACTTCTCATGATTTACCTACAATGATATCTACTTGATTACAAATCTAGTGTTTAGCATACTTTCTCAGTCTGTTTGAATTCAAACGACGTAGGCCGAAATCGCGAAAGAGACGATCAAAAAGCGAAGCAATGAAACATTACTATATTGTGGTGATATACGTGATATTGTATGTGTCATGTGTGTGTACATGTTTTGTGTATATAACTATATGTAGATATATTATCAATCAATTTATGAATTAATTAAGTGTTATATCATAATTAAGCAATCAGAAATATGAATCAAGTGTGAGTATCAGCTAAGCAAAATAAATATTAACTTTTTTCGCGTGCGTAAGACCTCTAAATAAATTAGCTAGCATATTATATACATTTACATGTATATAATAATATAAGTCAACCGGACACACTGTACGAGTAGATGGAAGGCGCTAAAAAAACTTGGTCGAACTTTGCAAGCATTCTCGGAGTATTTGAGCTTCATCGTCTTGGAAAAAAATAAATAGACAAATACGTTAGTGGTCCTAGTGGATAACATAATATCCGTGGACCGGGTTATAAAGAAACAATTTTGGTTGGATTGAGACTAAATCTGTTTGTGTTCATCTTGAACCAAGGAATATATGGACAGAGACAACAACAACAACAACAACAACAACAACAACAACAACAAAAAAAAAAAAAAGAGAGTCGAAAATCACGAATTGTCTTTATTTGTTTTCGACAACTTTGTATGATTAAGACATTACACACACCTGTATAAAATCTTACGGTCGTGACAGTTCTTAGAAACGGACAAGTGAAACAACACAACTATATATGAGATGCTCTAAGTATCTAACATACACCAACAACTAATATACACGCCCTATGCGCTGTCCGAGTTGAACGAGGTACGTAATAAATTAACAGCATATTTTCATACAAAAAAAAAATTAACAGCATATTAACTACGTCTGGTGGTGAAGTATACAATGATGTATTCTCTCTTATGTTAGTTCCTTTAATCGTAATATATAAGAAGCAGATATATATGCCTTTCTTTCGTTTACTGCGCTGCCGCAGCTACCTAGGCCCTTTGGGCCTTGCAGTATGTAAAGGTAAGATATTCGAAACAATGATCATAAAAAGACATGCAAAAATTATGGAAGGAGACGTTTCTGAAACGTGGCACTATTATATTGAGAGGAGTTGAAAAGAAAGTGGGTGATTCATTGTTTCGTTTAAGATCGTGTGTGTTTAATACATGCATTATTTTGGGATGGTTACAGAGCAATCGGATATTTGATTCCTATGTGTGTGAAAAGGAACAATTTTACAACCTTACGATTAAACGAGTACCAAAGTGCTTTTGCTGCATATTTATGTACTTAATTTTTTTTTTTTTGGGTGGCACTTGCCACTCCCACTTGCATGTCTTTATTTAATAAGATAACAAAATATGGAGAAAAACATTTACTTTTAAATTCTAAACCAAAAGAAACAACAACAAATGAAATATAAAAGACCGTACAACTTGATCGATTCTTGATGTTAGACAATATAACAAAAAGTATCTCTCAAAAAATCTAATATATGAAAAACAAAAAAAAAGAACAGAAACTCTAAATATATTGTCTTGCCTTCTTCTCCTCCGAGGCTCCGCCATCACCGATTCACCACAACCACCGTTCCTATATCAAAGAAAATATAAATTAGTAGCTTCAAAGATAAACAATACTTAAAAAGTACTTAAACGTTCACTACATGTCCAAATAGCATAAATAGGATAAAACATACACACACACCCGCAAACGGCATTATTAATTAATTGTTCAACATAGATATAGATAGGGCCGGCGGATAACTCGAGAGACAGAGAGGAGATATATTCGTAGTAGCGTTTCACACTTTCTGTCTTAGCGGCGTCTCTGCCTTCTGTCTGCGTGATATGCATCCAAGAGTACGACTTTCCCTGGGACCAGAGTTCCAGCCATCTTTGATGCACCCCGACGGTTTAGCCATGCTTGGACGAGATTCTCATGGAGAGCACCGTTAACTTCCAGAATGCCCATCACCTACCCCCCAAAAAAAACATATATTACAAAGTAAACTATTAAAAAAATAATAACTTAATTAACCCGATATTATAATTAATTACGTGAACAAATCTTGGAGGGTCCAAGAGTAGGGTCCAAGAGTAGTGTATCCTCCAAATGCCCAATCATGGTTAATTGGTCGAAACCAAAACGTGTGAGAATGTTTCCATAGCACTCAAAATAATTCGCAAAGTTGTCTGAAAAATAAAACAATTAATGTTAGTCTTTGATTTACAAAATAATTATTATATGTAATCACACAAAACAAATAATATATATGTAAAAAAAATTATATACCTCCTTGTGCAAGCATCAAATCAAGTAACTCTGCTGCAACCTCGTCATGTGTAGCAACCTCCTTGTAACGTTCCCTATATGCCACACCACACATAAAAGAGAAAAAAAAAATTAAGGAACCATAAGTCATGAACCAAAATTTTCAACTACATAATATAATAAATAAAAATCATAGCAAAGTGATTATACATTATGGCGTTCAGTTCAGCATCCAGTTTGGGTGTATTCTTTCCATTTGCAGAATTTAGAAAATTCTGGATCTATAGCACAAGAGCAAGGAGAAGGAAAAAAAGAAGAAGCAATTAGCATATTAATTTTCAAGAGAAAATTCTAATAAAAAAAATAACAAAGAAAAGAAAAAAAAATTATGACCTCTTCATGCCTAGCAGCTGCAGCCATTTTTCTTTTTTGCAAGTGTTGTATTACAGAACGAACACCACACCAACTATCGTTTTATACTACTACAGGTTTTACCTAGGTTACAGAAAAAAAGTAAGAAAAGAGTTACTACTTACCATGGTAGGTAACACGTGATAACTACTAATATTGAGAGCTTTAGTACGTAGTTGTAACCACTTTGAATGCTCAAATTAGAAAGTTTCAGTTTTGGACATATATTTTGAGCTCTAACATGCATTTCAGGAAAACAAAAGTGGTCCAAATCAAGATTCTTTGATGCATGCATTTTTCTTGAACTTACAAGTTTTAAAAGAAATCGATAGAATATTCCAGACTCTCGCTGAATTTTTTTCTTTGTGTGTAGAGTGAGGAAAATGCAGACTAAAATTATGCACGTAGAAAAAAAAAGAGTGGAAAAAAAAAAAGAAAAAAAGAAATTATGCACGTAGTACGAAAAGCTGATGATATATATGTAAGAGCAACAATCTCATAACGGAGCCATGTACAAATCGTAATTATTGTATAGTCGCTCTTTTTAATACGATCTAGGAGAACATACATAGTTCTATAACTAGATTTAATTAATGTGTTTTCTTGGTCGTTGATGAAGACTTTGTATTAGATAATTACCGAGTAGTGGTTTAACTCGAGAGAGAGAGAGAGAGAGAGAGAGAGAGAGAGAGAGAGAGAGTATGAGTGTTTTGTTCGGTGAGAAACCTCCAAAACTTAAGATTTTTAACTTATCTGTGGACTTCTCAGCCAATGAGAATACATGATAACATTAATATCCCACATTGCAATTCGTGCTATAAGACACGAATATACCACATTGTCCCTTTTCTTTCAATCATTTACAGCTGGTGTTTTCCATCAAACAAATATATCTAGAGAAAAATTGTAAAACTGTCTGATTCCCTATATTTATTTTACTTTACATTGATAACTAACTAAATCAGTACTTGAGTAAAATGAATCATATTGTTGCATAGACAATAAAAGTTATTAACGTAAAAAAAAAAAATGAAATATACTTTCCAGCTTTTATAAAGATGAAAGTGTGGTGTGGTACTAAACATAAAAACTTACATATATAGGTTAATTTAGCTTTTCAAAATTTGATGTTACATTTAGCTTCTGCATAAAACTTGAACAGTTTTGCGCATAAACAAAAACAAATATAATTTAATATCAAAATAAATTAGTGATTCGTGTAGTAATATTATCTCAAAATTCAATGTATTGTAGTGGGCAAGGCCCAAGAGATGAATGAGAATGTGATCCAAGATGGTGGGAGTGTTGATGCCAATGAACTTCCCTGTTTAAGGTGGGGAAGCACGGTCACGATTGTTGGTCCGGACGAGGTGGTGGAAGTGGAAGGAAGGTGGCGTTTGGATTCGCTAGATGTAATGCGTAGGCTCGGACCATGTGGATTTGATTTCCTGACCTTACAAGCCACCGTTGAATATAGAGAATTAGACATACTGTATGTCTAATTAATATTTGTTTAGCAAAAAATAATTATTTCTACATTAACTCACCATGTAGTGAAAAAACAATTATTTGTTTGGCAAAAAAAAAAAAAAACAATTCATGATCATTTGTCTTAGTTCATAAGGGCATGAAAATCAGAGAAACAAACGACGATGCAAGAAACAAATTACAAAGTATTGAAAATGGAACTAACTTAATCATCGTTTTCTTCTTTTGTGCCTGGTTGGTTAATTTGGAGTTGCACTAAGCTTGGAACATATGAGCACACGAGTGGGCGATAATACATGCGTGGAGTATTATATCCAAATTCGTCTGGCTTCCCGAGATTCCGAGCCTCTCCGATATTCACAGATTTGAAGTAATTACCTTCTCCAATTACGTAGGCTGTTTGGTTGCGACATGTCTCGGTTCCTTTATCTTCGTCTAGATCAAAAACCACAGCAACTTTAATCTCCTCGTCAATGAAGAAACTCCCAGCCAGAGAATTAACGCTAAAACCAGAGACAGAACTCAAAAACATGCTCCAAGAGACGACATCACCGGGATGATCAATCTTATTTGTAACCAAAATCTCCAGCTGGTCACAAACCCCCCAGCTTTGATGTAATACCGCGAGCTTCTCTTCTCCGACACAAGACAGAGACACAAAATTATCTGCCTGGTAAGATTTATACGGAAGAGACAGAGGCAGTCCAAACTTTTCGCTTGTGAAATTAAACGAGACTAGAATATCCTTAACTTCTCGTTCACCCACTTTTATTTTCTTCTCTTGAGCCAAGAAATATGTGTTTCCCTTCAAAGACACGCCACGTTGATGAGACTCTATATCCCAGTCGGGAGTTGGATAAAAAGCCTTCCATGAATCAGACCCAAAATCATAGATTTCATAACCAAAAACTTGGTTTCTGCCTTGATAGTCACCAAAAACCCTCAAGATTTTGTGGTTACGGTTCATGTCATAACCGATAGCATACCTATCTAACCTATGGAAACTGTTTCTCGGTTGGATCCACCTAGTCTGCCCCAAATAGGGATTCCATACCAAAAGCCTCGAGTTGTCCTTGAGAACGCATAGCAGTAAACCATCACAGTGAAGGACTTTAGATACCTCGATTTGGTCAAGTAGACCTACTTGCTTTATAGATGGATCAACAAACTCTCCGTCGTTTCGGATTCCTTGAAGATCGAATCTCATCGAGCAAACCCTAGAATCAATCGTAATGAATCCTAAAAACTGCTTCCTTACTGCTGCTGCTTTACCAACAATCCGATTTTTGGATAATGAGTTCCACTTTTTGCAAGTGAATCGCACTGCGCTCAGAGATGTCAATGGAACCCTAGGGAGTATCTCCTCTACCACATCCTCAGGAAGTTCAGACATCGTCGTCATTCTTCTAAGTTCCAAAAAAAAAAAAAAAACAGCTGTAGTGAAAAAAGATAAAATTAGAGTGAGTAAATAACTTGAGAGAGATTATGAGTAGTGTGAGAAACTAGATGGGTGATTAATTCAGAACCAAACCTGTCAGGCCTTGGGATCGACGGAGACGGACAACGGTGGCAACGGCAATTACAATAAAAAACAGGTTAGGGCTATATTTTTGACGTTATAGATAGGGATTGTTTTGTTTTCTCCTCCAAGATGATAGTATATAAGATTACTCAAATACAATATAATTAATATGATATAATTTGTGGACCTGTTAGAAAAAAGGAAAACAAAAAATGATTTCCAAAACAAAATAGTTAAAAGGAAACTTTGGATTTCCTGACTTATTTATAGACTTCTCAGCCAGTGATTATTGCTATAAAATGGACAATTCCTTGATAGAAACAAATCTCTTTTCTTTCATTATCACAAATTTACAACTGGTGTTTTCCATTTAACACATTTCTATGGAGAAAATTTGTAACATTTCTGATTAAAATCAGCAACTAAAAATATTTGATTTATTTCTAGGCCAGTTTAATAAAAAGGTAAATAAACTTACTAGGGTAACGTCGAAGGTGGTCGAAGGAAGAGATTGCAACAAGGATAAAACATATTGCTTGATTGCAGAATGTCCCTTGATAAAAATACGAGTTTGGAGTATTTTTGTTTTGTTTAGGCTCCGACCATGTGGATTGATTTCCTTACCTTAAAGTCTTAAACGCCGCCGTTGAATATTATAGTTAACAGTTATGGATCACATTACTAATGATTTATCTATGATTATTATATGTTTCGCTTTTTCTTTTTCAATATGAATGTCAATTTGTCATGTTTACGAACTTGTTGATCAAGAATTTGATGCCACTTAATTATCTGGCTATCTAGTATTCTAAAATTGTTTCTGTGATTAAACCAACAACTCGTGTTATCTTTGAGCTAACGATGATACCTTATGACTTATGAGCCAAATTACATCCTCACAAACTCTTTACTAACAAAACTTTTACTAGGATCATATTAGATTCAGAAAATAAGTCTATTTTAGTTACGTAACGAGAAATGGTACTGTACTAATGTGTGACTTCCGTAAAAGAAATTATTGTAATGCATGTGTTTGACAGCAACTCCAAGCTACACCAAACACTTCTAAATCTTTGATAAATGACCACTAAACCAGTACTACATATAATGTAACATCATGTCTTATTAATTTAGGGTTTAATATTATAATTGTCAATTATAACGGGTTGATTAAAAAAAAGACTTGGAACTTTGGATATATGAACTTGACCCGTTGACCGTGAAAAAAGATGAAATTCGAGAGATAAAAATATTTTGAGCCACCATTTACGCACTGCCACGTTGATAGTTGGTGAACAAAAGTCAGCTAAAATTTCGTAAATAGCTCAAAATAATAACAAGTTGGCCTAAATAAATTAAGCGACGACCGACAGAAGACTTTTAACATATTGATAAAAATAAGACATATTTTAGTGGCAAACATATTTAGTATACATACACCATCTTGTTCTTCTATACTTGTACTATATATAGTCTAGACATACACCATTAGGGAGAAAGATAAAAAACACTTAACCATTAACACAATCCACAAACATGGCAAAGCTCATCCTCATCATCGTCTCCCAAATCCTTCTTTTCGTAGCCCTTGCCTCCGCTGGAAACGGCGAAAACTTTGCAAAAACCATTGACAAAAAGCTACACGGCCTCCGTAAGGAGAAACTGACTCATTTCCGCGTCTACTGGCACGACATTCTGAGCGGCTCAAACCCTAGCGCGGTCGTGATCAACCCTCCTATCTCCAACTCTTCATTCTTCGGATCGGTCACTATGATCGATAACCGATTGACGACGGAGGTCGATGTGAATTCGACTCTAGTGGGTCAGGCGCAAGGGATCTACGCTGCTACTGGTCAACGTGATGCGTCTGCGCTTATGGTGATGAACTTTGCGTTCAAGACAGGCAAGTATAACGGAAGTTCGATCGCGATTCTTGGTCGGAACGCTGTGTTGACCAAGGTTAGGGAGATGCCGGTGATTGGAGGAAGTGGACTTTTCCGGTTCGCTAGAGGTTATGTAGAGGCTCGGACCATGTGGTTTGATCAAAAGTCAGGAGATGCTACTGTTGAGTACAGCTGTTACGTCTTGCATTATTGATGAATATGTCTCTTTTTGTGTGTTTAGCTAAAGTTTTTTATGTTGGCTTTTGCCTGCTTAAAGATTTTTATGTTGGCTTTTGCCTGCTTAAAGTTTTTTATGTCAGCTGTTACGAGAGAGATATTTGTGTCTTTTAATAAATTTTGATACTTTTTTGTTTTGTTTTCTTTTGTTTTGTTTTTTTGATGTGATGCTGCAAATACGTTAAGTACGGTTAAAGCTCATAATGTCTTTTAAGCAGATGATTGTTAGTCCAAAGAAGACTGAATTTTTAGTTCTTGGGAATCAATTTTCGACAATCCTTATTAAAGGATATATTGCTTTTCTTCATAAGTAAGCAGAAGACTGGATGTGTTCTATCCAACCAAAGCTAAGCCAAAATAGGCTTATGCATAATTATGTTGGGCTTAAATTAGCGTCATCGGGCCATACTGTTTTTTAAAAAATTTTTTTTTTTTTAACAGACGATGTACGTAACCAGTGTGAATTTTTTTATTGTGTTATACAACTCTCTTATTTTATGTGTGAGATCAATTTTATAAATAGAGATGTGTAATGTGTTAATGGTTATATTAGATGCAATCATGAATAGCAACTAACAAAATGGATATATAGGTGTGAATGATTTGTAGATTACATGTTGTATAAGTTAATTGATTAATAAACCGTCCAGTTACATCCTGCCACGTTGTTTGTAGGTCAACTTAACTCAGTTAAATATTTGGTTTTGAGTATCTTATAACGCTTTATAACTTCCTAAAGCGTTTGAATTCAAACACTCAACAGAAAAGAAAAGAAAAAAAGAGGAGAAGTCTCATCATAAAAAAAAAAAAAAAAAAGAAATTCAAAAGTTGAATGTGAATATCTAAATATCACCAACCAAAAAAAGAGGAAATAGCTAAAATAAAAAATATTGATCTTTTTCACTCTATAATCTATATACATGGTCAATCATGTAAGTTCTTCATTTTTGTAAGGCAAGACTTACACGCCAAACATTATTGAACTCTATAGTGTGATGCATTATTCTCCTTTAGAATAATGTACGTAAGGTCATATGTCCACCACCGCTCACTTTTCCTCAGCCTTTCCAAGGAAACGAGGACTGTTTCCAATTTCCAAAAGCTATTTTAACACGTACGTGATGTTGGTTTACAATCAAGAACCCATAAAAGTACATGAAGTTGGCTACAGAACCCCATCCCAAACCAAATACATAAACTAAAACATTTCATACAACTATTACACCTTATTCGATACAATCCCACCTAAATACACTCACTAAACAAAAAACAAAATTGTTGCAAATATCAGAGCAAATGGCTTTGTCAGCTTTTATCTTACAAAAAAGTGCTTAAATCTACCATCGATGTATAAAGGACTTATCTTAAATCCACTATCAATTGTCTTGTCACTTTCTAAAAACAATTCAATAAATCGCAGGATTGTGTTTTTTTACTGATCACACATCACAGTTCACAAGGGTATCCGATGGAGCAAACCATATTTGTTGGAGACATCTCAAAATAGAAAACGTGCCTTATTCTTCTCTATATATATATACACACACAAACACTCGTTTATATATAGCACAAATCTTCATCTAGAGACACAAAAACCACGAATAACACACATACATATAACCACAACATGACTAAGCTCATACTTATCCTCGCCGCACAAATCATCATCCTCATGACAGCCGTTGCTTCCGCTGGAGACTTCGCAAGAACCATGAACGGGAAACACGTTGGCCTTTACAAAAAGGAGAAACTCACTCATCTCCGAGTCTATTGGCACGACTCCACAACCGGCAAAAACCCAAGCTCCGTCATAATCCAACAACCAGTCTTCAACTCTTCGGTATTCGGATTGATCACCATGATGGACGATGCACTGACATTGGAGATGTCGAGGAATTCGACTGTGGTGGGCCAAGCCCAAGGGATATACGCAGGAGCGGCCCAAAGAGAGGTTAGCTTCTTGATGGTGATGAACTTTGCTTTCACTACAGGGAAGTACAACGGAAGCACGATCACGATTCTTGGCCGGAACACGGTGACCTCGAAGGTTAGGGAAATGCCAGTGGTCGGAGGCAGCGGAATGTTTCGGTTCGCTAGAGGTCATGTGGAGGCTCGCACAAAGTTTTTCGATCCCAAATCCGGTGATGCCACTGTCGAGTATAATTGTTATGTCTTGCATTACTGAAATAGTATTAAGTTCGGAAATGCTCATTTGATTTCGTTACGAAAGTAACATATGCATATTTCGCTTCTCGTTATGTCTTGTTTGTGAGCTGTCGTGTGATAAGTTGTAATAAGCGTGTTATTGTCTTTTCAGCAACTTAGCTTTAGTAACGTATTTTATATTGTAATGGTTTGATTTCATCTATAAAATAAATAAGAGAAAAGTAGTTGGTTTTTATACAAGAAACAGATCCCTTTGGGTCAAATTAAGTGGCACACCACAAGATGATTCGGGGAAAATTATCAACTGATTATTATTAGTACATTATTTTGACTACACAAAAATAAAAATATAATGATTAGCCCAATCAGTAGCTAATCAAACCTTTTTGTTGTAAAAGGTAATGGAGATATCAAATAATACATATAGCTAAGCTCAACTTTTTTTTTTTTGATTGAAATAGAAAAATGATTTAAAATAGTAAGAAAAAAAAAAGAAAATCAAAATTTTATTGCTTAACAAAAACGTGATATTTTGTTACCAATCAATGGCAAAGTCACGGACCGTTGTGTCTCATTCACATTATATAATTAGGACTTAATTTGTATCATAAGCAAAATTAATTAAATTTTGGGTTACTTCGTCCTTACAATATATATATGACGTGGCATAAATACGGCCTTTTTCTCTCTCTCTCTCTCCATTTTGGGAATTTTGCATCCGTAAAAAGTATATTTTTTAATTTTAATAATTTTATTAATAATTTTGGTATTTCTTCATCGAGAAAACTCGAACGAACCGTCGTAACCCTAAAAATCGCCCAAAAAAAAAAAAAAAAAAGTTTCTTCATCGGCAAAAAAAATCGAATCTGCTCTTTTGATTTACATAAAATTCAAATCGCTTACCAAATCCGACATGAGCAAGACCTTCGTTTCTAGAGGACTATAATGATCGGACTCTTCTCCTTGTCCCGTCTCGATTGCATGGGGTTTGAGCTATGCCGGAGCTTCGCCGTGGAGTCCGCCGTGGCCGTGTTACTGACGCTGTAGCTCCCAATCAGCTTCCGCTTATACAACCTACGGAGGATAAGAAACAGAGGAAGACTAGTAACGTTAAATCCCGCAAACCCGTTGCCGCCGCCGCCGCCGAGAGACCGAGGACTAGATTAGCTGCCAGGAAATTGAAGGAGGAGGTTCTACCTCAGGAGGAGATTCCCGTTGTTGTTCCGTCTAAGGATACCACCGATATCGATAAAAACAAAGGTAAAGAGGTTGTAGTTGGTGAAGAAGAAGAAGAAGAAGAAGAAGATAAGAAGAAAGATATGGCGATTGGTAACGATAGTGGTGGCTCTAACAAAGCGGCTGCTCAGGAAGAAGAAGGAAACACTGCTCCTTTCCCTGAGAGGGTATCATCAATTTTACTCTTGATTTCGTAGCTTTTGTGAATTACTTATCCTCTTTGTGTGGTAATGACTAACGATTCTGTCTTTCTTCAGGTCCAAGTTGGAGGATCTCCACTATATAAGGTTGAGAGAAAGCTGGGGAAGGGTGGTTTTGGACAAGTATTTGTGGGACGTCGTATTAGTGGTGGTAATGAGCGTAGTGCAGGAGCTAGCATCTTGGAGGTAATCTAACTCGTTCAGTCTGTGTTTACTACTCTTGGCTGATTGTCACAATATCTCCAGTCTGTGTTTTATTAGCTTAGTTATGTTTAAGCTGTCTCTTATTTCTTATGTTTCTTTTATAGGTTGCTCTAAAGTTTGAGCATCGAAGTAGCAAGGGTTGCAACTATGGTCCTCCACATGAGTGGCAGGTGTACAAGTGGGTGTTTCGATTTCTCCTATCTTTGTTTCAAAGTTTTTTAAATTTCTTTACCTGGATTAGTTGGTGTTTCCTTGACTTGAGATATGAAATTAACATTTTACTTTTATTGTGTGAACAGCACCTTGGGTGGTAGCCATGGAGTCCCTAGAGTACATTTCAAAGGGAGGCAAGGAGACTATTATGTTATGGTGCTGGATTCCCCATATCCCCTCTCTCCTTTCTGCTTTTTTCCTCTTTTGTATTCTGTTTTACTGATGTTCGATGCTCCTTTTTTGTTTGTTTTGGCCTCAGGTTATGGACATGCTCGGCCCAAGTTTATGGGATTTATGGAATACTTCAGGGCAAGCGTGAGTCTCAATCGCACATCCTTAGGGAGCCCATGTCTTGTTGTTTTTTTCAATTAGCGTAGTTTTCGGTACATGATACAAAATTTAGTTGGTTTCTTTTGGAAATGTGACTTGAAATTTGTTGCTCTTACTACATAAATCCATACTGAGTTACAGTTTGCTTTAAAAAACCTGTTAATGAATGAAATATGACTGCTCTAACTATTCTTCTCCCCCTTTTCTTTGCAGAATGTCCTCGGAAATGGTAGCTTGCATTGCAGTTGAATCACTGTCCATCCTTGAAAAGATGCATGCAAAAGGGTTTGTAATTGATTTTTTTTTTTCCTTGGTTTTTGTATTTAACTTGTTTGCCCGAGGTTTCTTCTGATAACTGTTTTGAGTCTCGGCACCTAGGATCTAAGTTCTTATGTTTTCTCTCTATTCACTAGCCTAACGGGTCATGATTTTCTTCGGTTTCAGTTATGTGCATGGAGATGTTAAGCCGGAAAATTTCTTACTCGGCCAGCCTTCTACGTCTCAAGAGAAAAAGCTGTTTCTTGTTGATTTGGGACTAGGTTGGTTGATTACATTCGCTTTGTTATTCTTGCTAGGTTCATCTGTACCTTTCTCATTTTTTAACAAACTTTTCAGCAACAAAGTGGAGAGAAGGTGGTAGTGGACAACATGTGGAATATGATCAACGTCCTGATATGTTTAGGTAATATATTTTCTACCGTTAACGAATTCAATTCTTATATTCACTCTTACTCTTTCTTGAATATCTTTATCTTCTTCATTTCTGTAGGGGGACAGTTAGATACGCAAGTGCACATGCTCACTTGGGGAGAACTGCAAGCAGAAGGGATGATCTTGAATCATTGGCATATACACTGATCTTCCTTCACCGAGGTAGATTGCCATGGCAAGGATATCAGGTACTGCAGACCTATCTATTTTGTTTTGTAGAATGATGTTGTTAGCATGACCCTTTTTTTGCTAATCCTTTCTCTTCCTCAATTTTCAGGGAGATAACAAGTCATTCCTTGTTTGCAAAAAGAAGATGGCAACATCACCGGATATGCTTTGTTGTTTCTGTCCCCCTCCTTTCAAGCAATTTCTTGAGATTGTGGTAAATATGAAATTTGACGAAGAACCCAACTATGGCAAGTTAGTATCTCTATTTCAAGACCTCTTGGGCGAAAATCCTGCAATTAGGCCTATAAACACAGAGGGTGCTCAAAAGGTGACGTTTTCATACTGTACATCTTTCCCTTTCTTTCTTTATTAGTTAGTACATCTTGGAGCTGTTGTTTAACGCCTTGTTTTTGGTTTTTGTTTGTGCTAGATCATTTTCCAAGTTGGACAGAAGCGAGGTAGGTTGAGCATTGGGGAAGAAGAAGAAGATGCCCCTAGGAAAAAAGTCCGTCTAGGAGTCCCTGCAACACAATGGATATCGATTTACAATGCCAGGCAACCAATGAAGCAGAGGTAAAAAGTTCATGGTTAATTATACCAGTCAGTTTAACTGTTAATTCATATTATTTGACCAGGACTGCGTTTGTATCTTGAGTTTTTGTCTTGATTACGTTATAATCTTAGATTCTTGACTTCAATGTGTCTACGGTGAAAATGTTTTGGGACTGACGATCTACTTGTTCAACTAGGTATCATTATAATGTGGCTGATATAAGACTGGCACAGCATATTGAGAGAGGTATTGCAGATGGTTTGTTGATAAGCTGTGTATCATCTTGTTCGAATCTCTGGGCATTGATAATGGATGCTGGAACTGGCTTCACTAACCAAGTCTATGAACTCTCTCCTGTATTCTTGCACAAGGTGATCCGATGTTTCTCTGTTAATTATTCTTATGTATTTTGGTCTGTCAAGATGATCTTACCTGAGAGTGAACTCTTTTCTGGATCAGGAATGGATAATGGAACAGTGGGAGAAGAACTACTACATTAGTTCTATTGCTGGTGCAAACAATGGAAGCTCCTTAGTTGTCATGTCAAAAGGTATCTACACTTTTCCTGCTTTCATTAAACCTTTTATAGACTTTCTTCATGAAGGTATTTTACTACTAGTCTCTGAATTTGTGGCTTATTCTATATTTGGTTTCAATGTATTGTGAAGGTACGCAGTATACACAGCAGTCTTACAAAGTAAGCGATTCATTCCCGTTCAAGTGGATAAACAAGAAATGGAGAGAAGGCTTCCATGTAACTTCAATGGCCACAGCCGGAAGCCGGTGGGGTGTTGTTATGTCCCGTAATTCTGGCTACAGTGAACAGGTTAGACTTCACTGACTTTAATGGTTCTTTATTACATCCTCCTCTTCCTTCAGTTTTTTATGTTGATTTATGATCGAGTAAATCACCATTGTCTGTCTACAGGTTGTTGAATTGGATTTTCTGTATCCGAGTGAAGGCATCCATAGGCGTTGGGATGGTGGTTTCAGAATCACATCAACAGCAGCAACAACCGATCAAGCTGCTCTCATCCTAAGCATCCCACGCCGTAGATTGGTCGATGAGACACAAGAGACATTGCGTACCTCTCAATTCCCCAGCACACACGTTAAGGTGAGATATAGGAGCTCAAAAGTATTACTAATCTCTACATCTCTCTAGTGTATATAGTTCAAAAAGATTTACGTATCTGATGGCAAATACCTAAGATCTTGTGCATTGTTTTATTTCCATTTGTGCAGGAAAAGTGGGGAAAGAATCTCTACCTCGCATCATTAAGCTATGGCCGAACTGTATCTTGAGATTTAGTAAAAATGTTGAAGGACGAGAGATAGATGTTTCTAAGTCTCTGCTTCTATTCCATATCCAACCCTCTGGCCTCTCAGGCTCTGTTGTGCGTTTTTTTTTCAGTTGAATTGTGAAGCAAAGAAGTGGTGAATGTGTTGTTTCTTCTCGACTTCGATTGTGAAGGAGATTGAGGCATAATCACCAGTTTAGCTACACATTTCCCTCTAAAATTGCTATCTAATTTTTATATCAAGAAAAGATATTTTTGTCATATATTAACCTCAGTTGTCCAATTCAAAACAAAATAGGCTTCTGTGATGTTAGATGATTTTGGAAGTAACCTTTTCTATAAAGCAGTCTGGATAATGGAATTTAAAAATGTATGAGTCATCACAGAGAGACCGTAGCTGAATACTTAACTCGAGCAAGTCATGGTCGTCGAAGAAGCATTTAGTACGATCCCATACAGATCTAAGGATACCTACTTGGAAATTTTAAAGCTAAACGCAGCCTACTCTGTACTAACATAAATCACAACAGCAGAGCTGCCAATTGGCAAGAACAGAAACATAACAAATGATGAATGAAAGAAAAGATACAGAAATTTTTGCAATATGAGTCTACTACAACAGAAGAAGGGACTTAAGCAACACAAGGAAGCCAAATATGGCAAACAAAAAGAAGGATGAGAGACAGAAGTGAATTATGATAGGTATCGTGAAATAATGAACTATTCAAGTAGCACAGAACTTGGAACATAAGAGCACGCAAGATAAGTGTTTGGAGATTTTCCAAGATCCAATTCCACTACTTGATCCTCTCCAATAATGTAAGCTGTATTGCGCCTCCGCCTCCGCCTCAGGTCTTTGCTTTTATCGAAAACCACAGCGACTTTCTTCTCCTCATCAATGAAGAAACTACCACCAGTATGCGAAAGAATCAACTCATGGCCGATGAGTGCTCTGATATCCGCTGATAAGAGGAACTTGCTGCCCCACGACACCGTGTTGGGCTCAATCTTAGTTGTAACCCAGATCTCTATCTGTAATGTACCCACATGCTGAAATAACAGGACAAGCTGCTCATCTCTAACAGTAGATAGATTGGGATTATCTTCATCCCACCACTCAAAGGGCAGAGGCAAACGCGGGCCAAATGCCTCTCTTGTGAAATCAAAACAGAGTAAGAAACCACGGTCTCGTCCTCCTTGGATAGGGAGATCTAGATTCCTTGGTTGAGCAAACCCAATATGTATTCCCCTTGAGAGAGACACCACGGTCAGAATAATATATGTTCCAGTCTCGAGTGAAATCAAGAACCCTCCATGAAGAATCAAAAGAGTTAAAGTCGTAGATTCTGAACTTAGTTAATGCGGATGCGTTATATCTAAACATATCAAAACTCAAGATTTTTGTAGGATTTGGTAATGCTGTTGTATCCCAGAGCATACGAATATAAGTTAAGTTTCTGTAAGAATTATCTGCGGCAAGGATCCACCGGGGTTTCCCACAATAGGGGTTAAAAACCAAGACCCTAGGGTTGTTTTTCAGGACGCATAACAATAAACCGTCGCAGTGAGAGACATGACATACATAGATTTGATCAGAACCTGCGGGAGAAGTAAGTGTACCTTGACGTTTCATGCATAATAATTCACCCTCCTCATTATTATTGTGAAGATTTACGCTCATCAAATAAACCTTAAAATCTATCATCATGGCTATCATAAACTCTCTTTTCTTTGTTGCTAGTTTGGCTTGAACATCGAGGTGTTTCGTTTTAAAGCTCCTACTTCTGGACAATGTGTTCCACTTTTTGCAAGTAGATCGGACACTTCTCATAGATGTCACCGGAACCTTAGAGAGCACCTCCTCCGCCAAATCCCTTGGAAGATCCGACAAATTTTTTGGGAGATTGGACATTGATGAGGATCGATGTAACCTGCCTTGAGATGCACACAATTCATGGGCTGCAACTTCAATTTGTATTCGGATGACCCTAAAATATAACTATTCGGTTTGGTTTTCCGGTTTCTGAAAAATCTAACCGATATAACCGTACCAATTGTTTGTTATATACAAACTTCAGTTTCCAATTCAAAACAAAAATAGGATGTAGTATTGGTCACTGTTCTCTCCATACACGACCTGAAACCTTCAACTTCAGTTCTTTGTTACTGTTGTTGTCTGAAGAAAATAACAAAGCTAATTTGCGAGTGATGATTAAGCCATCTTGACTATCACGAACCGTCTTGTGACTGTCACGAATGCTTCTCGGAACGCCTTGCCATGTCAGCTTTCTGCCATTACCTCCGACCTCCAAACTATAGCTGAAGCTCATTGCTTCTTCTTCATCTCCCATAAACTGCACGAAGGTTATGTACATTGGTGTTTTCCTTAGATGAAATGCTTCGAAGTATAAGCAGAATTTTCGACCGAAGCAATCCAGAAGCTGCATCGTTTTTTGTGTGTGGGTTAAAGATTCACAAAGTTGCAGAGAAACAGAGCAAGAGAGAGAGTTATAACTTACGGTTAACATCCTAGTAGCATGATGAAGATGTTTAGGATTATGATGAACATATCTGTGACTAAAACTACGCCCATCATGCATTTCAATATTGTGATCATTCCTTAGATGCAAAAGCAGCCATGGAATATCTCCTGTGACATCACACTTGGATCCAGAGCGTGGACACTTGTACGGTTTCTTCTTAGTGTTCTCATTGTTTAGCTCTTCAGTGTGGTCGTTGGGGCACTGTAATAAGATCTCTGTTACTTATCCTGCTCCTATTGTATTAGTAGTATCATACGATTTACATACCTGGTAGATTGCAGAGGACATATCGTTTGTACAAACCGGTAAATCGAGCAACTCATGAACCCGAGATTGAATCTGAAGGTCAGTGATTCGAGGTTCCATTTCGCCGGAAATCATGAGATGACAAGGCAATTGATGAAGTGAAAGAGGAGGAGAAAAGTTTTTGTATGTGTACATATGTATATAGTATACAATCACCACACAGATACGTTTACGTTGTTTCAAGTTTCAACGTCCAATTATTGGAGGCAACGTGGAGTAGATGGTTAATGTAATAGTTGGATCCGGAGATTGCGTACGTCAAAAAGCTTAATTGTAGGGGAGAAAATAATACAAACAAAAACCATATATGACTTGAAATTGAAATTACACATTAGTCAAGGTTATTGGTTACACGACACTCATGAGTTGGAGTTGTCATAGCAAGTATCCAATTGGATCTTGCAAGTTGTAACCATCTTTTTCAAGATACCAAGTGGACAAATGAGTCTTAACCAAATCAAATCATTGTAAATGCTGCTGATTGATCTCTTATTCAGTCATGTGGTTCAGCACCTAAACACATTGCAAGGGAAAAGAAGAATCCAAAAGATGAATGCAACATTACATTGATTACTCAGTTTCTGATTATCTCAAAACCGCAAGAATCTAAGCAAAGAGTTGGAGAACCGAATCAAAATACAGGACTTATGGATCTGAAAAGAGCTTAAATGAACGATACAACCCGAGCTTTCGTTAATCCCTGAATCCTCCTGGACACTTGTTGTACGCTGAGAAAAGAAACTGTCATAAAGGCATCGAAAGACCTGCAATTACAGAGAAAGGGTTCATGTCAATGTATTGAACTAAGCAACAAAAGCAAACATGGAAGTAATGTGTGATTTTATTGGCTCAGATCCATACACACACATGAAAGGGTTCAACTTCACTCAGATTCACAAATAACAATGCTATAAGATGATCTTAAGTTCTCAAGTAAAGTCCTTATCTGAAGACTTAACCGTAGGTTTCAATTCCAATCACACAACGCATCATAACAGTTATCCAATATATACAATGTAGTTCAGATTCAGATGCAACACATAGAAACAACATAATGATTCTGTTGTGCAATGATACACATATGTAAAATTAAACCCACATGGTAATTCCAATGCTCTGAATCTTAGGCCAGTAGAAAGATGAATGTCAATCAAAACAAAAAAACTAACCTTGAGGAACTAAACCCCAGATTTTGGATTCAATGGACAAACTTGAGACAAGCCTGGACGATGCTATAGCACTGTGTAGAGGTATCATCGAACTCAACTCCACTGGTAATCTGAAAAAAGCCATCAAAGAAGTTAATCAAAATTGCAATTTTTCTTAGAAAGATTTTGACTTTATTGATTCAGATTTCAAATTTATCCCTCAGATTCCAAACCCATTGATAGTGAAGTGATACAAAACACAGACCTTGAAGATCGACTGAGACGGCAAGTAGCTGAGGAAGGTGAAGCAGATTTGATTGGAGAGGGGAGTGATGATGAGACATTAGCATTCTTGTTGCTGAGGTTTTGGCACAGAGGCTTTAACCGAGACGAGAATCTGCCTATCACTCTTGAACACGCCATTGCCAGTAAAACGAGGAAGAAGCAAAACCAGATTTGTAATCGGAGGAAAGATTTAGGGCTTAAGGGCTCTCTTTTTTGTGAGTTATGAGCTAAATCCCGGGTCGGGTTTACGAACCGGGTAAAATAAAATAAAAGAAGAATTTTTTGATAAGAAGACCGGAATCGAATTTAGGGTTCGAAGACCACGTTTCTCGGTTACTTATTTTTCGCAATTTCGTTCTGAGTGATTCGAAATTGAGACAAAATCGGAAGTTTCGAGCTCTGAATTCGTAGCCCTTGATGTAAAAACTCAAACTTTCTTCCCCCTCTCTCTCTCTCTGGTTCTGTTCTGTTCTGTTCTGTTCTGTTCTGTTCTGTTCTGTTCTGTTCTGTTTTGTTCTGTTTCGATCAAACACAAAGTTCTTATATTTTGTAATACTGATTCTCTGTCTTTTATTGAAGTTGAGGAATCAGTTTCGAAAAGCAAAGAAAGATCTAAAAGAGTATTAAGAGTTACAGAGATGGGAAGCAGAGGTAGTAATCGTGTGGGAGATAGATGGAATGAGATGGGTTGTGATGAGAAATCGAGCGTGATTCAGGAAGAGATCAAAAGGGTTAGTAAGCTTCCTTCCACTAGTGTTTATGCAGTTCATCGTCTCAAGGTTCTCAACAAAATCAACGAGCTTTTATCTGTTCAAGTAAATCTTATCATCCATCATCATCTTCACATAACTACCACCAAACCTTTGAAACTCTGCTTTAGAGACTTAACTTATGTTTCTGTGTTGTGTGGCAGAGAACGTTATCTCAAGAGAGGGAGTTAGAGTTGCTCTTCACACAGCTCTCTCTGTAAAATATCCATGAAAATGTGGTATGTTAGATTGGATTATACGTCTATCTATTTACTAATGTAATTTTAACATCTTACTAAAGATTGCTGGTTGATCAATGATACGGTGTTCCTAGGTTCTCAGTTTATGTTTTACTTTAGTTCCTTAAGGACATGTCTGTATGTGTGGCACTTTGTGGTTAACCATTTTATCAGATTTAGTCTTTAGATGAAAACGATTCAGTTAACCTTAACAATCTACTTCTTTGTGACTGGACCATATCATAATGTTGTTTTTACCAAGGCAGCACATAAAAAGCAAGTTTGAAGTAAATAAGTAATTAAGTCTATGTACTGTACTTTTGGCCTAGACGGTTCAGGTACTGAACTATAGCAAACGTTTCTGCAGTGGTTTGTATGGCAACTCAAAGAGTTTACTGTATCAGTAGGTAATTAATTTGTATAGCATGTGAGCTCATTTTCAGATTTACATTTGTTTCTTCCCAACTTAACGGAACAAGAAAAAAGCAATTAAAATTCTGAGTTACAAAAAGGCAGTCTCTATATGAAACTATGCCCATTATTAGAGACAGAGAGAGAGAGAGAGATACATGGCCAGGAGTAAAGAAGAACAAAGCTCCCATGTTCTCATAGGATATGTCTGCATTCTGAACGCTCTTAGATGAAAACGTAGATCTGTCTTGAGAAACCTAAGTATTTAGTTCTAAGCCTCAATCATGTTGTTAAGTTAGCAATTTCTTGTTAAGCTTTGTTTGAATATGCTTGTTCTCTGTGATTGATTTGTTTGAATATTTTGCTTTCTATCTGTTTAATGGGTCTCAAAATGTTGGATCGATGTATGTTAATTATGACAATGCTACTAACATAATGTGTTGCTTTTTTTTATTTATTTGTATGACACTCACTCACTGCTTTCTTCTTTGGCCAAGTGCTCAAGTAATTTTCTTGGATACTTTGCTTGCGTCTCATTTTCCTACTTAATGCTCTTTAATTTGTTCAAAGAGGAAAAGCTCGTCTGAGTTCACATTCTTTCAAATAAAGAGCAATATTTCCTGTCAAAATTACTTCATAAGTAATGGTTACCCGTTAGTCCGTAAAAACTCCACTGAACAGTTTATGTTAACTTCTCCTTCCTTTTTTGCCATATATATAACAAGTGACATGAACAATTTGAAAAGAGGATGAAACATACAAAACCCGACTCCTTTACTAGATGATAAATAGCAAAACACAGGTTAATAATTGTTCAGAAGAACATGCTGAAAGCCAATGAAATGAAACAAAAGATAATATGCAATAATAAGAAACAAATAAAACTCTTTTGTACTTATCTTTAACGATGATGTAAGCTTTTGCGTACATTGTTGCCCCGGTCTCGGTTTTCAATCGAAAACTACGCCGACTTCCTTCTGCTTAATGAGGATGCTCCCAGCTCTAAAAAGTCATCCGGAAAACTAACGAGCATCATCAAGTCCACTTGCAAAACCTTTGCATATACTGATGGGCTAATGTTGTATCTTTGATGTAAAAAATGCACCGGCGTAAGATATCAGAACCACTTTTTGTATGGTGACTATTAGTGTTAATTTTGACTGAGTAAACGGTAAACCAAAAATGTGGTTATTGGATAATATATACTGTTACGTTTACCAAGGCAATACAACACATAAAAAAAAAAAGCAAGTTTGAAGTAATCAAGTACTGCAGTCTATGTGCTCTACTTTTGACCCAGAGGGTTCAGGTACTAAAACTAGCAAACGTTGCCCATTGTTAGAGATAGAGACAAAGAGAGATACGGCCACGAGTAATAACTAATAAAGGGGTGTTCATATTCAAAGTTGTTTTTGTTAATCAATCTGGTCATTATTTTGTGGCATATATATGTACATGTTCTTTTTGTGGATGAACTGGTGTATATCAATTGAGTTATGGCTAAAGCGTGAGAAACCCAAAAATTAATAGCTTGCTAGGAATGTATAAGTGCCCAAAATAATTGTAAAGATAAAGATAACGAATAGTGAATAACGAATAACATTTGCATAGTGTGCGAATGCGTTTGTTTGTTTTTGCTTGTTGTGAATGCTGTGGTGTGATCGTTGTGAGAGTGTTGTTATTGTTATTGTTTAGTTTCATCCGACGAGAAAAAAGAAGAAGAAATAGTTTTAGATGAAAGAGAACAATATAATTTGGGACAAATTAATAAATCAAGTGGTACAAATTAAAGGGATATATAATCTATTCCGTAGTAAACAATTTGCAAATTATCAATTGATCAGTGATTATGATCATTATTTGAGTTTGTGATATAAAATACATATAAGATATGATTAGCCCAATGGCTAGCTTTTATATCAAACCTTATCACGTAAATTATATGTTTCGGTTGTCTAGCTAAGATGGAGACATTTAATTCCTTAACAAAAACAGTAACATTTGTTTTCCATTAAATAGCAAGTTGTGACTCTAAAAAGTTCAAATTCACATGACTTTTGCCCTCTATAATAAGTCATTTATGTAATTGAAGAAAGTTTTTTTCATTCATTCCTCTTCGTCACAATATACTCCCTTAATTTTGTTTTTTCGAATTTTCCTATCTAATAAATTACTTACAATAAAATATATAAAAAAAATAAAAAACTATGCACAAAATTCCAGCTGGAGAAGGGCGTATACGTACATGAACATGACAGGACAAGGCGCAGAGAGATAACGACTAGAAAGAAAAAAATGGATGACTGTATATTATACGAAGAACAAGACAGGCGTCGGGTAGTAACAATATAGGTGAGCCAAGTAAAAACAAAAATATAAACCTACATGTCACACGTCAAAAAGAATTTCTTTTTTTTTGTTTTCTGTTTTGTTTTTTTTTTTTGTCCGATAAAGACGTTTAAAGAAATGTCGAGACAAAATGAATATACTTACGTCAACAAAAAGAAAAGTAAAATTGCTAAAAATGTTTAATATCGTGCACACACATTATAAAAACAACACATGCACATAGTCCACCAATTTCTCAAATTATGTTTTATATATAATGTAACATATCATATTTCTCCACCGAAAATCTAGCAATTCCATTACAGTTGTGTTACCATTCTTCAGATTTTTTTGAGAGTCTATAATATTAACCACCAAAGAAAACCAAAATGACACGTGAAAAAAAAAGAAGCAAATGATAGCACACATGTTTCTTAATATTTTTTTGATAATAAAAGAGTGTACGTAGTAATATGTTTTCTAATTTGCTTCTTGAAACAGATGCTATTAATCTTTCATTTTTCGTCTATTTATTCGTCATCAATTAGTAATATCATTCTTACTGGGAAACGATTCACTAGCTAGGGATTTAAAAAAAAAAAAAAATTGTTTCCAATCGAAAATATGAAACGTGTTAAAATCCTTGCGTTGCGACACATGAAAAGGTGAGACGTGTTGCCGCTGATTTGTTTCGGCTATTTGATAAAAGGGTAAATATGTCCACTAAATCAAAGTCCCTAGGTCTAATTATGTTGCAACGGTCGATTGAGAAGGATAAGACAGAAGCTGCAGAAGAAGGTTCTAGTAGCCACGCTGCACCAAAAGACAAAGAAGTGAGCTGGCGTAAGGACCTGCAGATCGAAACGAGGAACGCCTTTGATTCTCTTGGTCTCATTCAAGATGATGACATGTGTAAGGAACACTAGCTAGGGTTAGCAATGTCTCCAACTTTGTATAAATAGAAGAGAAGCCACATTGTAAAACCTTAAGAGAGTATAATATGAAATAAAGAGATCTTTCTTCACATTACTATTGTATTTCTGTAAGGGTTTTTTTGTTCATTCGTAGATTAAAAAAACGAAAGTTGGCAAAAGATCAAAATAAAAAGTCGCCATTTTTCTTCACCAAAAATGACTACCGAGTCCGAAGATTCTCCAGCTCTAGTCGGCCAAAACCAAGTACCTCCACCTCCACCTCCACCTCCACCTCCACCTCCACCTCCAACGTTTCTCTCTATCGGCTTTGGCGGGCATTGTATGGGCATCCTTTTCTCCTCCTCTTTCAGTGCGCTCTTGGGGAATGGTGCGCTTATGAGGCCACTGGGAAGTCAAAGCCTTTAGGATTTCTCTTGGGTCTCAGCATCTCTCAAGATATCCTTTATCTGGTGGTCATTTACTATCTTCATCGGAAGATGGATGCAGTAATTAAAGAACTGGTGTCGACATCACTAAGTATATCTCAGAGCCTTGCAAGTTATGGGAATAATCGGCGTTCTTAGGCTCTTTGTCTTCATCTCCGCCGTTCTGGAGAAGAAAACAGGGTTGGATGGTTATTCAACATCTTTTTTTCCTGCTGAGCTATTTTCACGTGATCTCCCTTCTGAAGCTTTTAAGAATCGATGATGTTCTCTGCTTGTCAGACAGCCTCTTAGCCATTGCTATCATGGTGGCAGCTAGATTGGACCACGTGAGTGCCGTTGAATAAACCTGCCACATCCATGCTCGAATAAACGAAGGCACCACTTTTCTCATCACCAACGGCACCACCGTTCCTGTCAACGGCACCGTAATCTCATTCCAGCTTATAAGTGCTGCCGGGTTCGTAGGCCATGAAACAAGAACCGTGTTTTCTTATCTCTGTGCTGCGGCGTTAGTATGCTTCAGGATCTCCAAACAGTACAAGAAAACATGCAGTTTGTGACTACAGTTTGTGACTCTTTTTTGGTCACAAATAATTGTAACGTTTTTGGGACGAATTTATGACTAATAGAAGACTACATAAACAACGGTTGCAAAACAGTCCCAAAATTACAACAAACCGTTGTAGTCTCCAAATCGTCTCATATTTGTGACTATTATAAGACTATATTATTGTAGTCCTAAAATAATCGTAAATTGTGACGAATTAGAGACGCTTTTTATGGTCGAGAGTTTCAGTCACAAAAGTAGTCCCAAAATTGTTACTTATTTGTGACTTCAGGTATTTTCTTTATATCAAATTTTTACTCATTAATTTAAGAAATATTTTTAATAATTCTACGAGTGATTTTCAAATCATATGTTTTTTCTTTTTCTTTTTGGAGGCTTTAATTTTTTTTTTTGTCTCACAAAATAGTGTCGCAAAACGGTCACATTTTGAGACTATTTTGTTAATTATTTGTGACTATTTTGTGATTACATTGCTACTAACACCTGAGATTGTGACGAATTTGCTTCTTTTTACCAGCATCTAATAATTGTTTATGTATATTCAACAATAATGAATTATACAATTTGTGAATGTATTTATTTCTACATTGGTATGAATCACTCTAGACAATGAATCATTATTATATCAAAAATAGATCTACTTTCAAATGTTTAGGAAAAAATATTTGCAACTTACATAACATGTATAAGTATTACATATGATTTCCATATATTGTTTGTGATTGTTTTGTAATTTCTAACTTTACTTACTATATCAAGTTTTTACTTATTACACTCATAGATAGTAGTTATAATTCTTAATATGAGTGCTTGTAAAATCATTTGCAAAATTTTGTGGCCCTTAAACTTAAAATTTGATATGTATAAGTTTGTGATTCATAGAATAAGGTCACAAAACAGTTACACTTTGCGACTATTGTACTAATACAGTCACATATTTGCGACTAGTTTGCCACCACTTTGCTACTAACACCTGAGATTGTGACGAATTTGCTACTTTTTACCAAGGCCTAACGAATTTATTTATATATTCAACAATAAAGAATTGTAAAATATGTTAACTTATTTGTTTCTACATAGATATGAACTATTTTAGACACTGAATCATTCTAATATCCAAAACACTTAAATTTCCAATGTTTAGAAAATATATTTGCAACTTACATATATAACATGTATAAGTGTTACATGTGATTTTTATAGAATTTCTAACTACATTGAGAATTCTAATATGAGTTGTAAAATCATTTGTAAATCTTTGTGGCCCTTCAACTTAAAATTTTATATGTATAAGTTTGGACTATAAGTGCTTTTGAATGCTTATTACCAATTATTGCTAGTCATTTTATTTTAATCATAATTATAAAACTCGAATAATGTAACTCTTATGTATATATATATATATATATATATATATATATATACTAAAAACAGAAATCCATCACTTTAAAAAAAATCAAAATGTTTTCTTTATAAATCTAATCAAAATCTAATCGATTAAATTTAAATCTAAATCAATTCTAATACTTTATAAATCCATACCCCCAATATCTAAAAATTATAACATAAAATGATAGCAAATTACCAATTTTATCAAAAAAAAAAAAAAAGAGGAAAATATCTCATTGGCTAATTTTAAATGGCAAGGATTGTCATTAGTTTATCATCCACCATTGATGAAGTCAATCCAATGGACAGAAATCATTTTTATCATTAGTTTATCATCTTCTTTTCTCCTTCCCTTCTACTCATCGTGTCTTTCCTTTTCTTTCTAAAGAAAATCATTTTTTTTCTCTTTTCCTCATCCTCTCTCTTTGTCGCCTTCTCCTCAGGATACCAAAGGAGCAGAGTTAAACGTGGTTTCTATACCGGCCGTCGGGTCTAGTACAGCAACCGCGTCAGTGAAGACGGTGGAAACAAGTTTGTCTCTTTCTCTCTCTCCGTTCTTAATCTGTTTCTGAACCCATCGTTGCTGAGAATAGATCTGGAGAAATTCTATGTGTTTTAATTATTTATTTGATTTGTATTTTAGGTCTCAACGACAGATCTGAAGAATCAGTGTCAACAACGACTTCAGAGGTGGTGGATCTGAAAACCCTAGTGTTAACGACGTCAGAGGTGGTGGATCTGAAGATCCTAGTGTCAACGACATCGGAGATGATGGTGGTTGCTCGCACCGTTTACCACCACCACTACATTTCGAATTTTCTGCCAGTTCACCATCAAAATATATCGATTTCTCCACAGTCGCATATCTGGCACTCCGGCCGCCGCCACCGTTTTGTTCTCCGTCGCTGCAATAACACATCTCCGGCGGATGCCAATCTATAGATATAGTTGTATAGATATATTGTATATATATATAATGAATTTACCAAAGAAATAAAAACTATTTTTAATTTCATTTTCTTGTATAAATTTTTTTTTTTTTTTTTTTAATTTATGTAGTTTGTCGCAAAAGGGTCAGGAATATAGGACTACATATTAGTCTTAATGTAGTCGCAAATTTAAGACATAAAATGAAGTCATATAGTGATCAGTATTTTGTGACTATATGGGGACCAATAAATTTTGCGACCAAATTTTAACGACCATTGAAGACAGTCACAATGTAGTCATATATAGTGCATTTGCGACCATTTTAGGACGATTTTTGGAGTCCCAGACAGCTTGTTTTCTTGTAGTGAAAATCCCGTACGTATACGTAAAACCAGAAGCTGACGCTAACGAAGGAGGTAACGAGTGAGGCAACGAAGGAGGCAACGAAGGAGGTAACGAAGGAGCTAACGTTGGTGAAGAAGTCGGAGTTGAAATGGTTACATATCCATGTGACGAGTCTGGTTTGCTTTCCGTTTGTTATAAACCTAATAATAATTGTATGAAGACTTGTAGTTAATATGGTAAGACTTAATTTTCCTTTTTTTTTTTTTTTTTTTGATGTGGTAATCACTATCTGAAATTATTCATTAATCACTATCTGAAGCCTTTCTGGAAAATTTTATAGTTGAGAAAAAATAAATGTTTTCTTTTGTTAGTGAACTCGTGCGTTGAACGGTTTTGAAAAATTGTAGTATCATTTTCTTCATGCCACGACATTTCCCTTTCTGTTTTGCAATTATTTTTAAAAATAAATTTGTTTTTCTGATTTGTCAAAATTTGATTGGTGAAGTTACTTATGCCATAAAAGATATATAATTGATGTGAAACAAGAGAAAAACAAAAACAAATAAAACGAATTATACCTACTGAGTATTATATATTCTCATGTTATATATATAGGCAGCCATTGTTACTAAAAGTATACACCAAACATAGTAACATAGATATTCACATTCGTAAGTATTGATGAACTATTATAATAGTACATTTTAAGATTTGAACCGTTGCTGCTCTTGTCCATTTACATTAATATTACTATACTTTTTTAAAAAGAAAATTAATTTTATTATTTTCCCATTTTTCCTCTCTTCTTCACAATAGCTCTCTCTCTCTCTCTCAAAAATAATATTCTTTCTAATTCTTGTAAAATTAATATATGGTGTAATTTCACGATATTATATAAAAATGTATATAATTGAGCTAAAATAATTTAATTGATACGGCTTATTTTGGTTAAAACATCTCTGCATTATAGACCTCAACAAAAAAACTGAAGAGTAACAGCAGTGTTATGACAACACAACATAATAGTATCTAGCAGTAACCAAATTTCATATGCGATAAATAAATACAAAATTTTGTAATTTTCCATTCGAACTTAAATAAACATCAGTGTTATGAGTGATGACCAACCATTGACATCTAGCGCTTTCTCACTATCATTGGCTCTTGACTTCATTGTTGAATGTTTTTGCTAATAAAATATTTTTAAGTGTTTATATGATAGCAAAAAGGATTCTTGTCTAAGACCTTTTCTTGTAGATTTTACACTTTGGATAAACGAAAAATAGAATCTGATAATTTTCTAAACAATACTAATAAGCGAACTCAAAATCCCTAACCTTTTTTTATCCTATTTGTTTTTGCACATAGAAAAACATGACTTGTGCACATGTTTAGTTACATGTTCACTTCTTCTTCTCACTTAATTATCTCGTTCTCGGTTGCAGAAACTCTTCTTGAAGCTCCCTCATCTCCGATCCATTAGAACCAAAAAGAGATGCAGAAGCAGATCTCTCATCTCTAACATAAAACGAGCTGAGCTGATGAAATACAAGAAGACCAAAATTTATCAGATAAACAATAATTATCTTTGTGTCTTGTGCGCGGCCATGAAAAGAACCAGCAAGCAAGTATATAGGTTATAATGTAACTTTCTTACGAATGTAGAGCGTTTAACTTACGATGTGACATGCAATAATTTCTTATTTCCGCTTGTTGACATCATCTAATTCTCTTCATTGTGTTAGGGATTATTGCATGTCACATCGTAAGTTAATTGAGTGAGAAGAAGATGCAAAAAAAATTTTAGCTTCTCACCACATGTCTCTCAAAGAAAACGTCATTCATTTGTCCACTCTTTGTTTATGTTTCTTTTGTGTGCTATAACCATAATGTGTTGCTTTCGTTTATGTCAGTGCTTTTCTTCTTTGGCCTTCAAGTGCTTAATTAATGTCAATGTGTTTTTTCATCATGTGTTGAGTTTTCTATAAGCGCGGAAGTTTGATAACTTTAAGCTAGAAGTTTAACACAAGAAATTTAACGAGTTTCCGGCCTCTAACCGGTACGTCTCGTGTGGGACTCTCCCCACAAACTTCATTATCCAGTAAAAGGTATTATACAAGCAAGAACAAGAAACTAGAAGGAGCGTACAATCTCAAGCATACACAAAGAACACAAAGATAAAGACTTGAACTCTCTTTGTTTCTTAACTCTCAGTTGCTTCTTATTGTCTCTCTCAACTTCTCTCTGTTTCTCTTGCGTCTCTTGTGGTACATCTCTTATGGCACACTTTTTCTCTACCTTGAGACCTAAGCTGTTGTAATCCTTTTATAGCCAAACCCTAAAGTTTGTTCTCTGTTTCTTTTGCAGCCAAGACAGTAGGACCAGCTTCTCCTTAAGCCCATATGATAATAGGTTTGGTCAGAATTGGACTGGACTTGACTGAGGCCCATTTTTCACATCATGACTTGACGAACAAGTTTCTCTTTCTAAAATCCCAACGGGAAAGCTCTTGGACAATATATAGAAATCTTTGGGAATCTTAACAAACTAATATGTCTCTTTTATTTTGTTCTGATTTTGTTAGTTAACTGTGATTTTGAAGAATCTTTTGAGTAGCGGATAATAGTCAAAAACCCTTATATTAGTTCATCATCCCTAGATTAGATCTCCGAAACCCCAAAAAGGAAGAAGAAAATGAGAAACATAATGGAGAAGATGATGAGTAAGAGAGATGTGATTGTATGCAGAGGAATATGGTATGTTGCGACTCTACTCTCGCTCTTTGGCCTCTACATATCCCTCAATCTTTTCTGGCCACCTGGAGACTCGTCATCGTTGTCTCGGTTCCTCAGGGACGGCGCGGTCAGTGTCACAACGTTTTACGCAGTGACGCTACTCAGATATCTCTTCTTTACCGATCCTCCCTCCACTTGGTACAAGGAGTTTACTACACCTAGAGAGAGGATTCCTCAGGTTGTGTTCTCGGAGCTTTCCATGTACCTACTCTTCTCATCGCCGATAAGTTATGTCCTGTTGACGAAGAATAAGCCGTTTTCCTTGTACGTGTCGTTATTCACCGTATCGTTGTTCACCGGAGGGATAGGGCTTATTCAGCTATCGGATAAGTTTAGGATGGAGATGATACATGCTTTGCTCACGCTCTTCTTTGGTTGGTTATGTGCTCTTTTTGGCATCTTGGGAACTATAGACGTCTATAACGGATTGGCGTTGGTGCTTGCCGGATTTTTGTGTACTTTTTCCCTTTGGATCCTTTGCTATAATTTCCCCTAGGAGGACTAGGACTTGGAGCTCTTTAATTTGTTCAAAGAGGAAAAGCTCACATTCTTTCTAGTTTAGAGCAATCGGTCCTTTCAAATTACTATCTAAATAAATGGTATTGTTTGGTCCACAAAACCTCCACTGATGATCAGTTTATGTTACCTTCTCCTTCTTCTTCTTCTCCTTTGCCATTTTAGCTATAAAAATTACACTTACGTATTACCCTTAATTATTCTGGAATCTGGACTAATCGGATGCTAGCTAGATGCATGCGGCTAAGGAAAGAATGAATCCTTAATTAATTAGCCATAACCAAAAGAGCCCTGGATTCTTGTTTCGACTCAAGGAATGTATACAAACAAAGACACTCAATGATTCTCTTCTTAGTACTCTCATCTCTCTACTTCCACATGAACTCATTCATTAATCACATTTAACAACTAGTACGATTCATTTAAGTTAATAGCCAGGTAACCAAAACACAAGTCACTATTTGTTGAAAAGAACATGAAAGCCAATGAAATGAAACAAAAGAAAGATAGATGCAAGAAGAAACAAATCAAACTAACTAGTATTTATTTGTCTACCGCTGCATCACCCTCGGAGACAAAATGGCAGAGGCAACGACACCGTCCAAATCTCGCTGTTGTGAAATCAAGACATGAGTAAAATAGGAACCGATTTTGATTATAGCACGAGTGACATGAACAAATCATAAAGAGGCTAATAAAAGCATTGAAAAGCCATAGTTATTTATTAGACGATAAGTAGCAAAACACAAAACTAATAATTGTTCAAAAGAAGATGATGATGAAAGAAACAAATTATACATGGAAGTAACTAAAGATGAATTTCTTTCTCATTGCCCGGGTGGTTGATTTGGAGTTGCACTAAGCTTGGAACATAAGAAGAGCACACAGGTGCGACAGCAAGTTTATTCAAATACCGAGTTTCTCCGAGATTCACAGATTTGTAGTAGCCATCTTGTCCAGTGATATAAGCTGTTTGGTATCCCCTTTTATGATCGTGAGCTAGATCAAAAACCACAGCAACATTCTCCTCCTCATCAAAGAGAAAACTCCCACCATATAGGTCAATTGAAAAATGATTAAGGCATTGTAACTTGCTCCACGACACCTCATATGGATCAATCATGTTCGTAATCCAAATCTCCCAGTGAATATTGTCATGATATAACACAGCGAGCTGCTCTTCTCTAACACAAGATAGAGACATAAAGATACAATCACAAGAAGGTAGACGCAGATTCGGTCCAAAACTCTCTGTTGTAAAATCAAAAGAGACTAAGATATCCCAGACATCCATGTTTTCACCCAAGGGTTCAGCCAAAAAATAAGCATGTCCCTTCAAAGAAACGCTGCGTCGACCAAAGGGTATCTGACACTCCCAGTCGGGAGTGACATCAAAAACACTCCACGAATTAGAGCTAAAATCATAGATTTCGTAACCAAGAACCGTTTCCCGCTCACCGAAAATTCTCAAGATTTTGTGGTTACGGTTCTTCTTGTCATAACCGATAGCATACCTGTCGAAGACGTCGAAATTTTGTCTGGGATGGATCCACATGGTTTGACCCAAATAAGGATTCCATACCAAGAGCCTTGGCCTGTCCAGTAGGACGCACAGCAATAAACCGTCACAGTGAAGGATTTCAGTTACCTTTATCTGATCGAGTACACTTACTTGCTTTACAGATGGATTAACAGAATCGTCGTCGTCGTCGTCGCGGATTCCTTGGAGATCAAATTTCATTGAAAAAACGCTATTCTCCATCCTCAGGAACCCCATCAACTGATTCGTCCTTGCTGCTTCTGCTTTTTTACCAATAATCTGATTTCTCGATAAATCGTTCCATTCTTTGCAAGTTGATCGTATTGCTTTGAGAGATGTAAACGGAACCCTAGAGAGTATCTCCTCCTCTACCAAGTCCCTTGGAAGATTTTCCATTCTCTTATCTCGTTCGTCCTTCTTTCCCAGCTGTAAGATATAAAAACACCTTCGCTTTTAGGCCTGTAATCTTATACAGTATCTTATATACACTTTGGTTTTCAAATTTAGTAATTCATGTACTTGTGACATGTGTCAAGTATATGGATAATATTTTAACTTGAAAAGAAATTTTATTTAATAATTATTAGGAAAAAAATCCTAAAAATAAAATGATTACAATTAATATTTTTAAAAAGTATATAAAATCAAAAGTAATCTATTATATCACTAATTCTAAAGGAAAGTTATCTATTAAATTACTAATTTCAATAAAAAAATATGTGCAATTAATAAGGAAAATATTTACAATTAATAAGGAAAATATTTGCAATTTAATTGCAATTATTATTTATTGTAATCATATAGTAAAAAGTATATTGATAATATTTTAACTTGAAAAGAAATTTTATTTAATAATTATTAGGAAAAAAAATCCTAAAAATAAAATGATTACAATTAATATTTTTAAAAGGTATATAAAATCAAAAGTAATCTATTATAACACTAGTTCTAAAGGAAAGTTATCTATTAAATTACTAATTTCAATAGAAAAATATGTGCAATTAATAAGGAAAATATTTACAATTAATAAGGAAAATATTTGCAATTAAATTGCAATTATTATTTATTGTAATCATATAGTAAAAAGTATATTGATAATATTTTAACTTGAAAAGAAATTTTATTTAATAATTGTTAGGAAAAAAAATCCTAAAGATAAAATGATTAAAATTAATATTTCTAAAAGGTATATAAAATCAAAAGTAATCTATTATATCACTAATTCTAAAGGAAAGTTATCTATTAATTTACTAATTTCAATAGAAAAATATGTGCAATTAATAAGGAAAATATTTGCAATTTAATTGCAATTATTATTTATTGTAATCATATAGTAAAAAGTATATTGATAATATTTTAACTTGAAAAGAAATTTTATTTAATAATTATTAGGAAAAAAAATCCTAAAAATAAAATGATTACAATTAATATTTTTAAAAGGTATATAAAATCAAAAGTAATCTATTATATCACTAATTCTAAAGGAAAGTTATCTATTAAATTACTAATTTCAATAGAAAAATATGTGCAATTAATAAGGAAAATATTTACAATTAATAAAGAAAATATTTGCAATTTAATTGCAATTATTATTTATTGTAATCTATTAAATTACTAATTTCAATAGAAAAATATGTGCAATTAATAAGGAAAATATTTACAATTAATAAGGAAAATTTTTGCAATTTAATTGCAATTATTATTTATTGTAATCATATAGTAAAAAGAAATTTATACATAAAAGTGATTAAAGTATAAAAAGGTTTCAAGTGTTAAAATTAGTGATGCTGAAAAAAGTGTTACAATTAGTGATTAACACAATATAAGAAAAATAAGATAATCAAAATAAGAAATTAATGTAATTTTCTTAAGTTTTTCAATCGGTGAATGATTTTGATAGCGTATTCAATATTATGTTATTATATAAACCTTGATTTTCAAAGTTATAACTCATGTGATCGCGACACGTGTCAATTTTTAACAATTAAAAATTTTGTCATGTGTTATACAAAAACTTAATTTGTTTAAACATATTTATAAATTATAAGAAATTAAAATTTTAAACAATTTAATAAATATAATAGATAGTTCATATATTACTAATTCTATAAGAAAAAGAATTAAGAAATAATACAATTAATTATTATAATACCATAATTAAATAAATTATACTGTCAATTATTAATCCTAAAAGAAAAAGGATTGTAGATACTCATTTTTACATAAACAAATATTTTTCTCATAATAACATTTTTGAATTTTTGATTAATTTATGATAGTGTTAGAATAATTTTATTCAAAATTAGTTGGACAAGTAGTAAAACTATTACGTATGAGATTACAAAATATGAAACAAATATATTTAAGATATTGTTACTTTTACAAATATGAGATAAAATTAGATTATAGTTTTTTCTTTGAAAATTATGTTTTATTAATTTTTAGTTTTTTAAAAAAATTAAGTAAGATATAAATTTGATACAATGCATATTTTTTTGATATGAAAATTATAAATGTTACTAATTGGGATTGAGTGCATAGAATTAAAATCTAATTTTATTATATGTAATATACAAAGAAATTGTATTGCAAGATGGAGTGTGAGAACTCTAAATCAAGTTTCTTTAAAAAATAAATGAAATAAAAATAATATTTTGAATATAACTTAAAATTTCACATATTTTTCTTATATCCGCGTTAATACGCGGGCTTAATCTAGTATATAATAATAAAGTAAAGTTTTTACTTTTCACGAGAATGTGACATTTGGCATTCTAAGTAATTGACATGTGTCCACTCATCCTTATTTTTATAATTTTGAATATAATCCAATTTCATTAATCAAAAAATAATAATTTAAAATTATATATTCAGTTTCCTATAATTTGCATTAAATTTTGTGTATAGGCTACAAATGGCTATAACTACATAAAATATATACATTTAATATTATTTTTTAACAAATTTTAAATTGTATTTAAGGTTAACAAACAAAACATTCAAAATTATTGCCATGCATTAAAATGTTGACTTCATATTTGTTCATATTCATTTTTTTCAGTTTTTAAACAAAAAAAATTATTTCCAATTGAAATATAAATAAAACAAATTATGTCATATATATTTAACTCACAATTTAATATAAAACTGAAAAAAAATTCAATTAAACTACAACTAAAACACATCCAATCATATAAACTTAACTCACATTTTAATATAAAACAGAAAAAAAATATTTCTAACTAAACCACAAATAAAATTCATTTAATCATATAAATTTAACACACACTTTAATATGAATCTAAGATAAAAATATATATATATATATATATTGTCCCTATTGTCCCTAAAACAAATATTCTCCAAATCAATCTATCAAAAATATAATAATGGCACAGGCCAATGCATGTCAAATATGGAAACCTTAAAAACCAAAATGAATAAGCCTCCCTTGTGTTTTCTAAAAAAAAATTCTCTCTTTCCTATTACATCTATATAGTTTAATTATCATCACTTATACGAAAATCAATATTAGTTATGATAAAATAAATTATTTCTTACAAAGCTGGTTGAGGTGATGAATGTGAATCGGAATTTACAACCACATAACAGATATTTACAATCGGAATTATTTCTAATATAACAGATATTTTTTTATACCACATAACATAATACTAATGCTTTCTTCAACACAAATATTTTAGACCACTTATTCACAACACACATACCTGAATTGGCTGAACGTACACACGTTTTAACCCTTTAAAAATAGGGAAAAGCGTTCATGTTTGTTGTGCTGTTAATCAAAATGTAAATTTTCTTAGAAAGAGTATATGTCAGATTACCAAATAAATAACAAAATAGTTGAATTACGAAATAGTGGCATCAATTTTCATTATGCTACTAGATTTTAACCCGCCGTGACATTTAAACTAAAATATAAAAATTATAAGCTGCATTTGTTTGTTTTATTTAGTGTTTAAAATTGTATAAGTGTATTTTGATAGTTACTATTAGGATTTAACCCGTAGTATACAGAAAAATAATTTATTTTTACATAATCATAATTTAATCAAGTTAATTAAATATGTCTAATATTTTAATATTGATAAATACTTTAATGAATAATTTTGTAGTACCAAAATAATGATATTTCAAATTTACATTAATACTAATTCAAATCGGTGAAGCTATATAACCCCGTGAATTTGAAGGATAGACCAAAAATAAAATAAGAGGTATTGAACCCAGAGAAGAGTAAACAAAAAAAGGGGGAAATACATTTATAAAGCATAAAAACTTTTAAAAGTCAGCTACTTTAGACTGTTTTCCATTAGCAAAATAACATAGAGGTCACAACCTTATCATTCAGCTATGGCATAGGATGATGGGAAGCATAGAAACTGCTCCAGATTTGGTGATTCCTCCATGACATCTCGACATATTTCATCACAGTTGTATATGTACACCTGCCAAATGAGCATAGCAAATAGGTGCATCTTTTTATATTGCTGGTGATGCTAACTTGAGAATAGGGGTCAACATTATTTATAGGTGGATATATTCAACTTATAGGTGGACATATTCAACTTAATCTCATTAATCACCACATTCAATTCTAAAATACTATAATTTTGTTCCAATTTCCTATATATAAAAATGGTATAAAAAACAAATTAATTAAAACAAATTAATAACTATAAAATTGCATTATATATATATGGGAATATGCCAAGTTTATATTATCAGATTAATTTTGATTGATTTTAAGTCATTAATTTTTTTATACGATTTTATATATAGAAATTCGGGACAAAATTATTGTATTTTAGAATTGAATGTGGTAATTAATTAGGAAGATAGAAAATCAAATGTAGCTGATTTATAGGCTCCTCATAAATTTATATTTTAAAATCGATTATTGCAAAGAATTTGTAGAGAGATTTTAGGAGAATGAAATTTGGGAATTTTATTTCAGATTTAATAGGGAGATAAATTAGGAAATCTTTGTTTTTGTTAATGGAAAAGAGTTGAAATGATTTTTTCTTGTTTTATAATTTTATTAAAATAAATATTAAATTACAATGGCACGAGATGTAAATAATTCTCAACTTCAAGCCTTCTTTGCTAAAGTTGCTGTGAAAATAATAATATAGATATATTATGTATTATATGAAATATATACAATTTTGCCTCCCACACACAAACTCATGTATGTAGTAAGAACACATATATACACACATAAACTTTTCTCTTTCCCTCTTTGTTGGGTGTTTGTACTTTGTACTCACTTCGATTCTATTAGCCGTTAGCGTGATACATGACTTACACTTAATAATATAACAAATTTATGTAATACAACAACGAAGTTCATAAATTGAAAACATAACAAAACAAATAATTTTATGTATATTCAGATTTATTGAAAACACGATTAAACATCTAAACAATTAAAAAAAAACAAGCAAAACTCCTTGTAATATATAATTTACTTTCCTTTTTCCCTTTCGTATATAATTAAGTTTTTTTCCTTGTCCTTTTCAGTAATTTTAACGTGACAGAGAAGCTTAAGACTCTGTGTAGCTTTAGTCCTTTTCACTATATATCAAACTGTTTCTATATATAATAGTAATTAACGTGGAGTCAAAAGAAGACGTGTATCAAAGGTTCAACCACGAGTTAAAGAACATAGTCAAACAAATATTATATATCTGAAGAGAGAGAGAGAGAGATAGAGAGATGTTTTTTTTGCTAGGAAACGCTGATTCTCTATATTTCATTGTTTTGTATACATGGCGCAGTTTCAGAAACATAAAAGAATGCCCCCAAAAATGACAAAAGGAAATAAGGCAAAGCCGAAACTATGTGACGGGGTTAGTAAAGAATATGAACTTATCTTGACAAGTTCAGGTTTCTCTGGGAAAATGAGTCACAAACTACTGACAAAGAAAGAAACCTGCAACAACACGGGGCTGCTAAAGGAGAACGCATTACCCTGCAACAACACGGGGCCTGCTTCGGCCTTTCCGTGCATTAGCTATGACACTGATCAACGCACCACCTGTGTCTAGTACTGAGTTGGCACCCATTAGCTTTAATCCAAGAGAACTGATCAGATAGGACAGTTTGCTTCCATTACTATGTTCGTCCAATTCTTGGAGCTTGTTAGCTTGCTCCCGGGAAAGAATAGTGTAAAGCTGAAGTCGATTAGTTTGGTCGTCTTCAAAGTTTTCAAAACAAACTCTGACTAATCCAATTGATTTCGGATCGTCGGTTAATGGGTTGAAGACAAATGACAACTTCCCAGTTGCAATGTCGGGTCTTCTGAACAGATCTTCAAGAACATCGATGTTAACTCCACTGTATCTTTGAACAGGTTTCTTTGGATAACTGCGGAAAAAATTCGCAACGTGTAGAATCCGCGAGGCTTCTCTTAAACCGCTTAAGTAGGCACCATGCATTGTGGCTGGATGTTGCCTTGTAGTGGCCTCACCAGCAAAGAATAGTCGGTTTCTTACACTTTCAGCTAGAATATCGTAGTCCACTCCAGATGAACCAACCCTTACATGAGAATATGACCCATATGACAAAGGATCACTTCCCCATCTTGTGCAGATTGTCTGTATTGGGTCAGGCACAACAACACCTTTAGGACCATATATGCCTGCAAATATTTTAAAAACATTGTTATAACGAAATCTTGGGAGCAGCAAAAGGCTGATGACGTTATAAAACATTACCTCTGAGTTTTTTTAAAACACGATGAAGTAAAGCAGATGGTTCTGTCAACTCAAATCTCTGAGCAGCTTCTCCAGCAACTAAGGCAACCAAGGCAGGGCCACCAGAGACTGTATGGTAGGCATAGAACAGAAAGAACTCTCCTCGGTCGATGCTACTCTCGTTGAGGCATCCAAAGGTGTCTAACTCTTCACCCCAAAAGACAGACGGGAAAAGCATGGCAACTTTGTTCAGAAGCCCAAACCCCAACCTGTCAATGGCTGCTTGTTTTCTTCTAGGTAACTCTGGCTCAAACTTGATAGATTTTTTCTTCAGGACACCAAGCGGCACGGTGCAAAGAATCATGTCAGCTTGAAATATCTGGCTGCCAGAAATGACTTCAACTCCTCCGTCTCCATACTTGATAGTATCAACGCTTTTCCCGTACATTATGGGTAACCCTTCAGCTAATGCATTTATCAGTCTCCAGTTCCCACCAGCAAGAAAACAATGATCCCCACCCATTTCATATGGATCATCCTGATCCCAATAAGCAGCTGAAAGATTCGAAAGACACCCAGCGTTAGCATATTCCAAGTTAGCAAGATGCCAGTCAAAAAGTTTCTTTTCCTCAGGATCTTTAGCTACACCGTACAATACCCTGAGAGTCTCCAAGACTTCACCCAAAGAAATCTTCTTAGCTGCCCCGTCCATCATCTCCCTCACTTCAGTGACCTTATCAAGCAGTTTATTGAAACCAAACTCAACATTGGAGTCAGCTACCTTATCAACAATTGCTCCTTCCGAAGTATACAAAGGACAGTTATCTCTAACCTTGTGAAGAGGAATAGAAAGCTGTCTCGCAAGAACTCCAAGTGGGTTCGCATGTAGACCCGTGATAACACTGCCACCGAGTTCAACGGCTGCAAATCTATCCTTATCTCCCATCTTATGAGTATACACTCGTCCACCAGGACGACTCCTACCTTCTAAAACAAGAACCTTGAACCCAAATGACAAGAGCTGCCTTGCAGCAGCCAAACCAGCAAGTCCAGCACCAACAACAATGACTGATCCCTCGGTACCCTCATCAGGAATGTAAGGCCCAAACAATGGAGAAACCCCAAAATTGATGTAACCATTAAACAAGAGAAAATCATAAGCAGCTGAAATTAAATGCTCACAGTCACTACTAACAGTTTCTCTAATCTCATCTTTGAGTAGCCACATCCTAACGTTATCCCTCCACCTAGCTACTATATGATTCCGAACAACAATGTAATCGTTCTGCTCTTTCCCGCCCAATTCTCTTACGACACCAGCTCGAATCTCTTCTTCAAGCAATTCGTCGATTGGGAAACCCACGGACAAGGCTATTAGAGCCTCCGTCTCTGTTTCTTTCTCCAAATCTTGCTTCGTCCTGAACTTTTTCTTCAGATTCCCACCTATTTGCTTCTCAATCAATTCATCCATCGCATTCTCGTCGTAGTTCTTCCTACTTACTTTTCTCCTCAACGTTCTCCTCGTCGCTGTTCCATCCGACGCCGGATTATCCATTTCCGTTTCAATCCTTAAAAACCAAATCACACAATCGCTTCGCTAAAACCTAGAAACACATTAACCCTAATCCCATCGTCGTTTTTTTTTTTAACACTTTAAACAAGCAAGCAATCGATTCCCATCTACCTCCGAGATCAATTCCAGAAATTTCTACAAACGAAAATAGCTTCGTCTCTAAATTGATCGGAGAAATCCGTCCCCCGTCGGCAAATCTTTCTTGCTTTTTTCCGATCTTCTTTCAGTTACGAAATTTGAACCTGCGCCGGCCTATACGTGGGCCTAATTGTATAAAAGATATAAGCCCATTGGGTCCGTTCAGTGATGTGGTATGATAAGTGTGTGAAATAAATAAAAAACACCGACAAAAACGGCATCGTACCAATATGAACTGCTTTCATACATAAAGAGAATTAGACCGCAACGGTTTGTTGTTTACACTATACGGCTGTTACTATTCAAACTTTCTATGTAATCTCTATTTCAATTTTAATAAAGTTAAGCAAGATGTTAAAATAAAATAACAATAGGAATGAAGATAGTTATATGTCATTGATTGAAGTATGTAACCAAAGAGGCCAATACAAGAAGTGATGTATGTATTGTGAAACACAAGTGTTGTTATTTCATCACAAACACATATCATTACAATTGTCCATGTAGTGTTACATAATCTTTAAAGTGTAACATTTGTCATTACATCTTTCTACTTGTTATTACCAAAACTAATGGATATATGACTCATGTGTTTTGTAGTTCATTATAAATAAAGAGTTATAGAAGAGAGATATGTATAAATTTTCTTTGATCAATAATGCTCCCTAATATCTCTCACTCTAGTGGCTTCTATCTCTCTTTATTATTTCTTGCTTTCTTTACAAAATATTACAAACACATATAAATGTTTTATAGTTATAACTTATAACAATATGTATGTTAATGGTGAAGATAAAGAGAACCTATATATATATATATATATATATATATATATATATTTTTATGTCGTGTAAACTCTATTTCATTAAGTTGGTGACATGACACTTCCTTCTAAGATGAGCCTTACAGCAATCAAGAAACATACATGAAAAGATAGCAATACAAAGATCGATGGTTCCTAGCAAACCACAACATCCCAACAAAACAAATAGGATACAAACAACTAGATAAGCTAGTACAAAGATAAAGGGACATAAAAGCCAAATAGATAGTGTGAACCGTAAGGAAGTTAGTCCACATGAGATGGCAAAAAGATGTCCAAGAAAGATTTGTCGGTTGAATACAAAGATTTCAACGAGTCCGAGAACATGGATATTTATTAGTGTGGGTCATTGTCTCTTCTCTTCATCACACTATGAAACTAAAAAAAATTGACATTTCGCTCCAATTCACACAATATTGATTTTCCACATCTCTACCAATATCTGGGAATCACTCAGACATAACGTCAAGTCAACCAATGTTACTTATTTGAAGTCAATGTTACTTATTTGAAGTCGTAGTCTTTCCTTTCTTCGTTAAAAATGTTCAAGTGCTTTAAAACAGAAGCAAAATTAATGAAAAATTCATAATTTCAGTACGAACTTAATAATTCCATGTCAGGGGATATATGTGAAGATAAGATAATTTATACGTTCGAGGACCTAACTTAATGTCCATATTGATTTAAAATGCTAGCCGCCAAAAAACTATTCGGCTTGATATATTATGTTGGAATGTTGGATTCGCTTGCCTAGGAGAAAGTATGAATCGTTCATCTTATACCTTAGCATTGTGTAGATGGTATACGAAATTTATCTTCTTCGAAACTGTAAACAGTAAAATCTGAGACACGTAAATATCATATTACACTTGACACATTCGACTATCATATGCTAATGTAACAATTTCTTTTCTCAGAAATGTTTAGGTTCAAATATATCTGGCAAACAATTGAAAAAGAAAAAGAAAAAAGTAAAAAGTGAAAGGGTTCTTTATTTTCACTGAGTTTGACTACAATTTCAACTATTTTAAAAATGTAACGTCCGTTACGTTGGTAAAGAATTAGAAATCGTCGATGTTGGGTCTATAAAAAACAAATGAACCCATAGAAAAATATGTGTTGTGTTCGGTTTTAAGTAATATTTGCAGTTTTATCATTTACCTCTCCATCAGTCTTCAAAAAAAAATTTTCCCGCAGCCTTTTGCTCTTCGTCTTCCAAAGATCCCAGCTTGTTTACTCGAGGTGCCATATTCATCGGATCACGTCTCACCGTGAAATTCAGATCCTGCAAGTAATATCGATATCAGCTAAGCTGAGAAGAAAAATACCTGATATGTCTGCACTTAAGAATAAATACCCGTAGTAACTTGTTCATTCCACTTGGAAGTGATTGTGGAGCATGGCCAATTCCAGTAACATATGGCTCCCCTTCAAATAGAAGCACTCGATCCGCCAGATAGTACAGCATCATTAAGTCATTCTCAACAACTATCGCCGGTTTCTTTATGTATCGAGTGTAGCGCTTTATGACCTTTGATACACAGATTCTCTGCTCTATGTCCAGATACCTACTCGGCTCATCAATCAGGTAATAGTCTGCGTGCTGTGTAACAAGAGTTTATTAGTATATGAATTGATGAAAAGAAAAAAATGAAAAAAAAAATGACAAAGACTGCAGATATTTACCATTCCCAAGCAGCTTGTTATTGCAAGCTTCTGCAACGCAGAAGCAGAGAGTTTGGAGACAGCATGATAGAGAACCTGAGAAATCCCCAGCGGTTCCATCACATCCACCTTAAATCTATGATCTTGAAATGCACGAGGGATGAGACTACTTAGATACCCGCTGACTGTCACTATCTCAGAACCCTTGAACTCAATTACTTCCTTTTTGTATGACACAGGTGGATGCATACGTGCCAGAAACTCAAGAAACAGAGATTTTCCTGTATATCTTGGACCAACAACAACAACTAATTCAGAGGTATGGAACTCTCCACCCACTATTTTAAAATTTAGTCCACCTGCTCTACTAATGTCGGGGTATTGGTATTTCCCATAAACCTTCATATCCCCATCTTGTGGGATTTTGTTGTTGGAAACCTCGAAAGCCAAGGAGTCCTCTCTGAATTGGAATCGTTCTCTCGGGAGATATCCTGACAGGAAAACATTGATTCCCTCTTTGACAGAGAACGGAAGTGTGGCGACACCATATTCTCCTGGTTTCCCATACAGTAGACAAATCTCATCAGCCACGAAGTCAGCGACGCTAAGGTCATTCTCCACTACAACAACATAGCTACAGAAACAAAGATATCGTATCATGTAAGAATCCAAAACTGGCGGAACAGATATTCTAACACGAAAAAATATAGGCAAGTAGAAATCAAACCAGTCAGGCCTAAGGAGGGAACGTATGACTTGGGCAGCTTTGTGTCTTTGCCTTACATCAAGGTCAGTACAAGGGTTATCAAATATGTACACGTCCGCCTTCTGCACGGCAAGTAGAGCAATCCAGAATCTTTGCAGCTCATCAGCAGATAAGTCTTCTACACTACGCTCCAGGTTGTGCAACTCCAGATCATCAAGGATCTTGTCCAATACCGCACGACCTCTATCCTCGTACTCATAAAGCAACCACAGGGCCCAAAATGCCCAGAGACCTCCCTTCTGGGATTTCAGATGCGGCATCAACAGGACCTATAAGAGAAGGGGCACCGTGACTTGCATACAGAAACAAACTTCCTTAGGCAAATACCAAGATCGATGCCAGTACCCTACCTTTTTACCCTTTTTTTGTAATCGGGTGAAATAGCTTTCAAGTTCTGAATCATGGAAGCGAGTCAGAATTTCATCCCATTCAGGAGGATTCTGCCCAAGAAGAAAAAGATAAATTCATCATTTAGAGTCTATGCACACAGAGCAGAGCAGAGATGGCTATTTACCTTAACCCGGCCAAGATTTGGTTTGAGTAGTCCGGCGAGAACATTAAGAGAGGTTGTTTTACCAATATTGGCTGCTCCAACAATTCCTAGGACCTTTCCCATCGTTGGAACCGGAAGCCTGCAACTTAAGATATTTCAGAGTCTTAAAAAAGGAGTGCCAAGGAGATTTCGATTTCAGAAAGCGAAATATTGATTAGTTAACCTGAGCAACCGAAATGATTCGTGTCCATACTTATGCGTTGGGACAACATAAAAGTCTTGAACAGAGTCACACGGGCATTTCTGCATAAAGCACAGAAAGTGTCATCATATTATGGTGGCATACATACATGAATAAGCAAAATAGCCAATACATACCTCCACACGCAAACCACACTTTATACAATGCTTTATAAAAGCAGTGTTGGGAGACTGAGGCACATCAATACAAAGTTTACCTAGAGAAATAATGTATAACAATCGTTATATGAACACCACGAAACCTGATCAATCACTCTACAACAGGTTATAAAACATTTAGCCAGGGAACGAAATGAGAATGTTACCCAGTTGGTCCATAACAGTCTCCTTAGATTGATCATCCATCACTGTAAAATAGAACAAGATACATAAATGGCTGAACCGACATCTATGAGCATAACAACAGTTACAAAACAAGAAATTGAACGCCTGTAGACAAAAAAAAAAAAAGAAAGAAAAAGAATGGCATTTACCTAGTTTAGTTTTCCTGCAAGGTGAGCTTGAAATCCCTACCTGAACACTCCTCTCTATGCCTCCTGCCGCTTGGCTCTGCTGCCTCTGCAGGCACAAAATTAATGTGTAGGCGTGAACCAATTATTAAAAAGGAAACCCGAAGGCATCAAATGGCTGAAAAGACAAGAGGATAAGGTGGCATCTCTCCTCACAAGTAGCTGTCTAGATACCACTGAAGAAGATAGAAAAGTTTTGGAAAAATAAGCCATAGATGTATTCTACAATCCAAATGTGTATTTAGTCTGAAACTAGAAGAAGCATCATACAACCGCTACAAAACTTATACTAAGGGAATTTTGACTCAAACATAAGAACATCCCTGAGAAACATTGAATCATTAATACATCTAAAGCAGAGGAGCGTCAAGATAAGTAAGTACCTGTCCTGAAGTATTGAGATTCCCCAATTTTATCTTACAGACGGTACATATGCTTCAAAAAAGCACATAGTATGTTAAAAAAAAAAAAAAAAAAAAAAATCAGAAATTATAAATCACAAAGTCCAACAAAAGAAACTGACAACACTTACAATGCTTCGGCAATGCTGCTTCCACAGTAGATACAAAAAACCATGGTTCCGTAACTCAGAGATGAGGCTTCAATCTTCCAATCTTACTGTTGAATGAAGAGTCTCGGTCAGATTGTCTAAGAAGAAGAAAAAAAACTAGATCGTACGACGAATTGAAAAGTTAGGGTTTAGTGGAGCGATTATAAAGATCGCAAGAAAAACTCGGTGGCTGTGTTCTCTCCTCTACCAACAATTCTAGAGAGATTTTGCACAAATCGAATACAAACAACACAAATTCGAGAAGCAAACCCCGAAATTATGAAATCTACATCTACATGCCGAGATGAAATCAAGAAAATGAAGACTCTGATAACAATTAAGGAGCGGGAAACATGGAATCGGTTCGGAAAGAAGAAATTAAAGAATCTTTCTGGAATCGAGAAACGATCAGCTTTAAAGAAAGCACGAAATCAAACCTAATCGCGAGAAACGATGGAGAACGACGAAGCAACGACGATTTGGGATTTTTCGTGAAGGAGAGAGAGAGAGTAAAGAGTTCCGTAGGCGGGAATGGGATCGCGTTGCAGGATTTGAGAAAGAAAAAAAAAAATGCACAAGGTTTTGTTTCATTCAGTGACGGTGCTACACCGACTGGTAATATGGGCCGTATTGGGTATGTAAATGCTAATTTAGCCCAAAACACCACAGCGGTTATCTTTTTCCCAAACCGGTTGTCTTAACTTAAACAAAACCGGTTGTTAATTTTCGTTCCGGAAAAAACCGAAAACGACGTCGTTAATACCCTACACACCTTGACTGGGGTGGAAAACGGCCTCCCGAGGCGACCATTTATTGTTAGGAATGTAGTTTGTATGGTTAGTGGTCTTTCACTCAAAAAAGCTTGTTTGACTATGCTTTAAAGTACGAGAGAGATGGAGGCAGAAAGTGATTCTCTTAGGCAAGTTTTTTGAAGCTTGTTGGACTATATATATATATATATATATATATATATATATATATATATATATAGTTGTAATCACTCTATCAATATAATTAACATTCACAACATATATGGTATCAGAGCCTCATACTAACACCTAAATACAAAAAAAATTCTCTTCAATTCTCTTTCAGCCGCCATGTCTGCAGCTAACAGCAATCCTCCTTCTCCGCAAATGACACCCATCAACCGCTCTCATCTCCTCAATGTCAACATGACCAATATAACCAAACTGGCGGACACCAACTACCTAATGTGGAAGCTGCAGGTACGATCTCTCGTTGATAGTTACGGCCTTATTGGCCATCTTGATGGTTCTACTGACAAACCATCCTTAGCAATTACCACTAATGGTGTTGCTGCTCCCAATCCAGCTTTTGCATTGTGGCAACGACAAGATCAATTGCTCTACATCGTCTTACTTCAATCTCTCTCAACGTTCAGAACACCACCGTTATTGAGATCTGGACTACTTTTGCAGAGATCTATGCCAAACCAAGTCGTAGACACATCCTTCAGTTGAAAGACCAACTTAAGGTTTTAACCAAAGGTAACAACACCATTGGTCAATAACTTCGCAGCCTTACCACCAAGTTTGATACTCTTGCAAGCTTGGAAGCACTTATGCATCACGATGACAAGATTGAGCAGGTCCTTGATGGTTTGCCAGAAGAATATCGTCTCATTGTTGATCAAGTTGCAAGTAAAGATGTCTCGCCGTCTATTGCGTACGTTCACGAGCGTCTTCTCAATCATGATGCCAAACTTCTCGCAAAAGCTGCTTCTCCTGCTCTTCTAGTCACCGCCAGTGTTGTTACTCATTGCAACAATCACCACCATCGATCCAACAAGACCAGCAACAATAACACTCGATCCTCATTAGATTTGGCAGCCCAATCACAACAATTCTCAACAACAAAGCTTACCTCCATAGCTTGGCATGTGTCAATTCTGTAATGTTCAGGGTCATTCCGCCATGCGGTTATCCCCAAATTTAGAATCGCAACAACGTTTATCCATTCTCATCTACCCGTCCATTTCACGCCATGGCAGCCTCGTGCCAATCTTGCTATGTATGGTCGTGATTCATGGGTCATGGATAGTGGGGCGACACACCACATGACCAATGATCTTGTTAATCTTTCTCTTCATCAACCTTACAATAGTGGTCACAATGTGATCATAGGTGATGGTTCTCCTCTTACACTTTCCCACATTGGTTCCACTTTATTACCCTTTCTTTTCTGTGATTTAAGATTGCACAAAGTTCTTTATGTTCCTGATCTTCACAAGAATCTCATATTAGTTTATCGTCTTTGTAATGCTAATCAAGTATGGTTGAATTTTTCCCTGCTCACTTTCAGGTGAAAGATCTTCGTTCAGGGGCACCTCTTCTTCAAGACAAAACCAAGAGTGAGTTGTATGAATGGCCAGTCATGACTCCAAAAGTTACAACTCTCTTTGCTTCTTCTAGCCCTAAAACAGCGTTAGCTTCGTGGCATTCACGGCTTGGTCATAACTCTCCACCAATGTTAAATTCGCTTATCACACCTTTCTCTCTTTCATTTGCTGCTTCTTCTTCCAAATCTTTACTTGTTTCTGATTGCGACATTCATAAAAGTCACAAACTCTCTTTTGCTGAAACTTCTATTGTCTCTATAAAACCACTTCAATATTTGTTTTCTGATGTATGGACATCCCCTGTTACAGCTGTTGACGATTCCAAATATTATCTTATCTTTGTTGACCATTTTACTAGATACACCTGGTTTTATCCTCTCAAATCCCCAAAAATTTCATTAACTTCAAGTTTTACCTGAGAATCAATTTAACACTCGGATAGTCAAGCTTTACTCCGATAATGGTGGTGAGTATCTACCCTTTTGGTCATATCTTTAAAGCTGTAGTATCTCGCATTTGACATTGCCTCCTCACACACTGGAAAACAATGGCATCTCGGAAAGAAAGCACCGCCACATCGTAGAAACTGGTTTGTCCCTTCTCTCCAAAGCGTCTCTCGCAAAAACATATTGGACATAAGCTCTTACGACTGCGGTTTATCTAATTAATCGTCTCCCAGCACCGATTAATTTTTTTTACAGAGGCACTAAGACCATTCTCATTCCACGTACCGTGAGAATGAGTGTCAAAAAATAATAATAATATAAAATTAAAAGAAGGTGAGAGAAGGTTTAATTTTGAGATGTAGTGTCTCTGCCTGGACACGGATGAAAGAAAAAATAGACAGGTGGTTTATTCTCATTGGTGCTGAATAATAAATTAAATTAAATTATAAAAATAATATAAATATATATAAAAAAAATCTTTGAGACATACAGTATGACCAATAATAATGCTCTAAAATGATTCTCTTAACTCTCATATGAGCTCCTACATTAATCACATATACGAACGATTATAATTCAAGCTAAAAGGCCCAGCTGATTGTATCGTATCACAAGTGACATGAACAATTGAAAATAGGCTTACAGATGCAAAAAAAAAACCCGATTCTTTTTTTTTTTTTTTTTCTCAACAAAAAGTAACTTCAAAATTGGTAAACCGAGTTCTTTATTAGATGGTAAATAGCAAAATAATTGTTCAAACGAACATGAAAAGTCAATGGAATAAAACGAAGGAAGATGATGCAATAAACAAATAAAAATAAGTATTGTACATGGAACTAATTAATAACCACCATCTTCTTGTTTGCCAGGTTTGTTGATTAGTAGTTGAACTAAGCTTGGAACATAGGAAGAAGAGCACACAAGGGGAACACAGTATGCGGTAGGATTCCATCCAGGGTAAGGTATAGCGAGGTTTGGGGCAACTCCGATATTGACAGATTTGAAGTAATCATCTTGTCCAATAATGTAAACTGTTTGGTAGCAAAAGCTCTGGTTCCTCATATCTAGATCGAAAACCACAGCAACTTTCTTCTCCTCGTCAATGAAAAAGCTCCCAGAAAAATTGTCGACATGAAAACCAGTGGACGTTGTCAAAAACTTGCGCCACAAAACCTCATTGGGATCAATCTTATCCGCAACGAAAAACTCGATTGTCTGAGGCGTCCCCCAGCGTTGATATAACATAGCGAGCTTCTCGTCTTCCTTAACACAAGATAGAGACACAAAAACCTCTTCCTTGTAAGAGTTAAACGGAAGAGACAGAGGCGGTCCAAACCTCTCGTTTGTAAAATCAAAACAGAGTAGAACATCTTCTATATTTGTTGTCTTTACTCCTCCCTCTACTTTTTTCTTTTGTGCTTGAAAATAAGTGTTCCCTTTGAAAGACACGCCCCGTGTATGAGACTGTATATCCCACTCGAGTTTGACATCAAGAATCCTCCATGAATTAGAGCTAAAGTCGTAGACTTCGTACAGAAAAACGCGGTTTCTGCTTGGATTTGGATACAAATCGAAAATCCTCAAGATTTTGTGGTTACGCTTCTTGTCATATCCCAGAGCATACCTGTCTAGACTGTTGTACTTGTAATTCTCTCTGGGTTGAATCCACCTAGTTTGTCCTAAATAAGGGTTCCATACAAACAGCCCTGTTTTGTCTTTAACGACGCATAGAATTAAACCGTCGCAGTGAAAGACTTGGGATACCTCGATTTGTTCGAGTCTACCACTTACTTGTTTAATAATAATAATAGATGGATCATCAACCACCAAGTTGTTGTCGTTTTGGATCCCTTGAAGATCGAATTCCATTGAGCAAACCCTTGAATCCATCATCATAAACCCCATATACTGCTTCCTTGCTGCTGTTGCTTTATTATATCCAAAGATTCGATTTTTCGATAAAAAGTTCCACTTTTTGCAAGTAGATCGTATTGCTCTCAGAGATGTCATCGGAACCTTTGAGAGTATCTCCTCTACCAAATCCTCTGGAAGATCTCCCATTGCCGTCATTCCTTTCTTTGCTTCCACCAATGAGTTTTCTCACCCTAGTTCCATCTATTAACGAAGAAAACCCTAATGTTCCTTGAGATAGACTCTCTACTCGATCCCGAAGCTTTCCATTTTGATCTCAAGAGTCCCAAAGTCCAAATCCAAACCCTCTGTTTTTCCCGAATGAGAATTTTGAACCTGCGACGGCTTAAGTGAACAAAAATATAGTAATACAAGCCCATTGGGCCAGTTTGGCGACGATGATAAAGATAGTAGTTACATTACATGTCAATTTGTTTTATTAACGTTAAGTATTATTAATTAGTAGTGCCCATACCAATGTGTTTAAATAAAGATAGTTATTGAGAAATTTTGGGATGAAGATAGTTACATGTCATTGTTGACGTAACCAAAGAGACCCATACAAGTTAGTGATGTATGCTAATGTTGAAGATAAAGAGAACATGCAATTTATTAGTGTAGGGTCATTGTCTCTTCTCTTCATCACATTATGGAAATTAAAAAATTGACATTTCGACCCAATGCAGATGATGATACTATCTCACATGGCCTTTCCACATCTTACCATTCACATGTCATTTATTTTTGTGATCTAAACTTCAGAGACAAAATCACTCAGACACGTAAAAAGATCTCAAACCCGAAATCTTATCTTCAAAAGGTAATACAAATTGAATTTTAAGAAATAAATTAGCATAAAGATATTTTTCTTCATAAAGATATGTAAACATAGATTATATAGTATGATGATTGGACAATATGTGCAGGTACCACACCTGTATAAAGGTGTAATGATTGATGTGCGGATGTTGGAGTATAATTGTAATGATGGTTGGATAAATTACTACTACCTTTTTTCATGCTAATAGTTGTACACTTTGGACCTGCATGGGGGTAATATTAAAAACGTAGTTGCAGTAACGAGAAGCTAGAAAATGGCATGTAGTGGACCAGGTCATTTTTCATTGTTTATAGTTCTACAGTAGCTTTGCATGATTTATCTATACGGCTATACCTATGGTCTCACGTGTATATACCGTGACGTGGATCAAACTATATCACATTGTGTTCAAATTTTCTTGTTTAGAGTAGTAGTATAAGTTTTGAGTTCTTCTACAAATTGATTATACACGTACCTGGTACAGTAATCAATTACACTTACGTTTGTTTATTTATTTAGTTTTATTCAAAATGATAATAAATGTATGTTACCGTTCTGGACAGATTTTTAATGTATACTTTTTCCTCGAAATTGTAAACCGCATTAACTAAATTAATACGCAACCTCGGAAAAAAAAAACACAGTATTAAAGAGGGAAGCGACAATTCATTGTATCCGTATTTCATTAATATAAAACACAAATAACAATCTTTCCAAAAAAAATTCAACTTGATAGCTTTTTATTAGCTCTTTTCACTGTTTTTACAGAGGCAAATGGGATTAGTATTGACAAAAAAATAGTCAATGTTATAATTCTTTCTGTCTAATTTTTCATTCAAATAAAACAATATAATTAAATTTATGTTTTATCATTTATTGCTAGATTTTATAGTTTTTTTAATTGGTCAACACATTAATACAGTAAGAATAAAACTAGAATATCTATAAAAAATCTGCATTGCAAATCAAGAATTACACTTATTATGAAAGAAAATTTGAATCATAAAAACAATACTTAAACGAAAATTGATAGTGTATATTTGAAAATGATTGGTAGAACTAAACAGTTGACTGATTATTATTTTTCCATGTTTCCCAAAAAAAGGCATAAACCATATTCATGTGTTCTTTGTGACAAATGTTTTCAAATGAAAAAAAAAAAACACATTAAAAGGAAAAAAAAAGAAATACAGGCTTTTAAAAAACTCAAACGGTAAACCTACACTTCGGAAGCTTTAGGTATCACACAAGGCATGGTGCAACTGCGATTTTCATGTTGTATTGTGCAGCACAATTGGTGCTTGTTTGTTTAATGGTATCTTAAACAGGGTCTACTTATATTATATCACAAGAATCCATATATATGTGTTTTACTCTCTTCTACAGTAAGAAATTATGGTTAAGTGTCCAAGTACAGGTACAACTAATTGTCACTAGCAATCTACTAGTATAACGTAGGTTACGAGCTAAGCGATTTAATTAAGGGTCATTGTCTCTAAACTATTTGATGTAGGACCGATTAGTTAAAGTATGCACATACTAATATAATAACGAATACGACCAAGCAATGTCCTTAAAAACGTGCATGTAATTTTCTTAATGAAAAATGGCCTGCACGATATGCAATCTATCAAAAATGGAGTACGTTCCAAATTTTGTCATGTCGTTAGACAAAACTGACGCATGAATCTATTAAAATTCGTTATTTCTACATACAACAAATTAGTATAATCGTATAAGCGTTACGGTATCGTGTTTATCCTAGTTTTGAATGTGGAATTGGGAACTTTTGTATCAGATCTATCCAAACAAACGTCGTTTTTTCCGTATCCATTAATCGTGGAAGTTTCAGACTTTTAGTCGCTTTATATGTTAAAAATTATAATATGGGTCGAGGACTCGAAAACAGGAGACAATGGACCGCTTCGAAAAGTGGGATAATTAACAGACTTTGTTCCGTATCAAAATTCAAATATCTCTTGCATAAAGTACATGCATATCAGAATATGAACTATTTATGAAGCTTTGATTCAAACGAAAACTAGAAAATATGTTGTATTTTATTCCTTCCTCAATTTAAGTACTCACCACGAATTGATTAATACTTCTTCTATTTTTAACGTCAGTTTGGTTACAATGAAGTTTTGAGTAAACCCCTCCCACTAATTAATTAAGTTCTTTGTCTTTGCGTACATCATACATTCATACATGCTCATGCCGGCACCTACCCTATAAAAAAACGCCAGTAAACGTTGCTGTTATTATAATATTTTTTATTATTATTTTGAAGAACTCATAACATTTCAACAACGATCAACTAAATACTAGTACACTATAGTTTAGACTTTAGACCTATATATAGTGTTACAATTACGTGTATAGTTGTTTGGTCTTGTTGATAGACTGAAAAACAAAAGAAGAAGAAGAAGAAGAAGAAGTGTATATAGTTAATGTGTGTGGGTGCTAGTGTGACAGGAGGAGACTGATTGCAGCTGGGACGGCATTGGCCGCCGTTGATGTTGTGTCCCGTGACGGCGACAGAGCTTACGTGAAAGGACCGTTCTGGGACCCATAATAATTAACTCGTAACTAGATTAATTGTCTCAACTCTCCAACACTAATCAGATTCAAACAACAAATTAACTATTACTATCGAACTATCTTTGCAAAAAAGATGAAAAAACAAAATTGTAAATCGAATTAGATTTTTTTTTGATTCAGAGATATACTATCGTGGGATCATGCGTCGTGTGGAAATTTGCATAGAGGACCACATGATTTGAATATTTAGTATTTAAAATTTGTAATAATGGAAAAACAATTTTTTTAAAAAAGACTGGAATTAGAAAGATAATGATTAGGGGGGATAGGGTGTATGGGTTGGACGGACCTACGGAGGTTTACTACATGACACCGAACCTGAACTACCTGTGATTGTGCTCTGTTCTATACTTACACATTTTGGACCATCTCCTCTCTTTTTTTTTGTCTCTTACATATTAGAATACTTGTAATTAACTTTCACATTGTCTAATATAATCCGATCCGATGAATTCCACTTTATTTGAATTCATAGCCAATCACGGGTTTTTTTATAAAGAATTCGATTTCCTTGTTTGTTTTATTAAGGAGTAAGTATGGACCGTATGGTTGCCTAGTTTATTTTAGTTTTGAATGGTTGTTAGCAATAATTTATTGTGATTACAAGACTATCATAGTAAGTTTTAAAAATCCAACTTGCAAAATTTGATCAGATGTGTCGGCTGTGTGGCTACGTACTTGTTTTTGTCAGCATTGAAAATTTGTATTTATAAAATGAGTATGTACGTTCGTTCTTTAAAAAATCACGTTTAGAGATGGAGACTGCGTCTGATTCAAAAATTTGATTCAAAATGTTTCCATTTCCCGAGGTAACAAAAACGTTGGTTTATGTCACATTTGAGAATTTTGGTGATCGAGAGGGTATTTTAGGAGAAACTAAAATAATATGGTCAGAAGAAAGCTACAAACAAATTTAAATTCAAACTAAAGAGTTCTTTATAAGCTAATATACTTATAATACTAACAAAGTAACAAGGTAACTGGTAAAGGGAGAAAAGTATAAAGACAAAACATTGGCTATCTTTTCAGTTCAAGCAATTTTGGAGCTAAGCAAATTCAAATCCGTGTAATTTAGCAACGAACACTTATTACAAATCTGCCTATCATTGTTCATTATGTATGTATGTATGGGATATGTGAGAATAAGTCCGGTACTGTCCTCTTTTCTTATGATGTTAAAAGAATAAGCAATTTCATCGATTTTTATTCACTTGTTTACATAAAACTGGAGTAATATACAAAAATTTACTTGTTTTCATTTGTGGAGCTAATCACTTGTTTATGAATTATGATCCTAACCAATCATTGAATTCACAAAATTTGAGTTTTCACTTTTCAGATTTAGTCCCATAGCCATAGGTCAAAATAAAGTCTAATCTAAAGGTATAGTGGTTTCCCAAAGCCTAATATAAAAAAGTCTAATAAACTCATTTAATTAGCATTTGGTTTTAATATATAGTTAAAACTTAAAAAAAGTCAATACATAATTAGATAATCATAACCCAAAAGCTTTTTAGTTGAAATCATTCAAAGTTTAAATTAAGATAATTATAATAAGATTATTTATTCAAAAAGGCCAAAAAAAAAAAACATATGCTATACACTTCTATTTCATGAAATCATGAAAGAAGAAAAAAAAAAAGGAGTAGCATTGGAAAAGACACAAGAAATATTAATAATTAATATAATAATAAGGAGAGGCTTTCATCATTAGACATAATCACATAAGTAAGTTAGAAGAAGAGGAGAGATTAGACTAAAACAGGACTAGAGAGAAAAAAAAAAAGAAAGAAAGAAAGCTGTAAACATATTTTCGCGGTTACCTCCTTTGTTTCTACCATTCTCTCTCTCAGCAGCAGCAAATTAGTACTTACTCTCTGAAGTCGTGCTTTTTGATGTGAAAGGAGAAGAACAGCGAAGCCCTTTACTTGAATTGAAGACAGACAAAAAAAACAATTAAAAAATTGAAAAAAAAAACCCAATGCTTCTGTTCTGGTAAGATCACTTTCCCTAAAATTTTGTTTGTCTTCTCTTCTCTTCTCTTCTTCTTCTCGTCTGGTCTCACTCCATCTTCTCCTATCTATTTTCATGGCGGTGAAATTCATGTGAGAGGTTACCTTCGCTGGTGATTTTTTTTTTTGTAGCTGTGGTTCTGTAAATTTTTATTATTAATTTTTGTATCTCTCTGGCAGTTTGTGGTTTATTCCGAAAAAAAAAAATCCCTTTTTTTCTTTTTGTTCTTTATTAAGGATTTCGATTTCGAGGTTTATAATCTTCTTCCTCCATTGCGATTTTTTTTTTTTTGTTTCTTTTGTATATTGCAGATGAAATTTTGAGGTTGAGAATAGCTTTTTTTTTTTAAGTGATTTTTTTTTTGTGGTCTTTGTCTTGATAAAGGTAGAGAATTCTTTTAAACAGATTTTTTTTCTTGTTTTTGTCTCTTTTGTTTTGTGTCAGATCCAAAAATCAAGAGGCTGTTTATAGTTTTGACTTGAAGAAATGAGTGATTTGACAACAGAGAAGGAAGAAGATTCAATAAAGTTCTTCACTTGATTTTGGGGATTAATTGAGAGGATAAGGAATCTATTTGAGGCATCTTTCTTTGGGATCTTGAAGTTGAATCCGTTGGGTGTGGACAGAAGAAAAGAAAGGATCTTTCTTGGTGTTTGGGGGGGGTTTGTGTACTGTGTTCTTTTTTCAGTTTCATGTGATTCATTGGAGAAAGTGGAAAATAAAAAAAAAAGAAGAAGCAGAGAGCAGAGGTATTGTCAAGTCTGTGAGTTTTTTTGTATTCATCTGCTATCAAGGGAGAGAGTCTTTGGTTCTTGTCTTGATTTCCAACTTGGTGGGGGCATACTCAAATAATGCAAAGCTAGAAACTTGGTATCTTCCAGAATCTATTCAGCCCTTTTTTTTTTTATCTATCTCTCTCCAACAAAGTACTATTTTCTCTGAGGATTGTGTTCTTCTTCTAAAGTGAAAACACAAGAGGGTCAAGAAAATCTCCTTGCATTCTCTTCTCTTCTCTTCTTTCTGGTTATTGTAATCTTCAATGAGTCGACTTCAGAAGCGAGGGAAGCAGGAAAAGCCTCTAGTATCTGATGGAGCTCAAAAGGTTATTGTCGCTGTTAAAGCCTCTAGGGAGATTCCAAAGACAGCCTTGATTTGGGCTTTGACTCATGTCGTTCAGCCTGGGGATTGCATTACCCTCATTGTTGTTGTCCCTTCTCACAACACTGGTTTGTACTTTTCTTGTCGCTGTTTTGTTAACACTTTTGTTCTCGTCTTGATTGATTGTTTTCTAATGTGCTTTATTATGAATGTGTAGGACGAAAACTTTGGGGTTTCACTAGGAGTTTCCCAATGTTTGCTGGGGATTGTGCAAGTGGTCATCGGAAATCACATTCTGAAGCACTACCTGAGATTAAGAGTGATCTCACTGACACTTGTTCCCAAATGATTCTCCAGCTTCACGATGTCTATGATCCAAATAAGGTTGGCTCTCCAGGCAGGCTTGTTTACCTATCATGATCCTGTGAAACCTTTTCATGTTGTTTCTCATGCTATTTTGTTGTTTGTGATTTGCTTTGAAGATAAATGTCAAGATTAAGATTGTTTCTGGATCACCCTGCGGAGCAGTTGCTGCTGAGTCGAAGAAAGCCCAAGCAAACTGGGTAGTACTGGACAAGTAATAATCTACTCTCATACTAAGAACGTTATATGAAAAGATCTCTTAATGATGGGTTAAACAATTATAATTACTTTCACTAATATGTGCTGTGTGGTTTGTCTTTCAGACACCTCAAGCAGGAAGAGAAACGGTGTATGGATGAATTGCAGTGTAACATTGTGGTGATGAAGCGTTCGCAGGCAAAAGTTCTACGCTTAAACTTGGTTGGATCGCCTAAGAAGGATGCTGAGAAAGAGTCTCCTTTACCAACTGGACCAGAAGCAGCGTCTGAAAAACACGCCAAGAACTCAAAAGGACTACCTGTAACTCCTACTAGCAGCCCTGAGCTCGGGACACCATTCACAAGTACAGAAGCGGGGACTTCATCAGTGTCGAGCTCTGACCTGGGAACTTCACCTTTTTTCACATTGGGAATGAACGGATACATGAAGAAGGATGGAGCATTGGTTATCAAGGAGAATGATCTTGATGATTCTGCCTCTGAAACGGAGAGTGAAAATCAGTCATTAGCGTCGACGAGTATGAGGTTTCAGCCATGGATATCAGAATATATTAGCAACCATCGCCAGTCATCGCAGGAGGCTGAAGAAAGCCTATGGAAAAATGATGATAGGGCACAAATATCCACTACAAAGGCTTTGCTTGAAAAGTTCTCTAAACTTGATGTAGAAGCTGGTTTGTCTTCTAGTCGAAGGATTGATATGGAGTTTAGTGGAAGCCTAAGAGATGCAATATCACTCTCTCGAAGTGCTGCACCTGGTCCTCCTCCTCTCTGTTCTATCTGCCAGCACAAGGCGCCAGTATTTGGGAAACCTCCAAGGCTGTTTTCATACGCTGAGTTAGAGCTTGCAACTGGTGGGTTTTCACAGGCTAACTTTTTAGCTGAGGGTGGTTATGGATCTGTTCATCGTGGTGTGCTACCGGAAGGTCAGGTAGTTGCAGTGAAGCAACACAAACTGGCCAGTTCTCAGGGAGATGTAGAGTTTTGCTCCGAAGTGGAAGTTCTCAGCTGTGCTCAGCACAGAAATGTCGTTATGCTAATTGGTTTCTGCATTGAAGACAGCAGACGGCTCTTGGTCTACGAATACATATGCAACGGTTCACTTGATGCCCATCTATATGGTAATGTTCCCTAGAATTTCCCATTTGAACTCTTTGTTGTATAGAATGTGTTTGCTCAGTATCAAGCTCTTATCCAGGTCGCCAAAAGGAAACTCTGGAATGGTCAGCTCGGCAAAAGATTGCCGTTGGAGCTGCTAGAGGTCTCCGGTATCTTCACGAAGAGTGCAGAGTTGGCTGTATTGTCCACCGAGACATGCGTCCTAACAACATCCTCATCACTCATGATAATGAGCCACTGGTATATATATATATATATTGCCTTGCTCATTCATTGTAGCAGCACATGCTTTTAACAGTGTGTCTGTTTACATATGCATCGTCCTGAGTTTCCTTCATAATTCTATCAGGTTGGAGATTTTGGCCTAGCGAGATGGCAGCCTGATGGGGAACTGGGTGTAGATACACGAGTGATAGGAACGTTCGGGTGAGACATCAACTACATTTATAATTTTCTTCCTGAAACTTGAACAATTTTTCTATTGCTAAAGGAAAGTACTTTGTTGGTGTGTAGCTACTTAGCCCCAGAATATGCTCAAAGTGGGCAAATCACAGAAAAGGCCGATGTCTACTCGTTTGGGGTTGTTCTAGTTGAGCTAGTCACTGGCCGCAAAGCCATTGATATCACCAGGCCGAAAGGCCAGCAATGCCTCACTGAATGGGTAAGAAATTCATATCTTAATTTTCAGCAAACTAATAGAACTGAACAAAGTGATAGAAGTGATGATTGTTGTTATCTCAGGCACGTCCGCTACTAGAAGAATATGCGGTAGATGAACTTATCGATCCGAGGCTTGGCAACCATTTTGTAGAAAGTGAGGTCATTTGTATGCTTCATGCAGCTTCATTGTGCATACGGAGAGATCCCCATTTGAGGCCACGCATGTCTCAGGTAATCAAAAGAACCCCTTAAAAACATATTCGTCAGTCTCAGTCGGATCATTCAATTTAATTTTCTGATGATACTAAAAAACATCTGGTCATTAATGAAGGTGTTGCGTATACTGGAAGGAGATATGATAATGGATGGAAACTATGCATCAACACCAGGTTCAGATGCAGGCAACAGAAGCGGGCGGTTCTGGGCGGATCATTACAGCGGTCACCTAACAAATGATGGTTCGGATAGGTTCAGTGAAAGGCTTTCTATTGAAACGCCAAGACTAGCTTTGAGGGAAAGAGAAAGAAGTCAGAGGTTTGAACTAAACCACAACAAGCAATACTAAAAGATCAAGACAGCTGAGTTACTACTGTGTCTTATGAAAATTCTAGTTAATAGGGTATTTAGTAAGGTCCCCTGTTTTGAGTAATGTTGGTTCAAAGCTGGCAACACAGCAATTTTTTTTTTGTATAGCGGGGTAAGATGCAAAAACAGTTGCTAAATGCCTAAATATGTTATCAAGGAATTTGAAATTGTTAACAGCAGAAAACAACAAGAGGCCTTTCTTCTTTCGGATTTGAATTACTGGTTCTGAAGAGTCAACAGAATTGTCCTGCAGAGGAGAGAGGAGCAGGAGAAAACAAAACTATGAGAAGGCTTTTTTCCTCGCTCCCACGATATCGACATTGGAATTTGGAAGCCTCCAAAATGTAATAATGATACGTGAGAGGGAGAGAGAGAAAGAAGCTAGGTCTGAGTCTGACTTTGCCTGTTACAACAATGATGCATACTTGCATAGGGTCCAGGGTATCTTTTCTACTTATCCGCATCACCAATTAACAATTTTCTCAAATTGAAACACACAAGAAACGCCCAAAAATGGCTTGGACTGTGGTGGGACAGTGATTAAATGACGTTCAGAGTTTCCATGGATGTTACTCACTGGATCATGACAATGGCTAATTTTGCCTATACATATTTTAGTGGTCTTACTAGTAAAATCGTGGAGTCTTATATAAATATCTATACACATATATCTATGAGTCAGTTTCAGCATAGAAGTAGATCCATCTTCATGACAACAAATAGTCAGGGGAGATTTCAAATAAGAAATACAGCTCTCATCTGCTTATGATCTCTAAATCTCGTTTTCAGAAGAGAATACTATTGGCACGTGGTACATTACCGACCACATGCTCCATTTGAGAAGTGAGGCTTTGTGGTTACGAAAATCTTTACTGTTTCCTCATCTTCGATCTTGCATATCTAGAAGAAACAAGATCCAGAGTGTGACACTGGGTTAGCTCTAATAACTAACAATGAGTGAAATATAAACTAATCAATATAGTAAAAAAACTACTCTTACTCAATATGCATGCCGCCTCGGTCTGAAGAGGATAAGAGGTACCCTTGAAGTTCATTCATGATATCAGTAGCTTGCTCGGTTTCCTGTTATTGCTGAGAGTAAGAATATAGACTGCAGAGACAAAATTATGAGAATGCATAACAACTTATACCTCAAAATCAGCAAAAGCAACTGGCATTCCACCTCTTGCTCTGATTTTCAGGATATTGAAACCAGGATATCTGTAAGCAAACGGATTCAGATCAATCTTTGTTTTTGCAAGGCAAAATGCAATGAGTTTTGAAGAAATATGCAAATCTTGTAGGTTGTAAGCAATCGCACAAGTTTACCTAGATAGGAGTTGTTTAAGTTCCTCTTCTGTACAATTAGGCCCTAGATTAGCTATAAACAAGGTTGAACATGGTCGAGCACCAGAACTTCCTTCACATGCTTTTTCCAAGTGCCCCTATAGAGAAATGTGTCAATAAGCTAGTGAACCATAACCAAGTTTACATGGAAGTAACTTATAGTAACAAATTAATTTTCTTAAAATCTTCAACAAGCTAGAGATTCAGAGAAAGAGAGATAGCAACAAGTTGAAAGATTAGATCTTGCTTGTACTTACATTAGCAGATGGTGCCTTACTATCTTGATCAGAGTCCGCTTCACTGTAAATAAACAAGGAAATCAGTTGGCAATAGTCAACTGCTTTTAAGATAGAAGACTACAAAACCCGCCTTCTAAATAACCATTATTCAACCTTTTGTTATAATCGTTTTCCTTTGGAGAATCGCTACTACCAGGTTCCTGCGCCTCATCAGGATCGCTATCTACTAAATGTATTCAAAGATCATTCAGAAACAAAAAGTATACATAAACAAAATTTGGAATTTTGTAAGGTAACCAGAACATTACCTTCATCACTCTGGTCATCCTGAGACTTAGACGGTTTCTTGTTTCTGTTATCGATCACAACATAAGGCCCACTTCCTATCCACACAGACGGTTCATTACTCATAGGTTTCTCTCTACCACACTAGCTCAATAGCAAGAACAGAGTAAAGTCTTTAAATACCTGGTCTTTCTTTTCTTCTAGAGTTTGATCTAGCTAGTTCTATATGTAGAGTTGATCCTGTTTGAGGATCAAATTTCACACCCTAAAACAAAGTTTCACCACAATCAAACACAGCACACAATGTACACACGGGCACACAATACATTTTCAGAATATGATGTAACACAACCATCACCAAAAGAGTCAACGAAACGATCAAAGTGAAGCTTACATTTAGTTCACTCAATGCAGCCATAGCAAACCCATGACTCGTGAATGTTGCAAACGCCACAACCTGACATAACCAGTAAAAGAGCTGATTTCAGAAAGCTTAACATTGATAGATAAGAATCATAAATTCCTATAAATGGAAATCAAAAATAGAAATTGGAGGAGTAAATTACAGAACCTGATCACCGCGTCCAGTGTACTTGAGCTGACAAGACTCGAATCCGTGACGGCGGCGGAAGAGGTTGTGGATCTCACGAGCCTTAACATCGTTAGGCAAGCCAGAGACAAAGAGCGTGTTAATCGCCCCAGGTTCGTCAATGAACTGTGGTTGAAGAGGATGTGGATGAGAATGAGGTTGATAGACTTGGTAAGGATCGTACGGTTGGTGATACGCCATTATTCTCTTGCCGGCGGCGAAATTGACGATTGCAATAATCGCCGGCGAAGGAAGCTGACGTGTTGTATTACACAATGTTAAATTATTCAGTGACATCCTTTTGAAACGGGCTCTTATCATTGGGCCTAATCTAAAAGCCCAATAGTATTCAAACTCTATACAGTGTTATGTTGTCGGCTCCAAATTGTGTAAGCTACAACTTCTGTATTGATAGAGATCTTTCATGGCCTTTTGAAATTGATAATACGAGAAAAATTTCATGAGTCTTGCGATTATACTAACGAAGTTGTCAAAGTTTAGAATTGTTCAAATCAAAATGTTATCCACCCAATTAAAAACTCAAAAGGTCGAAAGAGAGTCTCAACAATCAAACCAAACTCACACCAATAAAAATTCAAAAAAGATTATCAAAAACAATATAATAGACATAAAGTTCGATATTAAACATTTAGGACGGAGGGTGTGACGTAAACCCTGAAGTCTAAGTCGTCGTCGCGGCCTCTTCATCCAAGAAAAGATCCTCCGTCCTCCTAACCGCCGCATGGATCAGAACCAACACAGCTCCAGCCATTAACGCCGCAACAATATTAAACGTCGCGTCGGTGAACAACAGAAGACAAGCGACGGTTATCACCGATAGAACAATCAGGACGACCCGATCGTCGATCTGAAATCGGAACAACTTGAGAGGCTCTTCACGGAAGAAATAAAGAAAGATCCAGAGGAGAAGCAAGCCCGCGAAGACGAAGAGCGAGGTCGGATGCCAGATCAGGCTGAAGAATATGACGTTCAAGACGACGATTGCGTAGTTACTACGGAAGTACGCAAGATTCGTTTTGATCCTTGAGAAAGCATCGGAGACGCCGTGAGGTAGCCCCATGTAGTGGAAATCGAACATTACTTTCCAAGGACGGCGCGTGGCGAGTCCGTCTTTGATACGTTGCTTGGTGTGTGAGATGGAGTCGAGATCCACTAACGGAAGTCCATGAGACGACGTCGGAACTGCGCCGTCGTTCGTCAAATCTTTTTTTAGTATGAAGTTCGACATTATTGAATAAGAGGACTAAATGGAAATAACTTCAAGACTGTTCTAATTTATAGTTTGGACTATGTCTATATATATATATACGGAAGGTCTCTTGAATTGATGATATTGGTACACATTTGCTTGTAGGATATAACAGACAATTTAATTAGATCGTGCTTTTTATAAAAAAAAACATTAGATTGAGATATTTTTGGACAGAGATTTGTGATATTATTATTACAGTAATGTAGCGTGAGGAATTGATTCAATTTGGTCAATGACTGAAATACGTGTTCTCGGAATATGAAGTTGGATGAATTACAAAACTTGATCGCCACGTCTTCTAGTGTTTGAGTTGAATTGACAATATTATGGCCTATGGGGGACGAGAATGAGGTTGATAGACGTTGTAAAGATCATACTGCATGTTGGTGATACACCATTTTTCTGCGGTGCCTGCTTCTTCTACTGAACGGCGTCGAGTTTGACGGTCGTAATAACTAAACGGTTTGTCAGTTGTCACACATCTATGTACACGTCAGCTCCCCTTCCTCGGCGCTTATTAGTTATTACGACCGTCAAACTCGACGCCGGCGATCAAGTTACCGACATGAAGCTTGTAGTTGTATACTATTCAAAAAAAAAAAAAACTGTTTGTGATTCCTACTTTTAGTTCAAAAGTCTACTCATTACAAGAAACTGTTCCTGAATTCTGAGCCTTATTACGTACGATTATGAATATAGTGTTAATTTTCCTTAAAAAAATTCATGAGTTGCGATTATCCTAACGAAGTTGTCAAAGTTTAGAATTGTTCAAATCAAACTGTTATACACTCAATTAAAAACTCAAAAGTCGAAACCAAGAGAGAGGGTTTCAAACCAAACTCACACCAATAAAAATTTAAATAAGATGATCAAAAACAATATAATATACATAAAGTTCGATATTAATCATGTAAGGTCGAAGGGTATGACGTAAACCCTGAAGTCTAAGTCGTCGTGGCCTCTTCATCCAAGAAAAGATCCTCCGTCTTCCTAACCACCGCATGGATCATAACCAACACAGCTCCGGTGACCAGCGCACCAATAATATTAAACGTCGCGTTGGTACACAGAAGCAGCACGACTGTTATCACCGACAAAACCATCAGCACCGTTGGATCATCGATCTGAAATCGGAACATCTTGAGAGGCTCGTCACGCATGAAATAAAGAAAGATCCAAACAAAAACCAAGACGGTGAAGACGATGAGCGAGGTCGGATGCCAGATCAGGCTGAAGAATACGACGGTCAATACGAAGATTGCGTAGTTACTACGGAAGTAAGCAAGATTGGTCTTGATTCTTGAGAAAGCATCGGATACACCGCGAGGTAGCCCCATGGAGTGGAAATCGAACATAACTCTCCAAGGACGTCGCGTAGCTAGGCCGTCTTTGATACGTTGCTTGGTGTGTGAGATGGAGTCGAGATCCACTAACGGATGTGCATGAGACGACGTCGGAACTGCGTCGTTGTTCGTCATTGTTGAATAAGAGATCGGACTAAATCTAAATAAAAAACTGTTCTAATCTATATTGAACTCTATATATATATACGGAAGGTCTCTTGAATTGGTGGTATTGATACACATTTGCTTATGGAATAATAAAAAAAGAGACAATTTAGATCGTGCTATTTAACAAAACATTAGATCGAGATATTTTTTGACAGAGATTTGTGATATTATTATTACAATAATGTAGCGTGAGGAATTGATTCAATTTGGTCAATGTCTGAAATACTACGTGTTCTCGGAATATGATGTTGGAGGAATTACAAAACTTATCGCCACGACGTCTAGTGTAATTGAGTTGAGTTGACAAGATTATGGGGGATGAGAATGAGGTTGATAGACGTCTTAAAGATCGTACTGTTGGTGATACACCATTTTTCTGCGGTGCCTGCTTCTTGTACTGATCGGCGTCGAGTTTGACGGTCGTAATAAGCGCCGGCGAAGGGAGCAGACGTGTAAATAGATGTGTGTGACAAACTGCTAAATTGTCTAAAGCTAAAAGCGTCCTTTTAGAATTATTAATGTATAGGCCGAGGTCATTGGATAACAGGTCCAATTAGATTACAGGGATTTGTAGGTCCAATTATTAAAAGGCCCAATTAGATTACAGGGATTTTTTTTTTGTAACAAATTGGTAGCTTCGAAAATTTAAGTCATTATTTATTTGTATCGATAGAGATTTTTTCATAGCATTTGAAAATTCAAAAGACCTTTTAAAATGTTACCGACATGAGCTTGTAGTTGTATACTAAAAGAAAAAATTGTTTTTGTTTTTTCTTGATGGCATCTATAAAATGGAATATTCATTACGATCGTTTTTAGTTTAGAGTGAATTCTTTTTCATAATTTTTAGTATTTTTTTTGACAGAAAAATAATCTGAAAAGTGGTTCGTAATTTTCAGATAAGATAACCCGACAAAAAAAGTTATACAACGAAGCAGCGTGCCAAAAATAAAATAAAGCAAAGTGTTGACATTATTGAGTTAGTTCTAGTCTTCTAGATATTGATTCAAATGTTTTATGTTCTTTTCTCGGTTAATCTAATCTAATATGATTCCTATTTTTAGTTCAAAAGTCTTTCAAATCTCTACACATTACAAGAAACTGTTCCTGAATCCTGAGCATTACGAATATAGTAAAAAAAAATTGTAACAATTTAGATTTGTTCAGACTTTAAAAAGGAAGAAAGAGAGAGAGAGAGAGAGAGAGTCTCAAACCAAACACACACCAATAAAATTGATTACGCATGAAATGATATTTTTTTAGGAACAAACAAGATAATATACATAAATGTTCGAGATGAATCGATCGATTTAAGACGACGGGTATGACGTCAGACCTGAAGTCTCAGTCGTGGCCGCCTCTTCATCCAAGAAAAGATCCTCAGTCTTCCTAACCACCGCATGGATCAGAACAAGCACAGCTCCGGTCACCACCGCACCAATAATATTCAACGTCGCGTTGGTCAACAGAAGCAGCACGATAGTTACCACCCCTAAAACAATCAGCACGGTCAGATCATTGATCTGGTACCGGAACACTTTGAGAGGTTCGTCACGGAGGAAGTAAAGAAAGATCCAAACAAACACCAAGACGGTGAAAACGATGAGCGAGATCGGATGCCAGATCAAGCTAAAAAAAATGACGATCAAGACTACGATGGCGTAGTTCACACGGAAGTAAGCAAGATTCTTCTTGGTTCTTGATAAAGCATCGGAAAAGCCGTGAGGTATCCCCATGGAGTGGAAATCAAACATCACTTTCCAAGGACGGCGCGTGGCTAGTCCGGCTACGATACGGTGCTTGGCACGTGAGATAGACTCAAGATCCACCACCGGAGATCCATCGGACGACGTCGGAATCGCGCCGTAGTTCGTCATGTTAGGATTTTAGCTATAGCGCGTGTAGAGATTGATTGAATAGAGAGTAGTAAATGAAAAATAATGATAGGAAACTGTTTATATGTATATGTGAATTATTATGAAAGGTCCCAAAGTATTACGTGATACACATTTGCATATGGCGTTTTTTCTAAACTAATGTTTATGGGATAAACCAAGAATAATTAGATCGCGATTGTTTTCCACATACATACAAACAGTGATAATATTAGTAACATATAGAGTAGCGTGAGGATTTGATTCACTCTATGGTCAATGTCTGAGAACTATAAATTTAGATTTACGAGATTTTTTTTTTGGTAATGACAACTTATATATAGTACTACTAGTAGATGATTACACGTTGGACTTAAAGTTAGTTTGAAGAATTAACGATAAACAAACAAACATCGTGTAACGGAGCTACATGGCATTATTGAATTGTCAAACAGGTTACACGTGACCGCATTCTAGCGGAGTCTGTCTGGCATGCAACTACTCTTTCTGCACGTGTCATGTCGGCAGGAACAAAGAGTAATTATTTACGGTTATAATCCCTCGGACTTTGTCATGATACTAATTCATGCCCAAATGTTTGCTTTCTTTACATTTTGTCACCAAATTACTAAACGAAGATGAGCTCGAAACAGATCATATATATGCTCTCTCTCTCTGACTTGAGACCGTTCAAAATATATCTCAAACATGTTGGGAAGCGAGGCTACTTTAGGATTAGCGAGCAAGACTCATGGCGGCTCTTATAATTCGTAACAATAAACAAAAGAGTGTCTCAAAACACTAGACCAGAGGTACTATAAAAATCAAACTACATCAAAATGTAAGTGTGATTACCCAAACATGAAACAACTATGGTGTTTCTTCATTACAACTTTGACTTAGAGGATTACCAACAAAGGTTATCTCACGACTAATCAGATACACTAATCCAAATAGATGGCGGAGATGTTTCACAGTCACATATATATGTATGATCATCAACTTCTGCAGCTATGAAGAGGACTGATCTCATATATTCAAAAAAAAAAAAAATGTGACTTGTTGTTACAAAAGAACGGTTTCACAATTTCTTTAAAATATTTTCAATATATTCCTCTTGTAGTTGTAGAAGCTAGTGATCATACAACATTCGTGACTATTTAGCATCATAGGCTACAAAATTTTACAACATTCAAAATGTATTCTGCGGGAATGAAGAGATGTTAAAGAAAGAAAAAAAAGCGATGTTGAAAAGGGAAGATTAGAGCTGCGGGAATGAAGAGATGATGATTTGAGGTATATTAATAAAAATAGGTTAAGGGTTTTAGGGGTCGATGTCTAGATTACTTGGAAAAAAAGAGGGAAATCTTATATGCTTAACTATACTTCTTGGACATGTAACATGCTTCACTACGGGTGCTTAAAAAATGACAGCCCTTTTACTAAATTTTGACAGCATACATACGAAGTTCGTGGTATCAGTGACATCGGCCCGACCTTTTAGGATTCGAATCAAGAACCTAGGAAGCTACCGAATGAGATTTAACCAATGTACTATGACTCTATGAGTGATTTTACATATTTTGATGTCTTAGAAAATACTTATTTATTTTGATGCCTAAAGCTCTTGCTTGTTGGGCTTTACCTCTGGATCGACCTGTCCTAAATTATTAATATCTAAATAAATTTTAAAGGTTACGGTGATTATGAAGTGAAAGTTAACTTGTTATACTCACAGTTATAAGACAATGGAATAATGAAATTGGTTGTTAATGAAACTGTGATGATCGATCTGGTTGCTAGGATATGATGTTCAGTGGAAGCAATACACCATTCAACTGTCTTGTCACGTTTTAAATAAATTCAGTGGGTTGTTGTTATGTTAGTTGCAATCATATCATCCATTACACCAGATTTACAACTTTTTCTATAATGATTTGCTTACTTGATTAATATAATATTTACTACGGAAGAGGAATAATCGCGAAAATTAGGATTCCATATTATACATTTATACAGTGACATAAATATCATACACATTTGTACTAGAACGAGTAGAAACTATACGGTCAACAAAAAGGTTTTGTGATTCTGTCTTTTTCTACCTTGGAAGGAAAACGACAAAATAATTGACAAGTGTGCGCTATCGCCTTCCGCACGTGTGAGTTGTTTTTGTCTCCAAACTCCATCATGTTGTCTTCTTTTCTTTTGTCTTTTCTGTCTCACTATCTTTTCTTCACTTCCTTCGTTAACCTTTTAGATTTTGGTAATGCAAAATTGATTCTTACTATTTCATTTCAGAGAAGATAATTTATCTTCTTTTGATCCAAATTGGTAGTTTCTTCTTCATATGCACCGTAGGAAAGTTTATAATTGTATCTTCTTCTGCTATCCATCTGCATATCATAATCACCAACAAATTTTCAAATAAGTCACTACATATCGGCATATCAATATGGGAATAATACCCCAGAAGGATGACTTATATATTATTTTGTCATGTAAAGAGTTTAGTCCAACTTGTCAAAAGGAGATGAGACTTATTTGGCCATAACGTACCATTTTGTCTAAAAAGCCTAGAGCACTTACCACACCCTTTTTTTTATGTTTTCAAAAAATTTTAAATTTACAACAAATATAAATAATATTTGTATCCATATAGTACTTGATTGGTTACCTGAAGCGAGTGACAAGGTGGTGAAGAAAGATTGAAGCTTCAAGACGGGCCAAATCAAGACCAGGGCACAATCTCTGACCACCTCCAAAAGGACTGAAACTACTCGTGTTCATGTCCCTTTCCTATTGTATAGATAAATGTCTATCTAGTTCAATATATAATTCGAATTAAGTATAGGATCGGATTAATATGTATTATATATTGGGGTGATTTTTTACGTACTTGCCATCTCCATGGATTAAATTTGTAGGGAGAGTCATAGTAAAGCTTATCAAGATGGACTGATCTGAGATAGGCCAAGAAGCACCATCCTTTTGGTATCACATATCCTTTTATTTCAACATCTTTCATCGCCTTTCGCATCACTGCTATTATAACATTTCCCATCCTTAGTGTTTCTGTAATGACCTGATGATAATTGGCAATTAAAAAGCTAATTAAACACCTTTTCACAAGTGAACTATTTGTATAAATAAATTAACTAATGCCAGGGGAAAAGAAGAATAATACATACCTTTTGTGTAAAAGGTAACGACAAATAGTCATTCCAATATAGTGGCTCTCCTGTCAATTCCTTCAAACTTTTCAGCTTCATGTTTTCTTCCTGATGAAAAGAAAAAAAAAAGAAGTTTAACGTAAAGAAGAGGTTATATAGATTTTTAGTGGCAATCATATAGCCACGAGTAAATTAATATGTATCAGCTTCCAATCTATCACTAGTCTATTTGATTGACTGATTTGTTTTTCTACTGTGAAAGAGAGAAAAGCCTACCACTATAACTCTATAGCGTCAACTTCTTCTATGTATATACGATTTAATACAAATTTCATACTCATTATCAAAATTTATAGCCATCTATAATATTTGTTTAAGTTAATTACCGTTAGAAAATTGAGGGCAGCCGGAGAATCAGAGAGGAATTTGACGGCAAGTGTGATGAGGACAGGGACAGAATCGTGGCCAGGAATCATCATGTCAATCATATTGTTAGCAATCAAATTGTGAGTTAAATATTCACTTGAGTCCTTAAGTAACACATCCACGACGTCCTTTGCAATAACAACATCTTCCTCCTTGTTCTTTGCTCTCCTAGTTTTGCCTTCTATGATCCTTTCAACTTGCTTCACCATATTCTTCTTAGCTTGGAGAGATCTGTGAAGTTGGGTTCCAGGGAAGTTAATTGGCAATGACATGAGTCCTGATATGAATTGTTCAAACTCTTTCTTTAACTCGTCTAACTCGTCTCCTTTCTCTACACTTATCAATGCCTTGGCAAGTACTTTGAATGCAACCTACAAATTAAAATAAATTAAATTATTACATGTAAAAACACAACTAAAAGGGTAATAATTACTAGTTCTTAAACAAATTAGAAAGAGAAACTTGTAATCATTAAATCAAATGTAATCATTGTAACCATGTTCTTTGAAATAAATTAATATTTCCATGGTAACATCATTACGATTGTCCCTTTTAATTTCTTAATCAATTCATTAATCATATATTGAATATTTAAAATTTACGTAATAAAACATTTAATTAAGGGAGAAGTATACTGACAGTCTTGGAGACGTCTTGGATAAGAACAGGTTGGTCCTCGGACCACAGATCCATGGATTCCGACAAATACTTGTGCATGTCTCTAACGATTTGAGCTTTGAGAAGCGGTGACTTTAAGAAAGAACCGACTAGTCCATGGAACCTTCTTTGTGAACTACCGTTGATAAGAAGTATCGACGATTTTCCCATTAGCTCCCTCACCGTTTTCGGGTAGAACGGCACGAAAGCCGTCGAGTCGCTTTGTAAAACGGCTCTGTTCACTTCAGCATCCGTCGACACGATCGTCGCCGTTCCAAATATATGCGACTTAAACACTCTCCCGTACCTTTACGTACGCATAAATATGTATAAATTTAGATGAATATGAACAATAACGTTTTAAAATTGCAAAAATATCCTACTTTTTTCATATAAAGAGTATGGATTCTGATTTAAATCCCGTGCACAGTAAAAAAATTTGTGTCCAACTACTAATACTGCATATGCGTGTGAATATATATAGCTTAATTCTCTTACGTATTAAACTTAGTTTTGATTTGAATTTTGTAGGTATATTGAGTTGAAATGTATAGAGAGGGACAAGAGTTCTTACAGGAGTCGACGCTTGTCCATGAAACTCTCGGGATGGTTTGAATAAGCAGAAGAGACGAACTCGATGGTTTCTCCGAGGACAGGCCATCCCAAGCTTCCCTGTGGAAACTTTGGTCCTTGACTGTGAGAAATAACATGATGATCAATAAGTTTATTCTTTGAAGCTGAGGATGATCTGAGACGTTTGATCTTGTTCAAGATGATGATGATAAAGAAAAAGAAGAAGAAGAAGAGCAAAAGTGATAAAGAAGTGTCCATTAGTGTTTTAACTCAATTAGCCGGACGCACGAATGGGTTTGTGTTTTTAAATTTGGTTATTGTTTTTGGGACTTTCTTTCACTTTGAATCTGTCTTGGTATCTCTCTTTATATAAACTTTAATCATGGTGCGGTGTGGCAACAAATCATGTGGATGATAATTCTCTTATTATATTCTTTGATTATTTTTTGTCATTAAATTTTAATACGTTGGGTTTAAATTGTTAGGATTTGAGATATACTGTGTCCAAAAGGTTTATTTAATTGAAGAATAAGGTTGTATAAGGAAAATTTCCGTATAAAAAGAATAGACAAAGAATATTTCGAAGAAAAGTGTGCTAATTATCTTTTGGCTTGTGGGGTATTTTGGGTGCGCCTTCGTGCGAAATTCCATTAGGCCACCTTTTCTTCTTTCACATATAAATTTTTCTCATGATTATATTGGATACATGCATGCCCATATATATCATGGATGTGTAAAGATATGCATGCCAAGACATGTATATATTATATATCGTACTAAAACAGTTACATGCATAGTACTATACATATGTATGTGCACATGTCAATACGTGGCTATAGCTAGCTTTGTGAGTCAGTTGATTAATTGTACTATTGTACGTTAAATCAGTGAACGGTTTCTTGAGACTTAGCAAAATTATGGTTTGTATGAGATCAAGCTGGAGATGAACTAAAGCATTGTCTAAATAATTATAGGGCGCCTGGACCGGGACAGCATCCTATAAAAACAGAGTCGGTTATTGGATATGCTTTACATTTTTATGTTAATCCATCCAGAGTAGTACATTACGTAATGAAACGAAGCTCTACAAGAAAAGTATGATACATTTGTTTAAGGCAAATAGGCAATCTCCTCATTATTAGACCGCATGCGCCAACTTTCATATAAGTAGTATACATGTAAAATTAATGTAACCAATATAAATAAATATATATACCATATAAAATAAGTTGTGTGTGTGTATGACTGTGATTAGTATAATTTATTAGAATCAAAAGAAGTGAGATTCTTTAGCCGCTTGTATACTTTGATGATCGTTGATTGTACCATACTTTTGAGCCTAAAAAGCTAATATTTTCATTGTAATCAATTATCTAAACTTTTGACTAATGCCAAACAAGAAAATTTGAATTTGCCATTCTCTTTTTATTCACTTTACAATAGTGTTGTCAAAAATATTAGTTCTTTTGGGAAACCTATGATTCTTTTATCATATCTATAAACGCCATTTATAAGCTTTTCATTCAAGGAATACCTAACAAGAGCGAGCTATCTTAAAACCACCTTTGATCGTCACTTTAATTGTATAGATACTATAAAAATCAGTGCTGTGATCATATCTAATTATTGCATGATTCCTTTAGTTTAAGGTCGTGCATCTTTCGAAATCCGAGAGGGTTTTTGTATAAAATATTTGAAAATCATCTATTATTTATTTTCAACTTTTTGTCAGAAAAAAAAACGAAAATTGTAGATTCGTATATTTTGCTTGCCGAAAAAAGTCTCAAAGATTGACAATTGGCAGAAATAAAATAATAAAAAATAATTCGAAACTAATGAGAGCTTTAACAAACAAAAAAAAATACTAATGAGAGACAAATAATATGCACACAAAAATGCATGTTATTATATAATTTTGGGGGAGTTGTGGGGTTGTTCTCATTTGGACCATATCTCCATGTGAAGAACCACTTGAAGTTAAAAACCGAAGAATAATTTTGTCCCAATTGATTTCACAGTCTCTAGGATTTTGGATAGCCGAGAACATGATCCTTTGTCCTCTTTACGAAACTGATGCAAGACCACTAAGATTGTGTCTCTTCGATAAAATTTATTCTATCCGTTTTTTTTTCCTGTTAAATCTTTGGAGAATGCATAGATTTAAGAAATTAAGATAAACAATACATATGCTGTATATTAGGATATGCTTAAATTGAAGAAAATCTAAATTAATGACCTTGACTGTGCCCATTGCCCAACATAAACAAGTGTATCAAAATCAAACTCAAATCAGTCAAAAGAAGCTATACAAAGTTTTTTTTTTTTTTTTGAATAAATGTTAAATTATATTCAAAAGAAATAAACGTTTTACATGACTAACTCATAGCTTTTCTTAAAAGATAGATACATAACATGCTTAATGGGACCTAGTTGCAAACCAAACTTGAAGAAGATTGCCGCCGCCGATCGTACTGAGTCGATTACGGACATTCTTATCAATCAGTTTGGTAAGTTTTTCCGCTGTGGAAGGTGTGTCTCCATGTCGCTGGTCATTCCTTTCCCTCCATAGAGAGTGAATCGTGTTCTGAAGTGTATAACCCAACAGGAACCGTGTATTCTTCTCCAAAGTATTTCCATTAACTAAATTCAGTACCTCCAACCATATTTTTGTGTATCCGTGTAAAAGAATACCTTTAACAAGGTTTTCCCAGACCCGTTGGGAGAAGGGGCATTCGAAAAACAAATGCTCTCTCGTTTCCGAAGGACAACTGCAGAAAACACATTTTGGGTCAATGTTTTGGTTCCATGCCTGCATTCTCTCCCCAGTGGAAAGCCGGTTTTTCACCACTAACCAGGTAATAAAAGCAAATCTTGGCGTCGCATAAGGGAACCAGATGGCCTTGTGACATTCCAAGATTGGTTTTGCTTCATGTATATGTAACCATGTGTCCTTAGTCGAGAATGTACTCCGGTATGCATCATTCTTGCCTTTCCAAAGTGTTCTGTCAGCCTCCTCTGTTCGAGAGGATTGACACCTCCGTATTTCCTCCTCAATGAGATTTAGCATCGGCTGTCTATGGGCCCTTCTCCTAGGCATAATTAAAACGTCGAAGAGCTAGAAAGCGGGATGCCTAAAGCTATAGGGCCCCTTTCTCCGAGCTTATCATAAATGCGACCCAATGTGCACCAATCATCAAACCAAAATGAGGTGGAGATACCATTTCTCACTTCAACCCGAGAGAACTCTTTTGCTATGGAAAGATACTTAAGGAGCTTCCTCCAAATCCAGGAACCCTTGTATGAGTTTTCTTTCTCAGACCACAAAGAGCCTGACCGGATTAGATATCGCTGAACCCATTGCACCCATAATGAGTCTTTAGCAGATAAGAGTCGCCAAATCAACTTTAACATGCTCACTTTGTTTGCTTCTGCCACTGAACGGAGACCTAAACCACCTTCCCGTTTTGGTAAACAAACCTCTGACCAAGCAACTTTTGCCTTAGTAGTCTGCAGGCTCGGACCGGACCACAGAAAAGCAGAGCACAGCTTGTCAATAGCGGTGATACATGCTTTAGGGAGACGGAAAGCAGAAATCCAAAAGTTTATAGTGCTAACAATGATCGAAAAGTTTATACAAAGTTTTCATTAGTGAGTAATAGAATTTTGACAAGAATAATCTGTATCAGTGTCTTAAACTTGCTTTCTTTGCTCCTTGGGTTTTGCGTTAGTTTTAGCCTGTAACATCCATGAAACTAAGCTCTCGCTCTTGCTCGGTCCCAAACCAGCTTTGCAGCTACCACAGGACAAGAAAACAAAAGCAAAAAGTAGATAGATAATTCACAAGGCCATATGTCATGAAGGAGGACAAGAAAACAAAAGCAAAAAGTAGATAGTTAATTCACAAGGCCATATGTCATGAAGGTGGGACTCTCTCAGGTAAAAAACACATTGTCATTTCAAAATGGGGATATAAAGTCTCCCCAACTTTTACCTTATGAAAAAGAACAGGTAAAACATGCAGGGGTCCTCACCTAGGTGTCGACAGGTGAAATAACACACTATGGAGGAGATTCATGGACCACCAAATGCAGTTCTTATAAGGTCTCTCATCGACTCATGGAGCATTTCAATCATTTACTCAGCAGAATATGTTATGTTAATTAGTCGAAAGGACTTAATGGTGCGGAAAAAGCGAAATGCTAGTCCAGGTTGGTAATAATAACCCCTAGCTACTCACTAAGGAGTGAGTGAGAGGTAGTTTTATGTGAAACTTGAGAAAGACAAACAAAGATGAGAATACAAAAAAAGAGGAAAACTGACAAAATCAAAATCTTTCTAAAGGAAAACAATATTTGATCTCTGAAAAAGTATATCGGATTCGCTTTTTATCCCCCCCTCTACTACTCGACCATAGTATCTAGAAATTAAGCTAAAAGATTTTCATGTCCAAGTAACAACATAATGGAGAATCTGCTTTCAAATCAATTCCCCTTTAGCTTAACATTAACCAGGAAAGAGTCAAGTAGACAACAGTAGTAGTTAGCTATAAGCCTATAACTAACCATTGGCTAGCTAAAACGTTCCCAAACGAGAAATCTATTAGTGACCATGTGACGAAAGTAATGCATAACAATTAAAACGTCTTCTAAGTACTCAAAAATGAATTGTTCTCAGAGACAGAATCCAAAACTAATGAAATACTTATGCATAGCAGACAAATGCAATGATAATTATGAATCCTTTATGCACATATACAAGTTTCACATGACTTTAATTCACTCAAATGAACTTGATATCTAAGAAAGATGAACATAATCCTATATATGCAACAGCCCAAGACCCACTAAAATGTATTAGTAAAAGCCCAAATTTGGCCCATCAATCACGCAAAAGTTAACGAAACCGGTGGCATTTAGGGTTTAAGATAAACCGTTAACCGAACTGGGGAGACCGGAGAAGAGAGGAGAGGCCTGCTTAAAATCTTAATGCTAACAGACGAATAATAGTACGCCACGTGTCTAAAATGAACCGTCACCGCCTTATCTTTCGAACGCAAAGGAAAGCAGAAAAAAAAAAAAAAAGAGCAAGCTTTAGAAAAATTAAAATGGTGATTTTATCAGCGAGCTCCACCGTGAGAGCTGCCTTAGATACACAACCTAGACTTCCGTACAATCCTAATGCGCCGCGGAAAGTGAAGAAGAACCCTAACAGTAATTCTTTCTTACCGCCGCCGTTACCTGCACCGTCTCCGGTAATCAGCATCTCCGTCGCCGATTTGCTCAAGCGTCCCCCTAGTAAAGGTAGACGCTTTAACTCAGAATTGAATCAATTGCGATGTTTGGTTTTAAATCCTGTTATGTAGTAGTATTATACATTTGATAAACCAAACTTTCTAATCGAAAGCTCTCTTTTCAATTTTGTTTTTGTGGTAATGGATTGTAAAAGACTTGTTTAATTTCCAAATTCGTGGCTCTATCAGAGAGGGTTTGCTAAAATTGAGTTTCTTTATGTAGAGTTACAACCTGTTGACGATGATGAGACTTATATGGGATATGAGACATGGTCTCCAAGTCCACCAAAGTTGGAGAAACCAAGATCAGTCTTCAATGCTGCTTCATTAGCTTTTGTAGGCGATTCCATTTACGAGGTTAGGACACTGTAAGATTTGTGTTTCCATATGCTTTAAGGAAAGATTTGTGATGTTATCTTGTCAATATGTCCAATGCAGATCCCCCATTACTGTTTTACACTCTTTTCTCACAATCTTATCTTCTCCCATTCCATTAACAGTTTCTCTCATGGTTGTGCAGCTTTATGCTCGTAGGCATTTTCTTTTCCCTCCGCTTAGTATTGAAGACTATAATGACCGTGTTAGAGCAGTGGTGCGCGCTGAAGCGCAGGTTCTTTTTTCTAATCTCTTCTGACCTCCTTTGTTTTCACAAATAAGTTTGTTCCAAGCTTGTAGAAACAGACTATCTGGTGTTTGTTCAGTTTCATGATTCTGCTACGTATTTTTATATCTTTCGTTTGTGTTAAACTGCTCATGTGACAATACATTAGTTGGTATCAGCATTACCATCTTTATTTTGTTGTTCCAAATCTGCTTACAATATTCCAATATATCAGTTTGTTGAGTAGTGTTGTTATCACATTCTTGTTTTGAATATGTGCTGATTGATAACTTGTTTCTTTCTCTCTCTCTCTCAGTATGCATTGCTAAAGAAGCTTGTTGATGATGATTTCTTAACAAAAGAAGAGAGGTCAGTACACAGAACTCATAATTTCAGCATCCATCAAAACTCTCCTGCCACTATAATAAGAACCCGTGATTGCGCTGAGATACATGATTTCACTTCTCATTGGATTTTATGAAATTTTGTATTTGCTCCAGGGATGTGCTCAGGTGGGGAAAGAATCTAGGTTCCGCTAGAACACGTACAAGAAGGCGTGCAGGTAATGCGGTTTATAACAAGGCATCATCATTGGAGACACTAGTAAGTAACCACCCCAATATCTAAACTTACACTAAGATCTTCTTTGTGCTTCTAACTCTGGTTGAAGGTAAATCTCCTTGTTGTCACATGAATCTGCCTGATACTAAACCCGCTTCATTTGTTCAATGTCCAGATTGGTTATCTATATCTGACGAATGGGAAAAGATTAGAAAAAATAATGGAGAAGCTAGGATTCTCAAGCGATTCTTCAACTGAGATCATAATTGAAGTGGCCAAGCCTAAACCAGCAGAATCAAACCTGCCAAACTTTATACTCAGTGAGTTAAATCTATCTCCTCTATAAACTTCATCATTTGGTTGAATTCGCAGTAACCAACACTTAGTTATTACCATCTTCTCCTTTCCTGGTTAATTTGTAGACGAGCAAGTGGTGTCAGAATAGTTATAGCAAAGGTCGTAACTCTCTCTCGGATCATGGGAAAGCTGAACTGAAGAATCAAAGTTTCCTTAGTAGGCCGGTTTAGCATTACAGTGCTCACTTAACCGGAGAAGACAGTGCTTTGCTGCATATGTAGTAGTACATACGTATGTATGAATGTGTTGCAAATCAAAATGCCTGCCCATTTTTGCCTAGTGTCCCAACCCTGATAAGTGTATTAACAACATAGATATGATATTTAAACAAAAAGAAGATATATTAGCTATTAGCATTCTAGTATATGATTTTATATCACGGTAAAAAAACATTGAATCATCATTATCTTATATATAAAATTCGAATCTTTGAGCAAGTTGGAGCTACTGCAACTCGACTATTACATATTTCATATTTCAATAATGAATTGTAAACGTGACGTTCTTGATATAATCTAATCCAGCTCAGCAACCTCCTTATCCAAAGATTAAAAAAGCAATTCCAAATAAATATCATAGTGTAGTCTATAAATTAAATAGACTATACTAGATTCGGTTGTCATTGGTGGTGACTCGAGTAGGCCCATTTTGAACAATCGGGCCCATAATTGTCCAACGAAAAATTGTTACTGTTGCAATAGATTACAATGGACCGACCAAATCAATCAATGTGAGATTCGTATGATAAAATATCACCAATTTTCTATCTTTCCTTTACTATATGAAAGGTCAGTTTTTGTTTAATATATACCAAAATTAGAAGCCACCAGCTGAAAATTGTAGATCAGAATAATAGAGATATACATTTCATATTTTCCCGAATCAAATATCAAATGTGTGTTTTGGATAAGTTTGCTTAAGCAACGACATTTGTCACAAAAAAAAAACCATCTAGCACAAACAAATATCATTTTCGAAGAATTATGCATTACTTTCATTTTTTTTTTTATCGAATGTCTTAGAAGGGGAAGGCTAAAAAGATAATAGATCGATACTGATGTGAATGGTTTAAAATTGAATATGTGGCGGTCTCATCGATAATTCATATGTGAAAAAAAAAAAAAAAAAAACCAAAGATAAAGCATAACATAGTTTTGTAGCTCCTATCCTTTACTCTTTTAGCCACCCATTTTGATAGTAACGTCGATACGGTTTTGTCCTATAAACATGCACATTATCCAGTAGATGATCATGGGTCCGTCGACAAGGTTGACATGTCATCATATCGTGCCATAGTTATTGCGGAACCTAACGTTTCTTGCTTACATGTCATTCTAATCCTTCTTCGTTCGTCCATCTCCATTGCGATACGATATTATATACGAGTAAATACAATTCGGATGAGACTCAAATTTGTTTCTGCCACGTATCTATTTTTTGTTTCATTTCTTCTTTGTAAAAGGAATGAAAAAAAAACGTTGAAGGACGTTCTTTTGTATCCTTGCTTTTTTTTTTTTTTTGTGGATAAATATTTTGTATCCTTAATTCCTTATGGTGGACAAAAACTTAGGTATATATATCAGAGAATTGAGGATATCAAAATATGATATGTCGAGAAAGTGTAGAAGAAACGAGACCTTCCATATAAGATGAGATAAGGCAATCGCTGAAAAGGAAGGTAGGAGCTAGCCAAAACAATATTGTAGATATTAACTAAGCCTTCGAAATAAATGAACCCCATCAAAATAATTAGGACCCTCTACTTGTTCTATATGGATAAGTTTTCATAATGTGTCGATTTATTCAAAATTTCTCTCGAGATTCTTTTCGACTGTGAAAGGTATCTTGATGTGACGCTTAAAATTTTGAGTCTTCTAAATATCCTACAATTATATTGTATGCACTAATTAATAGAAATGATTATCAATAGTTCAACGTAACAGCAAATTTGAGTGTAGTGTGCAATCACAGACAAAAAGTTAAAACTTTTCATATGTATTACAATGTTGGAGTGAAATACTTTTTTGTCCAGTGAAGAAATTGGGATCCTCAATTAGTGTACTGATTAGCTTTCAACATGCATGCATATATGCCTGTCCCTTGAGCAAAAATATATACTTGATTATTAAAGAATATTTCATCATCCATGAAATAATAATATCTTTTGCAAGTGGCATCCTATGAGTATGAGTTCATAATGCAGACAGAACACTGTGTGATTCAATTGGACTGACTGATGAAGATAGTAGTACTTTATTAGATTTTTAAACTGGAATTTTCCCTTGTTATTGACTCATTAGTGGCAAAATAATTTCATTCACGTTCTAATGATCATGACCACACGTGGTTACTATATGATACGTTGACTTATGGGATGTAAAACTAAAAAGAAATAGAAAACCTCCCAAGTCATGGATCTTTTAAGTGACTCTTGTGAGTTATGGCATTAGTCTAATTTTATTTTACGCACTCTAGGTATTTCATAAAGGATTTAACGTACCATAGTTTTTCAAATAATTTTCTTGGTAAATTCTACGTTCTTGTTGTTGTGTCTTAAGAATATAATTTATATTTGGATCGGATAGAGGTGAAAGTTTTACGATTTTTCTCTAATGAAGCTAGCGCATTGGTATTTATGCTTGATTCAAAACCATCATTTGCGTCTAACTATGTTTTGTTCGGATCACATCAGTCCACGGATCAGAAGTGCTGTGTTGATGAAATTAGGATGATCTGGCAAAAAAAAAAAAAAAAAACAGGTTTGCAGGTGTAATGAATTCGTAAAAAACGTTGTCAAAGTATAACCTCTCGTGGAATTACATTAACAAAAAAAAACAAAAAAACTAAGAATACTACTATGGCATTTTTATGGTTGACTTTAGTAATAAAGATTTTTATTAATAACAGCTCGGATCTAAATCTACACTTAAACAGAGAAGTACAGTACAGAAACATGGACCTTTCACGTTAGCTTCTCTCTTTCGTGAGCTAATATTATTCTCTTGTTGTTCTCCATAATCAATCTGATGATTCTGATCAAACAAAATTCAATTCCTCTCTTAATAATATGTCAATATGATACTATTAGATTATAATTATATACCAACCCGTACAGATTTTCCTAGACGGCCGTAAGATCCGGAACAAGAAGAAATTAAAGTCAAAACTGATGCAGTGAACTAACTTTTATGTTATCGTCAAGCGCGGCGCGTGCCTGATAAATACGTGAGTGGGAAAGGAATAAACCAAAAAAAAAAAAAAAAAGGAAGAAGAGAAAAAGCACAAAAACTCGAAACGCGTAAACTGTGTTGTTGTCGTCGATCGTAGTTAACGGGTTTGGTTTTGTGGATGGTTCATTTTTATTTTCTCTACTATTTTTTCAATTTTGGTCCTCGTTTCATTTTCTCTTTTTAATTGCCTCAGTCTCACGCAGCTCAAAGTGACCAAACAAACAAATTTAAACATTAAAGATAAAGAAGAAGCACCGGCTGTGGTGGATCATATAAGATCTAAGAGCATTATACGGATCTAAAATAACATCACGAAATTCAGATCGATGCAGTTGGCTTGTATGTTATATATTTTGAGCAGTATAATATCGATTTGAAAAAAGTTAACCATATCGTTTATTCGAGAGTTGTCTACAATAGATTGAATCTCATTTTTTCAAATCCATTACCTGACCGAGTGTTTAATTATAGTCAATAAAAAACTGCGTTATTAAGTATTTCGTTGTAGTTGTTAGATGGTAGATAGTAGGATGGCCGATGTGAATATAGAAAATTATAACATATATAACAGATAATCACGACAAAAATAAATATACGTGATGGTATGGTTTATTTACATTTTGATGTTAGTGTTTTTTTTGACGTGGCTATTGGCTAGCTCTTTGCCATATATATATGAATACGTGCACGGTGCATCTTTATTTAGCTTGACTACTACGTACTTGTTCATAACTCGAATAATTGTTTCCATATATATATACCTGACGACGACAAAGCATGGTTTTTATTTGATGTAATCGATTGCGATTTAACTTTAATGATGCTTTACAAACACGATATCGCGCTTTTTTGACACCTTATCTCTTCCACTATAACAATTATTGTGTATGTTTGCGTGTTTTGATGACTGAGTGTATTATACTAGTACTTGTTTGAAATTATCAATTAATAATATAACTTTTAAAGTTCCCTCCTTTCATTAATATGAATACGACATATATCAACGATATTTATGAAATTTGTAGACACAAGAAGCCATATAGAGTAAGCAACGTCGAATCTCGAATAACTCTGATGGTCACACACACACACAGAGGTATTGGTAATTAATAATTGAACAAATCACGATCACAAAATCGTCCTAATTAAAATGGTCTTGTAACAAGTTGTTTTAAAGTTCTATCACAATACATTAATAAAAAAAAAAAATCTACATTAAGACCAAATTTTATAGTTATAAAGTCTTAAATGCGTATAGTTTTAGGTAGAGAAATCGATGACAATTTAATTTTTCAAATGTTTGCATGTGTTCAGTGGTTGGGATAACGAACACGCTTTTTCATATCTTACATTTTGCCGGCTAACCCAAAATATCTCAGTTACTACTAGTAAAGTAAATACATAATTGGATCGTGAGAGAGAGGTGTAGACACGCCGCCAAGTTGGACGTAACCGTAGGGGAGAAACTGAAGGGAATTATTTGTATGTAAGTTTTTTTTTTTTTTTGCCAAGTGTAAAAACGTTTTTATGTGTAGTGTAGTGTAGTAAAAAAAAAAAAAAAACACACCATTTTTATAGTTTGTCGTCATTATTGTTGTCTTGTAAATGTCTTAAGAATTTGTGGTGGCTAAACTTAACCCGTGACCGTGACATGACTTTGTAAATTATTGGGCCATTACAACGTGATGAGAAGCGCGTGAAAAAACAACAAAGTATGGAAGATAATGGAGGAATGGAAAATTAGGGTGTGTTTTTAATCTCGTACCCAATTTAGCCAAACCAAAACAAAATATCTGATTTCAAGAACTTAATTTTCATGTTTACTTTCCAATAAAAACTGAAAACTCAAAACCATATCAGGATTAGAATCTGAAATAGGAAACTAATTTGCCATTGGAATTTATTTCAAGTGTTTTATATCAATATATAATTTGCGTAAGAAAAACTCCAACTTTAAACCATACTAACTTAAGACCAAAACTCCAACTTAAACTGACCTAGAATCGATTTTTATTACTCTCTGCATTCTATTTTTTTTGGTTAGAATTTGGAAACCTAGTAGTAAGTAAGTAGACCAGTAAGATAACTAAATTTCATTAGAGGTAAACGTATTACCTTTTTGCTTTTACTATCAAATGTGGGACAAAACTATTATTCGTCTTTCTCTAGAAACTTACACTTTAAATTCGTCTAAATTGCTTATAATAGAAGTATAGAAAACTATACTTATGGACATTCAAATCATAACACAAATGACCTTTTTTCTACATAACACAAATCCTGTAATAATTTTTATATGAACAAAAGAGCAAAAAGGTTCAAACAATGTGGGACCCAAAAAGGTCACTCAAGGTAGGTCCCATGAGATTACCCTCCATTGTTGAGTGCTTAAAAGCAGCTCCAAAGCATCTTCATTTTGGCATCCCCAACCCAAAGATAAAAAAAAACAAGTTTTCTTCTTTTTGTTTGTTTTTTAACACTCAAGAATATATTTTTCCTCCTCACAGATCTTTTCCTCAGGAAGAAATAAGAAAGCTTCAATCTTTCTCTTCCACCACACCTTCCTTTTATCTTCTAAGCTCAATCAACTAAAGGAAGAATATATAATAAAGTGGCAAAACCCAAAGTGAGTGAACCAACTTAATAGGTATGGGTTTGAAACCTAATGCCATGAAGAATGTGGCTATGGCGGCAGTTTCTGCTCTGTTTCTTCTAGGGTTTCTTGTTTGTTCTGTTTCTGGCTCTGTTTCCTATGATAGCAGAGCTATTACCATCAATGGCAAAAGAAGAATCCTTATCTCTGGATCTATTCATTACCCAAGAAGTACTCCTGAGGTTTGTTTTACTTTATTCTTTCATTATCTCTTTTTTTGAGCTGTAATGTAGTTAAGAGTTATTCCCAAATTTTGAAGCTTTTGGTATTCCCCCATTGTCTTCTCTATTCAAAATCTAGGGTTTTGTTTCTTATCTATGGATGTCTGTGTGTTTGTGTGTAGATGTGGCCAGATCTAATTCGTAAAGCAAAGGAAGGAGGCTTAGATGTGATTCAGACTTATGTCTTTTGGAATGGGCATGAGCCATCTCCTGGAAAAGTAAGAAAACAATCTTATTTCTCGATTTGTCGGATTTTTTTTCTTGGTGTTTGTGTGAACGAAGTACTGATTCATTGGATTCCACTTTTATGTTTTTTTGTCCTCTTCTGCAGTATTATTTCGAGGGCAACTATGACTTGGTTAAGTTTGTCAAGTTGGTCAAACAATCTGGTCTCTATCTTCATCTAAGGATTGGTCCTTATGTCTGCGCAGAATGGAACTTCGGGTAACTATAAGCTTAATTTCGTGTAACCTTAAACCTAAAAATAGAAAGTTTAAAAGGTGAATTTTTTTTCCCAGCGATTCTAATATGATTGGTTTGTTTCTGTTTTAATCTCTCAGTGGATTTCCTGTTTGGCTTAAGTACATTCCAGGGATTAGCTTCAGAACAGATAACGGTCCGTTCAAGGTTAGACATGTTTCAAAAGACTAGTCTATCTTCAATTTGAAGTTATTAAATGTCACACTTGTTCATTGACCATTGTTTGACTCCTGAGATGATAACTTAACTAAAAAGCATTGATTGTTTTTAGGCTCAAATGCAAAGATTCACCACAAAGATTGTTAACATGATGAAAGCTGAGAGGCTTTTTGAATCTCAAGGCGGTCCTATAATCCTCTCTCAGGTAAAAAAGCCCTTAAAGTGAATTGTGTGTGTTTTAATAACAATCCTACAATTGAGTGACAGTGAGACTCAGTAGACTTCTTGTCTGTATCTAATGGAATGTTATGTGACAGATTGAAAATGAATATGGACCAATGGAGTATGAGCTTGGTGCACCGGGACGCTCTTACACCAACTGGGCAGCTAAGATGGCGGTGGGGCTTGGCACTGGTGTCCCTTGGGTCATGTGCAAACAAGACGATGCTCCTGACCCCATTGTGAGTTCTTTTGTCTAGTCTTTGTGACATCATTTCTTCATTAGCTGTATTCTCTTGTCTCTCTTCATTCTCTCTGTTAGAAATCAATTTATTAAATATTAGGATTCATTCAAACTGCACATGTGTTGGTGTTACTTCTTTTCATGATCTTTTTTGTTTGATTATCTTACTTGCTTATGTCTCTAATATTAATATTCAATCATATTAGAAATTCTTTGTTGTCTTGTGTTGTGCTGATGTCAACGACAAGCCATGTGGATCATTCATTTTTCAGTTTCTTTCTTTGAATAATATCTGTTATCTTATTGAATCTACGTTTTGGTCTCTGCTAGATCAACGCTTGTAATGGCTTTTACTGCGACTACTTCTCCCCAAACAAGGCTTACAAGCCCAAAATGTGGACCGAAGCCTGGACTGGATGGTAAGCAGAAACTCAAAGTGAATCTCTGCTTCTGCTATTGTTTCTCGGTGATCTCAGTCAGTTTTCTTGATGTTTCAACAGGTTTACAAAGTTTGGAGGCCCAGTTCCTTACCGTCCAGCTGAAGATATGGCCTTTTCCGTTGCAAGGTTTATCCAAAAGGGTGGATCTTTCATCAACTACTACATGGTAAAGCTAAAGTTGTGGTACCATGTTCACAAAATGAAAAAGGGCGATTTTGAGCTTGCCTAATTCTCATACACGGTTTTTTTGTGCTCAGTATCATGGTGGAACAAATTTTGGTCGTACTGCTGGTGGTCCGTTTATTGCAACCAGCTATGATTATGATGCTCCTCTCGACGAATATGGTAAGCTTGTTAAAACTCAACTTTTATTTCCTAAAGATAAAAGATTATTTGTCTTCGTTATAATTATTGTCAATTGTTTTCAAACAGGACTTGAAAGGCAGCCTAAGTGGGGGCACTTGAAAGATTTGCATAGAGCAATAAAGCTGTGTGAACCAGCATTAGTATCAGGAGAGCCCACAAGAATGCCCCTCGGAAACTATCAAGAGGTCTCAACTCAAAGTCTTTCATTTTTTTTTTGTTATAAACGTCTTTGCTGTGGTCAACTTCATTAACTTTTGTACATTTGTAAATTTGCAGGCTCATGTGTACAAAGCAAAATCTGGAGCTTGTTCTGCATTCTTAGCAAACTATAATCCAAAAGCTTACGCTAAAGTTTCTTTTGGGAGCAATCACTACAATCTACCTCCGTGGTCTATTAGTATTCTCCCAGACTGCAAAAATACAGTTTACAACACAGCCAGGGTAATAATAATATATGAGTAAAAGATGAAACTTATCTGTTCTTCTTGGTTTTTCCCTGAGTACTGACAAATATTATACTGGTTTTGGGTTCTTTGGCTATAGGTTGGTGCTCAAACTTCTAGGATGAAAATGGTTCGGGTTCCTGTTCATGGTGGTTTATCTTGGCAAGCATACAACGAAGACCCATCAACTTACATTGATGAGTCTTTCACAATGGTAGGATTAGTGGAGCAGATCAACACTACACGTGACACTTCGGATTACCTGTGGTACATGACTGAGTAAGTATCCATAGAACTTTCAGTTATGTCTCTACTAAATGGATGTGGAAGAATTCTCTGAATGCATTTTGATTTCTTCACTAATTAATTGTCTCTTTCTTTTGATTTATCAGTGTTAAAATTGATAACAATGAAGGATTTCTAAGGAATGGAGATTTGCCGACTCTTACTGTTCTATCAGCTGGCCATGCTATGCATGTGTTTATCAATGGCCAATTATCTGGTAATTACTTCGTTTACCAGTTTTAAGTATTGCTAAGAAACAGTTTGCTGTCAACACTTTCACCTCATTTTGACATTCTTTTGTTGTCTTTATCCAGGATCTGCGTATGGTAGTTTAGACTCTCCTAAGCTAACTTTTCGGAGAGGTGTGAATCTAAGAGCTGGCTTCAACAAAATTGCGATACTAAGCATCGCTGTTGGTCTCCCGGTTAGTCATCAATTTCCATAGTATCAATACTCTTGCATCAATCTTTTTGCCAAACACCAAGACCGACCTAGAAATGTTCTTAAATCTATGTGTTTATACAATGCAGAATGTGGGTCCACATTTTGAGACATGGAATGCTGGTGTTTTGGGTCCAGTTTCATTGAACGGTCTCAATGGGGGACGGAGAGATCTTTCATGGCAGAAATGGACTTATAAGGTACAGAGACAAATATTACAACACATTTTTCATCAATCATATATGATTGTGTCATTCTACTGATTATCCAATTTTATACTTGAATTTTTCAGGTTGGTCTTAAAGGAGAGAGTCTGAGTCTTCATTCACTTAGTGGGAGCTCATCGGTTGAGTGGGCAGAAGGTGCATTTGTTGCACAGAAGCAACCACTTACTTGGTACAAGGTAAGCTGATCCATATTTCAAAATTGAAATGCAGTTTATCTCGGTAAAACAAAATTTGCCATGTTTCACATAATGACATGTCTCTATGGCTTGCTTCCAGACAACATTCTCTGCTCCAGCTGGAGATTCGCCGTTGGCTGTAGACATGGGAAGCATGGGAAAAGGTCAAATATGGATAAATGGGCAGAGCTTGGGACGTCACTGGCCTGCATATAAAGCAGTTGGTTCTTGCAGCGAGTGTTCTTATGCTGGAACATTCAATGAAGACAAGTGCTTAAGAAACTGTGGAGAGGCTTCTCAAAGATGGTAAAAACGCTCTATCTCTATCCCTCTGAAGGTGCGATTAATGAAGTTTTTTGGGTATCTAACTTGTGTTATGCTTAATTATAGGTACCATGTTCCACGGTCGTGGCTAAAACCAAGTGGCAATCTATTGGTTGTCTTTGAGGAATGGGGAGGAGACCCAAATGGAATCTCGTTGGTCAGAAGAGAAGTGGATACTGTCTGTGCAGATATCTATGAATGGCAATCAACCCTGGTGAATTACCAACTGCATGCTTCTGGAAAAGTTAATAAACCATTGCACCCCAAAGTGCATTTACAATGTGGGGCTGGACAAAAGATCACCACTGTGAAGTTTGCTAGCTTTGGCACACCTGAAGGGACTTGTGGTAGTTACCGCCAGGGAGGCTGTCACGCTCATCACTCATATGATGCTTTCAACAGAGTAAGTTAGAGAAAAGCTTGGATTTTTCTTCTTCTGTGTTTGAGTCTTGAATGTTTCTAAAGAAAGCGAGTTCTTCTTTCTCTTGCAGCTTTGTGTTGGGCAGAACTGGTGTTCTGTTACAGTAGCACCGGCAATATTTGGTGGAGATCCGTGTCCAAACGTAATGAAGAAACTGGCGGTGGAAGCCGTTTGTGCTTAAATGGAAAGCTGTCGAAAGACTGTAAAGACTGTAAAGCTTTGGCATGTCTTACAGGTTTCTGATTTTATTAGTATGTTCTCTATGAAGACGACAACAAAACAAGTTGGTAAATTTTTATTTAATCGCGGTGGAAGTTGTACAAAGGGACGCAACACGCCGTTCAGCAATTTGCAGAGATGTGATTTATATGTAAATAAGCTTGGGAAGGGGTTTGGTAATTGTAACCCAAGAAAGAAGAAGAAGAAGCACACTGTGACTGGAGAATCTAATGAGTCCATGTGTAGATTCTTTTAAATAGGAGCAAAAACTAGGAGTAGTTTATTCTCCAAGTTTTTGCTTTGAACGTGTTTGTTGTTGTTGTTGTTGTAGTCTGTCATCGATACTCATTAGATGAGACATTATCTGCAATTATCTCATTGCCTTAATCTATGAAATGTTTTTGCTTAATCTGCAATTATCTCAAATGGGGACTAGTATATTGTAACTCAGCTACATCTTAATCGCAATTGTCAATTTAATTATTTGAGTTTCTCTTACAACAACACTTGTGCATTATAATTTGATTCCTCCTTTCGCATTATAACGCAAAACCCAGTTCCCCAAATGCTTAACGTTATGAAAATATTTCATCGAGCCTTCTCGTCGTCTCCCAACTCTGCTCTCCAGACCTTCCTTCCAATCTCTCAACTATGCACTAACGGTCGCCTTCGAGAAGCTTTACTGGAGATGGTGATGTTAGGCCCCGAGATGGGGTTCCGTGTGCGTTGTTGAATGCGTGTTTGGACAAAAGGGCTCTTAGAGAAGGTCAGAGAGTCCATGCCCACATGATCAAAACCCGTTATTTCCCCGCTACGTACCTCCGAACTCGTCTTCTCATCTTCTACGGTAAGTGTAATCGTTTGGAGGATGCCCGGAAAGTGCTCGACGAAATGCCTGAGAAGAACGTTGTTTCCTGGACTGCTATGATCTCGCGTTATTCTCAAACTGGGCATTCTTCTGAGATGATGAGATCAGAAGGGAAACTAAATGAGTTCACTTTCGCCACTGTTCTCACTTCTTGTACACGTGCTTCTAGATTAGCTCAATATCCCCAATTCAGAAACCGGACAAACACAATCATATAATCTTTAGTCCCTTCCCTTTGTGTATTAAACTTCAAATAAAAACTAAAACCAAAGACAAAAGAAAAAAAAAACTCAAGTCTTTCATGTGATACATCTTGAATGCACAATGTTGTGTCGAGAATTTAATGCTCTGCTTAAAGTATATATCTTGCGTAGATATCATATATTCTGCAATCTGATGGGGTATATATGTTTTTAATTAACGCTTGTTTTGCTGGGACTGGGACAGCATGATTACCTTCAATATATTCTGCTTTGATAAAAAGGCTTGTCTTATTGGCTTAGTAAATGTCTTCTCTCTTCTGGAACAAAGTATGATCTTCATAATATTTTCCCTAGTTTACTTCTTTGATTGATTACATTTTCTTTTTGATCACCTAGTGTTTTAGTATTAGTTAAAGTAGATCGAGACGTCAGAAAAGAAAAGTGATACTGTAGATCTTATGATAACCTAGTACTGCCTCTTGATTAATTATTTAATAAACAGCTGTTTATCACTTATCATTTATAAATTATAGGTATATTTTAGTAACAAGTGAATCACCCCTACTCTAGTACTAGGCACTAGTTTGTATATGCTCCTTAATACTACTAGTCTACTACTACAAAAAAAAAGTTGAAACCTGTAAGTTGGTAATTAGTTATCTAAGTCCATTCTATCCCGTATAGGTTAACATTTGTGTCTGTGGCAAAAACTAAGTTTGTGAGTGTGGATTTGCTTTACCCCACTTATTATTAAGTTGAATGGTAGCTTATTCTCAAAAGCTAACTTATGAAGATGGTGACTTTAACTTTAATAGAATGCACTATATTTTAGTAATAATTTAGTCACGTTTTGTCCGTTGTGGGATTCTTCATTCTTGTTTTATAATATCCGTCCGGAGGCTATTTAAGTTTCAAAAGGTTAGCGATTTTGCTTATTTAGTCTTTTAGTACATAGATGAACGGGACGAAATTTGATTTTGGGGTATTGACTATTCTTTAATTTAAAGTGCATATGGTCGCCGACCAAAAAGAAACAATTGGTCATTTGTTTTAGCATGGAACTGATGTGAGTAAAATAAAATAGCATAAATGTATCGAAAGAAGTGTGAGTAAATAAAAGAGCATAAATGTATTTAGAGATGCAGATTAGGTAGATGACAACCAGACCAAACTAGTTAAAAAAAATGGACCGAGATATAGGACCGAGATGCCATCTGTCTCATCCGAGTCACTCTCCTCATAACCTGTCCGTTGAATGCAAACGCATCCTTCGGGCCGGCTGCTTTACGTGTGGTGGAAAGACAACTGTGCGGGCGTGGGATCATGTCCACTACGCCTGCACCACCTGCGATGTGGTGTTCCACCATGGCTGTCAAGAGCGTCCGAGAAGGATAACACATCCTTATCACCTCCAACACCCTCTCACTCTCTTCTATCGAAACCCTGAAACTGGAAACATATCCAACATCATCCCCGACGCCAACCCTAGCGAACCCGACACATCTGGTGAAGGGAAGAAGTCTGAACTTGTCGATATTATCCCGTCGGTATCAGATGTCATCTTCGACAACTGCACCTGGTGTGGAAAAGATTTCAAAGGTGATGATTGGTTCTATCGTTGTTTGATTTGTAGTTTCTGCTTGGATCTCTCTTGTGCGGTAACTCTTCCACCTCTTACTATTGCAAACCCAAAAAGCCATCACCACTCACTCCTCTTCTTACCTCGGCCATTACTAGTTCCATGTGATGCTTGTGGGTTGGTCAACGCATGTGAACCAAGTTACGCTTGTTTCCAATGTAATTACATGGTCCATCAGAGTTGCATAGACTTACCTCGAGTCATAAAGATCACGCGTCACCAGCACCGCCTCTTTTATACTCCATACCGCTCACCTCTATTTTCTTCATGCCCGATTTGCTACAAAGAGGTTGATATCAAGTATGGACAATACTCTTGCAAGCAACAAGATTGTTCTTATGTAGCACATTCTAAATGTGCAACACATAAGAATGTTTGGGATGGGACGGAACTCGAGTGGGAAACAAAAGAGTCCGATGAAACCGAAGATGTTGCATCATTCAGGAATCTAGGTGATGGTTTCATAAAGCATGTTTGTCACAAGCATCGTTTGAAGCTCAAGAAGCACGACGGTGATCGAGACACAGAGAAGCAATGTCGAGCCTGTATATTACCAATCATCTCTCATCAATTCTATCATTGCATGAAATGCAATTACTCTCTTCACGAGGTTTGTGCTGGTCTTTCTCAAAAACTGGATCATGTGTTGCACAAGCACACTCTTGTTCTTAAACCGCCCCCAAGCCACATGATTCGTTCATCTATGATGAATTGTTCAGCTTGTTCCCGAGAATCCACTGGTTTCAAGTACATATGCTCTAAAGAAGATTGCCCAACTTTTTTGCTAGATGTTCAATGCATTTCAGTTCTAAAGTGTTTCATCCATAAAAGTCATCATAAACATCCCATATTCATCTCCACATCATACAACAACAAAGATGAGATCCTCTGTAAGGTTTGCAAGAAGAGATGTTTAGGGGCTCGTTTACAGTGTACGGTATGCGAGTTTGTTATGTGTTACCCATGTGCTACCATCCCAAATGAAATACACTACAGATTTGACAAGCATCCTCTCACCCTTTGCTGTGGAGAAAGCACTGATGACATGTATTGGTGCGAGGTGTGTGAGGAAGAGTTAGATCCAAGAGAATGGTTCTACACTTGCAACAAATGCTGCGTCACTGTCCACCTTCAATGCATATTTGGATCCTCTACTTTTATGAGACCTGGTTCCATATTCTGTGATAGCTACGGAATGGTGCAAGTTTTTCGCAACAGTAGTAACACTCGACAGTTGTGCTATATGTGTCACAAACGTTGCACTAGTTTGATCTACTATGAAGGCTACAGGATACGGCGAACACAGGTTTTCTACAACAATCAATGGACTCGTAGAATTGTTTTTTGTTCTCTTGAATGTGAAGCATCAGGAATGAGAAAAAAACATCTCATGTCTCTTCCAAGGTAGGTGGTTACTGCTGAATTTTTATTTTAGCTTTTAGATTAAGACGGCCTATCACTTAACCTTGTACTATACATGAATTAGTCAAATAAACTATTGCTAGTTGTTTAAGCTGTTATCATCACATATCACACTACTTTAGTCTTTTTAGTCATCTTTAATAATGAGGTAAATCCACTTGCTTAATTTATGATTCTTTATATAATTTATATAATAATAACAATCTGAAAAAATGCCAACAACAGTTGCGATTTTTCGTCGTATATTTTCGTAATATATATATATATATATATATATATATATATTTTCTTCATTGACAGAAAATTTCAACGGTTGCAACTCTCTAAAAAGTTGCGTCTGTTAAATGTAGAGTTGTGTTTCTTACAAACAATTGTGTCTATTCAAATGTTCACATCTTTATAAATTTATGTATAAGTGACTTCTCATCATTGTATTTTAATTTTCTTTATTTTATATTTTTGACAGAAATTTTTTATAGTTGTGTCTCTCTAAAAAGTTGCCTATTTTGAATATATACTTGTGTCTTTTACAAATAGTTGTGTCTGTTCAAATGTTTTCATCTTTTCTATATAATAATAAAAATCTGAAAAAATGCCAACAACAGTTGTGATTTTTCGTCGTACCTTTCCGTAATACATATATATATATATATATATTTTTTTTTCTTTGACAGAAAATTTTAAAGTTGCATCTCTCTAAAAAGTTGCGTCTGTTAAATGTAGAGTTGTGTCTCTTACAAACAATTGTGTCTATTCAAATGTTCACATCATTATAAATTTATATATAAGTGACTTCTCATCATTGTATTCTAATTTTCTTTATTTTATATTTTTGACAGAAATTTTTTACAATTGTCTCTCTAAAAAGTTGCATCTGTTGAATATAGAGTTGTGTCTTTTACAAACACTTGTGTCTATTCAAATGTTCTCATTTTTAGAAATCTATATATAAATAACTTCTCATTATTGTATTCAAATATAATAGTAACAATCTGAAAAATGCCAACAACAGTTGTGATTTTTCGTAGTACCTTTTAGTAAAAAAATATTTTTTTTTGACAGAAAATTTCAACAGTTGCATCTCTCTAAAAAGTTGCGTCTGTTAAATGTAGAGTTGTGTCTCTTACAAACAATTGTGTCTATTCAAATGTTCACATCTTTATAAATTTATATATAAGTGACTTCTCATCATTGTATTCTAATTTTCTTTATTTTATATTTTTGACAAAATATATATATATATATATATATATTTTTTTTTTTTTGACAGAAAATTTCAACGGTTGCATCTCTCTAAAAAGTTGCTTCTGTTAAATGTAGAGTTGTGTCTCTTACAAACAATTGTGTCTATTCAAATGTTTACATCTTTATAAATTTATATATAAGTGACTTCGCAGCAGTGTATTCTAATCTTCTTTATTTTATATTTTTGACAGAAACTTTTTACAGTTGTCTCTCTAAAAAGTTGCGTCTGTTGAATATAGAGTTGTGTCTTTTACAAACAGTTGTGTCTATTCAAATGTTCCCATCTTTAGAAATCTATATATAAATAACTTCTCATCATTGTATTCAAATATAATAATAACAATCTGAAAAAATGCCAACAACTGTTGCGATTTTTCGTAGCACCTTTTAGTAATATATATATATATATATATATATATATATTTTGACAAAAAATTTCAACAGTTGCATCTCTCTAAAAAGTTGCGTCTGTTAAATGTAGAGTTGTGTCTTTTACAAACAGTTTTGTCTATTCAAATGTTCACATCTTTATAAATTTATATATAATTGAACTTCTCATCATTATATTCAAATTTTTTTATTTATATTTTTGACAGAAATTTTTTACATTTGCATCTGTTGAATATAGAGTTGTGACTTTTACAAACAGTTGTGTCTATTCAAATGCATACATCTTTAGAAATATATATATAAATAACTTCTCATCATTGTATTCAAATTTTATATATATTTGTATTAGTTAAAAGAGATTTTTTTAGAAATGACGTCTCATCACTGTGAGAAATTTTTTGCATTTTGTTATATTTTGTTAATCGTTGTAATATTTTATTCAGTCTCTATGTAAACAATTATCTATTCATCGAGGTTATCATTCTATTGGTATTAATCTAAACCGAAATTTTTGTTTTTAGCTTTTAAAAAATGTGGTTCAATTTGGGTTTTCAGAAAATGAGAGCATATTGGCTTGATATATGTTTGTTTATTTTTTTTATCACAAGTATATATATATATATATATATATATTTGTCTACTCCATGCTTTTTTGATTAGAAAAATAATTGTATCATAGAAAATAATATGGATTTCTATATTTCTATTTTTTTTTAAAATATCTGATTATGAAATATCAAGGTAAAAATAAAAATAAAATATCACAGTTCGTTCTATTATATTTTCTATAGTTGGAAATATTCAGTTTACTGGGATATGAAAAACCGGTGATCAACAGAAAGATTGACGGTTGAGATGATTGTCCAATAAACTATCTTGACGACAAAGACTTATATACAACTTCATACATGTTACGAAAATTTGTATATTTAGTTTTAGTCATAATACACTCAAATTGAAATCTTAACAACAAAAATACTGAATATAAATTATTATAAAATTTTGAAAAAGTTTTGGATTCTGACTGCCAAAAAAAAAAAGGAGCGTGTGAGAGCAATGAACCCGACCGTCCTTGGCCGACCATCTTCCTTAGACGGGCACATTGTGATGCTACACCATACACCTAAATGTTATTGTTATAAGTTCTAACTATTATTCTTCCCCTCTAATATTTATTTATGTGTGACTCTGGATAATTAACCAGCATCTTACGCGGAGAAAAATAAGTAATAAGTACATTCAATATTGGATTAACCATATATATATAATCTACTATAACTGCCAGAATGTTTAATGGCTATATGTTGTTTTATATAAAAATATGTTTCATCTATAAAGCGATAGTTGTTTGTATTATATATTCATTTACAATACTGCCTTTATGAAAATAGATGTATTCTTTTTTAATATGAATATATAACTGAGTTTTGATTCAAATAAATAAAATATTTGATAATTTTCTGTTTAGTTATATTCAAATTTGAGAGGATTGGTAATTTCTTTACTGATTGACTGAACAGTAATATTTATATTCATTTTTTATGAAGTAAAATTGATTTTGGAAATAGAAATATGTTTGAGCTAAGCTAAAATGGATAAAAATAATTAACAGAAATGAATTTAAACAAATCATTATGTCATTTTAAGAATGGTCCTCAACTAATATCTTTAATATTTGTAATTTATTATATGATTATTTAAGAAATTTATAGTGTCTTATACAATGTATTAATAATTTTCTCATTTAAAACAAATAAAAAAAAGAAATTTAAAAATATAATCATTTACATATCATATTTGATAACAAGAGAATAAGTTGTAACGGTTTATAAAATATACAAAAATATGGCTGTAAGGTTATGAAGAGAAGAAACGACTGTATATTTCATTTATTCATTTTTAGAAATTAAAAAAATATTTTACAAAAAATTACGACAAAAAGTACACAAATAAATAGTTACATTGAAAAGATGTGAACGAAAGATTACAACGAATAAAAATGAACGAAATAACACCAATTTTATCTCATGGCAATTAATGTAAAGTTTGTTTACTTTGATGTGTGTATCTTGGATAATTAATTATATAATCATATGTGAATATAAGATTATTTTTTAAAAAGTATTTTTCAATAAAAATATAAAGAATGTTTTAAAAATTTGTATGTTTTTGAATTTTTTATTAAATAGTTTAGGAATCAGAACAGTTTAATAAATAAATTTAATTAAAACATTTTTGTAATAATTATTTTACTAAAATGAGTTCCAGCGGCTCCATACCTAGTAAACTACAATGATAGGAGCCAAACGAAATGAACAACAAATTTGATGCCACGAACAAAATGGTTCTGACTGTGCACATTATGGAACATCAAGACTATATATATTTGTATATGTTTGAAATCGCGTAAACAAGTCTACAACCATTTTAACTGAAAACCCAATTCTTAATAATGTTAAACGTTATGAAACTATGTCATCGATCCTTATCCTCGTCTCCCAACTCTGCTCTCCAAACCTTTCTTCCAATCTCTCAACTATGCTCCAACGGTCGTCTTCAAGAAGCTTTACTGGAGATGGTGATGATAGGCCCTGAGATGGGGTTCCATGATTACGATGCGTTGTTGAATGCGTGTTTGGTCAAAAGGGCTCTTAGAGAAGGTCAGAGAGTTCATGCCCACATGATCAAAACCCGTTATTTCCCCGCTACGTACCTCCGAACTCGTCTTCTCATCTTCTACGGTAAATGTGATCGTTTGGAAGATGCACGGAAAGTGCTCGACGAAATGCCTGAGAAGAACGTTGTTTCTTGGACTGCTATGATCTCGCGTTATTCTCAAACTGGGCATTCTTCTGAGTCTCTCTCTGTTTTTGCAGAGATGATGAGATCAGATGGGAAACCAAATGAGTTCACTTTCGCCACTGTGCTCACGTCTTGTACATGTGGTTCTAGATTAGCTCTTGGTAAGCAAATCCATGGACTCATAGTTAAGTGGAGTTACGATTCTCACATTTTTGTTGGGAGCTCTCTCCTTGACATGTATGCCAAAGCTGGTCAAATTGTAGAAGCTCGTGAGATTTTCGAGTGCTTGCCTGAGAGAGATGTTGTCTCATGTACTGCTATTATTGCTGGATATGCACAATTAGGTCTTGATGAAGAAGCGTTAGAGACGTTCCAGAGACTGCTGAGTGAAGGAATGAGTCCGAATTATGTTACCTACGCGAGTCTTTTAACTGCATTATCTGGACTTGCTTTGATTGATCATGGCAAGCAAGCTCATTGCCATGTTTTGAGACGTGAACTTCCGTTCTACGCGGTCCTTCAGAATTCTCTTATTGATATGTACTCCAAATGTGGGAATCTCTCTTATGCTCGAAGGCTTTTTGATAACATGCCTGAGAGGACAGCGATATCATGGAACGCGATGCTTGTGGGATATAGTAAACATGGTTTAGGAAGAGAAGTTCTTGAGCTTTTCAGATTGATGAGAGATGAAAAGAGAGTGAAGCCTGATGCAGTTACTCTTTTGGCTGTTTTGTCTGGTTGCAGCCATGGGAAAATGGAAGAGACAGGGCTTAGCATATTTGAAGGCATGATAGCAGGAGATTATGGGATTAAGCCTGACACTGAGCATTATGGTTGTATTGTTGATATGCTTGGCCGTTCTGGTAGGATTGATGAGGCATTTGAATTCATTAAAAGAATGCCATCTGAACCAACTGCTGGTGTTTTGGGTTCTCTTTTAGGAGCTTGTAGGGTTCACTTATCTGTAGATATTGGTGAATCTGTAGGTCGTAAGCTCATTGAGATTGAACCAGAGAATGCGGGTAACTATGTCATTCTCTCGAACTTGTATGCTTCTGCAGGTAGATGGGAAGATGTAAACAATTTAAGAGCTTTGATGATGCAGAAAGCTGTTACGAAAGAACCAGGAAGAAGCTGGATTCAACTAGAGCAAACCTTGCATTACTTCCACGCAAATGATCGTACTCATCCAAGAAGAGAAGAAGTATTAGCTAAAATGAAAGAAATATCGATAAAAATGAAGCAAGCTGGTTATGTTCCTGATCTTAGCTGTGTGTTATATGATGTGGATGAAGAGCAGAAGGAGAAGATGTTACTTGGTCACAGTGAGAAATTAGCCTTGACTTTTGGGTTGATTGCTACTGGTGAAGGGATTCCGATTCGAGTTTTCAAGAATCTTCGTATATGCGTTGATTGTCACAACTTTGCTAAGATCTTCTCAAAGGTTTTTGAGCGAGAAGTGTCCTTAAGGGATAAAAACCGGTTCCATCAAATTGTCCGAGGAATATGCTCATGTGGAGACTACTGGTGAACAAGGCATGTAATATTGACTAAGCCAACATCTGTTGAAATGCAGGTGTTGAAGATTAACGGTACAAATTAAAGTTGATTTGATATTCTTTTACTTTGTTACAGCTAGGACAGGAACCTTACAAAACCCGAACATACAAAACCTGAAAGACTCAAAAGTTGGCATCTTTTAACAGTTGGGTTCTAGTCAATCTTCACTGAAGAGTAGATCTTTCTCACGAACCAGAAGCAAGCATAGAAACCGATTGTGCCAGTTAGGGCGAAGAATGCATAAGAGATGATGATCATGTACCCGAAGTAGAGCATTCCCGAGACTAGCTTGGTGATCTCCAGCTTCGTGAAGAAGTAGAAGATTGAGTAGAGGAAGAGGTAGAAAGCGGATGAGCCTGCAGTTAAGTAAGCTCTCCACCACCAGTTGTAATCCTCGCTACAAAGCTGGAAGTAGCAGAGCACCACTGTGATCTCTGCACAAGTGACGATCAAGATCAAGAACACTATGAAGAGGAACCCGAAGATGTAGTAGAACTGGTTCAGCCATATTGATGTCAGGATAAAGAAAAGCTCGATGAAGACTGCTCCAAATGGGAGGATGCCTCCAATTAGTATGGAGAACACTGGTTTCATGTACCATGGCTGCTCTGGTACTTGCCTCGGGATCTTGTTTGTTTTGACTGGGTATTCAATTGCTGGCTTTTTGTAACCCAGATAGCTACCGACGAAGACTAGTGGGACTGAGATGCCAAACCAGAGGCAGAAGAGAGCAAACATTGTACCAAATGGTATGGCTCCAGATGACTGCTCTCCCCAAATGAGGGCATTCAGAACAAAGAAGATAGCAGAAAGGATACCGGGAAACATGAATGCAGTCTTCAAGGTCATTCTCTTCCACTTGTTTCCTTTGAACATTTTGTGAAGGCGAGACGAGGAGTAACCAGCGAATATGCCCATGAAAACCCACAAAAGAACCATGGCGGTCATAAGCCCTCCTCTGTTGGATGGAGATAGGAAACCAAGCAACGCAAACATCATTGTAACAAGCGACATTCCGAAGATCTGAACACCGGTACCAACATAAACACACAATAATCCAGAGTTCACTGGTGGCCTGAAGACATCTCCGTGTACAAGCTTCCATCCAGTCTCTTCCTGAGCCTCATCTTGGGTCTCGAGCTGATTGTAATTTGAGATATCCTTGTACAGAGTTCTCATCATGATCATGGCTACCATTCCAGAGAGGAAAAGGACAATCATAAGTGAATTTATGATGGAAAACCAGTGGATCTGATCATCGTTCATAAGAAGATACGTGTCCCATCGAGAAGCCCATTTGATTTCACTCTCCTGGATATTAAAAGTCCGGAAAATGTTTAGCAAGGTCAAAATGTAAAGCAACAGAAGTCTAAGGCAAAAAGCCTAAACCTTTACCTTAAATGAGACATCATATGTAAACACTATTTCTTTTCCTAGCTCAACTTCTTGCGGGACAGTGTTGCTTTGGATTAGATTCTTTGTGTCCTTATTGCATGTTGTTAACTGAGGATTTTTTTCATCCCACTCCTTGTATTCATGCAAGATACTATCAAAAGAGAAGGAATTAGCTAATAGAAATCGGGATAGGGAAGCGTACCCAAGTAGTGAAGATAACCTGTCTAGTAGGCAACTACCTGTTCGGAGTAACCTCAAATCCAACAATTCGAGCAGAATCAGACTCTTGATCTCTGTGGTACATAACACGGAAGCTCAAGTGATTATGTATAAAGTATTTCTCCTCTTTGCTCTGCAAAAGCCAAGCAAATATTGGTCGGTATGAGAAAAGGTAAAAAGAATGCAAGAGTGAAGCACAAGATTTCAGAGACATACCCCTTCATAACTCCCTTTGAAGCCAACACGAAAACCGTGTTCATAAGTCGTTGACTGACTTCCATCTCTCCTTTGTCTAAGTACAGCTACTGGAAGATTATCAAGAATCCTGTACAACAATTCGGGTTAAGGTTTGCGGAGTAATAAAAAAACTCTAGAAGACAGCAATGCAAAGAACAAGAAAGTTATATCTACTACTTACATATTGGCCCGGTATTCATCATCAATCTTTTCCTTGAAATTTTTTGTGGACTCAGCATCAAGTTTAACACGGCAACCTACTTTGCAGGGCTGATCTTCCAGCATTTGAAACTGAAAAAATTGTTTCAGTTAAGTCAGCACTTACAGTGAAGAGTTTAAGGTATGTAAGAAAAGCAGTCTAACAAGATCTATAGGCAAAAGAATCGGATATTGCTTACAGTATAAACCGAATTCTCAATGCGGTCTCCTCTGAGAACCTCCCCCAAATTCTCAGCATTGTTCAAGATCTTAGGAGGCTTACAGTAATTCAGATAGTAGTAGTCATAAGGAAGTTGAGTCTTGGTGGACGACAACTTGTTCACTTTAACATAAAGAGGATCACCCTGTTCCAGACCAGAAAAAAACAACAAATCAAGAAGATGCCAAAAGCACAAGTTTCAAGAGCAGATCTATGGATTTGCTTACTATACCAATTTTTATGCATTATCACATCAAAGTAAGTCAATATCTTAAACTTTCATCATGACTTAAATGGTTCACGAATCTGTAAATCTCATAGATAGATTCCATTAGAAGAAAGACAAGGAGATTCAAACCATCAGAAACACAGATGAAGGATCTTCAATTAGAAACACACAGATCTCTACATCCCCATATAGACACTTCAAAATACTCAAACGACCCTCTGTCTCTACACACATAACGGTGCCACTTTCGTTTCCGTTATATCACAGAGCCAAGATATAGAAAAATTTAAAAAACTTCAAACTTAAAGTTTCTGTGTTCTCAAGAAATTTCATCAACCCACTCAAATCGTAGCTAGCTACCAACACAACACGCCACAAGAGAATATAAACCAGACCCATAAACCCTAGATCGAGCTTATCATCGGAAACACGAGATCGGGGGAAAGGAAAGAAAAAAACAAAAAGAGCTTACCTTCTGGAAATCGCGAGGAGCGACTCCGGGGAGATAGAAGGCGTTTGACAAAGAAAAAGAGAGGAAAGAGAGGAAGAGAGTGGCGTAGAATCTAAAGCTACTTCCTTTCGTCTTCTTCATCTTTGTTTTCTTCTGTTTAATCTCTCCTCAGAGCCAGAGGTTCTCTTCTTCAGATGAAAGTAGCCGGAGCAAAATTATAAAGAAAGCGTTTTTATTTTACAAAAGATGACGAAAGGTGTTCACCGTATACGACGTCGTTTCAATGTTTGTGATAGCTTACAAATAATAAAGTGTAAAAATAAGATTTTTTTAAAAAAGTAAATGTTTTTTTAAAAAATCTTTTGTCAACTTAAAGAGCAAAAGATTTGAAATAATTTCCTTTACTTGTATGACATTTGTTAATCTTTTCTTGAACATTTGTTATGTTGGGAACATGGAGAATAATATTTGTTGGGAATTTAAGATTGCAATATCTTATGCAGATCACTTATTTCTAGACAAGAATTTAGATTTTGTACTACATTTAACCTCCAAAATTAAATGTGAAATACATAAGTGTTTTTTAATTGCTTTAAAGAAGCAGAATTAAGAAGCTTCATGTCTAAGCAAAGAGAGATATATTGGTTGTGGGATGCTTAAGTTTGGGTAACTACAATATGGCTTTACTCTCAAGAAATAACTTAAGCTTTAAATTTTCTATAAAATATAAATCATTCAATTTAAGTAAAGTTAGTTGATTGATTATGATAATGACATTAATAAACAGAAAAATAAATAAAAGTTAGTTGATCTTTTTTTTCCTTTTTTGACATCATGTAAAAATGCATTTGTAAAGAGATAATTATGTTGAGTAAAAACAAAACGGTGCGTTTTCTAATATATTTTAAAATATAATAATGAAACGATGCGTTTTGATGCCGCCGGCAAATGAAAGGAGAAAAAAAAAAAAAGTGTCTGAGAAAGTCAAAGAAACCAAACCACCATGGAAATCGAAGGTGAAGACGGCACGAAGCTCTCACTGAAGGCCGGAGTAAAGTCTGTGTTTGGAAGAGGAGCGGGATTCCATACCGACGATCTGTCAGTGTCACGCCGCCACATTTCGTTCGAGTTAAAACCCGCCGCTGCCGGAACCGAACAGTCCGAATCCGATAGGGTTTACTTCGAAGTTCTCGGGAGGAATCCGGTCTGGGTAAAGACGGGTGAAAAGATTCGAACTTTACGGAAATCTGAGAGGGGAGAGATCGCCGCCGGCGATCGGTTTTGTGTATCGGGTCAGAACCCAATTTGGTTCAGTTTGAAGAAGAGAGGCGATGAAGTTATGGAAGAGAGAGCATTGGATAGTGAAAGCGAATTGGGTATTATAGATATCTCGGATACTGACCCTGTTAAAGGTATTCAATTTTGCACTTTGATGTGTTAATCTCTAAAGTACTTCGAAGTTTGGGGGAACATTGGCTGGCGCTTTGTGAATGAGTCTCAGTGTGTTGTGTCTGTGTTGTGTTGCAGAGTTTGGATTTCTTGTGATTGGGAAAGAGTTTGATCAGTATCCAAAGAGTAGGATGCGTGATGTAAAGCAATGGGAATGGTTTTTAGAAGATTCCAGGAATGGAAATAGCGATGATGATGAGGGAGATAAGAAGGGAAGGAAAGGGTTAAGCAAAAGGAGAAGTAGAAAGAAAGGGAATGAGGAAGATGATGATGATTGGAGTGTTGATAGTGATGAAGATAAAGAATTGATTGTGAAATCGAAAAGTGTTATGACTCCTACTTATTCTACTAGATCCAAGAAGAAGACGAAGAAAGATACAAGCGGAAGTAGTAGTTGTAGTACTCAAACGAAACAGGGTGGAAGAGTGGATTCTGAAGATGATGATGATGAAACATTGGGAGGCTTCATTGTTAGTGATGAAGAAGATAAGTTAGAAGAAGAAGAAGACGAATCAAATGTAGAAGAAGAAGAAGATCTTGATGAAGATGATGACGAAGAACTTGACTAAACCTAATATGTAAGCAAAGCTAATCTTCTTGTTTTCTAGAACTACACAATGTTTTGTTCAATCGTATGATGTGTGTGTGTGTGTGTGTGTATGTGAGAAGTGAGGTTTTTGAAATCTCCTAAAGACTTACTAAACCTGAAATGTAAGCAAATCTAATCTGCTTGTTTTCTTGTTTGTTCAGTCGTATGTTACAAGAGATGAAATTTTTGATCTTATAATATATATTGTTCAGTTGTATGCTTACTTTTGAAATTCTCTACAACATTGCTTGCTGCTTCTGCAAACCCAGTTTTGATTGCTTTAAACGATACCGTTTGCGTTTCTGTTATTTGGCAGTTCATGGTACCCCACTAAGGTATCAGGATCCACGTTCTTCATCTTGTACGTGTGAGTTCTTCTCATCGTACGTGTGAATGAGTTTTACAAATTAAAAAAGAAAGAAAAAAAAAAAGCCGCGAAGTCTTCTCCTCCTTCCTTTGTCCATCGTCCTCCTCATTCTCTGGCTTTCTTCTTCCCATTTTTCTCAAGATACAACGAAGCCTTTTCCATATACAGAATCAAAAACATGAGCAGCGAGGAAAACATCACATCCATCAAAACCGATAATAACGGTGGCGATTCCTCTGATCTCTCTACCGTTCCCGCCTTAGGTAATTTCAGAAACTAACTCTTGTTGTTCTTTTTTCCTGGAAATATACCTCTAATTCTCTGGAAAACATTGGATCTTTGGATAATCTTACCAAAACTCAACCTTCTTTGATTTAACTTCTCCCTCAAGTAAATCCCCTGTTTTACTTTCTCGCTTTAGTAATCATCAACAAGGAAAAAGGTTAATTTGAAGCTAGCTAACACCATTATGCTTTTCAGATCTTTCTCCAGAGGGTTTTGCTTTTCTTGATGATCTTAAGGCAAGTTACTTCAATTCGGTTGATACATCAATCTCTTACAGTAATTTCTTTGTGTTTCCTCTGTTTTGATGATCTTTTTTTGGGTGTTAATCAACTTACAGAATCTAAAGCGAACCTTTGATCTGAAAACACTCTCTCCGAAAGTTACCAAACGTGTTCTGTTCCTCAAGGACATTCAGGTATCGTCAAATCGACAATCTCAACAAAAATCTATAATCTTGTAGAATTTTTTGGTTATGTAAATGTTGTGTACTTGTGTAAATTTTCAGGTTCAACACGATGAACTCGAAGAGAAGTTTCTTGCGGAAAAAGCTGCATTGGAGGCAACATACGATAGTCTCTACAAACCGCTTTTTGCTAAGGTGACAAGTTTAAAGTTTTCATCTTTCCTGTTAAAATTGGCTTAATGTTATATGGGTTTAGAATTATACACTTGGTTTATTTTCCTGACATCTACTGAGAAATTGCAGAGGTATGAAATTGTAAATGGCGTGGTTGAAGCTGAAGCAGATAAAGAAGGAGTTCCTAATTTTTGGTTGATTGCAATGAAAACCAACGAATTGCTCGCAAATGAGGTCCATGATTCAATTGCTTTTTTTTAGGGAAGCTGTGTGTTCATTGTCAATAGATAGATTGTAAACAACTGTATTTGTTTTGGCATGTGTAGATAACCGAAAGAGATGAGGCAGCACTGAAGTATCTCAAAGACATCACATCTTGCAGAGTTGAAGACAAGTCAAGAAATTTCAAGCTGGAGTTTCACTTTGACCCTAATCCTTACTTCAAGAACTCGGTTCTCTCTAAAACTTACCATGTGACCGATGAAGATGGTCCTGTTCTTGAGAAAGTGATTGGGTAGTTAATCATCCTCATTTTACTTGGGTTTAGTTTTACCTGATCAGCTGTAACTCAGTCTCTTATTTGTGATGTGTAGAACGGACATAGAATGGTGTCCAGGTAAATGTTTGACTCATAAAGTTGTTGTGAAGAAGAAAACGAAGAAAGGGTCAAAGAAGATCAACAACATCCCCATGACCAAAACCGAAACCTGCGAGAGTTTCTTTAATTTCTTCAAGCCACCTGAGATTCCTGAGATTGATGAAGTTGACGATTACGATGATGTTGATACCATTATGGTTAGACTACATTCTCTCTTTTGATTTTGATACTGAACCAATGGTTTCTTCTTCTTCAGCTAATTTAAATTTTTACATATCGAAAATAATGCAGACAGAAGAACTCCAAAACCTGATGGACCAAGACTATGACATTGCGTAAGCTTACAGTTCACATTCTCTCTGGCATATATATTCAAGAACTTATCTGTTAATCTTAACTACTGTTTTTTTTTTTTGTCTTGCAGTGTGACAATCCGAGATAAACTGATCCCTCATGCAGTTTCATGGTTTACTGGAGAGGCTCTTGTTGATGAAGACGATTCTGATGATGATAATGATGATGATGAGAAGAGTGACTAACGATAAAAGATTTGTTTCAACAAAGTTTGCAAATTGAAAGAGGAGCTTCGTATTCTCTAATTTATTTATTACAGATACATCAAGGGTTTCAAGAATCTCTCTGAATACATAATATATCTCAAGAACTGATTTTAGAGAGTAGACTTCATGCTCCAAGCACTTAGGCTTAAAACATCAACATTCTGAGATCCCTTGTTAAAAGCAAAGAGATGTGTTCTTTCTCCTATTGCCAATTTTGGATAAACTCTCGAGGTAATACATGCTTTCCCTTCTCCACCAAAGCTCTCCACTATTGAATTATCAATCTACAACACAAAAAACAAACAAAAGCTCATTATTAACAAAAGAATCTCAAATCACAGAATTAGTCTTCACTTTTTGATCAGTTTCTTGTGATTATGATAAGTGGACTCACCAAAGTCCTGAGAGAGATTGTTTGATAAGGAGAGACATCTACAAAAGCACCATACGTTGTTTTATCATTCCCTTTCTCTAAACTCGATCTGCTTTGGTCGCTGCACATGACCACAACGTGCTCCTTACTATTCCCACGAGCTCTAAAGATTCTGAGATAGACCGATGTGTACTCTTCCAAGTTCTTGGAAGCGAGTACCATTAAACCAAATGGACCTAAACCGGACTTAACCAACGATGCATTCTTCTGGCTGCAAATCAACTGCGGATCGGTCCAACCTGGTTCAATCACATCTGCTTTCTCTAAGTCTAAACCACTCACTTTAAAGGAAACCTCCACATCTGCTTGTGAAGCTGTGACACCATGAACCTCCATGACCGATCCTCCTCCTTTCAAAACTTTGTTACCCAACTTGACTTGCGTTGTACGTAACCTCTCTATTTCCTTAACCGGCCATTGCACCAAACTCTTTCCTGATTCATCAAGCCACACTTTCCTAGGAATAGCCTAATCCAACACCAAAACCGGTTAATCACGTCTAAATTTACATAATTTAGTCAAAAATGTTAAAATCATAACCGGTTTCATTACCTGTAAACCGGCCCAACCCATATTGACAATGTCCTTATCCGTCGACGACTCGTTAACCCAGCCCCACAAAATCCTCCGTTGATAAACCGAGTCGTAAAACGTCTTCGACGCGTAAAACTTGCCGTAGTCGTATCTCGGAGCCGTTTCGTCCTGAACAAAACCATTTTCCGGTACATAGACATCTCTCACTTGATCGTACGTTCCAATCGTGTAGTAATCATGAAACGTATCTGTTAAGCTAACTTTAAGCACGTGCTTTACCATCTTCCCATTAAACGCCGTCGTATCGACGCCGCGTGAGTCAGTTCTCGCCACCGGGAAAAAATCAGGGCACTCCCACATCCCGGTGCCGTCGTGGTAATGAAGAGGCTTCGGAGATTGCTTCCATCTCACGAAATCTCGGCTCGTGTGTAGAATCGCTAACCCTCGGCGACCGTCTTGGCTTCCCGTGGTTATACGCCATCTTCCATCACGGCCTAGCCACGCGGTGGTTGGATCACGAAACGCGGTGGAGTTGATGTGGTTGGCGTCGCCAGGTGTCACGAGGGGATTTTCCGGAGATTTTGTCCAGTGACGGAGATATGGATCGGTTAGGTTTTTGGGTACAGCTAGGTTTTGGACCTGACGGTTGTAACGGTCGTTGCCTGTGTAGAGTAGTACGGGTTTGCCATTGGGGAGAATCGTGACGGAGCCGGACCAGCATCCGTTAATATCTGACGGTCGAGATGGTTTGATAGCTGGGGAATGTGTGATCCAGTTGATGAGATCCGTTGATGTTGCGTGACCCCATACAGTGTCATTAACTTCCATGAGGGCGCCGTTTGGGTTCCATTGGTAAAATAGATGGTAGATTCCTTTGTATACCATAGGCCCTGTCCAATGAAAAACATACATAACTATGACTATGCTTGTACATACTGAATTAATAAAATAGTATTGAGGTAGAGAACAATAACTAACCGTTAGGATCTTGTAGCATTGAAACAAGTCCCCGACATATACCAAAAAAGAAAAAAAGATTAGTGACAAGATTATACTTAGAGAAATGAAAAAAAAGATAACTAAGTGAAACTGAATCTAATGTGTCCGATAATTAATATTACCGTTCATCCAATTTTTTGGGGCCTGGAAGTGATAACCGGTTCGGTAAGGTTGGTTCTTGACATTACTGGGGACGTTATGCAAAGCATCAAGAACAACAAGAGCATTGTCAGCAAGAAACAACGAGATTAACAAGAAAATGGCTCTGTTACACCAAACCATATTAGCAATTGTAAACGATTTATTTAATTCTCTGATTTTTTTTTTTTTTTTTTTGAGTTTTACCTATGAGAAAATGCCAAATTTATAGGCAGTGTGGGGGTCTTTGGTGGGTGCTTGAGGTGGTGGTCCATTACATTGTACAAATTAAATTCTATGATGTCGATCTAATAAATGCCCTTTTTTATGTTAGTTGAGATCAAATATTGATTGTTTTTTAAGTAGAAATACATAAATTTTCTTAATGTATGAAAAAAGTCTCATAAATTGGTTAACAAAAAAAGTCTCATAAATTGGCATGAATTGAAGGTGGGATGATTGTAAAACTCAATACGTACGTAAAACTAACAAATTCTTACATTACAACGATTGTTTCAACCATTTTGGTTGGTATCAGGTATATGAAGATACAACGTTTCAAAGAAATAAACATACGCTAGCTAGCTGACGTATTCCCGACAGTCAGGAATGTTCCAAATCTCATAGCCTTTTGTCCGTCTCTTTATTGCAATTATTTCCCACTCAGTAATATGACTTTTTATGAATGTGAGTGACTCATAATTGATGCATGCGGTGTAAAATAAACAACACTATTGATTTCCTCTGTTCAAAAGCAACGAAAAATGTACGTTTTCTTCTATTGCCAGCTTTGGAAATACCGTTTTGGTGTTTATGAATGCTTTGCCTCCCCCACCATCTATAGTTATCCGCTATTGAATGCTCAATCTATAACAGGAAAAAATGTAGATTGAGAAGTCAAGTTGAAATTGAATAGGATCATACCTACTAGTAAAATGACACGTGATTCTTCCTGAACCCTCTCTCAGTACTCAATTAGAAAGACAAAACCAAAATATCTTAAAGTGAGATCGCTCCACTAGGTCTCTCGACTCTCTCCTATGATTATCACATTCTCGGATTCTCCTAATCATTTCGATGGGATTTCCCCATATTAACGGTTCTATTCTAGTTAGAAAATATCACACTTTTGTATGTTAACGTGCTTGTGCTACCCATTATCCATATGCACGTGTATGTGCTGTGCAGAGGAACACGGGAGTGTGCACACTGTAATTTTGTAAACTTTATGAAACTTAGCATCGTTAATAGCTTTCATCACAAATGGTCTGGCCAACTTATTCAAATAGTAATTTTTGAAAGGAGAAGGAAAAGATAGAGAAAACACTAGAAAGTTTCCGATTATTTGATTAGTAATAAGTTTTTTTTTTCTCTTTTTTTGAACAACAATTACTAATAAGTTATGATATCCATTAGATGATAAAACTTAAGTATATATATACCCAACAAAATTCTTCAGCAACTCTATCCAATCCTAATTGGTGTAGATTATTAGCAGAAACATAAATTTGGATTAATTTGAATTTGATGAGAAGGTTTTTTTTGTTAATGACTGTACGTGAAAGAGAAAATACAAAATAATAATAATAATATATATATACCTGATTTTGTCGCTGCTTTTAGCGCTTAGTGCATATGTCCAAATCATCAATATTGACTTGAAGATTTCGAAAGAGATATATATAGATGTGTACTTTCCAAGATTTTGGAGGCGAGAATCATTACACAAAAGTGGACTCAACAAACCCGATTTAGCCGACTATTTCCTCTGGCTACATATTACGCACGTATTCCATATATCTAGTGCCAGAGGTTTAATAAAGGATAACGATTTAATTAGCCTTAGCTGTTGGAAAAAGAATGCGATACTACCATGCATGCTCATGCTCTGTCCCACATGCCACTCCATACTGGTTTAGCCTTAGGCGGGACATGACAGAGTTGGATTAATATCCGTTGAAAATCGGACGGTCGAGATCCATTGACGTGAAGTTGTTGCTTACCCTAAAATGGTGCCGTTTAGACGAATAAAATAAGACTCCATAGTATTAAATTAGGTTGGCATCTCTCCTCTCTTGTGATGTCTAGTGTTATAAATTCGTTCAATCGTTAAGCTTACTTGATGTTTGGAACAAAGTCAACAATTAAATTTTAGCCGTTGCGCATAAAAGAAAGAAAGAAAATTACAAGTGTTCGTTTAAAAACCTATATTCTAAAATGGTCTTATACTCAACGTACGCATGTTGCATACATGTATATATATCCTTACCTCACATAGTCACATGTGTACATTGTCATTAATTTATTTTGTTTGGGTTAATTAAATTGTATTCAAATTTACTTGTATATTCATATAAAGTCCACTATTATCACATTCGCCTCGTCGGCACTTGGAAGATATTGACTACCGACAACAGAATTGTAGTTTTTTCATACAGTGAAAACGATACTATAATAAGTCAAATAAAATGTCATATATATATATATATAGCCTTTTTTGACAACCAAACAAAGTGGACCATATAACTATATACGATCTCTCCAAAATCAACTCATATAAATGTTCAATAAATGGAGATATACATATACGTGTGTGGTTTAACATGTGTATCTATCTCCGCCGTACGTGATCAACTGATTTGGGCAGAGTTCATGCTCCAAGCGTTTAGGTTTAAGACATCAACACTTTGAGATCCATAATTAAAAGCAAAGAGATGTGAACTTTTCCCTATTGCCAATTTTGGATACACTCTTGAGGTAATGCATGCTCTCCCGTTTCCACCGAAACTCTCCACCACTGAATGATCAATCTACAACAATATATAGCATACACGTAAGAAGAAAATCTACAATCAAAATATTCCCCTTGATTCTGGTATAAAATAATTGCAACATTATTATAATGTTTTGATCAGTTATTACTTATTAGTACTAATATGTAATGAATAAGATCTCATCATTAATTATTCTCATGGTTTTTTCAAAGAATAATCCCAAAATGGAAATTTTGTTCTTTTTTTTTTGTTTTTGTATATTTGCGTGCCTTATTAATATTTTATTAAATGTAAACATAAAGCATGAAATTGTATATACAGCTAATGTGTAAAATGGAGACTTAATTACCAAGGCTCTGAGAGGTATTGGTTTGTAAGGATTAATATCCACAAAAGCTCCGTAAGTCGTTTTGTCATTATCTTCCTCCAGTGAAGATCTGTCCCAATTCCACATCACCAACAAGTCCAAAAAATTAAAAGTCAGGTTTTGGATAATTGTTCAATATTTTCAAAGGAACCAAGTCTTAGATCTATATTACTATATAAGTGAGTCCTGTTGGAAATATAATATAAATATATGTGACAAAAGACCATCTAAATTAATGTACTTAATCGAGATCTTTAATCAAAGAAACGTACCTGCTTTGGTCACTGCACATGACCACGACGAATTTACCGCTGTTTTGACGGGATTTGAAGATTCTAAAATAAACAGATGTATACTCTTCCAAGTTCTTAGATGCGAGAACCATCAAACCGAATGGACCAAAACTAGACTTAACCGACACATTCATCTGACTACAAATCAACTGCGGGTCGGTCCAACGTGGGTCTATCACATCCGCTTTCTCCAGGTCTCTCACTTTGAATGAAACCTCCACATCCGCCTGTACAATCACAAGACTTTTAAAAACCTAATTTTCTCATACCGATATATGTTTGAAAAAATATTTATAATCAAACCTGTGCAGCTGTCACACCATAAACTTCAAGCCTAGATCCAGACTTTAGTACTTTGTTGCGTAAGTTTTTGACTTCTTTCGTACGTAATCTTTCAACTTCCCTAACCGGCCACTGAATTAATTGTTTCCCTGATCGATCAAGCCATATTTTTCTTGGAATCGTCTAATCAAGAAAGAAACAAAAATTAATTTGATTCAATCTCTAACAAATTATATTCAAATTAAGTTCAGTTTAATGTAAAAATAATTACCTGAATACCGGACCAGCCTTTCTCAACATCATCCTCAACCGACGATGACTCGTTAGTCCAACCCCACAAGATTCTCCGGTTCTTACCCGAGTCATAAAACGTTTTGGACGCGTAATACTTCCCGTAATCGTATCTGGGAGCCGTACCGTCCATCTTAAAACCACTGTCCGGTACGAATTTGTCTTTCACCCGGTCGTACGTACCGATCGTGTAGTAGTCATGTTTCGTATCGTCCAAGCTTATTTTCAACACGTGCTTTAATATCTCATTTGGTTCACCAAACGAAGACGTTTCCACGCCTTTAGAACCGAACCTCGTCACCGGGAAAAAATCAGGACATTCCCACATACCACTTCCGTCGTCGTAGTGCAACGGCTCGGGAGATTTTTCCCATTTTAGAAAGTCTTTGCTCGTGTAAGTGATCGCTAACCCACGACGGTGGATCTTGCTTCCGATGATCACTCTCCATTTCTTGTCTTGGCCTAGCCACGCGGTGGTTGGGTCACGGAACGAGCTAGCGTTGATTCCGTTAACGGCGTCAGGAGCCATCAAAGGATTTAACGTAGACTTTGTCCATTCTCGGAGATAAGGATCGGAGAGATTCTTAGGTTCGGCTATGTTTTGGACCTGTTGGTTCTTGGGGTCAATTCCGGTATAGAGGATAACCGGTTTGCCATTGGGGAGAATTGTAACAGAACCGGACCAGCATCCGTTGATGTCGAATGGTGCAGATGGGAAGATAGCTGGAGGATGTGGATCCCAGTTGATTAAGTCTGTTGACGTGGAATGAGCCCACACGATGTTACCCCACACGGCTCCCTTGGGGTTCCATTGGTAGAAAAGATGATATATTCCTTTGTATATCATAGGTCCTGTGTACATTTTAAAATATGTGCATATTTTATTAATCATATGGATATTATAAAAGGAACGTGCAGCGTAACATAAGGTCGACCAATACATTAGAAAAATCAAATGTACAGTTGGTATGCTGAGTTGCTGACCTATTGATGTAATCAATGTTTAGAAAAAACAATAAATATACGAGTTTCTAGGGAAATGATCTGTCTATCGGATATGAAGAGTTGACTAAAAGTTAAAAAAATGTAAGAGAAGAAGAGAAAAAAAAAAATCTTACCATTAGGATCTGCTCACGACCAAAGATCAATTCATTTTGTCCAAGCACGAACCAAAACGAAAAAAAAAAAAAAAGACAAATGTTAGAGAGTGATGAAAACGATAGTTTGACATTGAGATTGAGGTCGATATGGCAATTTAGTTAGTGATCATACCGTTCATCCAATTTTTTGGGGGTTGAAAATGGAAACCGGTCCGGTAGGGCTGGTTTACGGAAGGAGATTCGATGTTAGTGCTTTGGGAAAGTCTCTTGTAGACATGGTGCGAGGCTTCAAGATCGACGACATAGTTACCAATAAGTAACGTGAATAATAACCAAAGTCCAATGTTGGAGCAAACTTCTCTGGTCATTGTGTTTTTTTTTTGTTTTTCTTACTGGTTTTGATTTATGATTGAAGGAATGAAGATCATGTCAAATTTATAGGAAAAGGACGAGGGGCAAGCCTGTCAATATCTTAATTTGAATATTATAGTTGTCAATAAAATGGTGTTGTTTCTTTGGGTTTATTGTCAATAATAATAAATGTTATACTGCCATAAGTCAGACATCTACTAAAACAAGTTGTTTCTTAATTGTTTACTAAAAATTTGAAATACGATAGTTTTGTTGTTGTTTCTATTGGGGATCACTAAAGAGACTACATAGAAAGAAAAAACAATCAATAAAGGCAGGGAAATAGATTGAAAGAACAAAAAGTACTATACGAAATCGTATTGTTCAACTTTTTTTTTTCGGCTACAAGGTTGTACACTTCTACAAGTAACTTTTTCATCCAAAATTTTGGTCATATCAAATTTACAGTGTAAAAATATATATCCATAATTAATAGGGTTTTGATTTACATAATATATTGAAACAATATTGGTTATAGATGCAACTTGTAAGTTAAAACTTTATAAAAAGATATTTGTAAATAAGTTTTTCCAACGTTGTTAGTCAACTATTTTAGGCTATCAAAAGTGCATTTTATAAAAGCTATGACTCTATCAGATTTGCTTATCAGCGAGTCTTAACATCTCGAATTAATTTGTCTTTACATCATATATACAATATCATATTGACATATTGCGACAAGGCAAGGTGAACAAGTGTCTTAACTATATATTGATGGTAATGATAAGAGACATCTTAATATATACTACTAGTGTATGTTAATAATAAGAACAAATGAACAATATAACTAAATTATCAACAACAACATATAATTAATAAAATTGCGAATTTCATGTTTTACACGGACGTCAAGAAGTCAACAACCCGAGTTAATAAGAACGTGTCTCGACTCTCCACCATCCGTCCAATCCATACACGAGGCGAGGAGATTAAACAATTGATTAAATGGAAACGTAATTAAATACTTGAATATTATAGTGGAAAAGTCAAATTTTGGACTCTACCTTTGTCTTTTTGTAGTATCTAATTCACATTTCTGTACAAACTTTATATTTTGACATTACTAAAAACAGACCATGGGCATGCATACCAGTTGTAAGCTTCAGCTTTTAGTTACTTAAACAAATATATACCCATTGTATGAGATAATTTCACCAATACCCATTGTATGAGACAGTTTTCATCACCACAGGATTTATTTAAAATTATTAAAAATTAGACCATTATTTATTAATCCAATAAAAATGATAACTATTATAAGAAAAATAGTTGGTAACTCGATCGTATCATACATAATCCTAATATTTTATTGACAACTATAAATCTCACCACAACAACAACAACAACAATATAACGTTTTTAAAAATTGAGGTGTCGTATTAATTGTTTGTATTTCCATCCCATACGAACCATGTGGAAGTATAAATATTGGCGGACCCAAAATATTGCAGTCTTTTTGTGATAAAATATTTAATTAGGTGAAATATCTATTTAGAAAGACAAAAAGAGGAAGGAATGGAACTGGAGAGTCCTAAAGAAGACCCATAATCATGTTTGTGCTCTTTATCATAGAGAACGGCTAATTGACTAGGAAAATTATGTTTGGACAAAGAAAAAAATGACATTGTATAAAACAAGCTCTTTCACACTTATTAACAAGCAATCTCGTATACTAATTTATTAGGAAAAAATAAACAAACTCCTTTACTGGTGGTTGTTATGTGTATAGAGATTGCCCAAGTATCAGGACATATCAAAGTTGACTACACATGTCCGTTCGTTTCAAGAAAATCAGCTGTAAAGGGTGTTTTAAATAGTTTAATTGTAACTTTATTAATTAATATATCTTTGTGATGTATGGAGAAATTCTGTTTTTTTTTTTTTTGGTAAATGGATAATAACAAATGATACTACGAGAAATTACGTCTACATCATTCATATGTTTTCTTTACTGTTACTATTTACAAATATGACTTAACTTTGATAATTAATTTGGAAAGTTTTTTGGCTGAATAGATTTCCCTCTGACTTTATAGTTTAGATTTTTTTTCTAAAAATTCATTTTTATTAAAATCTCTTCTTTTTTTTTCCCGTCAACGATTTGCTAACATCTTTTTCATCAATGGACCTTTTTATGTGTCTACCTATATCCCTCCATAACTAGACTAGACATCATCAATAATGTTGCATATGAGGACAATGAACAAAAAAAAAAAAAGTCAAATTGATGATCAATTTTATCATGTGGATTTTGTTACCAGGATCATCGTTGATATCTTGACACGATATCAAAAATAAAATCATAGTCATGTCTTATTATAACAAGGTGACGTCTGATCATATCGGCTTATTCGTTATACTACGGAAATAATACAGCTCTTATATGAACGAAACAGTTGAGATTTTGTTTGACTTTTTTTTTTTTTTTTATTCTTGGGGTCCAAATCTATAGATCTTCTTCTTAAAGCCTACATAGAGAAAATGTAAAAGCAAATCCAGCCGTACACCGTCTTAAGACTCTTAACAGTTTTGCATACAACGACGTTTCCCTTTCTGTGTAAAAGAAACCAAAAACTCGATTTATGGCCGGTTCAGGCCTTTCCAAATTTTCGGGGAAGGTTCGTCATTGTGTCTTCAACTGTAGCAGATGAAAAAAGATTTTACTAAACCGGCCGTGCCCACCATTTACAAAATCTAAAGTTTTGCTTAGTGTAATTTAAAAAAAATATATATAAATTCTCTTAATACCAATTTTGGGAATGATATTTGGTGAAGGGTTTGTTTAACTGTTTTGCATATCTATATCAGCATATATCAATTTTTACATGTTTTTTTTCTTTTTTTTCTAACTTATATTTAATTGAATAGAATTTTGCAATTTTGAAATTAGGACTATTAAAAAATAGAAATATTCGTCCCTGGCAGATTGGGAATTTGCCCCTTTCAACCGTATATGTTAAAAGAAACCCTAAATTTTCGTCTGATATTTTGTTTTCTTCTTCCAAAGGACTTTCGCGTTTCCATCACGTCACTGGTAAACTCCTCTGTTCTTCCGTATAAGCCCTAAAGATTAGAGACTCTCATTTTGATTTCGTGGTTCTGTAAACCAGACTCTCTTACTTGAGAAGCAACACTTTGGAGATTTTCTTTGGCAACCATGGTGGTAGCTGTAAGTGATTAGTACATTTCTGTTTTGAATCCAAGTGAAATTCAAAATTAGATGTACCCTGATGATTTTTGAATGGTGTCACGACAGAGGAAGAAGAAGAATCCATGGGAAATCTGAAACAACAACTGGTTAAGCTCTTTGACGTTTCTCTGAAATTAACGGTTCCAGACAAACCTAGTGTTAAGCCCTTGGTTGAGGTTGGGAAATCTGAAGATTACCAATGGTAATTGCTTGCTTCCTCTTGAATCGATATATAAAGTTCCAATCTTTTTGTGTTTTGTTTTCTCATGTGTTGTTTGTTTTGTTTTGTTTGCAGTAACAATGCAATGGGACTATGGTCCAAAGTTAAATGAAAGGGTATTCAGTTCACTCGTCCTTTAGCCATTGCACAGGTTTGGTTTTATTTGGTGTTTAGAAATTTCGTGTCTTTTAGTTTTGGTTCTTATCCTATTGAAAAATTGTAACTTTTATACGCCCTTGTTACAAATCTCCCTAACTTGTGATATGCTGGACTCATGCTCTGTAGCTCAACCTAGATACGTGAATGTTGTACTCTCATAATTTGGGTGCTTGTGGCTCAATGAAGAGGACTGAGAAAGATAAACTCAAATAACATGAGTAGTCTCGGAAAAAAAGGAATCTTTTTTGGGGGTTGTTACTTTGTTTACTAAATGTCTGGTAACTTTTATAAAATACACTTTTGATAGCCTAAAATGGTTGACTAAACAACGTGGGATAAGTCGGAACAAAACTTATTTACAACTACATTTTTGTAAAATTTTAACTTATAAGTTACATCTAACCACTATTGTTACTAAATGTTAATTCGAAATTTTGGGGGAGAGAATTACTTGTAAAAGTGTACAACCTCTTAGCCGTAAAAAAAAGTTGTACAATACGATTTCGTATAGTACTTTTTTTCCTTCAATCTATTTCCCTGCCTTTATTGATTGTTTTTTTCTATCTATGTCGTCTCTTTAGTGATCACCAATAGAAACAACAACAAAAGCTATCGTATTTCAAATTTTTAGTAAACAACTTGTTTTAGATATCTGACTTATGGCAGTATAACATTTACTATTATTGACAATAAACCCAAAGAAACAACAACTTTTTTTGGACAATCCAATATTATATTCAAATTTAGATATTGACAGGTTTGCCCTCGTCCTTTGCCTATAAATTAGACATGATCCATTCATTCCTTCAAACAAAAACCAAACAAGTAAGAAAAACAAAAACACACAATGACCAGAGAAGTTTTCTCCAACATTGGAATTTGGTTATTATTCACGTTACTTATTGGTAACTATGTCGTCGATCTTGAAGCCTCGCACCATGTCTACAAGAGACTTTCCCAAAGCACTAACACCGAATCTGCTTCCGTAAACAAGCGCTACCGGACCGGTTTCCATTTTCAACCCCCAAAAAATTGGATGAACGGTATGACTAACTAAAATGCCATATCAACCTCAATGCCAAAATATTGTTTTTATCACTCTCTAACATTTGTCTTGTTTATTTCTTTTCGTTTTGGTTCGTACCTTGGACAATTTGGATTGATCTTTGGTCGTGAGCAGATCCTAATGGTAAGATTTTTTTTCCTCTTCTTCTCCTACATTTTTCTAATGTATTGGTCGACCTTATGTTACGCTGCACGTTCCTTTTATACTATCCATTTATGATTAATAAAATATGCACATATTTTTAAACTTACGCAGGGCCTATGATATACAAAGGAATATATCATCTTTTCTACCAATGGAACCCCAAGGGAGCGGTGTGGGGTAACATAGTGTGGGCTCATTCCACGTCAACAGACTTAATCAACTGGGAGCCACATCCTCCAGCTATCTTCCCATCTGAACCATTCGACATCAACGGATGCTGGTCCGGTTCAGTTACAATTCTCCCCGACGGTAAACCGGTTATCCTCTATACCGGAATTGACCCCAAGGACCACCAGGTCCAAAACATAGCCGAACCTAAGAATCTCTCCGATCCTTATCTGCGAGAATGGACAAAGTCTACGTTAAATCCTTTGATGGCTCCTGACGCCGTTAACAGAATCAACGCCAGCTCGTTCCGTGACCCAACCACCGCGTGGCTAGGCCAAGACAAGAAATGGAGAGTGATCATCGGAAGCAAGATCGACCGTCGTGGGTTAGCAATCACTTACACGAGCAAAGACTTTCTAAAATGGGAAAAATCTCCTGAGCCGTTGCACTACGACGACGGAAGTGGTATGTGGGAATGTCCTGATTTTTTCCCGGTGACGACGTCCGGTTCTAAAGGCGTGGAAACGTCTTCGTTTGGTGAACCTAATGAGATTAAGCACGTGTTGAAAGTAAGCTTGGACGATACGAAACATGACTACTACACGATCGGTACGTACGACCGGGTTAAAGACAAATTCGTACCGGACAGTGGTTTTAAAATGGACGGTACGGCTCCTAGATACGATTACGGGAAGTATTACGCGTCGAAAACGTTTTATGACTCGGGCAAGAACCGGAGAATCTTGTGGGGCTGGACTAACGAGTCATCGTCAGTTGAGGATGATGTTGAGAAAGGCTGGTCCGGTATTCAGGTAATCATTTTTATAATAAAATTCAGAAATTGATGAAGTAAAGTCAATATAATTTGTTAAATATTGAATCAAATGTTTTCGTTTCTTTCTTGATTAGACGATTCCGAGAAAAATCTGGCTTGATCGATCAGGGAAACAATTAATTCAGTGGCCCGTTAGGGAAGTTAAAGGATTACGTACGAAAGAAGTCAAAAACTTACGCAACGAAGTTCTAAAGTCTGGATCTAGGCTTGAAGTCGATGGTGTGACAGCTGCACAGGTCTGATATATTATTAAAAAAAAATAAACAATGTTGGTATGAGACAATTAGGTTTTTGATAGTAGTCTTGTGATTGTACAGGCGGATGTGGAGGTTTCATTCAAAGTGAAGGACTTGGAGAAAGCGGATGTGATAGACCCAAGTTGGACCGATCCGCAGTTGATTTGTAATCAGACGAATATGTCGGTTAAGTCTAGTTTTGGTCCATTCGGTTTGATGGTTCTCGCATCTAAGAACTTGGAAGAGTACACATCTGTTTATTTCAGAATCTTCAAAGCCCGTCAAAACAGCAGTAAATTCGTCGTGCTCATGTGCAGTGACCAAAGCAGGTACGTTTCTTTGATTAAAGATCCCGATTAAGTACATTAATTTAGATAGTCTTTTGTCACAAAATATTTATATTATATTTCCAACAGGACTCGCATATATTTTATCTAAGACCCATCCTTTGAAAATATTATACAATTATCCAAAACCTGACTTTTAATCTTTTGGACTTGTTGGTGATGTTGAATTGGGACAGATCTTCACTGGAGGAAGATAATGACAAAACGACTTACGGAGCTTTTGTGAATATTAATCCTTACAAACCAATACCTCTCAGAGCCTTGGTAATTAAGTCTCCATTTTACACATATTTAGCTGTATATAAAAATTTATATTTTATGTTTACATTTAAGAAAATATTAATAAGGCACGCAAATATTTTAAAACCTTCCTTTTTGGGAATATTCTTTGAAAATACCATGAAAACAATTAAGAGATTTTATTCATTATATACTATTAATAACTGATCAAAACATTATAATGTTGCAATGGTTTAATACAAGAATCAAGGGGAATATTTTGATTGCAGATTGTTTTTTTTTTTAAGAGTATGTTATTTGGTGTTGTTGTAGATTGATAATTCAGTAGTGGAGAGCTTCGGTGGAAAGGGGAGAGCATGCATTACCTCAAGAGTGTATCCAAAATTGGCAATTGGGAAAAGTTCACATCTCTTTGCTTTTAATTATGGATCTCAAAGTGTTGATGTCTTAAACCTAAACGCTTGGAGCATGAACTCTGCCCAACTCAGTTGATCACGTACGGCGGAGATAGATACACATGTTAAACTACTACACACGTATATGTATATTTCCATTTATTGAACATTTGTATTGTATACATTGGAGAGATCTTATATGGTCCACTTTGTTTGGTTGCCAAAAAAGGCTATATTTATAATATATGACATTTTATTTTGACTTATTATAGTATCGTTTTCACTGTGTAAAAAACTACAATTCTGTTGTCGGTAGTCAATATCTTCCAAGTGCCGACGAGGCGAAAGTGATAACAACAGTGGACTTTATATGAATATATACAGGTAAATTTGAATACGGTTTGGCCCAAACAAAATAAATTCCAATGTATACATGTGACGTGAGGTATGTATATGCAATATGTGTACGTCGAGTACAAGACCATTCTAAGATATAGGTTTCTAAACCAACACTTGTAAAAAAAATTCTTAAATCTTTTCCTATGGATGCGGACAAGAATGATGTCTCTTACGCATCAGTCAATTTGCTTGAACAATTGAGAGTGAGAAGTAGTGGTGCTGTTGTGGACCCGGTTGTTTCTCTCTTTCTAAAGGGAGAAGATTGTTGCTTGTACGGTTATGCACTTCAGAGTTGTTGCTTGAGACGCTGGACTGGACAGCCAAGAAATGAGACATGACAAGTCATTGATGATGTAACTTGGGTGGCCGAGACGTCTAAGGATCTGACTCCAAACTTGGGCACTATAATCACAATGAAGCAAAAGATGATCACGTGTTTCTGGTTGTTGGTTGCAGAGACAACAAGATATATCTGCGACAATACCCCACTTTGCTAGTCTTGATCGAACTGGTAGCCTATCAAGGTGCGAGACCCAAAACGTGAAAGCGTGTTTAGGGATGTGGCCTTTAAACCAAACTATTTTCGACCATGGTTTATATTGACTCCTTGGACGAAGCTGCTCCCATGTTAAATTTGATGAGAACTCAGCATTGGAGGAACTCAGCACGAGAACTCAAATTTTGGACTCTACCGTTGTTCCTTTGTAGTATCATGCTTCACATTTCTGTACAAAACTTTATATTTTGACATTACTAAAAACAGACCATGCACATCAGTTGTAAGCTTCAACATTTTGTTACTTAAACCAATATATTATACCCATTCTTTGAGATAATTTCACCTATACCCATTGTATGAGACATAAGTTTTCATCACCACAAGATTCATTTACAAATTTTTAAAATTTAGACTATTTTTTATTAATCCAATAAAAATAATTATTATAAGAAAAATAGTTGGTAACTCAATCGTATCATATCCTTTTGTTTTTGTTAACTATAAATCTCACCACAACAACAACAACAACAATAGAACGATTTTTAAAATTGAGGTGTCGTATTATATATATAACATCAATTTGTATTTCCATCCTGTACGAACCATGTGGAAGTATAATTATCGTTAATAAATATTTAAAACATTTGTTAGGTGAACTATATTTAGAAAGAAAAAAGAGGAAGGAATGGAACTGGACAGTCCTAAAGAAGACCCATATCATGTTTGTGCTCTTTATCATAGAGAATGGCTAATTGAGTAGGAAAATTATGTTCGGACGAGAAAGAAAAAAATGACATTGTATAAACAAGCTCTTTCACACTTATTAACAAGCAAGCCTGATCGTATACTTTTTTATCAAAGAAAATATAAACAAGCTCCTTTACTGGTGGTTGTTATGTGTATCGAGTTTACCTTAAGTATCAGGGCATCAAAGTTGACTACACGTCCGTTCCTTTCAAGAAAATCTACACAAGTAAACTGTAAAGGTCAAACTGATGATCAATTTTATCATCCGGATTTTGATACCAGGATAATCGTTGATATCTTGACACGATAACAAAAATAAAATCATAGTCATTTCTTATTATAATAAAAGTGACGTCTGATCATATCGGTTTATTTATTATTTGAAAATAATACAACTCTTCTTATATGAACGACGAGTTGAGATTTTGTTTCACTTTTATTTGTTGGGGTCCAAATTATAGATCTTCTTCTTAAAGCTGAGATAGAAAATGTAAAAGCAACAAATCCAGCCGTACACTGTCTAAACACTTTTTTTTGCAAACAACGACGTTTCCCTTTCTGCGTAGCGTAGTAGAAACCAAAAACTCGATTTATAGCCGGTAATCCAAATTTCTGGGAAGGCTCGTCATCGTGTCTTCGATCGAGCCATATGAAAAAAAATATAGAGATTTTAATAAACCATGGATCAACTTCACAGAATTTAAAGTTTTGCTTAGGGGTAAATTTTTAAAATAGAAATATCTTAAGACCTATTTGGGGAATGATATTTGGTGATGGGTTAAATTGTTTTGCATAGATCAATTTCTTCTGTTGTTTTTTCCTTTCAAGTTTTTAATTTTTCTTATCTTTTTAAAAAGGGAAGAAAAAAACATATTTTAAGTTTCTTTTTTTTCGTTCTAGCTTATTATGGTCCAAAGTTAAAGGAAAGGGTACTCAGTTCACTCGTCCTTTAGCCATTGCACAGGTTTGGTTTTGTTTGGTGTTTAGAAATTTTGTGTCTTTTTGTTTTGATCCTTATCCTATTGAAAAATTGTCATTTTTATAGGCCCTTGTTACAAATCTCCCTACTTGTGATATGGTGGAATCATGCTCTGTAGCTCAACATGGATACGTGAATGTTGTACTCTCAGCTAAATGGATGGCTAAGGTGATGATCAGCGCTAATGTTTTATTTGCGCTCTTTGTCTACTCATTCATTAGTCCTCGTATGTTTAACATCATTGTTTTATTCTAATCTTATCTGCAGAGCATTGAAAATATGCTTATCATTGGGATTGAGACATGGGCGCCTACTCTTTCGGCTAAGAGAGCTGTTGTTGATTTTTCCTCCCCAAACATTGCGAATAAAATGCATGTTGGCCAGCTAAGGTCAACTATCATCGGTGACACGATAGCTCGTATGCTGGAGTACTCGAATGTGGAAGTTCTGCGTAGAAACCATGTTGGTGACTGGGGAACACAAGTTGCTAAACGACAACGATGTACAGTTTCTTCTATTGTCAGCTTTGGAAATACAGTTTTGGTGTTTATGCATGCTTTGCCTTCCCCACCATCAATAGTTATCCACTATTGAATGCTCAATCTATAACAGGAAAAATGTAGATTGAGAAGTCAAGTTGAAATTGCAGACCTACTAGTAAAATTACACGTGATTCTTCCTCAACCCTCTCTCAGATCTTAATTAGAAAGACAAAACCAAAATATCCTCAAAGTGAGATCGCTCCACTAAGTCTCTCGACTCTCTCATATGATTAATTATCACATTCTCCTAATCATTTTGATCGGATTTTTGTCCCATATTAACGGTTCTTAGAAAATACAACACTTTTGTGTGTTACGTAATTGTGCTACCCATAATCCATATGCACGTGTATCGTTGTATGTGCATATGTGCAGAGGCACCCGGGAGTGTGGACACTGTAATTTTGTAAACTCCATGAAACTTAGCATCATTAATAGCTTTCATCACAATTATTCAAAAAGTAATTTTTGAAAGGAAAAGTAAAAGATAGAGAAAATGCTAAATAGTTTCCGATTGTTTATTACTAAAAAAGTTATATAATATATCCATTAGATATAAAAAACTGAAGTAACCAAATTTTTTTTCAGCAACTCTATCCAATTTTAATTGGTGTAGATTATTAGCAGAAACATAAATTTGAGTTAATTTGAATTTGATGAGACGCCTTTTTTTTTTTTTGTTAAAAGAAAGATAATAAAAAAAAAAAAAAACTACACATGATTTTTGTCGCTGCTTACTGCTTTAGTGCACATGTCCAAATCACCACTATTGCTTGAAGATATTGACTACCGACAACAGAATTGTAGTTTTTTACACAGTGAAAACGATACTATAATAAGTCAAAATAAAATGTCATATATTATAAATATAGCCTTTTTTGGCAACCAAACAAAGTGGACCATATAAGATCTCTCCAATGTATAAAATACAAATGTTCAATAAATGGAAATATACATATACGTGTGTAGTAGTTTAACATGTGTATCTATCTCCGCCGTACGTGATCAACTGAGTTGGGCAGAGTTCATGCTCCAAGCGTTTAGGTTTAAGACATCAACACTTTGAGATCCATAATTAAAAGCAAAGAGATGTGAACTTTTCCCAATTGCCAATTTTGGATACACTCTTGAGGTAATGCATGCTCTCCCCTTTCCACCGAAGCTCTCCACTACTGAATTATCAATCTACAACAACACCATATAACATACACTTAAAAAAAAAAACAATCTGCAATCAAAATATTCCCCTTGATTCTGGTATTAAATCATTGCAACATTATAATGTTTTGATCAGTTATTAATAGTATATAATGAATAAAATCTCTTAATTGTTTTCATGGTATTTTTAAAGAATATTCCCAAAAAGGAAGGTTTTAAAATATTTGCGTGCCTTATTAAATATTTTCTTAAATGTAAACATAAAATATAAATTTTTATATACAGCTAAATATGTGTAAAATGGAGACTTAATTACCAAGGCTCTGAGAGGTATTGGTTTGTAAGGATTAATATTCACAAAAGCTCCGTAAGTCGTTTTGTCATTATCTTCCTCCAGTGAAGATCTGTCCCAATTCAACATCACCAACAAGTCCAAAAGATTAAAAGTCAGGTTTTGGATAATTGTATAATATTTTCAAAGGATGGGTCTTAGATAAAATATATGCGAGTCCTGTTGGAAATATAATATAAATATTTTGTGACAAAAGACTATCTAAATTAATGTACTTAATCGGGATCTTTAATCAAAGAAACGTACCTGCTTTGGTCACTGCACATGAGCACGACGAATTTACTGCTGTTTTGACGGGCTTTGAAGATTCTGAAATAAACAGATGTGTACTCTTCCAAGTTCTTAGATGCGAGAACCATCAAACCGAATGGACCAAAACTAGACTTAACCGACATATTCGTCTGATTACAAATCAACTGCGGATCGGTCCAACTTGGGTCTATCACATCCGCTTTCTCCAAGTCCTTCACTTTGAATGAAACCTCCACATCCGCCTGTACAATCACAAGACTACTATCAAAAACCTAATTGTCTCATACCAACATTGTTTTTTTTTTTTTTTTTAATAATATATCAGACCTGTGCAGCTGTCACACCATCGACTTCAAGCCTAGATCCAGACTTTAGAACTTCGTTGCGTAAGTTTTTGACTTCTTTCGTACGTAATCCTTTAACTTCCCTAACGGGCCACTGAATTAATTGTTTCCCTGATCGATCAAGCCAGATTTTTCTCGGAATCGTCTAATCAAGAAAGAAACGAAAACATTTGATTCAATATTTAACAAATTATATTGACTTTACTTCATCAATTTATGAATTTTATTATAAAAATGATTACCTGAATACCGGACCAGCCTTTCTCAACATCATCCTCAACCGACGATGACTCGTTAGTCCAACCCCACAAGATTCTCCGGTTCTTACTGGAGTCATAAAACGTTTTCGACGCGTAATACTTCCCGTAATCGTATCTAGGAGCCGTACCGTCCATTTTAAAACCACTGTCCGGTACGAATTTGTCTTTAACCCGGTCGTACGTACCGATCGTGTAGTAGTCATGTTTCGTATCGTCCAAGCTTACTTTCAACACGTGCTTAATCTCATTAGGTTCACCAAACGAAGACGTTTCCACGCCTTTAGAACCGGACGTCGTCACCGGGAAAAAATCAGGACATTCCCACATACCACTTCCGTCGTCGTAGTGCAACGGCTCAGGAGATTTTTCCCATTTTAGAAAGTCTTTGCTCGTGTAAGTGATTGCTAACCCACGACGGTCGATCTTGCTTCCGATGATCACTCTCCATTTCTTGTCTTGGCCTAGCCACGCGGTGGTTGGGTCACGGAACGAGCTGGCGTTGATTCTGTTAACGGCGTCAGGAGCCATCAAAGGATTTAACGTAGACTTTGTCCATTCTCGCAGATAAGGATCGGAGAGATTCTTAGGTTCGGCTATGTTTTGGACCTGGTGGTCCTTGGGGTCAATTCCGGTATAGAGGATAACCGGTTTACCGTCGGGGAGAATTGTAACTGAACCGGACCAGCATCCGTTGATGTCGAATGGTTCAGATGGGAAGATAGCTGGAGGATGTGGCTCCCAGTTGATTAAGTCTGTTGACGTGGAATGAGCCCACACTATGTTACCCCACACCGCTCCCTTGGGGTTCCATTGGTAGAAAAGATGATATATTCCTTTGTATATCATAGGCCCTGCGTAAGTTTAAAAATATGTGCATATTTTATTAATCATAAATGGATAGTATAAAAGGAACGTGCAGCGTAACATAAGGTCGACCAATACATTAGAAAAATGTAGGAGAAGAAGAGGAAAAAATCTTACCATTAGGATCTGCTCACGACCAAAGATCAATCCAAATTGTCCAAGGTACGAACCAAAACGAAAAGAAATAAACAAGACAAATGTTAGAGAGTGATAAAAACAATATTTTGGCATTGAGGTTGATATGGCATTTTAGTTAGTCATACCGTTCATCCAATTTTTTGGGGGTTGAAAATGGTAACCGGTCCGGTAGCGCTTGTTTACGGAAGCAGATTCGGTGTTAGTGCTTTGGGAAAGTCTCTTGTAGACATGGTGCGAGGCTTCAAGATCGACGACATAGTTACCAATAAGTAACGTGAATAATAACCAAATTCCAATGTTGGAGAAAACTTCTCTGGTCATTGTGTGTTTTTGTTTTTCTTACTTGTTTGGTTTTTGTTTGAAGGAATGAATGGATCATGTCTAATTTATAGGCAAAGGACGAGGGCAAACCTGTCAATATCTAAATTTGAATATAATATTGGATTGTCCAAAAAAAGTTGTTGTTTCTTTGGTTTATTGTCAATAATAGTAAATGTTATACTGCCATAAGTCAGATATCTAAAACAAGTTGTTTCCTAATTGTTTACTAAAAACTTGAAATACTATAGGTTTTTTGTTGTTTCGATTGGTGATCACTAAAGAGACGACATAGATAGAAGAAAAAACAATCAATAAAGGCAGAGATATAGATTTAGACCAATAACCCATTGTATGAGATAATTTCACCAATACCCATTGTATGAGACAGTTTTCATCACCACAAGATTCATCTACAATTTTAACATTTAGACCAATTTTTACTCCAATAAAAATGATTATTATAAGAAAATAGTTGGTAACTCGATCGTATCAATTTTATTTTGTAAACTAATCTCACCACAACAACAATATAACGATTTTTAAAGGTGTATATATATATATATATATAACATTAATTTGTATTTCCGTCCCATACGAACCATGTGGAAGTATAAATATCGTTAATAAATATTTGCGGACCCAAAAAATTGTGTCTTTTTGTGATAAAATATTTAAAACATTTGGTAGGTGAAATATACTTATATTTAGAAAGACAAAAAGAGGAAGGAATGGAACTGGAGAGTCCTAAAGAAGACCCATAATCATGTTTGTGCTCTTTATCATAGAGAACGGCTAATTGACTAGGAAAATTATGTTTGGACATAGAAAAAAATGACATTGTATAAAACAAGCTCTTTCACACTTATTAACAAGCAAGCTCGATCGATTACTTGTTTATCAAAGGAAAAATGAACAAGCTCCTTTACTGGAGATTGCTATGTGTATAGAGATTACCTAAGTATCAGGGCATCAAAGTTGACTCCACATGTCCGTTCGTTTGAAGAAAATCTACACAAGTAAGCTGTAAAGGTGTTTTTGATAGTTTAATTGTAACTTTATTAATTAATTTATGAGGTATGGAGAAATTCTGTTTTTTTTTTTTTGGTAAATGGATATACATTCCTTTTTCAGCGACAACACTCACAAGATAGGATTGTGAGAAAAAATAACGTCTTCGAATGAAAAGTCTTGGCGAAATCAAAACTTTTCTACATCATTCATATGTTTTTTACTGTTACTAATATGTCTTTACTTTGATAACTAATTTGGAAAGTTTTTGGCTGAATATATGTCCTTCTAACTTCATATTTCATAGCTTAGTGTTTTTCTAAAAATTCATTTTTATTAAAATCTTTTTTTTTTTTCGTCAACGATTTGCTAACATCTTTTTTTATCAATGGACCTTTTTGTGTGTGTGGCTAATGGCTATATCCCTCCATAACTAGACTAGACATCATCAATAATGTTGCATATGAGGACAATAAACAAAAAAAAAGTCAAATTGATGATCAATTTTATTATCCGGATTTTGTTACCAGGATAATCGTTGATATCTTGACACGATGACAAAAATAAAACCATAGTCAGTTCTTATTATAATAAAAGTGACGTCTGGTCATATTGATATCGGCTTATTTGTTATATGAAAATAATACAACTCTTCTTATATGAACGAACCAGTTAAGATTTTGTTTCACTTTTGTTTTTTTGTTGGGGTCTAAATCTATAGATCTTCTCCTTAAAGCCCACATAGAAAATGTAAAAAGCAACATATCCAGCCGTACACTTTTTTTTTTTGCAAACAACGACACCTTCACAGAATTGGTTTTGCTTAGGGGTAACTTTTAATATATAAATATCTTAAGACCTATTTTGGGAATGATATTTGGTGAAGGGTTAAATTGTTTTGCATAGATCAATTTCTACAGTTTCTTTTTTTTTTTTTTTTCCTTTCACGTTTTTAATTTTTCTAATCTTTTAATGGAAGAAAAAAACATATTTTAAGTTTTTTCGTTTATTTCTAACTTTTAATCGAATAGAATTCAACAATTTTGAAATTGGAAATAAAAATTAGACATATTCGTCCCAATTAGACTTTTAATAGAATAGAATCCTAATTTTTGTCTGATCGTTTTTCTTCTTCCAAAGGGGGTTTTTGCGTTTCCATCACGTCACCGATAAATTCCTCTGTTCTTCCTTATAAGATCTACAGGTTAGAGACTCTCATCACGTCCCGATTTTGATTTCGTGTTTCTGTAAACCAGACTCTCTGATTTGAGAAGCAACGCTTTGGAGATTTGCTTTGGCAACCATGGTGGCAGCTGTAAGTGATTATTACAGTTCTTTTTTGAATCCAAGTGAAATTCAAAATTAGATATACCCTGATGATTTTTTTTGATTGGTGTGATCGACTATTAAGACTTTTGGTGTCTGTATCTGCTTAAGTGTGTGGCTTAATCTAAACTTTCACTTTGTTCAATGAGTTTGTATGCTGATGTAAGAGTCTGCTTGGTTTAGGTATCGGCTTGATAAAGAGAAAGCTGAGTGGATTATTTATGTGACCGATGCTGGCCAGCAGGAGCACTTTGACAGATTCTTCAAAGTAGGTTTGATGAATAAGTATTTTACGACTTGTGAAATACTCTGTTTTGTTTTAAACTGTCAATCTTAACTGTGGTTATCTTGTCACTCTGAATCAGGCTGCCAGACAAGTAGGTTGGCTTCCAGAAAATGATGAAACTTGCCCTAGAGTTAGCCATGTTAAATTTGGTGTAGTCAAGGGGGAAGATGGCAAGCGGTTTAGAAATCGTGATAGAGAAATAGTCCCTCTAGCTGATTTGCTGGATGAGGCCAAGACTCGCAGTAAGGCTGCCCTTATTGAGCGTGGTATCTTACTTTATGTCATCACTCTCTACGTTTTTTTGAATTGTTGAACCATTAACTTCTTGTGTTCTTATTCATTCTTTTATATGTTGTCCACTCAGCTCTAGCTAAGGACAAAGAATGGACACCAGAGGAGTTGGACGAAACAGCAGAGGCAATTGGATATGGTGCGGTGAAGTAAGTATCATCTCTATTCTACTTCTATCTTCTGACTTTTTAAGGCTGAAATGATTGTTTTTATCCTACCGCTAACTTAATGTTATGTTTAATTTATTTCAAGGTATGCTGACATGAAGAAAAACATATCAACGGATTATAGATTCAGCTATGATGAAATGCTTAGTGACAAGGTACTGGAATTTGGCAGCTAGTCTACATATTTGTATTATGCAGGTATCTACACATGCTTAATTGCTTATTAAATATTTGGTCGTATGTCATGAGCAGGTAAATACAGCCGTTTACCTTCTTTATGCTCATGCTCGGATCTGTTCAATCATCCAGAAGTCTGGCAAAGACATAGATGAGCTGAAAAGGGATTTTAGCTGCATGAACTCAAAACCACTTAATACTACTCATTGTTTTCCTCTTTTGGTCTGTGTAATGTGCTATAATACTTATCTTAACACCTATTCTATTTCAGACAGGAATTTTAGTATTGGATCATGCTAATGAAAGAGCACTGGGGCTTCACTTGCTTCAGTTTGCCGAGGTAAAAACACATGCTAATTAGATAGTTCTTTCATAATCCACTTACCTTTTTCTTGTTAAAAAGATGAATAATTGATATCCATGTGAATGATTTGCAGACGGTTGAGGAAGCATGCACAAAATTGTTACCACACATGCTGTGCTGAGTACCTCTACGATTTATCTGAACACTGTACCAAATTCTACTCCACTTGTCAGGTGAGTACATTCCCAATATTCTACTTAACTATGAGACAGCATAATCAACAACCATATTGTTCTAATCTTTCACTTGAAACATTAAACATTTGCAGGTCAATGGTTCAGCAGAGGAAACAACCCGTCTCCTACTTTGTGAAGCAACAGCCATAGTCATGCGGAAATGCTTCCACCTTCTTGGAATTACTCATGTTTACAAGATCTGATACATCACACCGCAACTAAACAATCTAGAATGCAAAATACTTAGAAAGCCTTTCTTTAGCTTTTAACTTTTTATGTTCTCATTCAGTTATGTAAGTAAAGCAGTCTAACAACATTCTATAGGCAAAAAATTGGGTATTTGCTTACAGTATAAACCGAATTCTCGATGCGGTCTCCTTTGAGAACCTCCCCCAAATTCTCAGCATTGTTCAAGATCTTAGGAGGCTTACAGTAATTCAAATAGTAGTAGTCATAAGGAAGTTGAGTCTTGGTGGACGACAATTTGTTCACTTTAACATAAAGATGATCACCCTGTTCCAGACCAGACAAAAACAACAAGTCAAGAACTAAAGAGCCACGTTACTACTACTAGTAAAGCAAAAAAAAATGTGAAAACACAAGTTTCAAGTGCAGACCCATGGATTTGCTGACATACCCCATTTTAATGCATTATCACATCAAATTAAGTCAATGGACCTTTTGAAGTTTAAAATACATAATCAATAACAATATCTTAAATTTTCGTCATGACTTCAGCCAAGAAATCGAAATGGTTCAAGATTCTGTAAATCTCATAGGTAGACAAGGAAATCTAAACCATCAGAAACACAGATGAAGGATCTTCAATTAGAAACACGTAGATCTCTACATCTCATATTGACACTTCAAAATACTCACACGACCCTCTCTCAACACACATGACGGTGCCACTTTCGTTTCCGTATATCACAGAACTTTAAACTTGAAGCTTCTGTGTTCTCAACAAATTTCATAAACCCACTCAAATAGTAGCTAGCTACCAACACAAACGGTGACAAAAATTTCAAACAGTTGCTCCCATTGGTTTGCAAATTTTTAAGTTCCATAATCGTTCTACTCATCCTCCTAAGATTATTGCTTTGAAAACAGTTGCTCCTCCCACTTATTGTAATCCTACTTGTACTCCTTCAATTATATATATAAAACCGGTATTAAAAAAAAAAAAGTTGTCGTAGCGAATTAAAAAAAAAAAGAAAGCGGTTTTATTTAACATAGATGACGAGAATATACGATATCGTTTCAATGTTTGTGATAGGCTGATAGCTTACTAATTAGAAAGTGTAGAAATAAGATATTTTTAAAAGTAAATGTTTTTATCTTTTGTCAACTTAAGAGCAAAAGATTTGAAATAATTTCCATTAATTGTATGACATTTGTTGATCTTTTCTTTGACATTTGTTATGCTGGGAACATAGAGAATAATATATTGGGATTTTAGGATTGCAATATCTTATGCAGATCACTCATTTCTAGACAAGAATTTAGATTTTGTACTACATTTAAACTCCAAAATTCAATGTGAAATACAGAAGTGTTTTTTTAATTGCTTTAAAGAACCAGAATTAAGAAGCTTCATGTCTAAGCAAAGAGAGATATATTGGTTGTAGGATGCTTAAGTTTGGGTAAGTACAATATGGCTTTACACTCAAGAAATAACTTAAACTTTAAATTTTCGATAAAATATAAATCCCATGAATGATTTATATTTCATTAAGTAAAGTTAGTTGATGATTATTATAAGGACATTAATAAACAGAAAAATTTTAAAAGTTAGTTGATCTTTTTCTTTTTCTGACATAATGTACAAATGCATTTGTAAACAGAAACATATTTATGATTAAGGTAATTACTTCTTCCATTTCGTTAATAAATTAGTAACTCGATAAATCAATTAAAAAAATTCGATTCTAAATTTTTTTTTTGGTTCAATTTATACATCAAGAAATTAAAAAAAAAATCATAATCTTGATGTTATTAATTTAAATGATATTAAGAGTCCACAAATACAAAATGTAATAAAATTGTTAAATAAGTGACCATTTTACTACTTCCAAAAAATGTTTTAATATAAATTAAAATGTGGAAACATTTGAATTTGACAAAATGAGTAATAATAACAAAAGCTTGTACCTAATATATAGGTATATAATTCTCACCATACTACTTATAACCTTATCTCCCGTTTGGTTCATTTATGTTTATTTTAAATATCTTTTCCGACCCAAAGTAGTGATGAATTAAATATGATTTAAAGATTACCAATCAAAATAACAAATTAACGATCAAGAGATCACATACCATGCACAAAAAGTGTTCCAACATTATGTCAAAGAATCACATTTGATTTTATATAACTTGAATTTGTCTGTATTATTCAGCTGCATTGTCGGAATGGGTGAGAATTATTTCCATACTTCTGACTTTTGATGTTAAGTCGTCTCAAATAGTTTTTTAAACTGGTTTGTTGTCTTTGTCAATCATATTAAATATCAGCCAAGATATTAAGTGGGTTCGGTTATTGATCATTACTTTTATCAGTTTCGCTAAGGTTTGTAATGTGTTATTGTCAACCCCTTGCTTTTATTACATATTTGTTTTATATACTATGATACTAACTATTTTTCTAGGTGCAATCGGTGAACTTGATCCCTAGAATAATTTTTGTCAATATTACAAGATTTCGGATCTGCTAATAGATTCTCTTCTGGTGTGTGATTTGTATGAGCGTGGTTTTCCTGAAGCTATTGTCTCCATCATTGGAACTGTCCCAATGATAAATAAGATTGATCTAACTACAAAACTAGTGTATGATATTGCAAGGTTAGTGAAATACTAAGTGTATGATATCCACAACAATCGAGATAGCTCAAGATAAACCTTCTCCTCAATCACCTGCATCTCCTAGGCTTCCACAATCTTTAATACTTCCCTGATCCATAGCAGTTTTAGCTTTTTTTAGATGTATGAAGCTTATTCCGACTACCCAAGCATGATGGACATGGCAGAATTAATCGCCATTCAATGTGGAATGGCAGTTCATGGGAAGCTAACATTGATTACCAACAGGTGAATATGCTCTGGCATCACAGCTAGTGTATGTGGAGATAAACTCATCTGAATTCTACGTTGGTTTTAAATATTTTAGAAATTGAGTTGTGATTTCTCTACCCAGGGAACAGAGGAACCAGGCATAATCTCGTTAAAGAGATAACACTCGTAATTGTAGCTATCCTGTTACCCGGAATCATGCTGCCAAAAAAGCAGGCCGGCTTCCAGACAATGATGAAACTTAACTCTCGCTAAAGTTAGCCATGTTAAGTTTGGTGTTGTCCTTGAATACATTACAAACAGTTTTGAGACGTCGGAATACAGAGATGTAATCGCCTTAACTGACTGCTTTGCTAGATGAGGCCAACACTCGATTGAACGTGGTATATGACTGTGTCAGAAACTTCTACGTTTTGGATTTTTAATCATTCACTTGTTCAGTTATTATGTGGTGATATGGTGCGGTAAAGTAAGTCTCATCTCTATTCTGTTGTTGGATACGGTTCCGTAGTGAGTGTCATCTCTATTCTATTGTTGGATATGGTGCGGTGAATTAAGGATCCTATTTACTATCTTCAGACGTTTGTAACCCTGGCTGGACAAAATATATTTTGATGCAACAGAGCTAACTTGTGGTTTTAGTTAATTTTCTTTCTATGTATGCTGACCTGTAAACCAACATATTGACATACTCTACTATCAAATGCTTAATGACAATGTACTAGAATATGCTAACCAGTTTACAAATTTCCATTACGCAGTCACCAACACATGCTTGTTGAATATTTAATCATCTATCACGAACAGGACAATACAGCCGTTTACCACTTTATGCTCATGCTCGGATCTGTATGATCATCAGAAAGCCTGGCAAAGACAGATGAGCTGTAAAAGGTAAGCTGCATGAAATCAAAACTACTTAGTTCTGTTCAGTGTTCCTCTTTTGGCCTGTGTAATGCGCTGTAATTCGTACGTCTCAACACCTATCTTACTGCAGACAGGTAAGCTAGCTTTAGATCATGCAGATGAACGAGAACCATGGCAGCAGGGCTTCACTTGCTTCGATTTGTGAAATGCTCTGTTTTGTTTAAAACTGTCAATCTTAACTCTCTCGACTCTCTCCTATGATCATATCACATTCTCCTAATCATTTTGATGGGATTTTTTCGCATATTAACGGTTCTAACTAGAAAATATAACACTTTTATATGTTAACGTGCTTGTGCTACCCATAATCCATATGCACGTGTATATGCATATGTGCAGAGGCACACGGGAGTGTGGACACTGTAATTTTGTAAACTTCATGAAACTTAACATCGTTTTATTTGTTTTGACAAAATAAATTATGCACAACTAGTGATAAGAAAAGGCTGTTTCTACTCGTTGTCTGTTTTTCAATAGTGAGAGAAGGTTATTATAAGGTTAATCTAACTATTGTCTTGAAACGAATGGATTGAAGATGTTTTATGGGAGATTATACGAATTTCAGTTGAGCTATCATACCTGTTTTACTTTAAATGATTCTCTTAACTCTTCTCTACTTCCACATAAACTCCTACGTTAATCACATCCAATCTTTCACACACATATATATATATAAAATATGTGAAGATGATGGAGTTTCTTTGTTAAATGCAATTTAAAGGAGACGGACTGAGATAACAGAATCAGTCAAATCACAAAGAAAAATCAAGAGCATATATAATATAAAGTTTGCTATTGAACAAGGGAGGGTGGTCTAGGGGGACATGAATAAATTAAAAACCGGAGAGATGCAAGAAACAAATAAGTAATGTTATTGCAAATAAAACACGGGGTGGAACTAACTAGTAAACCTCTATCCCACCATTTTTTTTCCCTTTGTTCTTCTTTCATTTTGCTTTTGGGTTTATAAACTCTTTCTCTTTTTCTTTTTTGGCAACCCGGTTGGTTGATTTGCAGTTGCACTAAACTTGGAACATAAGAAGAGCACACAAGAGGGAGACGATACTTGGCATGAAAATATCCTAACTCGTCAAGTTTTCCGATATTAAGGGCTTGTCCGATTTGAACAGATCTCAAGTACCTTGGTCCAACCATGTGAGCTGAAGCCATAGCCCCAAGAAAATGGTCTAGGTCGAAAACAACAGCAACATTCTTCTCCTCGTCAATGAAGAAACTCCCACCTTCAGTGTCAAGCGGATAACCAGCGATCTCTCTCATAAACTTGTTCCATGAGACCGTATCGGGATCAATCTTAGTCGTAACCCAAATCTCCATGATCTGACATCTATTCATGTGTTGGTGTAACACGGCGAGCTGCTCATCTCTGAGACAAGATAAAGTAACATTGTCTTTTGCATCAGAGCAAAACGGAAGATACAGACTCGTTCCAAATCTCTCTGTTGTGAAATCAAAACAGAGTATGAAAATAAACAGATGCCGATGAATCTCTATGTTTATTCATCATTGAGGTTGTCTTACATATATACTATGAAGAGCAAACAGAAAGCAATAATCTAGGAGTATCTACAACTATCTCCCTCTGTTACGGAGCTTGTTACATAACAAATATTGTAAAAACAGAACAAGAATCGAATATACGTTTGTAAGATAACCGATTGTAAACCAGGTTATCAAACCACTCTCCAATACCCCCCCTCAAGCTGGAGCATACAAGTTATGTATACCCAGCTTGGACCTGAAATACCAGAAACCATCCCTTCCTATCGGCTTTGTTAGAATGTCTGCAAGCTGTATTGTTGTATCCACATGCCGCAAACGAATATTTTTCCTGACCACCTCATCGCGAACAAAGTGACAATCATTCTCTATGTGCTTCGTTCGCTCATGAAACACTGGATTTGTTGCGATGTGAATAGCCGATTTGCTATCACAATACACATTCATTGGTTGAACATGTGTTATACCCAACGTGCCCAACATTCTCTTCAGCCATATCAACTCCTGAACCAAGTCTGCCATCGCACGATATTCCGCCTCAGCAGAGGAACGACTTACTGTCTTTTGTTTTCGAGCTTTCCAGGACACCGGGGAATCACCAAACTGGACAAAATACCCCGTTACCGAGCGTCGAGAAAGAAGACAACGAGACCAGTCTGAATCACACCAGCCTGTGATTTGATAATTCTTGTTAGAGCGTAACAAGATACCCTGCCATGGATCCATTTTCAAATACTTGACCACCCGAATAGCTGCATTCCAATGATCCTCACGAGGCTCCTTCATAAACTGTGCCAGGACATGAACCGAGTATGCTAAATCCGGTCTAGTCACACCCAAATATATCAACCTCCCAAGCAGTCTTCGATATGGTTGAGGATTTACTAACAAAGCAGAGTCGGAGAACTGTAACTTGTGATTCTGCTCAAGTGGAAACTCAACGGGTTTACACCCTAACAAACCTGTTTCTGCGAGTATATCAAGTGCGTACTTTCTTTGGCAAAGATATATACCTGATGCATTTCGCGCCACCTCTATACCCAAGAAATACCGTAGTGGCCCCAAATCTTTCATCCGAAAACAAGTTGCTAAGTACTCTTTGAACTCCTTAGTAGCCTTCTCACAACTTCCTGTGATTATGAGGTCATCAACATAGATTAAGATATGCAAACGAACAGGTCCTTTTTCATATGTGAACAATGAATAATCACCCAACGCCTGCTTGAAACCATACTCTAGTAAAGCCTTCGTCAACTTTGCAAACCAGCAACGGGGAGCTTGTTTCAATCCATACAACGATTTGCGCAACCTACAAACCTTGTTTTTATCTTCTAACTGATAACCGGGGTAAGCACATGTATACTTCCTCCTCTAAATCCCCATGTAAAAAAGCGTTGTGTACGTCCATCTGATGTACTTCCCAACCATTTTTAGATGCAGTATCAAGAAAAAGACGTACCGTTCCCATTTTTGCAACTGGAGAGAAAGTTTCACCGTAATCTTCACCCTCAATTTGTCGATTGCCCATGGCCACAAGGCGCGCTTTATATCTCTCAATTGTGCCATCCGATTGAAACTTCACTTTGAATACCCAATGACTACCAATTGCTCTTTTCCTGTCAGGCAGATCCACAACTTCCCAAGTGTGTAAATCTTCTAAAGCACCATATTCAGAACCCACAACATTTCTCCATTTATCATCCTCCATAGCTTGTTTAAACGACTTGGGTTCAACCGTAGAGATAACCGCCACAACATAAGCAACATGGGTTGTCGAAAAACGTCGAGTAGTGTCTTGCTTGTGTATCGGATGCACACTATTAGAAGCCTCTTTCTGACTGTGAGATCCCTTTGCCACTACATAGTCTTTTAATTTGACTGATTGCGTCTTGGTTCGACGACCTTTCCCAAGTTGCTCCTCTTCTACTTGCGACTGTTGCTGTGTAGGGTTTTCTCGAAGAAGACGACTCCGGTTGACCTCGACCAGGATTAGTGTCAATTGGATTAATTGTATCGTCTTGGGCCGAAAGAGAAGGCCCAATATCGTTACTCTCAGGAACGGTAGAAGCAATCTGTGGATCCTGTGTAATCATTCGAACTGGGGCCGAAAGCCCAACATCATCAGCCACATAACCTTCTGAAATTGGAGCCCATAACACTTGACCATCTTCATCGTCATCAATCAGAGGAAATGAAGTTTCCGGTGAAAACGGGAATTTGGACTCAATAAACACCACGTCACGTGAAACAAAGAATTCGCGTGTTTCCAAATCGAAAACTCTCCAACCTTTCTTGCCGTACGGATACCCCACAAAAGCACAACGACGACTTCTTGAGGCAAATTTATCACCACCGCGAGTAAGATTATGAGCAAAGCAAAGACTGCCAAATACCGTAGATGATCAAACGAAGGAACCTTGTTGTACAGCTTCTCAAACGGAGTAACATTACCCAGAACAGAACTCGGTGTTCGATTTATTAGATAGGCAGCTGTTAGAACGCATTCTCCCCAAAACTCCAATGGTAAATTTGCCTGAAACCGCAAAGCCCTCGCCACATTAAGAATGTGTCTGTGTTTTCTCTCAACACGACCATTCTGTTGAGGTTTTCCTACACACGATGTTTCATGTATGACACCCTGTTTCTCAAAGAACGAAGTGAGTGATAAGAACTCCGACCCATTATCACTTCGAACTTTCTTTATGCGTGTATTGAACTGTCTTTCTGTGAGAGCAAAGAAGTCTCTTAAGCGATTAGTAGCTTCTCCTTTGTCATTCAGAAGATACAACCAGACTCCTCTTGAGAAGTCATCGACAATGGTAAGAAAATAACGAGCACCATTATGTGAAGGTACACGGTAAGGTCCCCATAAGTCTACATGAATTAACTCAAAAATCAAAGAAGTTTTATTCATGCTTATTGGAAAACAATCTCTGGTCTGTTTTGCGCGGAGACAAACTTCACACGCCTTATTCAAACTTGAAACATAAATGGAACTAGAAAAACAAGGGAGCAGTCCCACTATTTTCGCAGCCGGATGACCCATCCTATTGTGCCACAACTCATACGACTTCTCCTCACTTGTTGTCACAGCAGCAACAATCTCCGTACTTCGAAAATGAAATGTCCCTCCTACTCGATTACCAGCTCCAATCACCATCTTCGAAGGTCGGTCCTGGACCACAAGAAAGGTGTCAGCCATCTGAACTACACACCTATTTTCATCCATGAGTTGAGCAATTGATATCAAATCCGATTGTAGTGTTTCCACATAATAAACTGATTTCAAAACAAGGTTTGATCCTAGTCGAATAGTTCCTTCTTTAAGTGCTACTTCTTCTCTACCATCAGCCATAATTATTAACACTGGAGGCATGCTTCTTACATTTGACAAACTCTCAAATCGTCCAGTCAAAAGCCCCTGAATCCATAATCCAAGAAGTAAAAGAGGACATACCAGTAGCTTTTTCGGTGGTGTGCACCTTGCTTGCATTGAGAATGCTTTTTAGTTGACGCCATTGTTGGTCACTCAATCCATTTACACCATCTCGGTCTTGATCAGTTATAACATGGTTCACTTGTTCGACATTGGGCTGTTCAATAGCAGGAACAACCACTCGATTTGCATAAGTGATCGGTTGTCCTCTGCCTCTACCTCCACTGGAACTAGCACCTCCACGACCTTTTCCTTGAAGTGATCTGCTCTTAGGACGATCCCCCCACCATTCAGGGTAGCCGATGACAGCGAAACAACTGTCTGCAGCATGACCTGATCGATTACACAACTTGCAGACCACACCCTTGTCATCAAGACGAAACCTTGGTTTTGTGTTTACTGCAAAAGATACCACTTCTGGTTTCTCTTCACCACTGACACGAAGGTCTTCTTCCTGTCTCACAATGTTGTAAACTTCCTCCATTGGTTGCACATGAACTCTAGCTACAAGACTTGAACGCACAGCTCTGAAGTGATCATCAAGACCGCATAGGAATTGATGGACCTTGTCCTCTTCACGATCTGCTTCCTGTGCAGCACCAAGATCGCAAGTGCACAAACCACATTTAGACGAGTGTATTGGTCGATAAGCGGCTAGACTGTCCCAAATCCGGTTGAGTTTGCCGTAGTACGCCTCTATCGCAAGTCCTCTTTGCTTGCAACAAGCAAGTTCAGCTTTGATTTGCTGGATTCGAGACCCATTCATCACAGCAAACCTCTTTTTCAAGTAGTCCCACAAGTCTTTTGCGACATCCCTATGAGAAATAGTGGAGCGCAACATTGGATCAATCGTCATCCTCATCCACGAAACGAGAAGAGCCTGTATTGTCCACCAGTCCTCCAGATCCGGTGACCCTTCTTGTGGTCTTGCAATGGTCCCATCTAGAAACCCAAATTTCTTTCGTGAGGTCAAAGCCGTTCTCATCCCGCAAGCCCATTCGTCGTAGTTAGTGCCCTTCAGCAACGGATGTGAGATTACCGCTCCTGGATTGTCAGCTGACGTCAGATCGTAAGGTGAAATCGTTCTTCTCACCTCCACAGAAGCAGTCGGGATCGGGTTCGTTGCTTGAGTACCATCAGTCGGAGTCGGATTCGTGTTTGAAGCCATCGCGTCGTTGTTCAAACAAAAAACAGAGTTTTTATCGAGATACTATTCAGGCTCTGATACCATGAAAATAAACAGATGCCGATGAATCTCTATGTTTATTCATCATTGAGGTTGTCTTACATATATACAATGAAGAGCAAACAGAAAGCAATAATCTAGGAGTATCTACAACTATCTCCCTCTGTTACGGAGCTTGTTACATAACAAATATTGTAAAAACAGAACAAGAATCGAATATACGTTTGTAAGATAACCGGTTGTAAACCAGGTTATCAAACCACTCTCCAATAGAGTAAGATATCTTCTTCAACAATCTTTCCTCCACCACCAACTACTGTTGTTGTTTCCCTTTTAGCAGCAAAAAAAGCATTCCCTTTCAAAGACACTGCGTTGATGAGACCATATAAACCACTCGGGTGGTTCGACACCAACGACCCTCCATCAATTAGAGCTAAAATCGTAGATTTCGTACCCAAGAACCTTTCGCTGCTCACCGAAAATTCTCAAGATTTTGTGGTTACGGTTCTTCTTGTCATAAGCATACCTGTCTAAGACGTCGAAGTTTTGCCTGGGTTCGATCCACCTGGTTTGACCCAAATAAGGATTCCATACCAAGAGCCTCGACCTGTCCTTGAGGACGCATAACAATAAACCGTCACAATGAAAGACTCTATGTACCTCGACTTGGTTAAGTAGGCTTACTTGATTTATAGATGGATCAACCAAGTCCCCGTGGTTGCGGATTCCTTGGAGATCGAATTTTAAAGAACAAACCCTTGAATCCTTCATCATAAACCCTAGAAACTGCTTCCCTGTTGCTTTTTTACCAAAAATCTGATTTTTAGATAAAGCTTCCCAGTTTTTGCAAGTAAATCGTGTTGCTCCCAGAGATGTCAATGGAACTCTAGACAGTATTTCCCCTACCAAATCACATGGAAGATCTGATATTGTCGTCATTCTCTTCTTCTGCAAAACGGACTTACGTACGATTGATGAAATTAGGCATCATACACATAGAGAGAGAGATAGACAAATCTCCCTTTTTTATTCCAGCCACTAAGAAGAGGACACATCATCAAGAGAAACCCAACTAAAAAGCCCAAATCTGTGTAACTGAGAGAGAGAGAGAGAGAGTGAGCAGCAAAAAACGACAACGTTTGATCTTAGAAATCACTTTCGGTCGGAGAAGGGTTCGAGCCAGCCAAAAACCGTAGGATCGACTCCGAGCCCGCGAGATTCAGGATTTTTGGTAATGGCGGCTATGTCAGCGGTTCTGTCTCTGGGTTTAGGCACACTTCGCCCTTCGCATCGTTCTTTATCATGTTTCGATTCTCTCCGGCACCAGACATCTTTCCTTCGTTGCCAAAGTCTCATCTCTAGAAACACGACGAGGTCTCCGCTCAACAAAATTCTTCAGGCTTGCCTTCAATCCAGTGGGTATCTATTCTTAAATTTTTACTCAATTTCTTCAAATTTGCAATAAACATCATCTGAGTCTTTTGATGTGATTAGATTTCCTATGTTTGAACTAGATTTGACTATGAATGATTGTTTTGACTACGTCTGTTGTGTGTTCTATTGGTGCCATCATCCATTGAACATTCTGAGGTTTTGTTGATAGGAATTCAGAGATATCTATGTGTCAATCTATGGCTTCTTTGTAGCATTCAACACTATCATCATTTTTTTTTTACTATGTATGTATGTTTGTTGTGTTTTATTAGATTATGCAAATGCTGATGAAGCTTTAGTGTCATCATCCAATGAACGTTCTGAGGTTGTATTTATGGGTACCGGAACGAGTGAAGGGATTCCTCGTGTCAGCTGCCTCACTAATCCTTTGAAAACTTGTTTGGTACTTTTTTTTTGTTTTGCTTTAATATCTTCTTTTTTTTATGATTCATCTTCGACGATTTCAATGCAATCCCATTAAAGAAACTCTGTTTGGTTATTCTAGGTATGCACAAAAGCAATAGAACCAGGAAACAAAAACAGGAGACTTAACACCAGTATTCTTGTTCGGTACATTAGACCATCCGGAACAAGTAACATCCTCATTGATTGTGGCAAGTGAGTGCTGTGAGAATGTGATTCTTCTATTTATCACGTTATAATGAGACATTAGAAAGAGGAGTTGAGTCCCATCTTTTTCTTATAAGACATTCATTTTGACTATTGTATGCTGACTTCTTAACTCCCTTGTCTTGGCAGATTCTTCTACCATAGTGCACTTAAATGGTTCCCCACCTTCGGGTTAGTTTTTTTTCCCATCAACCATTAAGGATTCAGTTGTCAAAAATTGATTGTCATAAGACTTCTTGAATCCCCTATTAGATTATGATGCTTCTTACACGACTTTGTTTGTTATTTGTTATGCTGTGATCAAGTATGTTTAGTTGAACTCTCTGTTTATCACTAGTTTCTTCTAATAATCCGCCACACTGTGATTGATTTATCGTTGATTCTATGGCCATCCCCATAATACCAAGTTGTGCTTTTCTTGTCAGGCTAAGAACACTTGATGCGGTTGTAATTACTCATTCTCATGCTGACGCAATTGGAGGTCTCTGAAACTGACAAGTTAAATCTTGCCCATCCATCATTTTCTTGTTCCATGTTTTTTTCTCCTGTAAAGTCATGTGTTGTCTCCTTAATTGAAAGTCTTCTTTTTTGCTATCCAGGTCTTGATGATCTCCGTGATTGGACCAACAATGTCCAACCTCACATACCGATTTACACTGCTACCCGTGATCTTGAGGTTTACCTTGTTATACCTACACTCCAAAATGTTTCCCTCATTTCTCACAATGCTATTTCAGTTACTAAATAAGGCTCTCCTCCACCATGACATATGAATCTCAGGTGATGAAGAAGACCCATTATTACTTGGTTGATACAAGTGTGATCATACCCGGTGCTGCAGTCTCAGAGTTGGAGTTTAAAATCATACATGAGGACCAACCATTTGTGGTAAACGATCTAAAGGTACACCTTTATTTCTGGCTTATAATTATCAACACTACTATGTTCAGTCATCATCTTGGCATTGCCTTAAGCATGATCTGAATATTTTAAATGTTTCAGATCATCCCGTTACCTGTATGGCATGGAAGTAACTACCGTTCCCTTGGTTTCCGGTTTGGTAATGTCTGCTACATAAGGTAAACACACTCACACTCACTTCCCTCTAGCATTTTTGTGCCAGAGTTTGTTCGTGAATATCAGAGTCTTTAGTTATGATATTTTAATATATGCAGCGATGTCAGTGACATACCAGAAGAAACCTACCCGCTTCTTAAAGACTGTGATCTCTTAATTATGGTAATCTCAACTCGCTCACCTATCACGTCTATTGTTCATTCTTCAACAAAGATAGGTTCTTACCCAAGACACATATCTTCTTCTCTCTAGGATGCTTTGAGGCCTGATCGGTCTTCAGCAACACACTTTGGCCTCCCAAGGGTACAAAGCTTGCTTCCCATTCTCCTCCTTATATTTGATTCTTTCTCTTGGAAACAAGAACTATGCAATTTATTCCAAATCATCAAATTCACATTCACTCCCACTTTATGTTTCCTTCCTTCAGGCGTTAGAGGAAGTTCGGAAAATCAAACCAAAAAGAACCCTTTTCACTGGTACAATCTGTTAAATCACACATTGAATACAAAAAAGGTCGTATACATCCTTTTCTTGTGCAACTTTTTGAGTAATCTTTTTTTTTTTTTTTTTCCTCTGAAGGAATGATGCATTTGATGGACCACGAGAAGGTGAGCGAAGAACTGGAGAAACTTATGGACACAGAAGGCATCGATGTCCAATTGAGCTACGATGGTCTTCGCGTACCAATCTCAATTTAACGCGGTTTATTAATATTTTTTACCCGGTATAACCGGTTCATAACCAATCATACCTTACATAAATATATCAATTTTTTTTGTATTTCTTTGTAATCTGTTCACGAAAAGCACTCAACAAAATTTTATTGTAAGCGATTTGGTTATATAATTTAAGTCTTGGTTTGCGCAAACCGGTCTGATTAAAACAGCTGGTTCGTACGGGGACCACCACAGAGAAACGGAGACAATGGCAAGAGGAAGACCAGAAACGGAGAACACGGGAACGGATGTGTTCATAAGGGCGTCTGCCAAGTCGGCGACCAGATTGCATGGCTCTGTTCTGGTTACAATCCAACTGTGTCATGGCACGTGTCCCTGTCGGTCCGGTACGGTCCCCTCGACCGGTCGCTTTCACGCGTGTCTATTACATGAGAGGATTCCCTCAAAATTATTACATTATCCCTCCCTTCTTCTAATCAAAATAATAATAATTGAGTTTTTAAGTATTTTGAAATTTCAAAATATGTAAAACATATGTTATTAACTGTTTAAAGTTTGGTTGTAGAACTATTTAACGTCTTATGAAAAGACTAGTTATTAAAAACAATAATTGAGAGCTGTACATGTTACTAATGTAATAAGTTGGGTCGAAAACGACGTCGGCGGAAACAAAAAACCAACTATAGGAAAGTTAGGTGCGACTGTTTTAAGAAATTAAATTACACATTTTATTTGGGGTTAATCATTAAGTATTGTCTTGAAATTTAATTGTTGAATATAATAACTAAATGGGGTCAATGTGTTAGCTCAATCATTTTCATAAACAAAGTTGGCCCTACTATTTTTTTTTTCCTGATATATGCTGTTCCGCTCGTGAACTCTCGCAGCTGTGACTTATTGACTCTCCTACTCTGTAACTCACTAGTCACTAACCTTTCAGACTTAAATAATACACACACCAAAAAAAAAACGAAATAGATTTGTCCATCTCATGTTGCTTTGGAAAATCACATATCAAGAGGACCTTCACTTCGTAAACAAATAATTAATCAATCAGACCCTTGTTCTTAGTTGAATCAGATCTATACTGTGTCACAATCAGTCATTAGAATCATTCAAACTTGTTAACACATGCAAGATTTCTAATGATCTAGAAAAAGAAAAGAGTTATTTTAATTATGTGGTGTCAGAATATGATATTTGTTATAATTCTAAGCCATGCATAGCTGACATGGAGACAGAGACGTATAATCTTTATATAGACCCATGATTTCAGGACAGTTGAATAAATAAAATAAAAAACTATATATACACATTGCTTCCCAGCTCCCCCTAGTTTCATCTAAATTGATATTTTATTTTCATGTCAGCCTTATTGTTTTGCTTCTAGTTTACTGAGAATAGACGATGAGTTAATTTTCTGACCTATACGAGAGAAACTTAGTTTTCGACATAAGTTTTAGAGAGTTCTCCGTATGTCAGTGATTGTGAAGATTTAACTTAAAATAATAATATGACCTCGATACTGTGTGATTTACGAGGCACATTAATTACTCCTTACTTTAAACTAATTAGGTTATATATATTCAAATATTTCAAAATTTAAAGTAAAGATTACTACTTAACAAAAACTAGATTAATGGGTTTCTTAAAAAGTTAGTTTAATGTGTGGGGTGAGCTGGTGTTTCATATTGGGAAGAGGATCGGACAAATCACATTAAGAAAAGCTAAAATAATTGTGGAATAAAACAAGAACAAGACAAAAAGACGAAACATTTTTCTATTATTCGTTTTTAGATTACCCTTTTAAGTGTAAGAGTTACCCTAAACTTTTTTTTTGTTTAGGCAAATACTAACTTAGTAGGTAAATTGGTTTTGGCAGTTTGTATTTAAATGCAAACGCAATTAATTATATGACGGCTGCCAAACGTGTAGGTAAGTAAATTTTCTAACAGTATATATACCTTAATAAGAAAAAGAAAAAAAACGAACAAGAGCATATTATTTCATACTTATAACTTATACTAATATTTATTATTAGTAGTTTAAACTAATGTCATATTCATGGCTGCATGGGAGTCACCAAATTGAATGACTATATATGACTCGATTAGACATTTATGAAATTTTCTATTTATATACGTACTATATCTTTTGCTCTCCACATTTTGTTAAAAGTAAAATAACTACTTCATTCCCTCCACCCCCTCCCACAAAAATATGGTGGAAATTAAACATGTAAATGGATTATACCGGAAACACATATTTGCTACATTTTACAACAGTGTTCAAATTTCAAAATCTGTAAAATTTACTTGATAGTAGATCACAAAGCTGGAAGTGCAATATTTAAAGGCAAGTTAATTTGATTTTCAGGTAAAGAAGCACGGGTTGTGTTTGACAAATAAGTCAAGCAATACTATTATATATGTTTTATTTTTGGATTCCAACATTTTTATTTTTGAAAATTACCAAATATTATTTTTAGTCTTCATCCATATCATTCATTATATTCTTATATTATTTTATAATAATAGTAATAATAATAGTGATACTACAACATATTATTATTGTTATTTGTATATATTGCATGGTCTTTATTGGCTCGGCGGCCCTTTGGAACGTTGAAATTTTTTTCCACTTCTCTATCATTCCTTTTCCGGTATAATTTTCTTTCAACTTTTGTATTATACAATTAGATATATATATATGTTACTATGTATTGGTCATTTAATACCCATTTACCATTATGGTGTGTATAATCTTCTAGAATTTTGTATGTTTGGGTCATAAAGTAGGTTAGGGCATGCGGCACTGACACATGATTAATCCTTTTAAATTCTTTTTCATCAATCCATTTGATGTAAACTCTCTCTTTTTTTTTATTTTGACATGAAAAGCATCAAATCGAAAAGGAAAACAAAAAAAAAAAAGATGCAAGAGAAAGGTTACCTTTCTTGCCCAAAACCTCAAATATATAATCAATGACTCAATCATAGCTTAGTTCTGTAAATGACAGTGTAAAGCTGTAAAAATAATTAAACTCAATTCAAAAATAAATAAATTACTAAGTTATAAACAAACACTCACTCATATAATATAGTTCACTCATTTTGGTCGGCAATTACTATAGTGGACCATAAATAAGTATTTTTGTCACAAACTATAGTAATTCTGATTCAAGAAGTTAGTGAATTTATAATTCCAAAGCAAAATAATGGACTTAATATATTCAAATGCATATGTCTACTGCTTCTCGAGAAATGTAAAAGAAAAAAAATTATAAAAATGCAAAGACCTCTCTTTCTGCAAGCTTTCCACAGAGCTTGTTTGAGAAAGTTATATTTATCTTTTAGCCTAGAGATATAAAAATATTCAATAATAAATATTTCAAAAAGAAAATACGGAAATTTATTTTGCAGGTAATGATAAAGAAAGGACATATTGCTATGAAAAAAAAAAAGAGCAGAAAACGCCATTTTTTTCTTAGCGGTAGGGTTCATTTTCTTCTTTATAATTTCCCCTATTTATTATTTTATTTTTTTGAATTACTCGATTTCAAATACACAGAAAGAGAGAGGAAGATAATACTATAGAGTTTCTCTTGTCCACAATCTCTCTCTCTCTCTCTCTACTTCTAGGTATATTGGATTTGCATCCATCTTTCTCTTTTCTTTTTTAATTTTAATTTCTCAACTTCTTGGTTCATATGTTCTGTGTAGTAATTTGTTTGTTACCTTTTATTTTGTTTTCTTTGAGATATATATATATATTTCGTGTGAGTTTCAAACATGAACCAGAAAAAATTGGATAGGTATATTGTCTCTTGGGTTGAAGCCAAAGAAGGCAGTTAATATATATACACACACAAAATCAAAGAAGTTAGGAGTTTATATATATACAGTATAGAGAGTCTCATTTCTTGTATGTTTCTGTTTAATCTTCTCTTTTGTCTCTTTTATCTTATTTATCAGTATATGTCTGTATATATAGATAGATCTGAACAAAGTTTTTGTCGATTTCTAACTTATTTGCCTTCTTCTTTCTTTTTCTTTTAAAGGTTCTTGTTTTTTGTTTTGTTTGGTGATGATGAACAAAGACATGTTACTTCATCAGCATCATCATCAACCACAACAACAAGTACAGCATCAACAAGACGAGAATATGTCGAATCTAACATCAGCTTCTGGTGGTGATCAAGCTAGTGTCTCTTCGGGAAACATAACTGAAGCAAGTGGCTCTAATTACTTCCCTCATCATCAGCAACAACAACAACAACAACAGTTCTGTGTTCCAGATTTATCACAGCCTCAAAAGAAGAGGAGAAACCAACCAGGGAATCCAGGTTCGTGTGTTTAAAAAAAAGAAAAAAAAAATAATACAATTTTTTTTTTCTTTTCGTGGTTTTGTTTTGGACTGATTCATTATTCCAATTATATGATACAGTCATCGTCTTGGAAATTTATGGGTCTTCTCCCCAAAAAGAATATTCTTTTTACCCTTTTTGTTCTCTTTATCATCTCTATTCTAATCTAAGAAAAATAAATCCAAAACCAAACTGCTATATTAGTTTATCTTTGAAATTTCTGATTTTTGTTGGGGTATGTTTTATATAAATTTGCTTATTATAATTACTGTTGAGTAAAAACCAAGATGATAGATTTTAGATATGAAACTGTAACTTTATTAGTGTTTATTGATGTTTTCTGACAATATATAATGGGTCAATATTTTTTTAAATTTTCAGACCCAGAATCAGAAGTGATAGCTTTATCACCAAAAACACTAATGGCAACAAACAGATTCGTGTGTGAGATCTGCAACAAAGGTTTCCAAAGAGACCAGAATTTACAGCTTCACAGAAGAGGTCACAATCTGCCATGGAAGCTGAAACAAAGATCCAACAAAGAAGTCATAAGAAAGAAAGTCTATGTCTGTCCAGAGGCAACTTGTGTCCACCATGACCCATCTAGAGCTCTTGGTGACTTAACCGGAATCAAGAAGCATTTCTGCAGAAAACATGGGGAGAAGAAGTGGAAATGTGACAAATGCTCTAAGAAGTATGCGGTTCAATCAGATTGCAAGGCTCATTCTAAGACTTGTGGCACCAAAGAATACAGATGTGACTGTGGCACTCTCTTTTCTAGGTAAATTTAATCTCCTTTTTGGTTTCTTTCTGTTTTATTAATTAAGTAAATAGTAGTAGGAATTATAAATCGATATGAATGATCATAATGAATAATATGAGATATATATACGATGTGGTGTTGTAAGAACTGGAGGGACACATGGTACACAGTTTTATCTGTTGTGCTATGAGTAATTTCAATTAATTTGAAAAAGGACAAAAATGGTAGCTCAAAAGAATCTTCATTTATAATATGGAACTAGTTCAGGGTACTTTTCTTCATTTCTTTTTCCCCTTTGCAAAATAAAATTATTATGAGTGTTTTTTTTTTCCTTGCATTAATCATTCATCTTATAATACATATGTGATTGCTACATGCTTTAGATGGACCACATGACTTTTATAGCTTCTCTCCATGTGAATAAACATAGACTTTTATTTTAACCATATTGATTGATCATTTCATGAAGTCTTTTTTTTTTTTTTTTTTTCTGGTGGTAAATTTAACAGGAGGGATAGTTTCATAACTCATAGAGCATTTTGTGAAGCATTGGCTGAAGAGACTGCAAGAGAAGTAGTACTGCCTACACAAAACCAGAACAATCAACCAAATCCTCTTTTGATTCATCAATCTTCTTCTCATCCTCATCCTCATCATCATCAAACTCAACCGAAACGTAAACGTGTCTTCTTCTTCTTCATCCTCCCACAATATCATCAATAGCCTTCATTTCGACACCAACAATGGTACTAGTAATGGCAACAGTAGCAGCAACCATCTCCATACATTTCCCATGAAGAAAGAGCAACAAAGCAATGACCATATCATCAATTACCATCATAATATCCCTCCCTGGCTTGCTCCTCAGCCCCATTCTCATCAGCCACACGATCTCACGTCTTCAAACCCTAACCCTAGTAACGTTGGAGGACGAGGGTTGTTCACTCTTGCTTCTCCGGCTATGTCAGCCACCGCATTACTCCAGAAAGCAGCCCAAATGGGTTCTACAAAGACACCAACCACGGACTTGGAGAGGTCAAATCATAATAACAACCTCACGACGACAATGGCATCGATGATGACGTCGCCATCTGTATTCATCAACTCCAACAACAACAATCAAGGTTTGTTCCAAGACTACAACGCATCCGGATTTGATCATCACGGTGGAGAAGAAGCATTTGAAGATACGTTTGGCGGGTTCTTGAGAACAAACGAAGCTACAACAACCGCTTCAGCCGCAAGATCAGAGAAGAGTAAAAGCGGTGGAGGAGAAGGTTTGACGAGAGATTTCTTGGGGCTAAGACCGTTAATGTCTCATAACGAGATTCTAAGTTTTGCTGGTCTTGGGAATTGCATCAATAGCTCTGCTTCTGCTGATCAGCTTCATCCAAAGCCTTGGCAGGGTTAGTTTAGTTTCTTTTTTCTCATGATAATATTATAAACCTATCGAAAATTTTAATATTAATATGTGTATATATTTAAATATATAGGTAGTTTCGTATTTTCATACATAATATTTTTCTTGTGTTGCCTTTCGTTTTATAATTTTTTTTATCGCCAATCAAAATGGTGCAAGTTTATACAGAAACATTTGATTAAATTGTTACGTTTCGTCTATTTCATATTTATTTTCTCCCTTTTCTTTTTCTTGGATCATGAATTATTGGTCAACTCATAATTAATTTTCTTGGTTATATTATTCACGAAATAATTAAGAAGAAAGATTGGCACGTACGTAAGTAGGTGGGTCAGGAGGTATTTTAATCACTTGTATTTACTAATTAATTAAAGAATGCTCATGGTTGTATTGTATCTTTGTAGTAATTATTTCTCATTTTCTTACACGAACAAAAATTAAAATCTTATCTTTTTAAAGGTATCAACCTATATATTGTAAGGGCTTGATTTCATAATTTCATTATTTTTGGTTTCCTTTTGTTTTGATAAAAATAAGAGTAATATCTTGACTTCAATTTTCCTCCAACTCCAAGTCAAACACAATTTCTTTTCAATATAAGAAAGCCAAAAAATTTAGACTTGACCGTCCTTTTTAAATATTTTACTTATGAACATTACAAATTCATGATTAGGTAATCGAAATCTAAGTAGAAAATGAAAATGAGAAAAGAAGAAAGAATGAATATAAAAGAAACTGACTATGAAATGTGGCACATGAAAAGCATATATATAAAGGAAAGAGGAGGATATGCATCGGATTCGATCTAAGGGTGACTCATCTATTGCTAATAAACCTATTTCGTAAATTGTTTTTCTTATTGGATCGCATCTCATGCAGGCACACAAGTGGGATCCAACAAGAGATAGGGACACATCACGTTTTGCTTGGTGGCATGGCATGTATAAATTATTTTATCAGACATGGACATAATTAACTTTATAATATGCTATTGCTGATTACACACTAAATCTTCCTTTTACTTGATGATTAATTTAGTTAGCAGTTCTTCATCATTGATAGTTCAAAATTTAAACTAATTAATTATAATATACATCCCTTTTTTTTTTTTTTTTTTTTTTGGACAAAGACATCCCAGGATTATTCTAAAATCCATTTTCACCAAAATGAATAAAATAAAGAATAAAAATAAAATTAATTATATTGTGCTCCAGTTGATCAGATATATAGTTTACATGGCTACAATTTGATTATATTAATTTTGTGTGTGTGTGTGTGTCTGTGATACTCGCTAAAAGAATAATAATTTCACATGCAATAAAGTGTGGAAAATGATTGAAATAAATGAAAATGTCTTCTTGTTTTTTGACGTGGCGGATGTGACATTTTTCTGGGGTTTTACACCGAAATAATATTTATACATTTGTCATGTATATAAAATTATAAACTAATATTTATAACTTGGTTTAAATAGAAGAATATACAACAATAAGGATAAGACCATAAAATATTCATGGGGAAACAGGATAAAAAGAAGGTTTATAATCGAAGAGTTCAACAAGATTTGTTGTATAGACTTAGTTTATAATTAGCCTATGATCACAAATGGATTGTTATTGTTATAACTTTACAAAAGCTGTCTACTTCGGAAACTTGCAAGAAAAAAAAAACTAAGAAAGGAAAAAAAAGAAAATTGCAAAAGAATAAATGAGTATATTTGATTCTTGAGAGGTGTAATGTCAATTCATACTGCCAAAAAAAAAAAAGATTGATCACACCTTACATTCATTTTAAGCAAAAATAATTAATCATATACCATCATTTTTTACGTCTAAAAATTTACAGATGTAAAAGGTTAAATGTGTCAACTATAGAGGACCCATGAATTTGTCAATGTCATGATGATTTTGGCATTTGTAACGTTTGCTTTTTGTCTGATTTTAATGAAGTGATCCCACAATCACTATTTAGTATTTATTTGTTTTTGTTTTGTTTGTCCAAGACAACTTTTACAAAACCTCATGCTATACAATAATGCTTGTAAAAGTTCTAAAACTTTGTAACTAGCCAATCTTGCACATTCAAAAAAATTGGAGCTTTATCAAAATCGGATAAAACGGATAAAACGGCATTGATCTGCAGAGATCAATCTCTGCATTTGTAATAACTTAAAATGTAACTAGCCAATCTTATCACATAGACACTGTCCAGCCATTCTGCGGCTAGGAGGAAGGGTCCAATGGTAATGAAGTTGTTGATATCCTAATATAAGGAGAAAAGGAATGTACGACTGCACTGAATTAATTTATATGCAATTTCACAATGGAGTTACATGCAAAACCTTTTGAAAGTTTGTTTTACCTTATAAATAGGGTTGTCTTGTTCTCTCCAAAGTTAAGTTTTAAAATCTCTCTAGCTATTAACAAATGGATATAAGGTGGGTACGTCCACCTAAATTCCTAATGGGTTTGATAATGTGATCACTTATCATGGAAATCCTATTAAACAAACGTATATATATATATATATATATATATATATATATATATATATATATAGGTTATATGATTGAGGGACTTTACTTTATTTTCGACCAAAATATTTAAGCCAGTTTTGGTTTTAGCGACCCACCTTTGTAATCATATTGTAGTTTTAACAATAAACTAGATTAGGATCTGCGGTAAACTGGAGTACAAAATTATTTTAACTAAAATATTTAAATTATAAGTTATATTTGTTAGTTAAATATGCTATAATTATATAATAATTGTTAAATAAATTATATAATACCGTAATATAATTTATTTTTTACATAATATTTATTTAATCAATTTAATTAGATTGTCCATTCTCTCATATCGACAGTGTTAACAAAATAATGAAATGATGTTTTACCCGTGTAACACCGAATTAATGATATTTTTTAAGTTATATAAATATCGATAAAACCCGTCCGACTATATAGCTCCATCCCGCTATATAACCACGTCTCGAGATATTTTAACTCACACTATATTATCTTAATTTTTAATATTTATTGTGTATCTATAGTATAATATTTATCATAATTAACTTTTTAAAAGTTTTAAATATTTTCATATTAAACCATTTAAAAATCTTTCAATAAAGAACCGGAATAAACAAAATAAAAGTTTTAATAGTTTGAATGCCTGATAAAATCAAACTTTCTACTCATTTGTATTCAGAATCATTTTGATCTCTTTTAAAGTATGAATCTAAACCATTGCACAATTTTTTTAAATATGTGGGATATTGTACCCGTATTTTTTGTTCATCTATTGAGTAATATATGTCCGTTTTTAAAATTTTGAATTACATCATATACAGGAAAAAAATCACAATTTTTATTAACTAAATGTATCATAGAATAATTCAAGATAATTTAAATATAAATTCAAATAAAAATGAAAGGGAATCATATATTTATGTTTGAATAAGGTAGAAAGATTACCTTATTTTTTAAAATCTTATCTATAATTAATTTTGAAGTTTTGGTAACTAATATTAAACTCAATGCATTAAATGTAAAACTTTCCAAAAAGTATTTTTGAGCAAAAACTGCTGCAAAAATACTAGTATAGATCAGGATACAAATATAAAATTACGTATTCTATCAATCATATTTCCAATCTGCTTAATTAGATTGTTTTTTCAAATTTTTTTTAAATTTGTTTGGATTTTTTCTTATTCAATTTAGATTTTTTTTTTTTTGTTAATTTAAATTTGCTTAGATGTTTAATGTTATATCTAATGTACTTTTTGAGAATTAAAAAAAAGGAAAAAACAAATCTAATGTAATTTATGAGAATACTCTTTAAATCTAAATTAACCAATATATTTGTGGCGCCTATTTAAACATGAAAACCAAAATTTTGTGGCCATTCACATTTGCAGTATTGGTTGTTTGGAAGTTTAGAAGAATGACGACGATGTTTATGTCTAATCTTCCGGAGGACTTGAATGAGGAGATTTTCTCTAGGATTCCGGTAACCTCATTGAGAGCAGTACGATCTACTTGCAAAAAATGAAACGATTTTTCAAAACGTCATATTATTGGCAATGCTGCAGCAGCAGGGAAGCAGTTCTTAGGTTTAATGTTGATCAATAATAGAGTATGTTCCTTGAGCTTCAATCTCCAAATCCACAATGATGGATCTGTTGTTTCAGAGATAAACCAGGTACATATTCCTGACCATGTACGGGTAAAGAACATGGATATCACACCACTCGGTCCTCCTGTGGGCATTAGGGCTATGCATTTCTTCATTGACGAAAGTTGCTGTGCTTTTCGATCTACCGTTCCGTGAAGACCCAAAAGCTCATATCATTGGAGATGGAGATGATGCTTACCTAAAATATGTTAATATCAGAAGAGCTTCAGATATTGGAGATTCTCACCCACTTTCGATCTCATCTTATGTTCCAAGTTTGGTGCAACTACAAATCAACCAACCAACCAGGCAACAGGAAAAGTAAAGAAGAAAAAAAAAGAAGAAGAAGAGATTATTGGTTAGTTCCATTTGCAATGATTTATTTGCTTATTGGTTAGTTCCATTTGCAACCACAATCGTTTCTTGCATTATCTATGTTTTAGCTCATTTTATATCATGTCCTTTTGAACAAGACTATCTTCATTCAGTTATTATATATTTTTAACTCGAATTCTAGAATCTTTATCAATTAATGAATAATATTAGATAGTATAACTAATGTAGGAAAAAGGAGAGAGTTTAGAAGCGGTGACACATCATATAACTAAACGATTGTGCATGTATATATAGAGAGATCGAGAAAAGATCGTGGACAAGCGTAGCTTAGAAACTAGGAACTTTGTTTGAAACTCGAAATTAAGGAATGACGACGTTGTCCGATCTTTCAGTGGATTTGGTGGGGGAGATCTTCTCTAGAGTTCCATTGATATCTTTAAGCGCGGTGCGATATACTTGTAAAACGTGGAACGCTTTATCCTGGAACGTTTTTTCAGAAAATCTTGTTTTTGGTAAAGCAGCAACAAGTAAGCAGTTTTTGGGGTTCGTGACAGTAGGTTATAAACTTTGTTCCCTGAGACTTGATCTCCAAGGCATCCGCAATGACGATTTCGTTGATCCATCTATAAAGCAAATAGACTTACTTAAACGAAACACGATATCTAATGTCATACACTGCGACGGCTTATTGTTATGCGTCGTCCAAGACGAAACGAGTAGGAAGCTAATGGTGTGGAACCCGTATTTGGGGGGGACCATTCAGGTGGATCAAACCAAGATTCAAATCCCAAAGCTTCCACAAATTAGACATGTTTGCTTTCGGTTACGACAACAACAACAACCGTGACCACAAAATCTTGTGGAAGTTTTTGGGTGATGATGACTACAAAGATATATTGGTTATAAAAATATTCCATTCTATTATGAAATATATGGTTTTAATTCTAGTTCATGGAGGGTTCTTGATGTAAATCCCGACTGTGATTTACAAAGCAACGTATCTTTGAAGGGAAATACTTATTTTTTTGCTCGACGAATAAAAAAGGTTGGAGAGGTAGTAGCTTCAGAGATGATTGGTTTTTTTACTCTGTTTCGATTTTGCAACAGAGAGATTTGGAGAACGTCTTCCTCTACCGTTTCACACCAACTCTAATGTTCCACAAGATGTGATTCTGTCTTGTGTAAGAGAAGAGCAGCTGGCTGTGTTATATCAACGCTACGAGACATGTTCGTTCATAGAGATTTGGATAACGACTAAGATTGAGCCATGTGAAGTATCATGGATCAAGTTCTTAAGAGTGGAAAGGACATCTCTCTCTGAATTTCGTGTTGGGAGCAGCTTCTTCATTGATGAGGAGAATAAAGTTGCTGTGGTTTCCAAATCTCGTTGGTATAGAGAGAACGAAACATGTCAATATGAAACAGCTTACATCATTGGACAAGATGGATACTCCAAACCTTTGAGAATCGGAGACGGTCATGTTTGGAAAGCTGACAGAAATGGATATTGTGATCCAATTGTGTTCTCTTCCTATTTTCCAAGTTTAGTTCCAAGTTTAGTGCAAGTACAAATCAACCAAGTGCTAGGCAAAAGAAAAGAAAGAGATTATTATTATTAATCATGCATTTATGAATTTGTTTCTTCTTGCATCATCTCTCCATCTCCTTTTGTTTCATTTTACGTAAGCCAGTTTGGGCCATTTAATTAGATCAATAAACCATTTTGGGCCATTTTAACGGCCCACTTCGTTGTTCCAATAAATTAGGGATACATGATCCAAATTAATCATCACCGTTTTGATTACAAACATTTTAATTCGAATTTTGAAAAAGATTATTTAATAATTCCCTTAAAATCGAAAAAACTTCTATTTGCAGTTTTGGTGTTTGTTTCTTCTGAATTTGAGAGAAATGATGACGACGACGACGATGTCAAATCTCCCGGAGGTTTTGGTAGACGAGATACTCTCTAGGGTTCCGATTACATCACTCGGATCATTCCGATCGACTTGTAAAAAATGGGAAGCGTTATCGAAAACTCATATTCTAGGAACATCAGCAACCGCAAGGAAGCAGTTACTAGGGTTCACCTTAGTCGATTACACGATCTGTTCGACGAAACTCGATCTACATGGAATCATCAAAAACAACGACGGCGGCGACGATTATGTTATTACATCAGTGAACCAAGTAAACAAATTTGACGAAATCGAGATAGCTCAAGTCCATCACTGTGACGGCTTGTTGCTTTGCGTCTTCAAAGATAACCTCAAAAACAGTAAGCTCATGGTGTGTAATCTCTATTTAGGTGAAACGAGATTGATCAAACCTATACACGTGTTTAACCGATTCGATGGTTTAGGCGTTTATGGTTTCGGTTACGATGATGATGGTAACCATAAGATATTGAGAAGCAAATCTGTTAGTGATGGTTACGAGATTTATAGTTTTAGAACTGATAGATGGAAGGTTCTTGAGGGTACACCAGACGGAGGAGACACAGAGATTGGTCAAAAACGAAGCGTGTCTTTGAAGGGAAACGCTTACTTTTTTGCTACGAAGCGTATTACAGAGAGAGTTGAAGTAGGAGAAGGTGTGGAACCGTTGGAGTCAGAAGAGAGTAGAGATTTTTTACTCTGTTTTGATTTCACAACTGAGAGTTTTGGTGAGCTTTTAAAACTGCCGTTTAACTCTGAAGGTGATGGTGAAGACAATGTGGGTTTATCTTGTGTTGGAGATGAGAAGCTCGTTGTGTTATATCGAAGCTACAAGTCGATTGATATTTGGATTTCGACTAAGATACAGCCTAATGTGGTGTTATGGAGCAAGTTTGTGGATTTTGATTTGGTGATGCTCGATGGTTTTACGGATGGCTTTAGAGTTGGGTGCTTCTTCGTTGATGAGGAGAAGCAAGTGGCTGTAGTTTTTGATCGAAGGCGAAACTACTCAAAAGCTTGCATCATTGGAAAGGATGGATACTTCAAATCTGTGAATGTTGGAGTTTCTCTGCCTCGATACTTTACTTCTTATGTTCCAAGCTTAGTGTCACTGAAACACAACAAGCCGAGCAAAAGGAAACAAAGAGATCATTAGATAGTCTCATTTAGTCATTTGCAATATGAGTTTCTTGTTGCATCTATATCTCTTTTTGTTATCAGTCTTTTACTTTCATCTCTTTTTGAACACGATTTGTAAAGAATTCTGCTTTTGCACAGCCTTTTTGCAATCTATCTTCTTTCTAATTTCTGCATCATTACATACTTGTGCTGCTCCAATGTTGTGATTATTCAGATAGATAAACCAAGACAAACATAAGAAGCTAGCTAGCTAGCTATTTCCACAATGAACAAAAGGAAACTGCCTCTCCTTTCCATGTTAAACCAGCAAAGGTGTCTCCATCTTCCATACTTATTTCCCAATTTTTGTCATATTTTCTTAGTAAAGATTTGGCTCCATCAATTGCATCTTCACCAAATGCTTCTGCGGCAAAACCAGCTTCTCTCATCCTCTCATACCATTTGTCTTTTCCTTCATCCATCTCTCCTGCATTCATTAACGCCTTTGTTGCCTCTCCTTCAATTAGCTTCCTCTCTTCGCTGTTCTCTTCTTTGAATCCTGAGCTTGTTGAATCCAAAAACTTCCACATATACTCAAGTTTCCTGGAGAACGCTGCTGCAAAGTCTCCACTGCTACTGCCTTCTCCATTGTTCTCACAAAGAATTAGTCCTTTTGGCCTTAAAATTTTCAGTGCCCTCAAAGCTTCGGTTCTCTCTTCAGGGATGCTATACTTCAGGTGATGCAGCCTAAACTGAGCACAGATGATTAAGGTCTCGTGAGGTGAGGTATCAATGAGTTGGAACTTATCAACTACACTAATCTGGAGGTTGATCTTGAGAGACCGAGCAAAGCCAAGGAGTTGAGAATCATAACTGTAAGCTGACGGACCAACAGAGAAAGGTACGTCTGCGGTAAGATCAGATACAACGGTTATTCGAACATGAGGAGGAGGTCCTTCTGATCTGCAGCTCAGAGCCTCCAACAAAGTGGGCCATTGCATACCGTGAGAGACACCGATATCAAGAATATGCAGATCCTTTTTATCTATGGGTTCTTGTGCTAGAATCTGAAGGATAGCTGAGTTTGCCATGTTATTAGGCAAAGCAAACCAAGGGCTTACCTCATAGAACTTAAGCAAAGTCTTTTGAAACATCTTCACTTCTGCTGAAGCAAACGTAAAAACGGCCGACGAGAATGATGAAATATGATGTTGCAGAGCGCGAAGACCAAAATCTGCAAGCCGACGATTAGCATCGCCAGAAGAAGAAGCAAGTTCAGTGAGAACACAAAGGTAGTGTTGAACCCTTGATGAGTTCCTTGACGTAATAGCCAAGGCACAAGGGTTAAGTAGTTGCTCTGCCCATCTCTCTTCCTTGTTACCATCTTTGCAGCTCTTCTCACTAGACTTGTTTGATTTTTTCTTGCTCCTTGCTGATCTTTTCACTTGATGGGCCTCGATAAGGTTGTCACTGCTTCTTTTCCTGGACTGATCGTTTGGTTGCTGAATTACATGTGAAGGATACAAATCAATGGGTGGAGCTCGTGTTACCACTTCCATGTTAGTTGCTTCCCAATCCGCATATGCACTAAGATCTTGACTATAACTTCGAATAAGACCTTGTTCCGGATCTTGAGTTTGATCCCATTCCCACGTTTGAGACCCATCAAACTCGTGGAGCAAATAAGAATCATCGAATCCTGGTAATGGGGATAAGGACACAGATTCTTCGAGCCAGCTTAGGACATGATCTAGAGTCTGGTTTGGTGGTTCTGTTTCTTCTAACGACATTGAGTAGATGATGAAAAAGGTATAGTTTGTGACTAGGTGATAGGTTTAAGGTAAAAGATAAACAACAGTAACAGGAACAGAGAAAACATATGGATGGAGATTTCTTAGATGAGATTCGAATAGATATTGGAAATGGCGTGTGATCTTTATAAAGAGGAGTGTGTCGAGGACTATATTAACTAGTAACTACCTTTACAAAATGGTTATAAGACTTGTGAAAATATCATTTGAATATTACAATTTGATTTCCATTTTACAAGTCAATTAGTCTCTTCACTTATTGCAATTTGGGACCATTGTTGTAGGTTGTACTATACTGAATATGTTGCAAATCAGAGATTTATATAATGTTATATTTGGGTGTTTTAAAAGAAAATTTGAGAGATTAAAGTATCAAAGCTGTACTATGATGTTGTCCTCAAGTATTAAACAAAAACAAGGCTTAGATTGTGGGACATAGTATGATGCATGCATAGAATCTGGTGTTATCTTCTATCCCTTGGTCAGATCTCTTGGGATAATTTTTTTATAAACACTACTGGTGTGTTTGTGTATGTTTCCGGAGACATTAATACATACTAGATTATTGAAATGAATATGGAATTATCTTTCATCTGATTGTTGGTTAAGGACTTGAAAGTTTTCTTCACACCCACAAGTTTCTATAACTCTGTTTCAAAATCTACTCCTGTATGTGGATATTTAAAACTCTCAATCGCAACCCGTCTCCTTTTAATTGTATGTATAAAGAAGTTATTATTACAGAAGAAAACTACAGTTTTAACACTTTCAAGTAACAAACATTACATTATAACTCCATAGAACCCTTGAAAAAACTAGAATGGTCTTTTATGGAGTTTTTTTTTCTCTGCTTTATTGATTTGGTAAGGAAGAATTACATGGATAAATAGTAATACAACTTATTTAGAAGGTGGTGGTGCCTTGGAAGCATCTTGCTTTTGATCTTGCTTAGAACCTCCACCCACAGCAGCGGTAGCAGCCACGGTCATAGCTGTAGCAGCTGCACCAAGCTTTGCACCTCCAGCTGCTTTCATTGCAGCCGCAACTTTGGCAAATATGGCCACTCCACCTACTAGGATACCTCTCAAAGCGACTGTAGGTTTCACCGACATTTTTGTTTAGTAGTCCTGCTCATTTCCACAAAGATGTTACAAGACATAGGAAATAAGCTTTCTCTTCTGCTCCAAATATTTCTCACTAAAAGCTAAATTATAACAATCAAGAAAGCTCTGCAGTAGAGAGAAATAACATTACATCTACTTCCCAATACATGTCATTGAGAGCTTGGATAGTTTCACATGGTTTTTTTAAGAAAGACACCAAAAAAACATAACCTTTATCAAACCATATAACTCTTAAAGTTGTGTTTCAGAGTTCCAAATACCTCTAAGATGCACTTTGAACATTAGCATTTCAAAAATTTACAAGATTTCAGATTACACTGACTAATCTTTTACGGCCCAAACCCAATTGCAACACCAGAGAGATTTGCAGTTTGACTATCCCAACCAATCGAAGATCATAAGTAATTCATTAATTCGTTACTTATCTCGACCTATGAATCTACAACATAGAAACAGAATACAATCCAAGATCCAAGAAACGATTGTTACCTGAGCAAAAGCCTTTTTTTTTGCGATTCAAATAAATCAATTTCGTTCTAAAATAAAGATTGATACTTTCGATTCAGGTTTTGTCAAAAGAAAAACTCACCGTCAATGGCCTTCTCCTTTGTATTGGTATCGGCGACAACTTCTCTCTTCCTCTCACAATAGAGAGAGACAGAGAGCTTAACGAAGTTTGTAACAATCAGTAACGGCGTCGTTTCACGACCTCGTGTTATAATTAACACTTTTTCGTTACGGCGTCGTTTGAAATAATACATCTGACTAAACAACGTCGTTTCATGGACTCATGTGAGAGGAAACACTTATTTTTTGGTGACTAAACAACCGTCGTTAACTTCTCATTTCCATCTCTGTCCTGTAAGGAAACAGTATGGTTCAACTCATTTCGATTATTGTATATGGTCTTCGTTAATTTCTGGAAGTTATGATTACTCGGTTCGTTTCAAATTACGTTCTTTGGGATTTGCAGGTGAGTGCATTGAAAGAAAATGCGTTTTGAGCATTGTCAGAAGATGTTTAAATTCTATTTCTGGATCCATTGGCTCTAAAGCTATGGTAACACAAGTTTGTTAGTTTCTGTTTTTGTGTGTTTCGACTTTGAAATAACACTAACTAGTGTATTGTGATTTGAGTTCTGGCTTAATTGCTAATGGAGAGAGTCTATGGATCTTTTGTGTTTTTAGACTGTTGATGGACATAAACAAAAGCTGGAAGAATCCGACAATCAAAGAAGGTGCAATCTTGTTCCTAAGTTTGTTTCTTTAATCTTAATCATGGAATTTATGGCCTTAGATAGGGAACCTCATGGACCATCAACCTTTAGTCATTGTTACATTTTTTCTTCTCAAAGTTACACAAGTAGCGTCATGTTTTGAGCTTATATACTCGTAGTATCTTGAACTTTTGAGGCATTTTAGAAATATCACCAATCAAAAGTGTGTTGCATTTGTTTACAATTATGACCAACTCGTATAGTTCTCTGTTTTTTTTTCTTTCTGGTCTCATTTATACTCTTCTACGATATGAAGATTGTCTCACATTATAAGTCAAAAGAAGCCATAGGAAGAAAATAAGTGGCATGGTAGTAGTTTGTCTTTCGTTTCCATCTCGTCTCACACCATTTCCAGAGTAAGTTGTAAGAAATTAAATCATTGTTTGTTTTGGAAGCTAGGCTGTAAATGGAATCTTAACCCTAAACAGAAACTTCTTGTTATTGCTTTTGAATCTCATGCAACTTCTTGATGATGTCCATGAAGCTGAAAAAATTTGGTTGCAGATGAAGAAAGAAACTAAAAAGCAGGTTTAGAAACTGGTAACGCTAGCTCATATATAACCATTTTATCTTTCTTTCTCTTCTATTACATCCATACAGAATGACTTTTATAAAGCTATACATAGCCAATTTTTAGTAAATTCCAGTCGTCCATTCTATTTTTTCACCATTAGGAAAGACACGACCATATTCACTTCTATCACTTTTCTAAATATAGACACTAAGGCCCCATGACTTGAATTGGTCAAATTCTCTTTCTCTCTCTCTCTTGTCTCATTTTCTCTGTCTTATATCATCTTGTCTCTCCTCCCTCATTTCTCTCCATTCCCCTGCATTTCCTTCCCACCAGGAGAAAACTAAGGAACCGAACTCGCCAAGCCTGTCAAACAATTAATATGCCCTCAGGCAAACCTTCTTCTGCCTTCCCTTTACATCCTCCCAAACCAACAACACCAATAAAACCTTCCAGCAGCAGCAACACCAACACCAACAACAGCAGCACAAACCAAGCATGCGCCGCCTGCAAATACCAACGCAGGAAATGCGCTCCCGATTGTCTTCTCGCTCCTTATTTCCCTCACGACCGTCACCGCCAATTCCTTAATGCGCATAAGCTCTTTGGAGTCAGCAACATCACCAAGATCATCAAATCCCTTACCCCTCCTGAGAAAGACGCAGCTATGCATACAATCATGTTTCAGTCCGATGCTCGTGCCAACGATCCTGTTGATGGATGCTATGGTATCATAAGAAAGCTTCAATACCAGATCGAATACACCAGGAACGAATTGGAGATTGTTCTTCAGCAACTAGCTATGTTCCGTGACCGTGCTCATCATCAACATCAACATCATCATCAAGAAACGCAAATACAGATTCAAGAACCAGAGGATCTCTCGAGTTTTTCGAGTTCTTGTGATCTGAACAACAACAGTTCGATTCCTTACAATTACTCTCTGAACCACCACGTTGTTCAAGAACCAAATCAACAACAACAACAACAACAATATTGCTCTTCAGGAAATAACTTCAGTGGGTTACAAGAAGACATGTGGTGTCTACAACTTCAAGATTCATCAACGACAGTGAATATGAAGGCAGGTTTCATCGATGAATGTGAAGACATAAAGCCCGTGGAAGAGGTTTCTAGCGAAAGACACGAGTTCGAGCCTCATGAAGCTTTCGTTGAACAACGGAAACTCGACTTGCCTCCTTCCTCACAGTTCATCATCTCTTCATAGCTTTATATTTTTTATTCTTCCTCTTCATTTACATCTTTTTGTATGATCAGCTTACTTTGTCTTGAGACGTACGTAGGGCTCATAAGCTTAACCTCATTGATCGATTTAAATAGATTTTTTTATGAATCTTTTGTTTGTATCTCAATTTCTTAAATTCTCTCCTAGGATTTTTAGATTGAATAGGCATGGATGGAATTCTTCAGGAATTTGATTGAATAAAATATTTCCATTCTTACTAATATGAAAATAGCTCGAACGGATAATGTAAAAAGCCCATGAAGAGAGGCAGACAGGCCCATTTAGACTAAACACAGTAGCAATTTTGTCCCACATCGCGTAGCTGAAGAGAGAGAGCAGTGTTTAAATAAGGATAGAGTCGAGTAAGTGATTGTCCCTTCGGGGGACATCCGATAAAATTGGAACGATACAGAGAAGATTAGCATGGCCCCTGCGCAAGGATGACACGCACAAATCGAGAAATGGTCCAAATTTTTTTTTCCTCCAAAATCTCACAGATCGATCTCTTTTTCTTCTTCCTCTGTTCTTCTCGGTTCTTTTAATTCTCGCTTTCTGTAACAAAAGTTGCAGAAACCCTTAGCTTTGCCAATTAGTTCTGTTTTTGATGTTCCCATGGTCGGAACTCGGAATTGTAATAAACCAAATAATTTTGATTAGATCTAAAACATTGCGTTATCCTCTACCCGAGAAGTAGGGATAGTTCTTAATAATGCCGCAGGCGTTTGTCACTGTGACTCTCCATAAAGCTGCCAATTTGTTTAGTTAATAATTTTGATTTCGAATTAAGTCTCTGTGAGATTTATAAAAACTTTATTTAAGCTCAGAATTCGTAACACACGACGACAGAGATAATTTTTTCGAATTCCACAACATTCATTGTAATTCTGCAACAATTGATAAAGAATCAGACCCACAAATTTAAACTGAAAAAAAGTTTCTAACTTGGTAGAAAACAAAAATCATTAAAAAGAAAGATCTGAATGTTTCTTTTTTTTTGTGTGTGTAGAGGTCAATTATCACATGCCCATGCTGGCCATATCAGGTACGTGCTTTGGAGTGTTCTCGGCTGCCTTCACAAGTACTGAGGCTTCTGTTGTTGTCAAAAGCAAAGACACGCTGCGTTTCCAACAAACATGATCATGAGTTAGTTTTTAGCTTTTACCACTATACCACTATAGACAACACAACCAACGGTTGAGTTTTTAGGACACTTATTTACCTAGCAGCATCGGTTAAGGCAGTTTTGATAACCTTCACCGGGTCTATGATTCCAGCTTTCACCATATCCACATATGTACCTATCCCAAAACCAAACATAATCGGCAGACAAAATTCAGAGATTGATGAGATTTGCGTTTTCAGAGATGTACTCAAATACACTAAGTATCTTACCTTTGGCAGCATCGAAACCGAAATTGCAATCGTCTTGCTCTAGTAACTTGCCAACCACTAAAGAACCATCGTAACCAGCATTTTCAGCTATTGTCACTACAGGAGCCTACACAAGATTCACAACTTCTTGTCACGGTTTACAGTTTCAGACATTGAAGAATAGAACTTTCATGATGAAGAAGTTAGAGATTAAAACCTTGAGAGCATTCTGAACAATCTGAACACCTCTTCTTTGATCTTCGTTTTGTGTTTGAAGGTCGTTTAAAGCCTTTGTAGCATATAACAGAGCCACACCACCACCTATTCGAAATTTACCCACTTAGAAAGCAACAAGATGATATAATCAGAGGAAGCAGAGAGACCAAACGAATAATATATACTTACCCGGTATGATTCCTTCTTCGACGGCTGCTCTTGTCGCGTTTAAAGCATCAGTCACTCTGTCTTTTCTCTCTCCAACTTCAGTTTCACTTGCCCCTCCAACCTATATAAGGAACCAGACACATATCAGCTACTTTTGGTATGCAATAGTTTAGAAAGACTCGATTGATGGGTGATTGACTAACCTTGAAGACTGCAACACCACCTGAGAGTTTTGAGAGTCTTTCTTGCGTTTTCTCTTTATCAAAAGTGGAAGTGCTCTTTTCATTGGCTGATCTTAACTGTAGAGCATGAAAGTAACAAAGGGTTGCTTCAACTGTATATACTATATAGTGTATTCTAGCGACAAGAACAATGATAGAGATATTGTTGGAAAATTATTATATACCTCTTCACATCTTTCTTCGATTAGTTTTTTATCACCACCACCATGTAGGATAATAGTGTCATCACGGGTAATGGTAACCTTATTCAAAGAATTTTTGTTAGATTTGAATCTCACAAATGCAGAAATAGAAACCAGATAAGATTTCTCCTCTTACTTTCTTCGCAGTTCCAAGCAATTCAGGGCGAATTTTGTCTAGAGATAGCCCGCGCTCCTCAGAGATAACCTGTGCATAAACTAGTGAGTTAGAAAATGAAAACGTGACACAAACATAACTAAATGTTGTTTCTTAGAAATTACCTCCGCACCAGTAAGAACCGCAAGATCATCCAAGCTTGCTTTCCTGTTGTCACCGAACCCCGGAGCCTTGATAGCGCATACCTTAAGCCCAGCATGATGCTTATTGAGAATAAGCATAGCTAATGCATCACTCTCAACATCTTCTGCTACAACAAGAAGTGGTCTGCTACTCTGTACAACCATAAACAATATAAAAAGAGAAGTGAGTGGTTTTTTCTTGTAGCGAACTTATATAAACCGAACTTCAGAACATAGTATTATAGTTAATCAAGGGAAGGCTTTACTTGCACAGCTGCTTCTAGAACTTTCAACAAAGAGTTCATGTCTGAAACCTTCTTCTCATGAATGAGAATGATGGGATTTTCAAGCTCCTAAAGAACAACCATAGTTAGTTCAATACCCTTTCTTTTCTTCTCACATCCTACCAAAAATGATAGATTTCACTCACGCATTTCTGGGTCTTCTCGTCTGTGATAAAATAAGGAGAAATGTAACCTCTGGCTAGCTTCATTCCTTCCACTACTTCTAGCTCGTTATCTAAAGTGTTACCATCCTGAGTGTTCGAAGAATAATACAGTAATCAGGCAATCATCAAGTGATCTATTACCATTACCAGGCATAAGAAGGAAAAGTAAGCTTACAGCAACGGTGATAACCCCTTCCTTTCCAACTTTCTCCATGGCTCTTGCAATTAGTTCCCCTATCTCACGCTCCCCATTTGCAGATATAGTAGCAACCTATCAAAGGAATATATGCAATAGCAGTAAACAGATCAACGCTTGGTATAGCATTCGAAAAGCCTGAAATAGTGAATAAGTTTCTAAATGCACCTGTGTAATCTCTTCCGGGGTGCTAATCATAACAGCTCTGCTTTTCAAATCAGAGACAACTGCAGCAATTGCCATATTTATGCCAACACGCAAATCCATCACATTTACACCAGCAGCCACTGACTTGCAACCTTCCATGAGTATCGCCTGAGTCAAAACAGTAGCACAGGTGGTACCTATATAACAAAAAAAAGCAATCAGAAATCAAGATGATGATATAATCTCTGCAATGTGTTTTCATTAACTACTCATCCAAGATTATTAACTCAAAGAGGGAAACATTACCATCTCCAGCAACCTTGTTAGTGGCATTTGCAACCTGTTTCACGAGCTCTGCACCAATATTCTTAGCTTTTGCTTGAAATGATATGCTTTTTGCCACGGTGACACCATCCTTTGTGATCTTTGGTCCACCGTAACTGTTCTCAATTATCACATTTCTTCCCTGACACCCAAGAATTAAAAGAAAGATATTGAATTTGACCGACTGTTTCTAGAACAACCCACTCTACATTGATCAAACCCTTGTGAGAACAAAAAAAAATATATATATACCTTTGGCCCCATTGTGACTTTCACAGCTTCTGCAACCTCGGATACACCCTGCAGCATAGCTGCCCTAGCACCGATCCCAAAACTGATATCCTTGGCTGCATAGTTTCTGCTACTTATAATCCGCCCAGAAACCTTAATGGCAAGAAATAAAACCAAAAAGAAGATCAGAACCGTAATCAAACCAGAGCTAAATTCAAGCTAAATTCCGGAACTAGAAGATCTTCTATAACATTTGAAGCAGATTAAAGCAGAGCAATTCTGCAAATTAAAGTCGCTCAAGTTGTAAATTTAGATGTAAACCCTAATTTTTTTACATTGCATCACTGATGCAACTTCTCTGGACCTGTAATTTGATCTGTGATTTGATTTGACACATTTTTAGCAGGTAACCAACAAACAATAATGTCCATAGATGCAATCAAACTTGCAAACAAAAAAATGTAACCCACAGAGTTCAAAGAAACTCACCAGTTTCCTGGAAGTAGACGAACTGCAAAACAATCAAAACCCAGAAAGAAGAAAAAGCTATTCCCATCAGTGCAAATTGATCGAGTAAATTTGAATAAGCTCATTGAATGAAAGAACGAAACTAACCCAATTGAAGAAGATAACTTTGATAGCACTCGATACATTTCCGCTTGCAAACAAGGAGACGCTTCAAGGGTTTTAGGGTTTTTCTGGGGTTTTTGACTGATCAAGCAATTTATTTATTTTTCGTCCAAAGAGTGAAACTTTTCTCTTTTAGAAAAAGCAAAAGTCTGGAACTTTCTGTGTGCTTTTGGATCAAGCTCTGTTTCTGCAACTCCATAATTAGGTTTGCAAGTTCATCCATTACCTTAGGCCCATTTGTTTTTTTCCCAACGGCCCAAAATTCTGTAGTGAAAATCTGATTACACTCTGAATTTAACGTAATAAATTTGCAATGAGAACCTGTAATTTATCAATCAACAAACCAAACTGAATTCACTTAATCAAAAAAACAGGTTTTTCTTCTTTAACAGATTACAATAAACCACATCACTACAGAACTTGCAAACAAATCAACAATATTTTTTTGTCTGCATCAGAATCTTAGTCTAGGAACATACAAGATCACTTTGGCACCTGCAAGAGGAACCAAGGCCATCGGGGGACATAAAAACATATGGCTCTCGGTGAATCTCTCTGATCAACACCAAAAATGAGAGCTACCTTTTTTGAAAAGGGTAACGAATTTTAAGTTTCTAGTTTCGTGGGCTCACACGACAGCATAAGCTTGTATAGTTTCTTCCTTCTATGCACTTGTATCAATTGGTACGGTTTTTGCTGGAGATGAACCAGAGCTGCTGCTGCTACTGCTTTCTCCATTGGTTGTTACCTCGGATTGAGCTGTGGAGTTCATTGATTGGTTGCTATTTGTGGGTGGTGCTTGTCCTTCTTCTGCTAGCTTTTTAAGGAGGTTCATGACCGTTGGAAGGAATTTGGTTGACAAGGAGAGAAGTCCAGGTAGCTGTTGTCGATCACAGATAAAACATTGGCATTTCAGAGAGATTATATAACTGTGATCAAATGAAGAGCAGGGGAAAAAGTGGAAACAAGGATGTTGGGAAATCGTGCTCATACCGCGCCATTTTGGAATTCTCCTGAAATATTTAATTGCACCCACAATGCTTTGGAAATAAGGTATCCAACAAAAAGAACTAAGAGCCATAGAGGATTTCTGCAACGAGAGATGCAGGCAAGAAAAGCCAAAGTTAGTAGGGACATCTTGATTGATTATATGAAAAAGCTGAGTCTATTTAAAAGAATGGGCAAGAGTACCTTAAGAGAGTCATAAATTCATTGAATCCAAGAACAACCAGGGCTAGAATTGCCCATGGAGGTGGCAGCCAGTTGTTATTCCGTCGGTTAGCTTCCTGAAATTTAATGCGACTTTATTCAGATTGAAACATTTATAATTTTAAATGGCTGATAGCTTATGAATCACCAAGATGAGAAAGGAGATAAGAAGCTAGAAACAACATGGCCAGAGACTATATATTTTAAAACCATTTACAGCACTGAGCTCGTGTGAATGAGCAACCGAATATATGTTTGAAAGTAGGGATTGCAAAAAATACCTGTGCAGAAATGGCCTGTGTAACAGTATATTCCGTCTCGTTCTTGAATTGCCTCCACAGAGATTTACACTGCACAGGCGTGATCAACGTCTTTTCTGCTGCAACCTGATAATAACAAGGTAACAATGAGCTGTGAGCAATAAATATGAGAAATTTTCTGTTTTCATAATATATAGTGAGTGAGGTTTTAGTCACCTGCTCCCAAGTACTTGAGGCGAGTGAATCAATTGTGCTGATGCTCTTGCTAGTAGCATTGTTGCCCGTAGAATTAACCAGAGCGAGCGTCAATGTCTTCTCAATATTGTCAAGTTCATCATCCAAGCGTATAACAGCCATAACAGACAGCAGCTTTAAGGACTAGAAAAAAAGAGAACAAGGGTAATATCAAAATTTTGAGAAATTTGAGATTGATTCAAAGAATAGGTACTGAGAGATTGCTGTATCAAGTAGGTTTCGTACTGCAGAACGAGCCATTTTTGTGATTGCTCTGATATCCTCCTTTCCAGTCCAGACGCGTGGCATTGAATCAGAATCATGGCTGAAGATTGTAGCAAATCTGAATAGAAGTTTATTTAATCAGAATTCAGAAAGTTGAGTAAAAAGATGGAAGTTATCCGACAAGGAAATGATAAAAGAGTAAAATGGTGACACCTATCCTTCATGCGCATCAACGCTCTTCCAGCCTCTTCCTTCGCCTTGGTTTCAACAATACCTTGAGCATACTTTTCAAGGTCAGAGAGCATTTTATTTCGTGTTTCTTCGTCCATTTCAAAACCAGATAATGCGTTGGATAGACCATAGACAGCCAATTCTCCTTCCCGTCTAAGTAGCTTTCTTATTGCTGGCCATGTTTCATCATTAGCCCCATCCAGAAGTGCTTCCACCGGTCCGGATAATGCTACATTTAGTTTTGACTGCAATGATGATTATCTATTAGGAAGGTCCAGATAGGAGTTTACACTTGCTTGATGCTAGATTATGCAGACCAATTCTATTTACCTCATACAGAGTAGTCAGTTCAGACATCTTTGTAGTACGAACAGAAGAGATATGGGCTTCAATATCACGCTCAAGCTTTTCCCTGGTTTTAGTTGTATCCCATTCTGCTTGTTCAATAACAGCCTCTGCAAGAAAAAATTTCCTTTGTGATTCCCATTGAGGTCGAATATCTTTTTAGTTCTTCTTTCATATTATAATTTTCAGGTTCTAACATGCTATCCTATATCACAATACTTTCAGAAGTAACGTCAACAAAGCTATACCTTCACATCCTTTATCAAACTTAGATATGCATGATAGAGCGCAGGATTTCGCAGAGGATGAAAACCCTTCTCCAGCATCCAAGGCCTTTTCAAAAGCGTGCTTGAAGTTTTCAAGTGCTCCAGATCTTAAATGTCCAAGCACGTCTTGGAAAGTTGGTTGAACAAGCTGGACAGGAAAATAAGAAAATGAGAGCCTAATACCAGGTATCTGGTTTTTTACAACGATGGAAGTCTCTGAATGTTCCAGGCGGCGCATAATAGCAACAAAACACAAGTATAACAGTCAAAGGTTAAGAGCATATGCATTACTTGCAATAACTTTTCTTGCAGCTGTTGTCTCTTTGATGATCTTACACCTTCTTCAAAGTATGTCGCTTCTGTGTCATACCTAAGAAAAAAAATCAGCAAACACGTGAAATGGAAACTCCCACCCTCCTAGAATCAAAATATATGTATAAAAACCTATAGTTCAATAACGGCAACACAGAGGAAAATCTGTACAGAACAATTATCAGCAAGATATTCTTACTCTGATAAGCTAGACTGGAGAATTGAGCTAAGCTTTCTTCCAAAACCGGAAACAGGACCAGACTGTACAGCCTCTTCCAACTCACGCCAATTCTATCAAAAGTTTAGATATGAATATTAACGAAAGAGCCATTGAAAAAGAATAAACGTGAAGCAGTATAAAGGAAATTCACCTCATTCGCGATAAAACCAGAGAATTTTTCATTGGCAATTTCCTCACATCGCACAGTTGCTACCATGACCTGCGTATAGCAGCACATAATTTAAAAGACCAGAAGGGACAATGATGTACAACTGATGGGAGAGAGCCTTGGCAAGCAAAATTACCTTGTGTGCTGGAAGATCCAAGTCTTTGTTGTCTTTGATGACTTGCCACATCTGTTTTGCACTGAAAGCGAATGCATTGGCAGGGACAACTCCTCGTCGATCACCAGCAAGCCCACCAGGTGCGACAGATTGGAAAAACCGTTGTCTCAAATTATAGACCTTTCAAAAGTTTAAGAAAAAGATTAATATCACCTACGAACCATCTGTTGAGCAATAAATGGTGACCCTGGACTTCTCCAAAATGTAAGGGTAATTGTGAACAAACCTGCTCCTTGAATTGCTCTTCCTTTTCTTCATAACTAGAGAGGGCAACTACTTCAACCTATCAAACAAGAAACAACTCCATTTCTTGAACCTATTGAAAAGAAGAAGGATACTAAGTTCTTATCCTGTGTCAAAGAAACGTACATTGAAGAAATCACTAAGTGGAGTTTCTTTGTGTGCCTGAGGCTTGGGGACAGAATCCCATATCTGTATTTAAGGACATAACATTAGGAATTGCAGTACTAGTCAAAGGCTCAAAGCACATAAAAGCTTATACTGTGTCTTTTTGTACCTTTTGAATGTCTTCCCTCAGGACTGGTTCTAAATTTTCCAGTGGCGTCTGCAATTATTCAGGATTTAGAAACATCCAAAACTTATATATCCGGAAAATAGAATGACGAAGAAAATAAAACACAAAATGCATACCCGTGTTTTATCTCTTATGACAAACATCAAAGTCGTCTTCCGCGGACTAAACAACCGCATCATAACCTGTTCGCATGTAGAAAAGAAAATGATGTCGAGACTTCGGATCAGAATAACTCATCCTGATAAGAAGATACAGGCACATACCTGGAACACAGTCTTTAAAAGAGGTTTATTTGCTGCTTGTTCCCGACCAATATCATGACACCACCTGCATTACATATCCGAGTAACAGTAGGAGATAAGATAAAGACGGCAAACGATGTCCTGTTATCTTTTAGTACCAAAGAAAATAAAGTACAGAAATCTACTTACATGTTTATAAGAACTATGTCAGAGACAGCAAGTGCAAAAAGAGCACTCTGTTTCTCGAAAGCAGTATCATCCTAACATCCATAGACAAGAAAACTTCGTAAGTAAGCATTCTGCACTGACACATTCTTTTTAGACAGTTACAATAAGTGCAAAGCCTAAAAGTTAGACATACTAACTGGTGTGTGATGCCCAATATTAAAAGAAGCAAATATGAAACAGATAGAGGTTACACACCTCACCACGCTCTCTCCCATCGGTACCCTCTAAATCCATCACAACGGTACAAGGCTCAATACCAGCGCATCTAGCAATCCAAATTCCCTTAGTTGTCTGAGACCTGAAAACATGGAATTTCAGCAGTTAAAATATTGAATTAGAAGCTATATTCTTCTGACGGAGTATACAAAGAATAGAACATGCCTTCCTCGAAATGCATCCATTTCCCTAAAGTTTGTTCCAAACAAATGATTCAAGAGCGTACTCTTCCCTGCAGATTCAACCCGGATTGCATGGAATCAGTCCATACACAAACAAATAGATCCCAAAAAAACAAAGCAATTTTAACATTCAAGGATTTAATACATACCACTACTTTGTGGACCCATAATGGAGACAACCGCATAAGAAAGACCACATTCTTCCAACTTAACCTCCTTGATGAAATGATCAACACCAGAAACATTAAAGACACCATCCCCATCGATAAGCTGTGTAGAGCAAGCGGCATCTGCAATTTCAAAGCAATAAAGAAAGATATAAAATTAGCACACTCTCCACAAGTTAAGCAATCCCCAAAGTGTCTCTAAGCAAAACAAGATCTTCCGGCATGTTAACAACTGGATCTGAGATTCAGTCATTGTTATTCAAAATCTAGGTTTTAAATCATCCTAATTCCTCGCATGAGTGTCTCCTTTAAACCCAGAATCACAATTTAGGATTCTCTATCGATTGCTCGCATTTTCGCAGTAGTCAAGTAAGTGTTAATCAACTAAGAAACCTAGCCATGATTCAGATATTTCCATTAAACCCCCCAACCCAAAATTCCCCAGAAATCGAACCTTTTACACTAATCTGCTACTCAAAAGAACACAGATGAAGAACCAATCACTTAATCGAAATTGACAGCAGAGATAGATCACAGCCCGAATCAAACAAACAAGTTACAAAAGAAACTGAAATTGAAAACGAGTAACGCTTGGTCAAAAGCAAAAACTGATCAGATCAAAAGAGATTTAAAAAAAAAAAAAAAAAAAAACGGATCCACGAGATCAGGAGGAACATTAATAATTGAGAGGGATTGTATAAGTATAAAATTACCCATTATCGCTCAAACGAAGCTCAGATTAAACTGATGAAGAGAATGGTGAAGAATACAAAAACAAAGAGAGAGAGAGAGATCTGTCGAGCTAAGCTATGGGGATGCACACCGGTGCCTTCTTTAAAGACGACTGCTTCTCCAAAGGTCATAGGAGCTTCTTTCTTATTTGACAAACCAAAAATACTATATGCCAAATTTTTATTTTTATTTTTATTTTAATTTTCCCCAACGAATAATGTACTTTTTGATTTATTTCTCATACTCTTTTTTACCCCAACAACATAAAAAAAAAAAATATGACTTTTGGTTTTGGGATTAATTATAAACCTTGTTCAGGTTAATTAACACCTTTTAACAATAAGACATTTCACCTAAAATACATACTCTTTTAGTCTTTTAATTTTACTAATAGAGAATTTAAGCAAATACAGTATATATGAATTTCTATCCCTGAATTAAAGCAGAAAAAAAAAATTTTATAAACAAAAGAAAATTATGATATACTCATTGCATCGTTTAGTTGGTAAAGAAAGTTTATGGGGTCCACGTGTGAATCTGCATTGGCTGGCTGCTGGACAATAAGATATTGGGCCCCACATGAAAGCCCAGTTTATATTAGTTGGGATCCACCTCGCCGCCTCTTTTACCTTTTCCAACGTTTTGGACGGTGGTGCTCCTCTCCGGTTTAGTATAATCTCCCACCGCCCGATTCACTTTTTCCGTTGACCACAATCTACTTTTTTTGGCGATAGAAGAAAATATCTCGGTAAAATTATTGTAATTTTTGACATCGAAATTTACCTATTATGAGCTTGAGTTAATTAACATGAATGCACACATGTTAGGATATGATTATATGAAAATGTTCTTAAGACAGGTAACACTCAAAATGTTTTATTTTTACTTCTTTTTTTCTTTTGTTTGTGAAAAAAATAATAGTATAATTTTTTTAATTAAAAAAGATGGTCAAATTAAAATGTGACACACTGAAAAATAAATAGGTATATACAACAATTTCACACGAGGCCCAAAACAATTTAATAAAGGCTTTATATATAGAGAGAACCAGATTAGAAAAATAAAGGAGCAAATCGTCTTTTACGTATAGAGACCGGACCGTTGTGTTGCAGACAGGACAAAAAAAAAAGCCGTTTAGTTTCGTTATGTGATGGGAGAACATGTTGTTACAGTTCCGAGCAAAGACTTCTTTCAGCAGCAGTGCTCAAGCTTCTCTCGTTGTTATATTCACCAAACGAGTTGGATTGGTTTACAGGGTTTTGTCTTCGTTATGCCAACAACCAAAGAACACGGCTTTAGATTCAAAAGCTTACACCAAACTTTTTCAGACAGCCGCGAAATCAGGCTCCGTCGAACTGGGAAAGCTAGCCCATGGCCACATGATCAAGTCTTCCTTGAACCCGTGTCTATACCTGCTAAACAATCTTCTCAATATGTATTGTAAATGCCGGGAGTTGGGTTTCGCGCGCCAGTTGTTCGACAGAATGCCTGAACGAAACATTATTTCTTTTAATTCTTTGATTTCTGGGTACACTCAGATTGGGTTTTATGAACAAGCCATGGAATTGTTTCTTGAAGCGAGGGATGTTAATTTGAAGCTAGATAAGTTCACGTATGCAGGTGCATTGGGGTTTTGTGGAGAAAGGTGTGATCTTGCTTTAGGCAGATTGTTGCATGGGTTGGTTGTTGTAAATGGTTTGTCTCAGCAAGTTTTTTTGATCAATGTGTTGATTGATATGTATAGTAAGTGTGGGAATCTTGACCAAGCAATGTCCTTGTTTGATAGATGCAATGAAAGGGATCAAGTTTCGTGGAATTCTTTGATTTCCGGTTATGTCCGGGTTGGTGCAGCGGAAGAACCGCTTAATCTGTTGGCAAAAATGCATAGAGACGGCTTAAATCTGACTACTTACGCTCTGGGAAGTGTTCTAAAAGCATGTTGCGTATATTTGAACGAAGGATTGATGGGAAAAGGAATGGCAATTCACTGTTACGCAGTAAAGCTAGGAATGGAATTTGATATAGTTGTCCGTACTGCATTGCTTCACATGTATGCCAAAAATGGAAGTTTGAAGGAGTCTATAAAACTTTTCAGTTTGATGCCTGCCAAGAATGTGATTACGTATAACGCAATGATTTCAGGGTTTCTCCAAATGGATGAAATAACTGAGGAATCTTCTAGTGAAGCGTTTAACCTCTTCATGGATATGCAAAGATTGGGATTTGAACCTTCGCCATCCACATTTTCAGCTGTGCTCAAAGCTTGTAGTGCGGCGAAGACCTTAGAATATGGAAAGCAGGTTCACGCCCTCATATGTAAAAACAATTTTCAGTCTGATGAGTTTATTGGGAGCGCTCTAATCGAGTTTTATGCGTTAACGGGTTCAACTGAAGACGGAATGCGATGCTTTGCTGCGACATCAAAGCAAGATATTGCCTCATGGACATCGATGATTGATTGCCATGTCCAAAACGAGCAGCTTGAAAGCGCATTTGATCTGTTCCGACAACTTTTTCTAACCCGAATAAGACCGGAAGAGTATACAGTTTCCCTTATGATGAGTGCTTGTGCTGATTTTGCTGCGTTAAGCTCAGGTGAGCAGATTCAGGGTTATGCTATAAAGAGTGGAATCGATGCTTTCACAAGCGTTAAGACTTCAAGCATCTCCATGTACGCAAAATCAGGTAACATGCCGCTTGCTAATAAAATATTTATCGAAGTTCAAAACCCAGACGTTGCAGCATACTCAGCTATGATCTCAAGCCTTGCGCAACACGGTTATGCCAACAATGCCTTAGACATCTTTGAGTCAATGAAAACCCACGGAATTAAACCGAACCAGCAAGCCTTTCTCGGTGTTCTAATAGCTTGTTGCCACGGAGGATTGGTCCCACAAGGACTAAACTATTTCCAAAGCATGAAGAACGATTACGAGATTAACCCTAACGAGAAACATTTCACTTGCTTAGTCGATCTTTTAGGTCGCAAGGGAAGGTTATCAGATGCTGAGAATCTAATTTGAGCTCTGGGTTTGAAGACCATCCAGTGATGTGGAGAGCTTTACTTAGTTCTTGCAGGGTTTACAAGGACAGCATAGTTGGAAGCCGCGTTGCAGAGAGATTACTGAGACTCGAACCCGAGGCCTCTGGCTCATACGTATTGCTACACAACATTTACAACGAATCTGGAGTCAGTTCTTCAGCTGAGGAGGTTAGAGAGCTCATGAGGGATCTAGGGGTTAAGAAAGAACCAGCCTTGAGCTGGATCGTAATCAGTAACCAAACTCATTCCTTTGCAGTCGCTGATTGGTCTCACCCGTCGTGCGAGATGATCTACACAACGTTAGAGACCATGATGAACACTGTTGATTTTGTAGACTACAACACTCTTTGTTCATTGTAGACTTTGTAATTCTGTTTACATGAAATTTAAATGACGAAATTACACCTAGTTTAATTTTATTATAGTTGGGCTTGTGGCCCAAAAGCCCATGTATCTTCGTCTTCTCGTACATTTCCGAAGAGAGAGAGAAGTACAGTGGGAGAAAGCTATCGCAATCTCGGAGAAGAGGGGAGACAAAAATGGCGGCCAAAACCCTAATCAGGTCAGGAGCTTCGTTGATGAATCGGTTTCTAACGAAGCCGACGACGAACCTTGTGCAGAGCAATCTCAGAGCGTCTATTCAACAGATAGCTCCTCAGAGACAAGAACTCCCGCCGTATTTTTTCCCGTCGTTGTCGAATCTACAGAGCACACTCAATTCACGCCCTAACGACACTGCTTCGATCCAGGAGCTGAACGACCGTGGGTTCCTTTATCCTTCTGGTCTTCCTTCACTCGAATTCTTCTTACCAGAAGGTACCTCACTCTCTCTTACCCCCATTTGATTGTATTTGTCAGTAGCTAGATTCGTATTACTCTCCTGATGTATGCGTATGATATTATAGAGTGTGCAAACAGTAGATGCTCGAACATTAATCAAGTGCTGAGAAGTGTTCTGTAATTTTTTGTGTCAAGATGAAATCAGAAACTTTTCTTACACAATAGAAACAATGTATGGGTCGTTTCCTCGAGTCCTGTTAGTGGTTCTTTTGGTGCTAGTGGTGTGGTGTTCTGGTTCTTGAATCGGGATCATGGCGAGTTGTAGAGTGCTTGTAGCTAATTGGGAACCAAACAAAAAAGTTACTTATGTCTTCTCATGTAGGAGGGTCAAGAATCTAGCTATGTTGTGCTTGAGTTTCCTTATAGTTCATGAGTGTAATGTGTCCGTAATCTTAAGAAGAGTTCAGCCTTCTATTGTTTGTTGGACTTAGAGCTGCAAATTTGTACATTTTGCTGCTCAGTGGTGCCTGTCTTATATCTTTGTATTTGGTGATGTAGTTGATCCTTCAAGTGAGCCGTTGCTTCTGTTTCCTAAGAGGACATTCCAACCAAGCACTATAAGGCGTAAACGCAACCATGGATTCTTTGCTCGGTATGTCTTTTTGTGTTTCAATGGCTTGTTTTGATCCACTACTGGTTTGATTCCTTAGCAAAATCTAGTAAATCAAACTAAACGGTTGAGAACTCTAAAACTTCTTAACTTCTCTAATCATTTGCTCATTCTCTCGTTCACATTAGATAAATTATTTGTTTAGTACTAATTGAATGTAGAAATAAGAATCTACAGTTGTACATGGTGTATGAGTGACCATAACTGTTTACTCAGTTAATATATGAATATGAGCAGGAAGGCAACCAAAGGTGGACGAAGAGTCATAGCTCGGAGAATAGCAAAAGGGCGCCACAGAGTCTCAGCCTAGAATCTCTTTAATCTTTCCATTGATGAATCATCTCCGGTTATCAAAAAGATTCAAGCTCCACCTTCAGGCTAGAAAAGCTGAAACTTCGATCTCATAAATAATTTGGATGTCTTCGTATCCATGTTTTGATATGTTGTTGATCTCAGTATTGAAGTGAAGTTCAAATTTTATAGATCTCAGCTACTTTGTAATGGATAGTTTATATCAAGGAATCTTTTATTCTCCATGCGATGCTGTTAACAAATTATCATCGTTTTAATAACGAAGCAAGGCGATTAAGGACACAAATTCTGTTTTTTTGTCAAATTAAACATTTTGAAAATGATCTAAAGAGAATCTCACAGTTGACCAAAAAAGTTGTACACTGAACTTGCATTGATTTATGACGGTCCAAATTATATTGACCCTACGAAATATCATAGAGAGAGAGAGAGAGAGAGAGAGAGAGAAGCAATAAGGGACAACGAAAAAAACAAAGATGAAGACAATACTTTCCAATACAGAGGCAAAACAAACTGACCATATACAAACACATGCGTACGTAGATGACGAGAGAGATATCGTACATCCTTCACATATACGTGCTTTTACATACATTTGTGTGTTTGTACGTGTTCATCAAAACGTGTCTAAGGACGAACTTTATATGTAGTATAGTAAAACTTTTTCCACAACTCACACGACGATAACCTGAATTAAGAAGAACTAGAGCAACATTTATGTTTTCCCTCATTATTCAAATTCAATGTAATATATATAAAAAGTAATTCATGTAACATATCACAAATCCTTGTACTATATATATTGAAAAGACTTATAAACATATGGGTGATTATTTATGTTTCCCTCTTTTTCTATTTATATATAGATAAAAATCGTATATAGATTCTATATAGGTATTTAATACGTACCCATGTCTAGGAATCCCATGTTGATGATGGTGTAAGACTAGCTAGGGTTTGCTTAAGTAATGACGTACTGTCCACAAGAGATTGGCGACGATGAGGATGATGATGGTATGATCATGTGATTGATGTATGAGTCCGCTCGATGATGATGATGATGATGATCAACGGTAGTTGCCATTTGCAAGTTGTACGAGGTGGGAAGAAGAAGGCCGTGATCTTGTGAAACTGGCGAGGAGGAGGATAGTACTTTGCCTTCGAGAACCTCTCCACATAATAGCTTCTTGGCATTATTATCGTTGTATGGTGTCACAAACACGTTGAGTTTATTAGCATCATCATAATCTTGAAGGGTTTCTTGAAAAGAGGAAATGGTACTCGCTGGGAAATCTGGTAACGCTGGCCATTGGGGATCATTATTATCATGAGGAGAAGAAGAGAGTAAAGGTTGATGATGATTGTTTATGACTGGTGTGGCTGACAATATGTCGAAATTGTTGTAAAGGTTGTTGTCTTGATGAGACTGGTTTGTGGTTATAAACTTGAAATCTCCTTCTCTAGAGGTTGGGAACATCGTCAATGGGGTCATAACATGAGGAGGCGGAAGAGAGAGGTGGCTTGGAGTGATGAAATTAGGGTTAGTATTTGTGATGATATTGGACATGAATCTTGAACTTTCGTCGTCGAGAGTAGAAGGGTTGAATCCATTGTGATGAGGAAGATTGGTGAGCAAACTCGCCATGGAAGGGAGATGTTGATGATGGTGATGAAGATGATGACCATGATGATATTGGTGGTGAGACATGAGCTTCTTTTTTATGCTTGAATTCCAAAAGTTCTTGACCTCGTTATCTGTTCTTCCAGGTAGGTGTTTAGCAATTTGAGCCCATCTGTCAAAACCCATAAGGAAAGTAATTCAAATTTCTTGATGAAGTGTTAGTTTTTGTTTGAGTTCACATGTATAATGTTAATTAATTAATTATCTGACAAACCTGTTACCAAGAATGCTATGAAGCTCAATGATAAGAGCAGCTTCTTGAGGAGAGAAGCTTCCACGTTTAAGATCAGGTCGTAGATAATTTATCCATCTTAATCTACAACTCTTTCCACATCTCTGCAAACCTGATCACACACACACACAAAAAAAAAAGATTAAAACCTAAAGACAGAGACTTAGTAGATTATTCAAAAGAAACAAGACCCATATATATATTTTTATATGTGCCTGCATGTTTGGGAACCGAGCTCCAACATCCATGGCCGTATGAATTGATGTAGTTGATGAGCTTTTCGTCTTCTTCAGGTGACCAAAGCCCTCTCTTCACCTTTTGCTTGTTGCAGCACGAGTGATGACCCATCCCTCTCTCTCTCTCTCGTTCTCTCTCCGTGTCTCTCTAGCTAAGAATGTTTGTACGATGTTGAAGTGTTTTTAACTTATAATATTGTATTGAGAATTGGTGAGATTAATACAGACACAATTAAAATGAGAAATGGCTGCAGAAACTTACCATTAGTTTATTTCAAAAGTAATAGATAATAATATTCCACCTACTGATGTGGACCCAGTTTCCTCTTCTTTTGTGAATTCAGAAACAATACAGTATAATTTATATGAACAATAACTTAGAACTTTTCATAAATTTATTTTTGTCGGGGAACTTACGATGAATTAGATGTAACAAGTTGCAAACAAATGATCTAACAAAAAAATATTATTATTTTAGGTGGTTTTTAGCACACTGAGTCACTGAAGACGAGAGTGGCCCAGTGTATTTTTTTTTAGGGTTTTTGTGTTATAAAAGGTCAAAAGGCTAAAAGCTGAAGTTTCTTCTCAGTGAGAGCCTGTGTGGCTTATTGCAGAATCATGGCCATTGTCTTCTTCTACACAGACACGTGTTGCTCATGCAGACACTGTGAATCCTATGACTTAGTTGTCAAAATTTGGTTTTCATTTTGTTATGATTAAATTTGGTTTTCATTTTGTTATGATTAAATTTCCGATATTATGTCAAAAGAAATGTACATAATTGGATAGGCACTGCATATAATAAAAATAACAACGATTGCCAACAAAGGAAGTAAAGTTTTAATTTTGACATAAAGGGTTCGAATGCAACTTTACATTAGATTCTTAACTTGACTTTTAAGTGTTAAAACTTTTTTTTTGTTTAAAGACTTTAGGAGTTAAAGCTGATGGTGTCACTACATCTACATTATATATATATAGTCAGTTTGGGGTTTCATAGTCATATGGTTAAGAACTTAAGATATATACTGTCGATAACATTTTGATTACAACGGATGCGATGTGATGCAATCGCGATTAGAGCACTAGATAATTTGACTAGAAGCCCGCTCGGTCGATAAAGCCTGCTATAAACAATTGAGATAGACGTGCTTTTTCGTATATAAGTATAGTTTATGTTTATGTAGTTAGTTATCAAGTGATCATAACTGTGATTTGGCCACTGGAAATGTTATGAAAGGTAAAACCTGCTAGCACTTCTAGCTAGTCTCCTATTCAACATTCTAAGTGATAGGTTCGTGGGTGGAATTTGTCTGGGAGGCTGAATGTTTTGTCGGTCTCTTTGTTGGTCGCTCCTATGAAATAACATTTATATATTACGTTTGGATTGATAACCTAAAAATCATCTCATCAATATTATAATGTTCATATGAAAATTGTATCTATTACATATTTACATGCATAGATTTCGTCTAATTTACTAAATGCACTAGGATATATCCCGTGCTTTAACATATAAAAAAAAATTATAATATAATAATAAAAATTATTTTTTATTTTTTAAAAAAGTTATAAGTATTATATGAAAATTCTAAACAATTTGTAAATAAAATAAAATAAAATAGAGATGATAGGAGAATCATAATTTAAAATCTTAACAAAATTTTCGAATTTAGTTAGTAAAAATAATTGTATTGTATACTTGGATATAAAATCTTAGTTTTTAAAATTCTGATTGGTTCTAATATTTTTTTAAAAAATAATTAGTAATTTCGTCCATAATTTATTAGAGAGAAAAAATATTTTTTTAGATTTATTAATATTTGATATATGAGTGTTTTTTATTTTTAATTTAGTTATATTTTTTTAAATTAGTTAATTAAGCATAATTAATTTTTTCTAATGGCAGTTGAATGTAATTTTTTACACATTTTAAAGTTAGTTTTATATTTGTACTTCTCAATTAGTATAGTAGGATACATTCTTTTGATTAGCCAACTTTATGAATTCATATTAATACTTTCTACATACCAAGTTATGGATAAATCTTCCGACAAAATAAAAATATAGAAATATTATTATACACATATATTAAACAGAATGTACATCACACTGATTTATGTTTCATAGAACATACTTCTTATGCTTATATTAATCGACCTTACAATACCAAATTGACATTAATATTGTTCAGGACATAGAGATATAAACAAAAAAATTTTATATAAAAAAAAAATCAACTTATTAATAAGGATGAATTTAATGCTTGTGACCGAAGCACTAGGCCCAAACATAAGATTCTTTTGATTTTGCCTTCGATGCCACATGCAACTAGTAAAGAGCTTTCACACTTTTCTTTCTATTTTTGATGAGCCATCAAAGGACACTAACTTTCTATACATTTTGGCTTTTTGCTTCGAGAATTTTATTTTATTTTATTCTAACAAATGATATGAGCATATCCTCTCCATAATTATTCTTAACTGTTACATGCAAAAAGTTGCAAAAAAGATATGTGTGGATCTGTCTATGTATCTTCTTTTATCTCGATAACAAACTTTGTTCATCGAGAATTTGTATTGTATTTTCTAAAGGTCGAACCTCAAACAAGATACAAAAACATTAAACAGTTGCTCAAAACAATTGGAGCAAAGAACTACAATTCAAATAAAATGTTGTTTAGTATGATGTCTGTCTTCGTTTCTCTCAATTTAGTGATACAAGTATAGAAAATTTTACCACGAATTGTTTTACTTTCTCTACCGTCTTTGTGTTCTTAGTTGTTTCGTTTAATTAACCGATGAAGTTAAAATATCACACGTCATTACGTGTATCTCTACTTTAATTAGTAATTACAAAATGACCATCATTAATTAAGCTTGTTAATTGCTTTAATTATTAGTAGATGTTAAAAATTCTAACTTTGTTAAACTAATTAATAGCTAGGTGATCAAACCTTTATACGTACTGTCAGCCAGTATTTTACAAATATATACCAATGATTTTGGTTTCACAGCCAGTACCTAAGCTAGTTATCAAAATATTAAACTCCCCGACGATGCCCCGAGACCTCAGGTAGTTTTGGCTTTGTTGTGAATCAGAAAAGCACGTTTGAAGGATAACGAAAACACTAAACTTGCAACATCTTAAACTCTTTTGATGTGAAATTTGGTTATATGCTGTTTAAGGAAGTCAAAGCTCAACGGACTCGAGATTCTGTCGGAAGCACCCTTCATTCCTTAATTTGACATATATCTTCTTGGTGGTTCTGAAACTGACCGCTTAACCAATTTCTCTTATCCCATTTTCTTACTTCCATTGATGGACTTTTTACATGATCAAACTTTAACGTATGTTTTCATATTTACTTATCTTGTTCTCCATGATTATATGGCGCATGCATATTAACATCTTAAGTTTTTCTTCCCCCCAAAAATGGATAGTCTTTTTGGGTGTTATAGCAGCTGGCTTGTTTGTGGCCGTTGTTTTTTAAGAACTTGCTGCACTCGTTTTATGTTACATTTGCAAAGTAAAAATCATATGTACGTCTGCATCGAGTTATTTGACTGAACGCCACTGAACTATTCTTATCTATAATCTGTTTAGTTCGATTCATGGGTAGGACCAACTTTTACGTATTACATTGTGGGAAAATACTATACATTGTATAAGAGCATGAAAGTTTGTTGGACACATATATAATATAAAAGCTTCCACAGGGACAAGAAGGAAGCTCTCGTCACATATCCACCATAATTTGGTTCAACGTTCACTGTCAATGTTCCTATGGGGGTAGAGGTAGTAACTGCATGATTCTCTCTGGAATATATATAAAATGAACCTTATATATGCACAGTATGATTCATTTATCTTAAGAGGTTTTACATATATATGAGCTTAAAATCAAAATAAATTGTGGAAGCATGATTTAGTGGGAATGATTTCCGAAGACATACATGTGAAAAGTCTACTATGTACCATAGAAGCGAGATAAAATGAATTATGTACCATAGTCCAATAAAACCCTGTGAAATTTTTGTAAAATATAAGCTCAAAATCAAAACACAGTTGAGTCACTGTAAACATGTTAGTATATTAGTTTTTAAATCCGTTGATTCAAATCATAAATAAAACAAAGAAATTCTTCGTTTCTACTCCCTTGTTGTATGATAGTAGAATTCTATACAGAAGTCACAAAGGATATTAATTGTTCCCTTAATTATACTTAAACCATAATTGTTTTTTTTGGTCTTATAATTACATATCTACTTTATAAGTAGTCTCTTTGTTTTGTTAAACGAGAAAAGAAAATAAATGATCAATCTTATTACTATGACTAAACAAATCACAGTGACATTTTAACACAGCTATTTCCAGGTGCTATCCGGTACTCTGTACACTTTTGACAATTCATAGCCGATCAGAGTCCAGAGATATATGTTTTTTCTTTTTCATTTAGCATATATTTTTGTTTTTGTTTTTTTGGACAAAGTAAGTACTATTTATTTGTAATACTCTTCCAAATGTATGAAGCCTAGTCAAACGTGAGTGTATTTATTTTGTCAAAGTCAAATGTGACAGTTCTCTTTATTTATTTTACTTCTTGGAAGATATTCAAATCTGGTAGATGCCTCTTAAATTCATTTTTACGTTTGGAAAACAAATTTTGTAAGAAAGTAGGAAAAAAAAAGGTAGGAGGAATAATTTATTTTACTTGATGTAAAGAAATTGCTAAAACAGTGAAATTTAAATTTGACTGATACGATTCCTTTTTGGAGTAATATTCACACTCCGTGTGAGGCTTGGCGTTTACTAAAACTAGAAACTAATTGATCAGTCAATTTTACGAAAATTGCTCAGACCATATTCTAAAAATAGATACATGATGTGTCCATTTCCATTCATTTATTCGAGCTGACACCATCAAAGCCTTCTTACCTACGCTTATTAGTGCATGAAAATAACACTGTCACTGAACACGTATGTAATATCTTATTATAGTTTACAATTAATTTTATTATCATAAATAGCACATATTACTAATCTTCGTTAATTTTCTTTCTTCTTCTTTTTTTAAATCAAATTTTGAACAACGTGTAAACAAAAAAAAAAGAAGAAAATTTGATAGATATGTGGACGGTCCACAATCAAGTGCATGGTTTTGTCCTCATGAGATCAGAGTTGACTTTATTCCAAATTAAGTGTCATGATGATTCGATACGGAATGAATCAGTATGAAATGTTTTTTGAAAAAAAAAATATATCTCAATGCAGATAACATGAGTCCTATATGTAAAGTATCTGTAAGAGTGACCTATTCATAAATGAGAGACCTTCTGCGAGTTTATTTATTTTACTACTCTTAAAGGAAACGAAACCATTGAGCCGTGGAATGGCTCTGCAGTCTATGCACATATAAATTGAAAAGAGAAATAGTAATTTTATCTAATTACTCGTAATACTATCATTTTATTTTTCTTTCGTTTCATAATACATAAAAGCATTGTTCTGATGATGAATGGACCATCTCGTACATAGATTCTTCTCTAGTAGACTGATCTCTGTCTCTCTCTCTCTCGCAGTCGTATTCTTATCTGTTTTCTTCTGATTTTCTGATTCGAATATTTACTTTCATGTACTAAGACATGTCAGAAAAAGATATGCAATTAAATGAGCTGTAAAATCCCAAAAAAAAAAAAATAATTCAAATTTCTTAAAAAGAGAAACTTCTCATTGGTTAATCAGTTTGCTTTTTGATTAAAAGAAAAAGGCAAAACATTGATAGATTGGTAAGAAAATTACTTCACTTGTCCCATAAGCAACAACCTTCCTATTGCTAGAGCCTATAGGCATTAGGCCTAAACCCCCTAAAACCCACTGGTTCTTCTTTCTTCTTCTTCTTCTCCATCTTCTTCCTCCTCTTTCTTTTCTTTAAACCTTTTATATACATCATTATCACATTATCATCATCATGCAAATGAGAGAAATAGGAAAGTGTTTTGTGGTTATACTGGCCGTGATGATGATACAAATAGTGAGCTGGGTTGGTGCAGCAAGCAGGCCTATTGCTTCCAGTCACGTTTCTTTTTATCCAGGTTCAGTTTCTTATTTTCTTCAAGAGTCTACTAAATTAGACCATTACTATGTATGTATATATATAATGAAAGGCAGACATGTAGATATGTAAGTATGATTGAAAGAGTTCTCTGTTTGGTTTCTGTTTGCAAAGAAGGTTAGGTTGGATTCTTAATTGCTTTACTAATTTTATGAGCAAATTAATGACTTGTATTACTGTCTATATTAGACCGTGGTCCCAAATATTTGCATGATCAACGGATATAAAACAAACAAATTTTTTGTTTTAGAAATGAGTTTCATAGATTAGTCAGTGAAAAGGTTGTTAAAAAAATGTGCATGTGTTCTTGGGTCATCTCTTTATAGCAAAAGAAGCATAGGAAATGGAATATGTATTATTAATGACTAATTTTTTTTTTTTTCACAATAAAAATTACTATATGGCCTGCAGAGATAAGAAGCCCACAAGCTGCAGAACACAACTCAGATAGGCCCTTATTGAAGCCGAGTGAGGATGATAAAGAGATAGAAGAAATAGAGAAAGGAAGAAGAATAGGATCGAAGCCACCAAGTTGTGAGAAGAAATGCTATGGATGTGAGCCATGTGAAGCCATCCAAGTCCCAACGGTTTCATCAATTCCTCACCTCTCTCCTCATTATGCTAATTACCAACCTGAGGGTTGGAGATGCCATTGTGCCCCTTAATCAATATCATAATATTCTCTCTTTTGTATTCCTTAACTAGACACAATTTAACATATTATTTATTCACATGTACAATCTCTTTTAAACTAAAAACGTCTAAATTACTTAAACTGAAAATCACCAATCAAATTATGACACACCTATTTAGCTATTTCGTATAATGTATAAACCAAAACTTAGTTAAAACCGATATAATATATAGTTAGCATAGTAAAAATCAAGTATTTATGATAGTGAGGAAATTAATTTTTCTTGGGTAACATTTGAAAATCAAGAGGGATCGTTTGTTTGTTTAGTTGATTGGGCCGGGCTTAATATTTAATGAGGAACAGATTGGACTTGGAAGTGACGGACCTAGAGAGTAGTGACTGTGAAGTGAATGATGGTTATATACGGTTTAGTTGTTTAACCAAACCGGTTTTAGTCTCCGTACGTAAGTAGTAAACGCAGTACTTTGTACGGACTACTATATATTTTTCATAAAAATTATCGAAAATAAATTCGCTTTTATTAATATATTAAATTACGGAGTACTATAATTGGTGTGTGATCTTAATCGTAGTAATTGTAAATTTTGTGAAAAAGAAACATATCATTATTTAATTAGAAAATATTAAATAAAACCAGTAGTTTGGTTATACAAATCAGAAAAATTAATCAAAATTAAATAGTTTAATTTGGTTATAGGTTTTTTTGTTTTATAACTTTTAACTGAAAAAAAAACACTAATAATAAGAGAATCGGTAAAATAGGAAGCTGAAACGGAAATTGCTGCGTTGGGTTGGAGAGAGAGTTGCAGCAGAACGCAGGGAGCTACGAGAGAGACAGTGACATTTTTTTCCCCTTTTCGATCTTTCTTCTTCTTCTTCTTTTTCTTCTTCTTCTTCTTCTTCTTCTTCCTCCCTCTTCTGTTGAGTTTTCTTTTTGTTGCTGCGAATTTGCGATAAAGCCATCTCACATCATCAGCTTATTGTTTTGTTAACATCTCCGTTGGAATCGGGTGTTTGCGCGAGTTTCTTCATGAACGATCCTCCCGATTCTAGGTATTTTCTTCGATCCCAAACTCTGATTTCGTTTATATTAATTTCGGAATTTTGCGTCGCGTTTCTAGGGATTTCCCTTGTCTTGTGCTGCAAGTTTTTTTTTTTTTTTTGGAATGTTGGTGTGGTTCTGATACGACGATTTCGTTAACGGATTCCTTTGGTTTTTCATGTGATCGTTTCTTGATTTCGATTCTGCGGTTGTTTATTCAAAGGGCTCAATTGTGTGATTCGTTAAGCTGATTTTTTTTTTTTTTCTTGATTTTTTGTTTGATTTCTCACAGTGGCGAGGGCCTCTGAACCAGGGGAAACATCGTTTGCTTCTCTCTCTTGTGTTGAGCTGACAGTTTTGAGATAATGGGGCGTCGCAGAATAAGATCAAGGATTCGTAAAAGCCATTTTTACACCTTTAGATGCCTTAGGCCAAAAACCCTAGAAGATCAAGAACCCCATGTTATTAATGGACCTGGATACACTAGAATTGTTCACTGTAACCAGCCTCATATGCATCTGGCTAAAGTCCTTAGATACACCTCTAACTATGTGTCCACCACTAGGTATAACCTCATCACCTTCCTGCCCAAATGCTTGTATGAGCAATTCCACCGTGTTGCCAATTTCTACTTCCTCGTTGCTGCAGTTCTCTCTGTGTTCCCTCTCTCCCCATTCAACAAATGGAGTATGATTGCACCATTGATTTTTGTGGTTGGGCTTAGTATGGGTAAAGAGGCTTTGGAGGACTGGCGCCGGTTTATGCAGGATGTGAAGGTTAATTCCAGGAAAGCCGTTGTTCACAGAGGGGATGGTGTTTTTGGTCGTAGGAAGTGGAACAAGATCCGTGTTGGGGATGTTGTCAAGGTGGAAAAGGATCAATTTTTCCCTGCTGATTTGCTCTTATTGTCGTCAAGTTACGAGGATGGGATCTGTTATGTGGAGACCATGAACTTAGATGGGGAGACCAACCTGAAAGTTAAGAGATGTTTGGATGTTACCTTGCCTTTGGAACGGGATGATGCTTTCCACACTTTCTCTGGAACTATCAAATGTGAAGATCCCAATCCTAACCTGTATACGTTTGTTGGAAATCTTGAATATGACGGCCAGGTTCATCCGCTAGATCCTAACCAGATTCTCTTGAGAGACTCCAAGCTCAGGAACACGTCTTATGTCTATGGGGTGGTGATATTTACTGGCCATGACACAAAAGTCATGCAGAATTCAACAAAATCCCCTTCAAAGAGAAGCAGAATTGAAAAGAGAATGGACTACATCATATATACTCTCTTTGCTCTCCTTCTGACCGTATCCTTCATCAGCTCACTGGGTTTCGCAGTGATGACAAAGATGCATATGGGAGAGTGGTGGTACTTACGACCAGATAAGCCCGAGCGCTTAACAAATCCAAGAAATCCTTTTCATGCTTGGGTCGTCCATCTGATCACTGCTGTCTTGCTTTATGGGTACTTGATTCCCATCTCATTGTATGTTTCCATCGAGCTCGTAAAAGTTTTGCAGGCAACTTTCATAAACCACGACTTGAACATGTATGATAGCGAGAGCGGGACTCCAGCTCAAGCACGCACATCAAATTTGAATGAAGAGCTGGGACAAGTTGACACAATCCTTTCCGATAAAACAGGAACTTTGACATGTAATCAGATGGATTTTTTGAAATGCTCCATCGCGGGTACTTCTTATGGTGTTCGCGCCAGTGAAGTAGAACTAGCTGCAGCAAAGCAGATGGCGATAGATCTCGACGAGGAGCAAGGTGAAGAAATGAACGACCTTCCAAGGACTAGAGGAAGGATGAATGGATATGCCAAAATGCCCAGCAAGAACTCATCAGATATTGAGTTGGAGACTGTAATCACTGCTACTGACGACATAGATCAGACGCAGTCCACTGGTGTCAAGGGGTTTAGTTTTGAGGATCAGCGTCTTATGAATGGAAACTGGTTAAATGAACCCAATGCAGATGACATTTTGATGTTTCTGCGTATACTTGCTGTTTGTCACACTGCTATTCCCGAGGTGGATGAAGATAGTGGAAAGTGTACTTATGAAGCAGAGTCTCCTGATGAAGTTGCTTTCCTTGTTGCCGCTGGGGAGTTTGGTTTTGAGTTTACTAAAAGAACTCAATCGAGTGTGTTTATCAGTGAACGACATTTAGGCCAACCACTTGAAAGGTGAGATTGTAACTGTGAATCTTTCACTTGTTCCTATCGGTTCCAGTGAATATATATCTAACCACTTGTCCAATATTTTATAGAGAATACAAAGTTTTAAATGTTTTGGACTTCACTAGCAAAAGAAAAAGAATGTCTGTTATCATTCGTGATGAAAAAGGGCAGATTCTTCTACTCTGTAAAGGTGCTGACAGGTTGGCCTCATAACTTCAAGCAGTTCAATATAGCGTATCTGTTATACTAAAGTAAAATTCAATGCGTTATCTTAAAAACTTGCAGCATAATATTTGACCGTTTATCCAAGAATGGAAAAAAATATCTGGAAGCCACTTCAAAGCATCTGAATGGATATGGTGAAGCTGGTTTACGCACATTAGCGCTCAGTTATAGAAAGCTGGATGAGACTGAGTATTCGATTTGGAACAGTGAATTTCACAAAGCCAAAACTTCAGTCGGAGCTGACAGAGATGAAATGCTCGAAAAGGTATCAGATATGATGGAGAAGGAATTGATTCTTGTCGGTGCTACTGCAGTGGAAGATAAACTGCAGAAAGGGGTATGTAGTGGAAGTTTGTATAGGATAACTACCATGACGCTAATAATTAAAAATTTCCTATCAGCTTACTGTTTATTGTTCGTTACAGGTGCCTCAGTGCATAGATAAACTTGCTCAAGCTGGTCTCAAGATATGGGTTTTGACAGGAGATAAGATGGAGACAGCAATTAACATAGGGTGCGTTGTTCTTTTATGTTGCTGATAATACCACGACCCCAAATTTTGGGAACTTTAAAATAGATACTAAGTGGACTAAGTTTTTTGTTTTTCGAAATGCAGATATGCCTGCAGTTTGCTGCGACAGGGTATGAAGCAGATATCCATAGCACTAAGAAACGAAGAGGGATCATTCCAAGACCCAGAAGCAGTATGTATTAGGCTGATACTTAAAAACCTACATTACTGTTTCAATAAAAGCTTGCATTTGATGTGAGAAACTTTTTCTTGTTGTAAATGGCCAGGCTGCGAGAGAGAGCATTTTGATGCAGATCATAAATGCTTCACAGATGATCAAACTAGAGAAGGATCCACATGCAGCGTTTGCTTTGATCATAGATGGAAAGACACTTACATATGCATTGGAGGATGATATTAAGTATCAGTTTCTTGCCCTGGCTGTTGATTGTGCTTCAGTGATATGCTGTCGTGTCTCCCCCAAGCAGAAGGCACTTGTAAGATTGATACACCACAAGTCCTAGCTCTATCTTTTTGTTATTGACTGAAATCACTTACTTTTGTCTCTATCTCGGTTTCTAGGTGACAAGACTAGCAAAAGAAGGAACAGGAAAGACCACCTTGGCAATCGGGGATGGTGCAAATGATGTTGGAATGATTCAAGAAGCCGATATAGGTGTAGGCATCAGTGGTGTGGAAGGCATGCAGGTGATTAGACTTGTTTTCGATTTAACTAGACATTTACGTTGGTTAATGGCGATATAGGTCTGTTTCTGATTGCAAATGCATTTCTCTTTCTGTTCAGGCTGTAATGGCAAGCGATTTCTCCATAGCCCAGTTTCGGTTTTTAGAGAGACTACTTGTTGTCCACGGGCACTGGTGCTACAAAAGAATAGCCCAGATGGTAAGTATCTGTGGTATAATTGATATACAGAAAATCCCATCATAACCCATCAAACAACATACAACTTGATTTGATTCACATTCTTTTCTGACAGATCTGTTACTTCTTTTACAAGAACATAACATTTGGTCTGACTCTCTTCTACTTTGAGGCTTTCACTGGGTTTTCTGGTCAAGCCATATACAATGACTACTACTTGTTGATGTTCAACGTTATCCTCACTTCTCTGCCCGTCATATCCCTCGGAGTTTTCGAGCAAGACGTATCTTCAGAAGTCTGCTTACAGGTTTACTCTTCTCTGCTCATTTAACTCTCTCCAATCTAAACCCTGAAACCCTTCTTCGTATATTAACCTTCTCCCTCTCGCTAGTTCCCTGCATTGTACCAGCAAGGCCCCAAGAACTTGTTCTTTGACTGGCAAAGAATCCTCGGGTGGATGGGGAATGGAGTCTACGCATCCATAGTCATCTTTGGCCTCAACATTGGCATCTTCGACGTCCAATCTTTCTGTTCTGGGGGCCAAACAGCAGACATGAACGCAATGGGAACCACCATGTTCACTTGCATCATTTGGGCAGTGAACGTACAAATAGCTTTAACCATGAGCCATTTCACTTGGATCCAGCACGCATTCATCTGGGGAAGTATCGTCACGTGGTACATCTTCCTTGCACTCTTTGGCAGGATACATCCAAAAATTTCAGGCAACATGTTCCACATGCTCTCGGAAACCCTAGCACCAGCACCAATCTTTTGGCTAACCTCACTGCTGGTCATAGCGGCCACAACACTTCCTTACTTGGCTCACATTTCGTTCCAGAGATCGTTAAACCCTCTGGACCATCACATCATTCAAGAGATCAAGCATTTCAGAATTGACGTACAGGACGAGCGTATGTGGACGAGAGAGAGATCTAAGGCTAGAGAGAAGACCAAGATAGGATTCACGGCTCGTGTAGATGCCAAGATCCGGCAGCTGAGAGGAAGGCTCCAGAGAAAACACTCGATTTTGAGCGTTATGAGCGGGATGAGTGGCATCTCAGCATCAACTGATACAACCTCCACCACACAACACAGTTGAAATAATTGATCCAGTAAGTTTTTCTCTTTCTCGAGATATATTCATTAATATTGGAGGAAACAGAACAAAGAGAACTGGGATTGAAGATAATAGAATTACAAAGAAAGGGACGGGAGAATGTTGTACTGTGTGCGAGTTTGTGTGTGTATAGTATACTAAACAAAAAATTTGATTAGAGATTCTTATAAAATAGCTTCTTCTTTTTTTCTTGAAAAGGAATGGTTTTTTGATGTAATAGAAGTGGTATGGTCATATTCACAGGTAGATATGGAAACTGATTTCGTTCATTCATTATCTGTCACATTCAAGAACCAAGACTATACAATCTTAGTTCCTGTATTTGTTACAACAGAGAGATACTTAACTGGGAAGAGAGAGATTTTTTCATAGTTTCGGGTGGGTTTTGAAAATTTCTTTACAAAAAGAAATTCAGAGAAAATATATATAGAAATCAAGAAATACCGATGACGCCTTTGAACCATTTGAAGCTTTTTCTAATGGATCCCTTCATCTTCTGTTCGACGGAATAAACTTTATAGCCAGCGACTCTTCTCTTCCTCCGCGATTCCGGATCGCTGAAACTCCAGCTTCTAGACGCCGACGCCGAACCACGATCCGCGTTTGGAACGCTTTTGCTTTTCTTTATCTTTGACTGGTAATCGTTGTTCGTCTGACTCTGATCGGCGGCTGAATCGTCGAAACTCACGCTGTGGCCTTTCACTGAAACTGCGTCTCTTCGGTTTCCAGTAGCTGCTGGCGGTTCCATTTCTTTGTAATAATTCTCCATGGTGGTGATTTTGAGTTTTGTTTTGGTCTGAAACCAAGAAGAGTCGTCGTACTCGTCGTCTCTCGTCGTCTCTGTTGTCTTTTTTAAAAAAGGTTAGGAAATTAATGAAATAAATAATATGTTTATTTTGCAAACACTATTTTAAAAGAGTCTTTTTTGGGAAATCAATTTACAATTGTCATGTGGACTGTGGAGTTGGTCAAGGACCTACTTATGTTTTTATTTTCCTTCTTCAAAATAATTTTTTTTTTTGGTCAACTTTTCAAAAGAATTAAGTTATTTAACTTACAAGTAGTAGAAAAAATATATTACGTAATACTGGTATAAATCATTAGACTTTTTCATGTGTTCTTTCTTCGGTTCTATGCTTTGTGTTGGTTAGGTAGGTTTGTCATTTGTGTGTGTGTGTGGATGTGATCCTTTCCCAACTATTTTCTAATAGGCACGCGGATTGTCCAAACCGGTAACTCACAGGAAATAATGGAAGAAATTACTTTTAATTAGATATTCTTTTTCGTGAAAAAACACTTTGCAGAACTTGAGACCAATAATTTCAGTTCAAATTATAAAAAGCGAGCAACCATTGTCGGTGGTAGCCTCAACTCAAAATTTTTTGAATAATACTTCTTTTCAGACAATAATTAAATTATACAATTAACATACTTTCAATAAGGCAAGAAATAGAACACTATTATTATAAAATGATCTATAAATATAAAGAAGATGTAAAGCGAGTACGTCGCCGTGTGGAAACAGACTTTTTGATTACAACATTTGTCATTGATGCTAGCGCGTGAGAGAGTGTGCCATTGCATTTTGATTGATGCCCACAATGACAATGATGTAACGTCGCCTATTCACATTATCTACAAGCCACATACATTGGCATGATATTGAATCACGACTTCGAAACCCCAAACAAATGAGAGGAAAGGTTTTAAACCAAAGTTTTGATGAAAGTATTTGATCGATACAATAATCGAAGACAAACAACAAAGCCGAAATTTTAAAATAGAGAAGAAATAAATACTCCATAAATAAAAATGGTCAGAAGAGAGATATGTTCGTAGAGGGGAAGGAGAAGAGAAAAACAACTAAGAAAAACTTAAAAAGAGAAATCGCTGATAAAGAGACGACGGTGTCAAAATCAGATCAAAGAGAGTGCCTTGCAAAACAAGAAAAACCTTTCTTCTCCGGTGATACTAGTACGGCAACGGACGGACTTCTTTTTCTCCCTTCACAGCAGATCGGCCACGTTCGAAGGCAGCTCTTCGACAACCACGTTGTAGAACTTCTGAATATCAAACAGCATCCTCTCATCATCACGAGTCACGAAATTGATCGCCACTCCCTTTCTCCCGAACCTTCCACTTCTTCCGATACGGTGGAGGTAGTTCTCTGGCTGGGTTGGGAGGTCAAAGTTGATAACCAGAGAGACTTGTTGCACATCGATACCACGAGCCAAGAGGTCAGTGGTGATGAGAACACGCGAGGATCCAGACCTGAACTCCCTCATGATGATGTCTCTGGTGTTCTGGTCCATGTCTCCGTGGGTAGCTGAGACTGTGTGGTCACGGCTTCTCATTTTGTCAGTGAGCCAGTCAACCTTACGCCTGGTGTTCACAAAGATGACACTTTGAGTGATGGCGAGAGTCTCGTACAGATCACAGAGTGTCTCGAGCTTCCACTCTTCTTTCTCAACGTTCACATAGAACTGCTTGATACCTTCGAGGGTTAGCTCATCACGCTTCACCAAGATTCTCACTGGCTTGCTCATGAACTTCCTGGTGATCTCAAGAGCTTCTGGTGGCATTGTTGCGGAGAACACACCAACTTGGATCTTTGGTGGAAGAAGCTGGAATATGTCATAGATCTGCAAAGTCACAGAAACAAGTAAGATAAGAGTTTAACCATAATGGAAACGGATTTGAAGCACATGGGAAACATTGACAAACCTGGTCCTTGAAACCACGGGAGAGCATCTCATCAGCTTCATCAAGAACAAACATCTTGATGCTGTCAGCACGGAGCGACTGCCTCTTCAACATGTCAAAGACACGTCCTGGAGTTCCAACAACAACATGGACACCAGCTTGGAGAATGCGCTGGTCCTCACGAACACTGGTTCCACCAACACAGGCGTGAACCTTGACACCAAGGTAATCACCAAGGGCCCTCATGACCTTCTCAATTTGCTGAGCAAGCTCTCTAGTTGGAGCCAAAACCAAAGCCTGACACTGGACAAGAGTGTAGTCCAACTGCTGCAAGACACCAGAGCAGAAAGTAGCAGTTTTCCCAGTACCAGACTGGGCCTGTTGAATCACATCAAGACCTTTGCAAAAGGGGACAATTCCTCTCTGCTGAATAGCAGAAGGCTTCTCAAAACCTAAGACAACACAATAGCACGCATGAGATGATATTTATAAGAGCAAGACATATAAAAAAAAGACAGCTTTCAAGAGTACTTCAACACATACCGTAAGCATAGATACCCCTGAGAAGGTTCTCTTGGAGACCCATGGCATCAAAGCTCTCATGAACCTCATCATAAGAAGTGAAGAACTCATCCTGTCCCTCAAGTCTGCATCCATACAATACAATTAGCAACTAGAGCATTCAAAAAAGCACACACAAGATGAAAAATAGAACAAAAAGACTCACACTTCATTCAGTTTCTGGTCAAACTGACGTGCATCAAACTGAGTACCTTCTGGTGCAGATCCCGCCATACTACATACACATAACAACACAAAACAAAATTAGATATCGTGATGAGACAAATAGAGAAAACATCTATTTCAATTCGTGATAAATAAGATTGCAACAAAAACAAAGGGAATGTGACAAAATAGCCAAACTCGAAGTCCATAAAGAGAGGAAAACAAGCATTAATATCTGCCTCAGATAATTTCCGGAGAGAATGTATAAAAAAGGTACATGGTTATCCATATATACATAGATAGACACCACCCAAACCTATTTCTCCAATATGAAAGACCTTTTAAATCCAGACAACCACAACGAACTGTTAAGATAAAAACAGTCTATAAAGACAATAACATCTGAGTTATGTAACCTAGCGGTAATAAAACATACAAACAATCACTGTTAAAATCACAAATCTACAGATTCTATAAGATGGATTAGATCCAAAAACATAAATCGTCGTCATCATCAGCACCAGCAGCTCATATAACATCATAAACAGAGCAAGAAGATAAGGGTAACGATACAAACGATCTAGAAACAACAAAAATCAAAACTTTCAAATCAACAAACTCACCAAATCTAATCGAAAACGAGACCCAAATCACGAATCTAAAAAAAAAAAGTAACAGGAAAAGATGCAATATACCTGGAGCAAACGTTGAGAAGAGATTAGTAAACGAAAGTAGGAAAATTTCAGGGAGCTTGAATCTCCCAAACACGGATCTGAACCGGGTTGAGAGAGAAGAAGGAGAGCGAAGGAGCGAAGATTGAGGCTTTGAGAGACTGATGTGAAAAAACGAAAGAGGCAGAGAGAAAACGCGTTGCTTAAACTTTATATACTCCGCCTTTAGGGTTTTCTCCTTTGGAAATCTTCTTCCTCCTTTTTTTTTTTTTTTTACTTGTATTTCCCCTTTTACCCCTCTTCTCTTTTTCTTTTTACTCCTTTGTTCTCTCTCTCGGACAAGGATTTTGTTTTGTTTTTGCATCATCACACTTATTATTATTAATTAACTCATGTCTTAAACACACAAACTCAATTTGTTTTGGGTACTAATTTGATTAAAGAATACCTCACCTAGTGGGTAAAATTACTTAGGAACATATATTCTTCATTATTTTTTATTAGTTATTTTGGGACAATAACACAAATTATATTCATTATTTCTTCATTAATTATTTTAATTTTTTTTCGAAAGCTTTCTTTCTCCAAATTACACCGAGAATAGAAGTGATTGATAAACTAAGTATTATCTCAAAATATATTTTGTTATTATTATTAAGTATTAACACCTATTTCTCTCTAGATTAAAGAATATCTTGTGAGTAATTACTTTGGAACATAAATTCTTCATTATTTTTATTAATTATTTTGGGACAAAGGAAATATTTCTTCATTATATTTTCAACTATTTCCAAAACTTTGTATAAGTTCTATTTCCCGTTTCCGAAACTCTTGGAAACACAGAAACAAGTTATGGAAATATGATTCCTATAAAACTCTATTTGGAAACGGGACGGAATTTTCGTTTTTGTTTTGGAAACACGATAGAAACTTCATTTCCATTTTGGAAACACGACCAAACCTTTTTTATAGTTTGGAAACTTAATAATAAATCATTTGGAAATATATGAATTACATATAAATATATAATATTATTAGTGTTTTAATTCAAGTGTTTAATATTTTATGTTTAGTGGATTATATATATATATATATATATATATATGTGTGTACGTATATATATACATATGTTTCCAAAATGTTTTCATTTCCTAATTTTAGAAAAAATTTATTTCTTATTTTCGAAACGTTTCTTTTCCGCATATACGTTTTCGTTTCCATTTAGATAATAATAATATACTGTATATAGTTAATACTATTAACTGAAAATATATACAGTATATTATTATTAGGTATTAACACATTTGCCTCTCTATGTTGAATGTTTAATCAGGTAGGTACTGTTCCACATAACCACATTCAAATGCATTTACAAGTGAATCCTTGAATCCAATAATTTCTTTTATTTTTTTATTTTTAAAAAAGACAAGTTGTGGATACATGTCTATGTGTCGAGATACATAGTATTCAATTGTTACAATCCCTTGAGCACCTCTGGACGAAACGAAGGAAAACACAATGAATTGCCCCCAGATCCGTTCTGTTATATTTGAGATTTTTTCAAACGATTTAAAATGCTAATAGCAGCTGAGTGAGAGGAACAAGTCCCCTAGGACAAGAACTGTCACGACTCGGTGATCATCATAAGTGTAACAACTGAGCCATACGAGTAGCACCATTTTCATCAAGAACTTATTTTGCAATAACAATGAACCTATGAAGTCTGTTGAAACATCAATTCAATTTCTATACGGGCCTGGGAAGATTAGGCCCATTAGTAAACTTTGACTTTAAAATCGGCCTTGTTTGAGTTTGACAAATCCCCGCCGTTCATTAGATGCCAACTCGCACCTGTTGATCTCTCTGTCTTTTGGTGACTCGTAAAAGCTCAGAGAATCAAAAACTCGAAAATTTGGATTGGAATTAAAATAAAAGTCAAAATAATCGGATTGCATCGATCTTCTGATATTTTATTTTGCTGAAAACCCTAAACACTCCACACAGCATTTGAATTTGTTTTGTTTTTTCACATCTACCTTTCTAATCGAAACATTCACAGTTGCGAAATTCGGATCGGAGGCTGAGGCAGTGTTCCGATTTAAACAACAATGACTTACGCATCTCGTTTCATCATCAATCATTCCAAAAAGGTTTCTCTTTCTCTCTCTTTTTTTTTTCCATTTTTTTTGGTACCTATGAGTTCATCGATGATCATTTTGATTTCGTGATAATAAAATTGTTTCATTTTGGTTTTCTATTAACAAAAATGTAATGATTGATTTTAATCATGGGCAATTCTGCATTTTGCTATTCAGAGCTTTATTAGATGTTGGCGTTATGATTTTTGCAAATTGTGGTTGTTACGCTTGTGTGTTTGAGTTTATTACTACTGGAATGGAAGGATTCGAGTTTTGCAAGCAGAGCAATTTGTATAACGCGGCTTTGATGGTTTTGTGATTTTGACAGTTGAAACATGCTTCCACATTACTGAGGCGTGACCATGCCGTTGCTGTCCGATGTTTCTCCAACTGTACCCAGCCCTCTCTCACTGGTAGACAAGGTAACTTAGTTTGAACTTTTTTTTGTGTCCTCTTCATTTCCATTCTTAAGTTCATGTGATGTAGAATTGTATCTAGCTATGGGGTTGTTTCTATTAGTTGACACGGTTACAAGCACCACACATTCTCTGTGGAGCTGGAATAGTTTAGAATTGTTTTCCCCACAGTCTCTTTATCATCAGTAACAGAGTTATGTTCCAGCTCGAAATGATTGAGAGTTAATATGTTTTTAAGTATATATGTTATGCTTCTCCCTTCAGCATCTTCTTTTTTTTTTTTTTGATCTTCAGATATCTTCAAGTCCCGCCTGAATTATTCCACTGTGGAGAGAATTTCTAAATGTAGTGCTGGCAATGTAAGTCCCTTCTGTTCTGTTTTCTTTCCCCTTATAGCATAATCCTATCTGTGTTTTTTTGTCGTAACGTTGTTAAATGCAATATATAGGTATCAATGCCTAGTGGTATATCAACAATGAGCACAAAGCTAAGCAGCACAATGGCAGGACCAAAACTTTTTAATGAATCTATAAGGTATGTAAATTGCCATGTTGCTACTTCTTACTGCGTTCCTGTATGGATACTTCTATCTTAAGCTAGTTTTCTTACTGTAAGCTAACTATACTTTCTTGCGTTTCAGCTCCCAGATGCGATCAGTAAGAGGATTTTCATCAAGTTCAGGTAGTTAGTTAGTTCATCAAGAGCTTTAACTTGTATATGACTTCCAGCTTGCTCTTTGTACATATTCTTTCGCCTGCGTGATCATTTGTTTAGAGAAAACCAGATTTCTGATTTTATTTTTGCCGGATCATATTTAGTAATTCTTTAGGCCCGCCTTGTATTTGCTAGCTATGTAGCTGGTTAACGATCTATTAGGGGTTTATCACGGAATTTCTGTTATGACAAGATTGTGCAACTGTGGGGAATATTAATGGTAACTGGAATAGCTAGCGCCTGACTTGGTTTTTGTGCCTTTTGCGGCTATCATATTTCTGTCATTGTGGATATGCATTCCTACATGGTTTTGTTTTACCGAGAACTTCTAAACATATGTTTCAGATCTTCCTCCTCATCAAGAGATTGGAATGCCTTCTCTTTCGCCAACAATGACTGAGGTATGGACCTTTTGAGTACCTACTTACTAAAATTTACATGGTATATTATTTTATCCTTCTACTAAAAAGCTACCTGTTGAAACTTCAGGGTAACATTGCCAGGTGGCTGAAGAAAGAAGGTGATAAAGTTGCTCCTGGTGAAGTGCTTTGTGAAGTCGAAACTGTAATATTAATCTAGATTGAATCTCTTCTTCTTTTTATTCTTCTGCCAGGAAAATAACACTAATCTCAATCTAAATATTGTAGGACAAAGCAACCGTCGAAATGGAATGCATGGAAGAGGGTTTTCTAGCCAAGATAGTAAAGGAGGAAGGGGCAAAAGAAATTCAAGTTGGGGAGGTATGATTTTTCTTTTTTTTTTTTGTGGGAGACTTGCTAATTATAATGGCTTCTCATAATATATTGATTGTGAGCCTTATGCTCCCTTTTTGTGACTGTAGAGTTTCAACAACAAATCAATGAATTATGCAACAAAATTGACAAAATATATTTCTTTATATAAATGTTCTTTGTCCCAACTAGGTGATTGCTATCACAGTTGAAGAGGAAGAGGATATTCAAAAGTTTAAAGATTACACCCCCTCATCTGATGCTGGTCCTGCTGCTCCTGAAGAAAAACCAGCTCCTTCCCCTCCAAAGGAAGAGAAGGTCGAGAAACCAACCAGTGCTCCTGAAGCCAAGAGTTCCAAGCCAAGCTCGGCTCCTTCAGAAGATCGTACTTTTGCCAGTCCTCTTGCAAGAAAGTTGGCGGAAGATAATAGTGTTAGTTCCAAAAAAAAGTTACTAGTAAAGCTCTAGTGTTTGATCCCCATGCTCCTAACTTTTTGTCCTACTTTTCCTTCAAAAACATTAGGTACCTCTCTCAAGCATCAAAGGCACAGGTCCTGAAGGACGGATAGTGAAGGCTGATGTCGAAGATTTCTTAGGTATCATAACGCCTTGGCTATGCCCTTTCCTTACATTTTTCCCCAGTCTTTCTTGCTTCTCTTTATCGAACTTACGTTATCCATGTGTCCTAATGCATCTTCCTATGGGACAGCTTCAGGTGGTAAAGAAACTACTGCCAAGCCTTCCAAGCGCACGGATTCAAAGGTTCCAGATCTGGAATATGTTGACATCCCTCACACTCAGATACGAAAGGCAAATACCTATACAACCTTATATCTTGATTGCTTGTGGTATTTCTAGGTTACCTTGACCCACGATCTCTCTGTTTTGAGCACTATAAGCCAAAAATTCCAAAATTTGTTAACTATATGAATTTGACAGGTCACAGCCTCACGTTTGGCATTCTCAAAGCAAACTATTCCTCACTACTACCTGACAGTGGATACATGTGTGGACAAAATGATGGGGTAAGTATTAAGTTTTCAGATTATGTATTTTGATTCGGTCCATGGGTGCTAAACATAGCTAGTTTTATATGCAGTCTTAGGAGTCAACTCAATTCATATCAAGAGATTTCTGGTGGGAAACGGATATCTGTAAATGATCTTGTTATTAAGGTGCATCATACTTCCTTTCTTGCAAGCGTAATTAAATATCCTTCTCTGTTATCCATTATGAAACCTTTTCTTATTCGAATTGCAGGCTGCTGCATTGGCTCTTCGAAAAGTTCCTCAGTGCAACAGTTCATGGACAGACGAATATATCCGCCAGTAAGTACATATCCTGCTTCAGAGGTTCATAACAACTTTGCAAATCATCTAGTTTCGTGGTTCTTATTTTACTCTATGTACAGATTTAAAAATGTGAACATCAACGTCGCTGTACAAACAGAAAATGGGCTTTACGTTCCTGTGGTCAAGGTGAGAGAGCTCTCGATATACAGTTATAAACATTCCTCGGCAGACTTGAGATTTCAGAAAAAAACTCAGTTTATCAAATTGATTTTTTGCAGGACGCCGACAAGAAAGGACTGTCCACAATTGGAGAAGAGGTTCGATTCTTGGCCCAGAAAGCAAAAGAAAACAGCTTGAAGCCGGAAGATTATGAGGTTAGATTAAATTTTGGTCACTGCTCACTAATAATGCTGCTCTGTAAGCGAATCAACTCAAAACTGTTTCTTGTGACAGGGAGGAACATTCACAGTCTCCAACTTGGGAGGACCTTTTGGCATTAAACAGTTTTGTGCAGTCATCAATCCACCTCAAGCTGCCATTCTAGCAATAGGATCCGGTAAGCCCGTAGCACACTCATCCACTTTATCCATTGAAGTTTCTTCCCCATAGCTTATTATATTGTTGTGTGTGAATCTCAAAACAGCCGAAAAAAGAGTTGTTCCCGGTACTGGTCCGGACCAATACAACGTTGCTTCGTACATGTCTGTAACACTAAGCTGTGACCACCGCGTAATAGATGGTAACAGAATCCGCCTCCCATTCCCTATTGTATTATCAGTAATCATTTCATCGAAAACATATAACAAGTAATCTTCCTGTGCAGGCGCTATTGGAGCCGAGTGGCTGAAAGCTTTTAAGGGCTACATCGAGACCCCAGAATCTATGTTGCTCTAAAATCCAGACGCACACATACACACACACACATCAAAGCTTAATTCATAAGAGTCTGACATCAAATCTCTCTGGCTCAACATTTTCTACGAGATTTGTTCCCTTTAGCACTGAGGCCTTAGTTGCGTGTTTTGCTATTCATTACATTGAGTTGTCAGATTTTTCCCCAAAATAAGATCAGGAAAACCAACAATTTTACTGTTCACTGGATTTCGGGCTTAATGCTTTATGGGGTTGAAATTATTAAAACCCATACTACCTGTTTTGTTAATAAAGTACCAAGTTCAATATCATGGAAGATGGTTTACTTGCTAATATGCGAAAACATAATTAAACCCAAGGAAAAATATGTCTATAATACCAGCATAAGTAAAAATAAAAACAGTACAGATCTTCTCCAAGATCGTCATCACTTTTGTGACTTCCTCCTCCGCCTGATCTGCGGGAAACTGAGAGGGGTCGGTAAGGTCGCAACCCTATTTGTCTTTTCCGTCGATATTTTGCAGCCAAGGTTCTCAAAATGTGTCCTCAGCGCAACTGTGCTCACCCTCAGATCTTTAGCTATGTCTTCTGGATCGGTCTTGAAACCATCAACGTGAAGGGATAGTACAAGAACATAGCTTGTCAGAAGGTTGGACTTGTCAACAGATATCCTGTCTGATTCAGGATCCTTGAACATGCTAATAAGTTTCCGATGGATGATATCTGGAATCCTATGGTTTTTAGCGGATTCAAAATTCATTGAGCTTCTGTCCTTGAACTTAATTAGATGGGTGAGAAATGTTAAAGCACCACAAACCCTCTGCTTTTCGGCATCGTCCTGCATATCAAACAGCAAAATCAACAAATATGCATAAAGAATCTGAGCTGTAGATGAAACTGTGACTATCTAAGAGTTCAGAATCTTTGTTAACAGCAGAGCCAACATGATAGTTCCGCATGTTAGACCACGTATATGCACATACTACCAATAAAAGAATCAAAAAGTTACCTTGATATCTCGCAACTTGTACAATCTGTTGCGGACAAAAAAAGGGTAAGTGTCAGGTGCTGCTTCAGTTCCTTGTTGCAGAAGCCGGTATATATCTCCAAGGAAGTTCCATTCTCCCTTTTCAATGATTTTGTCCATAGGATAAGCTTCCCTTGGAGAAGTTGCAGAAGCATCATAAGGAGGAATGTTGCGTGCAACAGTAGAACTGGTGCCTTCAAGAGCCCCCGTATTAACATCAAGTTCATTAAGTTTCCCGTCAAGGAACTTCTGGGTCTCGGCATCATCTCCCAGATTTAAGTTACGCTTCTTCTTCTCCTGCATAAAGACACACACATTCTCATCTAGTCATAATTGCATCCCATATAGGTACTAGTGAGAAGCAAGCAATGGATTTTAAACTAATGCTACGATTATTACAGCAGCTTATATTAGCAATGATACCAATAAGACTGATAGATTTAGAAAACAAAAGATGGCATACCCGAGAAACAACTTTCTTCGTACTATACTTCTGGTTAGTTTTGCTTAGTCGATCTCTTATGCTAAGTTCTGCTTCTGAAGCTTCTTCCTCATTTGCTTCTTCAGTTTTAATTCTTGGCTCCAATCTGATTATCTGCAAGTTAAATAAAACCCAAAACTTTAACTCTCAAAAAAATCATTCCTTTTTCTAATTCACAATCCCACTAAACTCAAACCAATTTCTCAAAAACCTCATCAAAAGAAACGATTTTTTTCAAACCTTATTGTGAGCAACCGGAAAAATCCTGATCGTCTTCTTCTCTCTATTAACGACACCCAATGCATAACCAGTAGTCTGCATAGACGCTTGCTCGCCAGTGTAATTCGTGCCAACGAACTCCACATTCGCACCAGGAGGGCTTACCACAACCTGAAGCCTCTTCTTCGTCTCATCCTTATGCTTGTAAACAGTAACTTTTGGAGTTTCATGAACTTTCTCTCCCGTTTCTGGATCCACCTCACAAGGATCGTAGCTTGTAGAGAAATAAGCGACGATAGGAGAGATTCTATCGGGTCTCTCTCGGATTTGTTTCACCTTGAATGTGATTTTCTTGTCTCTGTTTTGATCCTCTGTTTCTGTTGCAATCTCCTTCCCTTTCCTTTGCTTCTTCTCTAGAGGTTCTGGTGTGTTGAATTCCTCCTCATCTTCCTCGTTAAGATGGTCAATCTTGTCTTCGCCTCTCATGGTTGTTAAAGCTTTCGATTTTCACAGTCGATCGAAGAAGCTGCAAACAATGTAGAAGAAGAGACTGACTAAATGCTAAAACCCTAATTTCGGCGACTTTGTTCAGGGAAATTTGCAAAACGGGCCCTTGTATTTCTCCAAGTTGATAAAAAAGATCTTTACATAGTTTTTTGTTTTTTTTATCCCTAAACTTTTGATACGTTCTAAAAGGACCCCCAACGTGATAACGACGTCTACGCGCGTCTGAGAGAAAACAACGCGTTAGTTTCATCAGAAACAAATAAAAACGACACGCTGTTTGTGAATTTTGTGAGGATTTATCATATCAAAAAACAACAAAACTATCTCGGAACTCTGAGACCTCAATTTTTGTGTTTAATCGAACTTAAACTTATATATATTGATAAAGAATTAACACGTTGATCACAACAATACAATATAGTTCAGCTATCTAATGTGGAATAAGATTTATACTTGATATTAGAACAAACAAGTCTCATTCTTTCTTTCCTATATAATCTCTCACACGAACAAAGAAGTTACATATAGAAAATTTTATAACTCCTTGTAAAACATTCATCGCTACGAATAATGGAAGTTCATCCATACACAAAATCATCAAAGTGGTTCGCAAAGTTCTTTACCCCTCAAAGTGATTGGTTACAAATAACGAGAGGGAATCTGATGGTTATGGCGACAGTTATAGCTCGTATGAGTTTTCAAGCTATGGCCGGTGGCGTATGGTAAAGTGACAACAGTCATTCTTTAGAAAATCAAACCGGAGTTCGGGTTTGTAAAGTGAAAGTGGTAACTGACGTATATTGGGTTACGAGATTTGCGAGCGTGTAGCCTATCTTAGTACAGTGTCATTCTCTGCTTCGATGAGTCTCATTCTTCTCATCATCAGCGGTTTACGACTAGGATACCAACCAATCAACCATGTACAGTACAAAATCATATAATATGACTACATAAAGTAAAGTTTTCTCTAAACCCATACTCTAAAAAGTTGACACTTTTGATATTTATTATTTTTAAAACTAAATTTTATAATTATTTGGTTTTGTTAATTTCAACTATAATAAACAAATCAAACTTAGATACACTATTATTCATCTTTTATAGATTCATATTAAAAATATATATAAGTGATATTATTCCAGCATTTTATTTTAAAGATTAAACTAAAATAATTTAAAATTCATATATTGTAAAACGTTATAATTTAAATTCAGATATTATTTTAATTTTATTTTTAAACATAATAAAAACCCGAAAAGTCAAATATTTAAAATGCATGATATCATTATCATAGCAATATATTAGATTTATTGCTAAAATGGTAACAAATCTAAGACGGTTTAACAAATATATGACAAGTTCACATTCTTATATATATTTTCAATATGAAAAAAAAAATTAAAATCTATGTAAAATATAAGCAAAATATTTTGATGTATACAAAAAAAATTATATAATACTAACATGTTAGTTTATGTTATTTTTTCAAAATAAAATAGTGATTATGTAACCCAAACAACACATGAGCTACCTTCTCAGTGCCGTGCTTACTTACTAAGCCACATCTTTAATTATATTTTTTTAGGCCACATTTGACAAATACCTTTTATAGGTTTATTCAGTTAATTTTAATGTTTAGGTGATTTTTTTACTATAAATTTGAACTTTATTATCATTATTGTTTATCTTTTCGATCGTCATCATCTATTATAATTCTTAGTATTTGATTCAAAAACTTTATAAATTTTTATTTTAACACAAATTTTAAATGATATACAGTTAGTTAAGTTTTCTAAAATTTCACCTAGTTTAATATATAATAACTTGGCATGAAGCCTGGAATTTTATAGTAACTTTTGTGTTTGACAAGGTATTACTGAAACAGTGAAAAGTGAGAACTAAGGTTCAGGTGTTGACTTTGGGTTAGTTTGCCCAATGGTTGACTTAAACTACTTAACAAAACAGATTGGTATAAAATACTAACTCGATCGTTTTTTTACTGGACTTACTGACTTCAGGTGAAAAATAATCGATCTCATATATCATATGAGGTTTTTGTTATACACTCGGAATAATTAGTGAAATTTTGTTTGGTCTCAAAATACAGTTGATATAGTTATTATTTATATAGGAGCCGGTTTATAATATGGACCCTCATAACATTTACGGCGGCAGCGGTAATTTGTGTATCGGCAGTGTTCTTTTTCGCAATTGTATTGGTGCAATCCGACGATCAAATAATTTTATATATGCTTCTGATTTATTTATTATTATTATGGGTTGCGTTTCCGGTTTTAGTACTCCTAATCCAACTTGTTAGACTGATTTTTTTTTTTTTTTGGCAAACACTTGTTAGACTGATATGTTGCATTATTTGTACCATATGTCGTCGTATTTGCTAACGTCTACGACGATCCCCTCCACGATTGGTGCCACTAGCTCCATCCATCTCGGTCAATTGACGAAGAGTAGGAACTATGAACATGTGGCTCAAACTCACGTATGAAAGGAAAATGTGTCAGCAATGTTACAACTATAATATGTCTCTTATTGTCATTTTATAATGTTTAATATGGAGGGTTTTGTAATTCTTCATCGAAATTAAATTATGTTATAGAAATAATTAAGACGTTGATCAGTACAATACAATAGTTGAGCAATCTAATGTGGAAGATTCATACAATTCAGTATATAATTTATTATGTACCAACTAGGTCTGGGCACTAATATCCGTTACCCGTATTCGACCTGTTACTCGGCTTATACCTGTCCTGAAAAAGGGTACTCGCAGCTTTAAGATCGAGTAAAGGGTATTATAATTATATTACCCGTCTTGTTACTCGTTCTTTTACCCGTTTTGTTACCCGACCCGTAAATACCTGTTAATATTTTGTATTATTATTATTTATTATTAATTTATAGAGTTAAAAGTTAAAACTTAAGTTCAACTTAGCCCAACTGAATTAATATATTATTTTTATTTTCAAAGTTTATAATTTTATAATTTTTGGAACTATATGTTACATAAATTTATGAATTTTTCCTTTTCCGGATTTCAGAATATGAAATTATTATTGCGACTGTTGACATTTTTTGTATTGGGTACTCGTTTTCCCGGGTAGTAATAAAGGGTCAGATATTTAAAGGGTCAACTATTTTTTACCGGGTACTCGTTTTTCCGAGTACCCATTATTTAAGAGCATCTCCAATGATACTCTATTTTTGCCTCTATAATAGAGGAATTCTATAATAGAAGTGAGTTTTACTTCAATGGTCCTCTATTTTTATCTCTAAAATAGATATTGCTATTTTTCCTCTATTTATAGAGGAACCCTATTTTTTTACAAAGGTTTCTCTATAAATAGAGGAATCCCTATTTTAGAAGTGAGAATAGAAGACCATTGGAGTAAAACTCACTTCTATTATAGAGTTCCTTTATTATAGAGGAAAAAATAGGGAAAACTATTGGAGATGGTCTAAGGGTCGAGTATGAGTAATTTTCTTTTGTTATCCGTTAGGATCGGGTCGAATAAAGGGTCTGAAAAAATTCAAGGATACCCGTCCCGTGCCGAGCACTAGTACCAACTACCAAACCAAAAAATCTATGCCGGAACATGTGAAAATTATGATGTAAATACACCAAATTCATGATTAGATTTTTAGTTAAATATTTCTGACTCATTTTTGACTGTCGATCACAGTCTGTAAGCAATTATTTTTTGGTTAGTGGTTCTTTAACATTTAATCTTTTCTTCTCTTTTCAATTTGATAACATATATATATCTTCTCGGCTAGCTACATGTTATTAGAGAATTACTGAATTAATAATTAATAATTAATAAATAAAAACTAAGACATGCTATTTTGTTTTGTTTTGTTACCTCACTCAGATACATATATTTTAACCTGAGTTATCCAACATATTCTATATGGTTAACATATGGATTTAAAATATATATATATATATATATATATATAAATAAAATCGTGGTGTGATATATATATACGAGCATGGTTTTCTTATGCGACACTTTTATAATAGTTAAACTTAAAAGGGCCTTGTGGGTATTTTTTTATCTACTAGCGACTATTTCAACCACTGTATTACATTGGTCGTAGACTCGTAGTTGACTACATGAAGTTAAATTTATATTTGGTATCAGAGCAACCACCAAATCATTACATTATGTTGGTAGGAGATTATTATCTATTTTATAGTGGAAAAATTGTATCACGTAATTATTTTCACTGTCCAACATTAACGACTGATCTACTTTTGATTTGCTGAATGCTAATGCACTTTGCAGCGAGTGTTCCATCTTCATCTACTATATATATCTCCAACATTTTATTTGGCAAGTTCATTCATTAGACACATCACACATGTAGATGTAGGTACTATGAAAAACAAAGACCGTTGAAAGAATAGAAAAAGAAAAAAGAAGCTTCCAGTGTCAAATTTTGATGTTGTGTAATTCCAAACCTAAAAAACTCGAACTCTATATATAAAATATCAAAATAAACGACGACTATCTATGTTGCTGTGTTGACTTGCTGATGTAGTTCTCAAATAATATATTTTCTATAGCTGTAATCAACATACGAATAGTATCAAACTAGACTTTTAGCTGATGAAACCAGAAATTTCTAACCCCCTTCCTTAAAGCAAGAGTCTCATTCTCTTTTTTCCTATATAATCACAGACGACAATCAAAGAAATTACACATATAGCTTGCTAAAACTCTTAAAACTAATAACACTTATCGCTTTGAATAACAGTGGATTTTAAAGTAGATTTTTAAATTATCAGTTCAATAACAAGGGATTTTAATGGATTTTAAAGTAGAATTTTAAATCATCAGTTCAATAACAGTGGATTTCAGAAGATATTTTAAAATACATGATTGAATAACATAGGATTTATAACTCTTACAAAAATTACTTAAAATGTCAAGTTGAATACACCTCCCCTAATCTTTTCTTATCTTTTCAATTTGATAACATATATATATATATATTCTCGGCTAGCTACATGTTATTAGAGAATTACTGAATTAATAATTAATAATTAATAAATAAAAACTAATACATGCTATTTTGTTTTGTTTTGTTACCCACCTCACTCAGATACATATTTTTTAAGCTGAGTTATCCAACATATTCTATATGGTTAACATATGGATTTAAAATATATATATATATATAAGTAAAATCGTGGTGTGATATATATATATACGAGCATGGTTTTCTTATGCGACACTTTTATAATAGTTAAACTTAAAAGGGCCTTGTGGGTATTTTTTTATCTACTAGCGACTATTTCAACCACTAGATTACATTGGTCGTAGACTCGTAGTTGACTACATGAAGTTAAATTTATATTTGGTATCAGAGCAACCACCAAATCATTACATTATGTTGGTAGGAGATTATTATCTATTTTATGGAAAAATTGTATCACGTAATTATTTTCACTGTCCAACATTAACGACTGATCTACTTTTGATTTGCTGAATGCTAATACACTTTGCAGCGAGTGTTCCATCTTCATCTACTATATATATCTCCAACATTTTATTTGGCAAGTTCATTCATTAGACACATCACACATGTAGATGTAGGTACTATGAAAAACAAAGACCGTTGAAAGAATAGAAAAAGAAAAAAGAAGCTTCCAATGTCAAATTTTGATGTTGTGTAATTCCAAACCTAAAAATCTCGAACTCTATATATAAAATATCAAAATAAACGACGACTATGTATGTTGCTGTGTTGACTTGCTGATGTAGTTCTCAAATAATATCTTTTCTATAGCTGTAATCAACATACGAATAGTATCAAACTAGACTTTTAGCTGATGAAACCAGAAATTTCTAACCCCCTTCCTTAAAGCAAGAGTCTCATTCTTTTTTTTTTCCTATATAATCACAGACAACAATCAAAGAAATTACACATATAACTTGCTAAAACTCTTAAAAATAATAACACTCATCGCTTTGAATCATGGAAGCCAACGGTCAAGAAGAATCAACATCAGAGTGGTTCGCAAAGTACTTAAACCGCCAAAGTGATTGGTTACAAAAAACCAGAGGAAATCTGATGGTTACGGCGACGGTTATAGCTGGTATGAGTTTTCAAGTTATGGTTAGTCCTCCCGGTGGCGTATGGCAAAGTGACAATTGTTCTTTCGGAAATCAAACCGGAGCTCCGGTTTGTAAAGGGAAAGCGGGGACTGCCGTATTGGAGTACGAGAGTTCCAAACGTCAAGCTTATCTTGGGATGATTATTAGTAGTACAGTGTCTTTTTCTGCCTCGATGAGTCTCATTCTCCTCGTCATCAGCGGTTTACGACTAAGGTACCAAGTACCAACCAATAAATAAATTAGATGTGCAACTTAGTTATCTAACATATAATAACTTGTTGGAAATATTATTTTGTCTGAAAATTTAATGTAACTTTTGTGCTTGACAAGGTATTACTGAAAAGTGAGAAGTAAAATTAGTCATGTACATTGACATTAAGGTGTTGACTTTGGTCTAATGTGTCCAATGGTTGACTAAACTAATTCAACAAAACCGATTGGTAAATCAGAAAATACTAACTCGATCGTTGTTTGGTTGGACCATAAAAGTATGAAAAAATACTCGATTTCATATATAATTGTTTTTTCTTTTTTCTTTTGGTTAAATCATATATAATTGTTATCTTAATTATGAGGTTTTTGTACAGTCGGTGGTGAGAACTGTTCTTGAGATCAATTAAAATATTAAGATACAGTTATCTGATGATATAGTTAATTTATATAGGAACCGATGGATAATGGCGAGCCTCGTAACATTTATGGTGGCGGCGATTCTTTGTATATCGGCAGCGTTCTTTTTCGCCGTGGCATTGGTTCAATCCGACGATCAAATCATTCGTTATATACTAATGATATATGTTGGATTTTGGGTAGTGTTTCCTGTGTTGATACTTGTAATCCAACTTGTTCGATTGATACGTTGGCTTATTTGTTTCATATGTTGTTGTTGTTGCCAACGTCGACGACGATCCCCTCGACGATAGCTGCCACTAGCTCCATCTCCGGCCCATTAATGAAGAGTATAGGAACTATGAACCTGTAGCTCAAACTCACGTATGAAATGAAAATGGTGTCAGTATGTACTATTGTGAATTTGTGATCACTATAATATGTCTCCTATTGTCATTTTCGATAGGTTTATGTTTATGGGTTTGTATTGTTTAGTAAATCCTTATAATTAATAATTGTCTGTGCTAATTGCATGACATTAGTACCTTATGAATCGTGATTAGTCTACTTTTGGTCGTCATTATTATTACCATGTTCTTATCCTATATTCATTTTATTCTTTCACGTATAGTTTCGCTTACAAAATAAAATAAAATGATCAACTCGTTATGGGAAAGATTAATATCCGAAAGGACCGGGACAAAAATAATAATTAAGTTTTGAGCATATAAACTATAAGGTTATAGCCATGTTTAATGTGATTGGATGGTTCAGAAATCAGAAGTATATTACAATTCGTTTATGTAAAATAAATAATATGATTCGTAAATAACTCTCGAGGCCTTAAAATATAGTTATGGTACAGTATTTACATGTGATAAAACTGAAAATATATCTATTATATAAAGTTACCTTTTCCTCTTTTCTTGTGCAGTCACGTCATCAATTCTCTCTGTTTAATAAACCCAAATTTTCACCATAGCCCATATTCCTTTAGATTTGTTTCTTATATCTTTGAAAGCCCAGTTTATTTTTTCTTTCAGGGCCCAATATATTATTATTCGATGTATAGTATGCTCTGCAAATAAAACCTTTTTCACGAAGGTCAATGCCATCGTCCGCCTTGTGCGACCTCAACTGCCCCGCCTCTTCAGCGTTTTCCTTTGAAACTGTAATTCCAGTCTTGCATGTCAATCGTTTCATTTTCTTTTGAAACTGTAATTACATTCTTTCAATGTTCTCTCTTTCAATTGAAGTCCCACTATTCTTTCAAATCTCTTTCTTTTACTATTTCTTTTTTTCTTTCTAAGTTTTTAGTTTTAGTGTCGGGAAAAAACAAACCCTTTGTTACGGTCATGGCGGTGATGAACGGCTGTAGATCGGCGAAGCGACCGAGGAGTTGCAACAGAATCTCTGCCGATCTCTACGATTTCTCTACTTTCCCCTCCGATCACACCAACGGCAGCGATTCCACCACCACCTTGCGGCCGTTCCGTGACCTTGTGAACTATCCTCGCTACCCACGCATGTGTCACTTTCCCTCCTCTACGCTCTCCTCGAGCTTGATGACGTGGCGGATCATGCTCAGGCCTGGGGATTCGCCGGACGGTGCTTCAGATCTCTCTTCTAGGGTCGTCTCTCTCGACGTTGTAGAGGAGGATGTCACGAGATCCTCTAGATCTGTCTACTGTGACCACTGTCGAGTCGTTGGTAAGTCCACGTCCTTCCAGATTCCTCAGATCTCTTTTCAAAATAAAGTTTTTTACCTGTTATCATGGTGTGTGCATGCATTAGATTGAAAGCAAATACTGAGCTAAACTTCTTTGTTTTTTCAAGGTTGGAGTAGTCATCCAGTGTGCAGAAAGAGGTATCACTTCATCATAAGGTCTCGAGGAGACACTAAGGCTTGCTCGAGGTGTGGTAATACTCAGAATTTCTCTGAAGGCAGCAATTGTAAGTGGTGCAGCTTGGCTCTGGATATTGAAGACTGGGTTTAGTCTCAGCTTGAAGACAACACTCACCTCCTTCACGGTGTCATCCATTCCAACGGCTTTGCTCATCTCTTGTCTCTCAACGGGAGGGAAGGTGGCTCTGTTTTTTTTGACTGGTCGTTTCATTATGGACTTTTGGGATAGGCTTACATAGATAAAAAAAAAAAAAAAAAATTGATGCATGATCTTTATTAGACCTTGTAGTAGAGTGGATTAGGGAGCTTAAAAGTCCTTCTCCCATGGATGTCCTTAGCCAAATCAGTCCATTGGTCTCCAATATTCCCAATGATAGTGTGGCCATTCCTCTCCATATTCTTCCTCTCCTCTGACTTGAAGTTCGCTATCTCTTTGCTCGAGCCTGTTGGCGTACGTTTCCCCACATATACATATATCGATGTAAACTTATATTATATATATTTAAGTACTATATATATGATTAAAGTTACTTTAAATATTCTTACTTGAAAAAGACATGCCTCCAATAGGGGAAGCCAGCAGCTTTGAGACTCTTTAGAGTGACTTTCTCCAAATCTTGGAATCGTTCAGTGAGTAAGACGGGCTAATCTCGAGTTCAAGGATGTTTTGGTAAAGATGCAAGGTCTCTGGCAGGACAGGAGCTTCTCCGGCCTCCAACCACTTCCTGAACTTCTCCGGTTCATGCTTCTCTGTTCTAAGAAACCAAATGAACAAAACGTATTGCTCTACTATATGTTGACATCTAAGTATTATTAGAATATATGGACATGATGAGTACTACTACAAGAAGTTTAACTAAAACAGTCTATGCATGGTTGTGGTAGGACTAATTATAGTAATATGTATATACTCGTATCCATATTTGGCGTAAAAGGGAACATTAGAGAGGAGGGTCTCGTCTAAGTCAAAGATCCAAACATTGTAGGTGTCATTCTTTAGGACAAGGCCTTTAGCGTAGAAATAAACCTCTTTGCACACCGTTTTAGAGTCGTGACGGTACTGTTGGGAAGTTGTCAAGTAGTCTTCAACATAGTCTTTGCAATTTGCGGGCACCGTATTGAATTTTATGATGTTAGAGGTCTCAACACCAAGGTGCCAGCTTCTGCAATTGGGGTAGCTGATGGAGAGTCGTTGTTCCTCTAAGAACTCGGCTTCATTCTCAACGATGTTTGTTGATGTGAGGAGCTCGATGAGTCTAGGAACGGGTCCTGAAGGCCGGTTGTGGAAGACTGTAGCGGCCAAGAACAAGAGAAGTGAGAGTAAGAATATTTTTATTTTGATTTTTTTGTATGGTTATTTTTTTAATTTATAATATTTATCTGTGGCATATACAAAGGTTGGTATTTATAACAGTGTGAGGTTTGTTTTGCGTTATGGTTATTACTTATGATGATACGGTTTGCCATATGGGGAGATAAGTTTACGTGTCTAGCTTCGTGTGATGAAAATTAAATGATTGCTTATCCCATTACTATTAAGAGAATAAATGAGATTTTTTCACTTGCACCACTCGATTTTGGAGCATGTTTTTGATCGCGAATCTTTTTTTTTTTGGGCAAACAGTAGATGTTTGTAGAAGAGCTGATTTGTTATTATCAGAGACTATGACACTAATCATTTTCTAGAAGAGATCATTTGTTATTAAATCATGCTTGTGGAAATAACAAAATAATGAGCAGACATAAAGAACGTCAGATATGCATAGACCATTAGTTCAAGGGAAAGATGCAGAAAAACGTTCAACATTAAGTTCACAGTAGAAGTCATCTTCTGATCTTATTATTTAGTTCTACAAATATGTTCGTAAGATACAACTTCTCTTGCTGCGCCGGTGGAACAATTAAAGTGAAGATAGATTTAATTAAAAACCCGAGTCAATAATAGCAGTAGACTTTACTCCTACTCCGAACTTTACTTGGAACAAAATCGAGTTGACAAAGTCACTCGCAGTGACACCGATGTTGGAGTAATATGGTCCGTCGCCAAAAAAAATCGAGACTTCAAAAAAATTCCAATAACTTCTGATAATTAACTAAAGAATCCAGATCGGTATCTAACTACTGATTTCGGCAAAAATTGGCAAAAGCAAATGATTTGCATTTCAACAATTCTATGAATCTTTTACTTGTTTGTAAACCATTGTTGGGTTCTTCTCAAAAAGCAACTCAAACAATTCCAAAGCTCAAAGTCTACTCTACATCGGAGAAATGGCTTATCTGCTAACCGTTCACGAGACCGGATATCTGCAAAACGGACCAGAGCCATTTACAAATCAATAAACAAACCACAAAAGCCCCAAAAAATAAACTGGATTTTAAGGCCTACAGAAAACAAGGTCCAACCGCTTAAAAAAAAAAAACCACATAGCGAACACAAAAAATTAACAACTGTTACTTTGATACATTTTACAAATAAACCCAACTACCTAACCAATCCAAACTCACAATTATTGAGAAAATAATTTAAATGATATCCTACAACCACATAATTTAAAACCAAATAACAATATAACCACAAAATAACAACTAATTTTCATCAACCAGAACTACGGACATAATCAACCATAATTACTCCAATAAAAACTATACTTCTAATTCTATATTTTAAAAAAACAAAACTAATAAACAACATGGTTTACCTTTATTACATATGAAAATAGAAGTAAAATAATACTAACACATAAACCATAAGAGAAAAAAAAAATTAAAAAATACATACAACTTAAGCAGACCCAAAATTTTATAAACACATTACCAAAAAAAAAATACCAAAACAACACAAAAAAAAAACCTACAATATAACTCTCGCGCGTAGCGCGGGTCAATAACTAGTATATATATAAAAAGGGGAAAAGTGAGTCAAAGGGAGGTAGGTCTCTGCCCTATAATACCTACCTTTAGCCACCACCTCTCATCTCCTATTTATATCTGATATCACAATCTACATAGCAAGCCACCCATTTTTCATTTTAATGAATTTGTTTAAAACAAAACATAATAACAAAAGAAAGAGAGAAGAGAAAAGGAAGAAGAAAAGATGATGATGATCATGCATATGAATGACTAAAATGGAAACTTATGCTCTTAAACGGAAATATCCCTTAGTCCAAAGGTCTTTCCACCTTCTTCCTCCTACCTTATACACCATCATGCATGATCATCAGTTTGACCAACCACCAAATTAAACGTAACATGTGTACCAATACCATATTATATCTCCCAATTTATAGACATGCATATCATTTTTCCGAACCATTCTAGGATGATGGTTAGTTAATCATGCTAAGGTAACCATCGATATTTTATTTGGTTGATCTCACTAACTTTATAATTGTATATATCTTACATGACGGGATTCTTCCAGTTCATAAAACAAACAACAACAACAAAAAAAACTCAATGTTCAATTTTGTTCTGTAAACTTCTACCATTAACTCAAAATATGCATCAGATAATAATTGTCCATCCAAGAAAATAAGGTGATCTAGTCTACAAAAGGATTAGTTCATAATTCGTTCCAATGCAACAATTTTAAACCCTAAATTTAGAGGATCATATATATGTAAGAAATATAGTATGAAAGACTGCAATATGTATCGGACATATAAATGTGTAAGTAAAGAATAGTAGATAGTAGGTGTGTAAGGGGAGAAAGATCTAGGGGGCTTCAAAAAAAAGGAGAGAAAAGGACAGAGCATGTGAAAAGAGACAGAGAAACAAACAGAGGAGTGAACAGTCTTACTCCTTTTTTTTTTTTTTTCTTTCTCTGCACTTAATGAACCCAACCCTCTCTGTATATTTCTGATTCTTCACATGCCTTTTCTCTTCTTTCCTATATTCCTATACTTTTTTTTTTTTCAATTTTGTAGTGTCTGATTAAAAAGAAAATATTTAATAAAAAAACGACAAAATATCTAACATATATTTTTAAAAAAAGGACAAAAGTACTTTCACTTCACTTGCAACCAAACAAACCTAGTCCCCTTCTTTATCCAATGGTCTCTTCCCTGCTCTCTATTTCTCATCTAAACACCCTCTTCTTTATTCCTTATTTACCATTTTTGCCACCTTGTAAAAAAATAAAACCACATTTCCTATGTAAAAATGTGAAATTGTAAAAACTGTTTTTGTTTTCTATTGTCGTCAGAAACTGTAAAATCTATAATATTACTCTTTTTCAGGTCAGCAAAAAAGTTTGGTTTCTTCTTCTCGAGTCAGAGATTCGTGCAGTGTGTGTGCTACAAGAAGCTCATTCCGAATTCTTTTCATTAGATACTTACTTGTATTTATTTTTTATTTTTGCATCTATCTGTTTTTCCCCTGTCTTAGACAGTAATAACAACAACAGAGCTCACTCAATGTAATAAACAAAAAATGTAGAAACAAAAATAATGAGTTCAATAAAAATGCAATGGCACTCATTTTTAGGCCATGAAGTGTTGGGATACAGCTGAAATTAAAAAGTGCGTCAGCTCAAAGGAAGAAAAAAAAAAAAGATTCCCAAAATCAATGCACTCTTTTTATAAAAAAAAAAACATAAATAGTTATATATATATACTAGTTTGAAAATAAATTAATTAAAGAAATGGTTTTGATATGAAGAAAAGATTGAGAAGAGAGGAAAGAGTTTAGTCAGAGAGACAGGAGCATCAAGTGCTGCAGAAGAAGCAACAGGAACACTGGGCCTGAGTCTCTTCAGATTTGCCAGTCTTTATAGGACCACACTCTTCTACTTCATCCCCCTTACATACATTTTCTCTATTTTAACATTTACAATATTGGATATTTTAATGTTGTTTTGATTTTACACTACATGGCAAAACTCCTTAAAAGCTCTTGTCCTGATGTGATTTTTTTCTTTCTTCTTTTCCTCTCTTTAAATTTTGTGATAACTTTTTGATTTATTAACACATACTAGTATATAAACAATATAAATATCATATTTCGTTTTGATTAACATTCAACTAAAAAATAAACCTATCTACTAGAGTGTGGCTAATTTATATCTCTCCTAAATACAAAAATAGGGTATATATATAAAGAGAGAATGGTCTCGTGAAGAGGAAGAACCTAAGCTAGCTAGTGTTCATGCAATTTGCATCTGAGGAATATATGCTTTGATAGAGAGAGAGAGAGAGAGATCAAAAGGTGACAGAGAGGGTGGTCTTCTTTGTCTGTCTCTGTCCGAAACTCAGGAACCCTAGTCTCTGAATCCATCAAGAAAGCAAGCTCTTATCTTCTTTTGTGCTTTTGCTACATATATAAACCTTTCTTTGAGGGAAGCTAGCTAGAGAGAAGATAGAAAGAGAAAAGATGATGAGTCTAAGTGGAAGTAGTGGGAGAACAATAGAGAGGCCTCCATTTACACCTACACAATGGCAAGAACTCGAACACCAAGCCCTAATTTACAAGTACATGGTCTCTGGTGTTCCTGTCCCACCTGAACTCATCTTCTCCATTAGACGAAGCTTGGATTCTGCCTTGGTCTCTAGACTCCTCCCTCACCAATCCCGTAAGCTCTACACATCCTTTTTTTTTGTTTTTTTTTATTGATTTCATTCTTCTTTTTTTTGGCTTGCATAAAGTTTCAATATTTTGTTGATTCTTATGCCCAAAGTTTGCAGCTTTATGAGTTTTATACACTTTAGATTTCTGAGTTTCTGCTTAAAGTCTTCACCTTTTTCTTCTTCCAACGACCACTTTGGAAAACTCAGTTTTCCACAATATTTTATTCTGATGATTTTGGAACTTAAGGTCTTAATTAGGGTTTAACAGCGCTGTGACTAAGTTTAGGGTTTTGTTTAAATTGAATGATGCAGTTGGATGGGGATGTTACCAGATGGGATTTGGTAGGAAACCAGATCCAGAACCAGGAAGATGCAGAAGAACAGATGGCAAGAAGTGGAGATGCTCAAGAGAAGCTTACCCAGATTCAAAGTACTGTGAGAAACACATGCACAGAGGAAGGAACCGTGCCAGAAAATCTCTTGACCAGAATCAGACAACAACAACTCCTTTAACATCACCATCTCTCTCATTCCCCAACAACAACAGCCCAAGTCCCACCTTGTCTTCTTCTTCCTCATCTTCCTCTTCAACTACTTATTCTGCCTCTTCTTCTTCAATGGATGCTTACAGTAACAGTAACAGGTTTGGTGTTGGTGGAAGTAGCAGTAACGTCACTAGAGGTTACTTTAACAGCCATTCTCTTGATTATCCTTACCCTTCTACTTCACCTAAACAACAACCTCTTCATCATGCTTCTGCTTTGTCACTTCATCAAAACACTAATCCTACTTCTCAGTTCAATGTCTTAGCCTCTGCTACTGACCACAAAGACTTCAGGTTCTGTAATCTTATCTTTAATTTTCCTTTTTTCATGCTTAAATTAGGGTTGTTAATTCTTGAAAAGGAAGAAACTTCTATTTTTTATGTGTGGATTTTTTTTTTGTATTTACAATTTCAGGTATTTTCAAGGAATTGGGGAGAGAGTTGGAGTTGGAGAAAGAACGTTTTTTCCAGAAGCATCTAGAAGCTTTCAAGATTCTCCATACCATCACCAACAACCGTTAGCAACAACAGTGATGAATGACCCGTACCACCACTGTAGTACTACTACTGATCACAAGATTGATCATCATCACACATACTCATCCTCATCATCATCTCAACATCTTCAACATGATCATGAACAGGATCATCATCGTCATCATCGACAGCAACAGCAACAGTGTTTCGTTTTGGGCGCCGACATGTTCAACAAACCCACGAGAAGTAGTGTCCTTGCTAATTCATCAAGACAAGATCATCAAAGTCATCAAGAAGAAGAGGAGAAAGATTCATCGGAATCAAAGAAGTCTCTTCATCACTTCTTCGGTGAGGACTGGGCACAGAACAAGAGTTCAGATTCTTGGCTTGACCTTTCTTCCCACTCAAGACTCGACACTGGTAATTACAGCAAAAAAATATTCTAATCTACGCTAATAGTTAATAAGTAGAGTTTTAATTATTGATAATTCTAAATTAATGTATCTCAGGTAGCTGATTAAGGATGGCAGTATTCATTGATGGGTCTGCTGCACCAACACACACAACTTGGAAATGTTGAAGAGTCACATTTCACATCTATTTCCGTGGAACAATGAGACAGGACACTGTTAGCAGGAAACCTATATGTATACATTTATGTATCTTTCTCTTTTTCTATGTGTGTTAGGGTCCAACAAGAAAAGTGATCCGACAGATATGTCTGTGTGTGTTCTCTTGCTTTCTCAAGAAATCGTTTTATATATTAGTGTCCTGAAAGCAACAAAAGAAAACACGACTCTGTGCTATCTATATATATTGAGTTTGTTTCTTAGGGTGCAGGCATACCTCTTATATATGGTTCTATTTAACACATGAACCTAGTTTTTTTCTAGGCAATTACATGTTACGTATGTGTATTAAAATTGTAAAACGCTTATCTGAAGGAAGATTCTTGGGCTACGTTGAAATTTATCGTAATTGTGGTTGAAGCAAAGTATAAGCGTATCCGCAAATTAAAGATGTTTTTACACTTCAAAAGTTTTTAGAATCGATTACTATTTGAACTATGGGACTATCCTCAACTATATGAAATGACGTTCCGTGGACCCAAGTCTTGAAACACGCATTTACAGAACGAGAGAATGGTCAAAACTCAACATAATTTGGCAACAAATTCAACTTATTATCATATGTAGAACATAAGAAATTTTGTCGCTTATAGGAAAACAAACAAATCATACACAACTTTTGGGTATGCTTCCTTGCATGCATGTGCTTCTTTGGCAAAAGGGAAAAAAGTAAGAGAGTTAACAGACAAACATCATGACTCTTGATCCATTAAGTTTATTAATCTCTTACGTGCGTATGATTACTTGGAATCATTACCAACACTAATATTATAATTTAAGTATTATCATAAATGTATTTTGAGAATTAAAAAAAAGAAACATGTTGCCAACGAAAGATTCTATTAGCGGAATCAGGTCCAGATTAAAACCAGCTCATCTTTTTGGTCTCATACCAAACAAAAACGCGTCTTAAACACTTTCAGAATAGGGAACAAGATAAAAAAAATACCATTCTTCTTCCATGTGAAACTATCCTTATGAGAGAGGTTTGCATAAACCAAAATATAAGTTCTAAGTTCTAACCAAAGTAGACCATACATCCAGAGAAGCCAGTTATCATCAAATCCCCATCGTCATAAAATGTGCACTTGTTCACATAAGAAGATACATACAGATCTAAATAACCAAATTTTCACAGATAAAAACATGAACGATCCTAACATTTTCTGATTCCAAGAGCTATCAGACACGAACGACTCGACATTTTCTGATTCCTAGAGGCAATAAAAACAGGAAGGATTTGACATTTTCTGATTCCAAGAGCTATCAACTACAGTCTAAGCAGTTCCTATCTCAATATGGAGTTGATCTCCCTAGGAGAACTGACAAAAGAATCTATAGCCTAAGGAAAGCATAACATAGAGAAAGAATCTTGATCTTCCAATCTTTTCACTGCCTTGATTCTCACTATACTAACATAGTAACATCACACAAACAAACCGAGATAAACCGCAGAATATGCAGATAAACAGGGGAATTGTGTACAACCCTGAATCCCATCAAGAGAACGTAACAAGAATAATAATACTCAACCAACAACAGAAACATATTTGCCAACTCACAAAATGAAATTAGATAATCGGTTTTCATCTCACAGAATCCCTAAAGAACAAATTTTACATGACTTGAGCCATTGTTTCTCTTTTTCTTTTCCAAACCTCTCTGTTCACTCTCTCTAGTTAGCATCATCGTTAGGCAATGTAAAACGAAAAACTACACGACCTTTTTAAAAAGAACCAAAAAAAAAAAAATCAAAAGACTGAAAATATTGAATACAAAAGAAGAAGGAAGGAAATATGTCAAATCCAGAAATTTACCCAAATTTACAGAGGAAAAGGGCTGATCAAATTGAGTTCCTTTTTTGTTTGTTTGTTTTGATGCTTTTCTCCTCGTCTCACAAAAGTATGATGAAATCTCAGTAAGATTATCTCTGGTCTCCACAAAAAAAAGATCAATAAGTATGTGTCATCCGTAGAAGCTGCTTTCTCTTGAAAAGCAAGAAGGCAACAACGCAAATCTGCAACATTGCTGCAAACCCAGCGAATACTAGACCCACTGTTTTCCCTGTGTTCAATCCACTCTTCTCTGTTCGCTTGAAGACACGAGAAGGAGGAGGCGGTGGAGGAGGAGGAGATGGCGGCCGTAACCTCCGTGGTTGGTGGTTTCTGCTATTAGATTGCGGAGGAGGATGATGATGATGATGATGATGAGAGTGTTTTGGAATCGGCGGCGGTGGAAATGGAGCAGGCGGTGGAGGAGGAGACGGTGGAGATGATGATGATGATGATAATGGTGGCGGCGGAGAATCAGGAGGAGACATAATAACTCCAGCGTTGGATTGAGAAGGAGGAGGAGGAGGAGGCGTGTTGACCTGAGGCGGAGTCAGCGGAGATTGAAGCAATTGAGGCGGCGGCGGTGGTGATGAATTGGGAAGCGGAGGAGGTGGGGATTGAAATTGAGGTTGTTGAGATTGGACAAGAAGGAGGAAGCTGAGAAACATACCGAGAAGAAGTAAAACATTCAAGGATGATGAATATACGAAATTCAAAAAACCCATTAATATCATCATCTCATCACCCAGATTGATTGAATTCAAACTCGGATCCACCCAGAGATGATTTTAACACCCAAAACAAATAAAAAAAAAACCCGGCTCCTCCGCGTCAGCGCATAGTTGAAAGATCTGGTCAACCCCCAAAGATTTGATTGAGGAAGAGAGATTTGATTGGAGGAGGTCTCCGTTCTTCCTCTCCCTCTCTATTTTCCCAGAGAGAATGAGATGGAGTCGAGAAGAAGCAAGAATCTCTCACAACTATTGTAGATTGAAGATTCGAATTCGGGGCAAAAATGGGTCGGTCACACAATTTTCTCCCTAAGAGACGTCAAGGAAGAAGAACAATTGACTCTCTCTCTCTATACAAAATGGAAAAAAAACTTGGCGGAAAGGGTAAAATTTTTCCGGGAAAATGCAAAAAGAGAGAGAGATTAAGAGGAGTAACGGTTTAGGGCTAAATCTAGGGGGGGGGGGGTGAGGGAGGAGAGATTAAGGAGAAAATTTGGGGGAACGTAGATATCGATTTCGATTTATATATTTATTTGTACAATTACAAGCTGTAATACTAACACCGTTTTTTTTTTTTTTTTTGTTCTTTGTGAGGGAGACGAAGAGAGAAAAAAAAAAAAATAGTTTCTGTTCCGTTGTTGTGAGAGAAGAAACAACGGGATCCAATGTCAATCGCCATCATCTCTTTCATCATTCATCCCATTCTCTATTGACCTCTTAGGCTCATCATCATACTACACATCTAATGGATCCAAGCCCATTTAACTATATATAGCCCATTTTGTATTTCAATTGTTGTTGTTCTTGGCGAGCATCAAGTCGAGAAAGTAGAAACAAATCAGAGGAAATGAGAGCATACTTGATTGAATCATTCCCCAATGACTATCTATATGTAATGAAAGTATCACACAAAAAAAACAGTTCCACTTTGTCATATGTATTCAGGTTTTAAAAAAAAAAAACTTGATGAAGATTCATTCCTAAGGATGTACAACAAGTAGGGGTCTCATCTACACTTGGATTCTCCTACCAAAAGAATGAGTAGCAACTTGTATCATCATCATCAGACAACATAAGAATGCAACTTTAACCCCACGCCATGGAACTCGCATAGTTAACCACCAGTTTACCATCAAACCCAAAGTTCTGCAATTATCCACAGCACTACATTGTTATTATCCAATCGCTAAGAGGATGAAATCAAAGTTTAACTATGGGTTTCAGGATTGAAGTACACAGATGGATAATGTAAAACTACCTACTACTTTCAAGAGCATAGTACCAAAATACAAACTGTAGGATTTTAAGGGCAGAGAGAGAGCTTATGGAAAAGTGAACAATTGCTTACATTATAGAGATCAATTACTGATTCATCCGGGTTTGGGGAGAAAGCGCTGTTTACATACACAAACTAACAACAGTGGAGAGAGATATCACTTATCAGTACATAAATCAATGACTTATTCAAAAAAGATAACACATAAGAAGTTTTGATAGAATAAAATTACCAATGAGTCAGAGTGAAGCTGCCGCCTTAGAAAGTCAATCACTTTAGCAAACTTATCAGTCCCTGAAATCTGAAAACGCAGAGCACATATAACTCTAAATTCAAACAAACATTCTCAACAAGAAAGGATCATGATTACGGTATTTCCTAGTTGATCAATGTGAAAGAACTGAATCTATCAAACTAACAAAAAGGCAATGATGAACAAATCTCCTATATTGAAAATCTCATTGTGAGAAAATGCACACATACATTGTATCAACTGAAACTCTAAATCAACAACACATATCATATTATCGAAGATTTCAAAAACATAGGAACCCTAATTTCGTCTTATTAGATTAAACTTGATCATTCTCATTCGTGATTGATTACAAAAAGAAGAAGAAGAAGATATACCTTGAATTTAGATTGTTTCAGTATCGGAGCACCACCGGTAGCTCTTAGATGAACAACAACTGCGACGAAATTAAGAAAAAAAAAAACACAAAACCCAATATACGATCAGATCAGAGCCGTAAAACTAAAAAATCATCATCAATAAATTCTTTTATCTTTGGTGTATAAGTAGGTTGAACGATTTTAAAGCATAGTAATCCTAATTCCAAGAGATTCATAATACAAAAGTAATCGTCAATGACTCACTTTTCTGAACAGTAGACTTCGGAGATTCAGTCGCCATTGTTGTTGAGACTTGAGAGAGTTCGGTTTAGCAGGGAAAAACTCAGAAAAAAGTATTAAAAAAAAATTGTCAACGAGTCGTTCCTTCGCTGCGTTTTGCTGCTGAGAAACTTTTATTTGGGCTTATAAGCCCAAATATAGTTAGTTTGGAAGCCCATATATTATTATATGGTGTGTTTTGAAAGGAGTTAAAATATGGATTCGAAACTAATCGTGCAAGTACGACCCGGTCCGATTCGAAATTACAAAAGGTCGCATATATATTTTGAGTTTGATCCAGTCTGAGCCGAATAATAATCTCAGGGGTATGCAAGCAATTTCGTGAGGCTCTTTCAGATTAATGTATGTATGTATGTATGTATGTAGAAACCATAGAATATAATTATAAGTTCGTATACTTAAGATAAAAACATCACTAAGTTGGTTACTGCTCTAGTAGAAGTGTAAAGGTTCATACACTTCAGAATGGCAAAACCAGAGAGACAAAAAGGATCATAATCGTGAGGCTCGTCAGCTTAATGTAGTAATCCATTCAGTATAAATTCATTCACTTAAGAAGAAAAAACATCACTAGCTAAGTTGGTTACTGCTCTAGTAGAAGTGTCAAGGTTCATACAGGCAAAACCAAAGATAAAAAGGATCATAATTCATATAAATGGTACGATAACTTATAAATGAAAAAAAAAAAAAAAAAAAAAATTATTATCTATTACGAAAAAATCATAAAATGGTGAATTTGATGCACTTTTATAAAATTATATAACTGAAGAAAAAATAACTGTAGCTAGTGTTGTGTTTCGTTTAGATATTACATGACGAGAGGGACTAAACATATATATAGAAAACAAGACGATGACATTGACTCATATGAAACAGATCAATCGTTATCGTTATAAAGTAATGTCGAATAATTATGATTATGATTTATAGGAATGGTCCAAAAGATAGATAGAAGACAAGCTCATGCATTAGGCATCATGCATGGGCACTGGATATTAATGATTTGGAGTTTGGTTTATGACGACGAATCCAAAGCCAATAATAGTAATATGTTGATATTTTCTACAGTCATTTTCATTGTATCTTTTTATAAAACATTTTAGCACTTGGAAGAAAAAAGAGAATCAAAATATCTATGTCGTAGCAAAACTTTAACCAATATATTCATAAAAATCATATAATAAAAACCCAAAAAGAAAAAAAAAAAAAGAACGGGAAAAATGTGTATGCCATGGCAGATGGTGAAAGTTATACGTACGTCACAGTTAATCGATCGATGCTCAGACAAAAAAGATGGAACCACAACAATAATAATCTTCTTGGAATTAATCAAACAAAAACATTCTTCTTTAATTTTTTTTTTTAATAGAATTTTGGGATTTAGCTTCCAACATTCTCTTCTTTTGCTTTCCTTCTCGTGTCTTGAGTTTTGACCACTAATTATAATTTCTTCAAAAAAATGAATTTAGCCTAGCTGTGTAACACAATACATACAATTAAGATGTGTGTAAACTGTGAAGTAGTGGTACTAGAAAGCAATTTTAATCCACTTTCACCAATTCCTAAAATATATTCACCACTTTAATCAATTCTATTCACTTGTTAATTAACAGCTCTAAAACTGTGGAATGCTTTTGTTTTCTATAACTTGAATAAACATTCTTGGATCTAAATCCAGATAAATTTCTGAAGTATATGTAGAAAATCAGGTATGTTTATCATTTAATGTTTTTTTTTTACTATAATGTAAAATTATGATGACTTTGTACAACAAAAACTAAATAAAACTTACACTCCATTAATTACTGTCTTTCTAAATATAGAAGATCTATTAGTATCCAACAAGAAAAACATATTTGAATCTTCAAAACAGATTGAATTCATCCATCAAACTGCATAAAGAGAAAAACAAAGTTCATTTTGATTATGACAGAATAATCCTGATCAGCTAAGAAACAATCAGTTTTCTTATTACAAAAAAAAAAAAAAACGATGTATATTTGGTTAGTTTTGTTGGCATCGTAACTTTTAAAAAACAAAATAAAGGAGAACAGTGTTTACTACTTTTGATCCTGGTCCAGTGTGGGGATCTACATATTTTGATGTTGAGTGGAAGATTTTTTTTTATAGGGATCAGAAAAAAACGAGTGCTTACACGTGTGCACGTGGGAGAGTTACGACACTTTAAGTGGCCACCCCCGTCACGTGCGGGCTACATTTATATCCACTCGTTCTTCCCGGCCGGTCCGACCTTCATTGGTCCATCTCTTCGTCTCTTTCCCTTCTCCAATTCAACATTCATTATACGAAATTACTCTTCTCTATTCAGTTAACCATTTTCATCTAGCTAGCTGATGTATTTCATCTAATATATTGTCGTTTTAGATAGTTAGAAATATATAGGCATTAGCTATATAAATATGCACTAACACTTGGATGTCGAATTCGACCGACTCAATTCTATGATAGCTAGCTAGTAGACACATACACACACAAGAAAGCTTATAATAGTGTTGAGAGTGTCCCACCATTGCACCATATGTACCGTTTTACGACGACATGTACACGTCCGTGCACACTCACAAATAGAGAGTGAGTACTATCGAATTAAATATACATATAGTGGACTGAGTGTGTGTCTTAGCTTGTGTGATTTGAAATGGTGTAAGCCCTAGCTAGTTAATAAATAGAAATAGCTGGTAGTGCATGAGAATGACGAGTTGTGCATGGTTGATATGGGACATTGTATGCCCCTTAATTATTCTTTTATCTTTATAACATACATATCAATTTATGGTATATATATATATATGATATGTAGCTGTCCAAATTAAATGCTTTTATTGATTTGTATGATCACCACGATCGAAATTTCTTCGTTAATTTGTATTTATACACTTCTGTATTCTATATACTCCGCAGTCGACACTCTATTATTAATTACCGAAACAAATTCATAGTGTTTAAACAAGACATATACAAAAATTGTTATAATAATCTGTAATTGCTTTTCAAATACAACCGCTTATTTAACAGGTCATTTTATGTCCTACAAACTCTTCTTTTTTTTTTGTCACAGTCGTCTTTACCGCCATTTTGGTTTGTATAGAAAAAGTAATTACTTGTTTAATTGATTAGAGATTTTGATTGTTGGAGTCAAACTTTTGAAATTAATTGGCTAAATCAGCACGTTACTCTCATGATTATATTTTCACTTTCATAACTCCCCCACTTCACCCACCACAAATAGGGACAAATCCACATATCTATAGTATAAACTTGCCGATGTAAGTATCCGTTTATACACTAATTAACTCACTAACTTTTACTTTAATTAGATTTTTGTTTTGTTTTTGGTTTTAACAGCATTGAAGTATACTATTAATTTCCTTTTTTCTTATTGAAGCTATCAAGGGATTGATTCTCGATTATGCGGGAACTGCAAGCTACAAATAATAAACCGTTTTATTAAAGTGATCTAAAACAAATGAAAAGAAAATAAAAGTGGGAAGTTGGGCTACTAGACTATGCGATCTGTCCTTTGTATCGGATACTTTTGACTACATTAGCCTTTTTAAAAAATAGTTTGTATAGGCAATAGTTTAGTTGTGTAATTATACTTTACTTATTATATAAGTACATATATTTCAAGCTAAGTAGCATGTTTGTGTTAGCTTTAATAGCTTATCATAACGCTATGATTCGGTGGTCCAATTTGTTACTTTGAACCAAATTTAATTTTAGTCATGCCTTTTTTTTTTCGGCATGTAAGATTATGCAAATAAATTCCGAAATATGAATATATTATTATATGATTTATAACGTTACATAAGTGAGAGTCTTTATCTTTCTATCAGTGCAATCAAATCGAAGGTTGACATGACAATCTGACATATGTACGTAACATATTAAATAACACATGATTCGTCATTTTGATATATACAATAGTGTTTTCAACAGAAACTTTTACCATTCTAGAATCTATTTGCATGTCGTTTTAAGAAAGAATTAATTACAGACCAAACACGTTCTAACATTCTAACAACAATGTTAACTACTAACGTAACGTTCATCATCATGATGTTTAATCATCAGTGATAGGTTATGAAAGGAATGCGTGTACTTAGAAATAGACAAGACTTATATAATGCATAATCCAAGATTATAATTTGAAGCCATGTTTAGAACCAGACAAGCGAACCCAATCAAATTCAGGCAAAAAAAAAGAAGAAGAACAAGTACTCGAAAAGAATCAAATATTGGATACTATTGTCCATGACATTTGAGACCATGTCTCTTTCACTTTTTTCCCCCATCTTATTGATCATTATTAGTAGCATCAAATCAAATCTTTTACTTTTAGTTAATTAATAATTATTGCATCTACTCAAAACTTATTCTTGTTATATAGTATTAATTTTACCTAAAAAACAGAGTTAGAAACAAAGAAAAGGCAACGACTCTTTGCTATTTTAATTGACGACAGAGGATAGAAAACTTGACTCTCTTTTTTCTTCAGTCGCAATAAAGATTTGCTCTGTAATCAGAAGCTAATTAAGCTGCTTAGTTATGAACTTAGATACCAAGTTTAAGATAATTAATTAATTGACGATGGATATACATAGACGAGTTACTTAACAAGTAGAACACAAAAACCGTTTACAGGACGCGGTAAAACATTATCCCCAAGGGGTAAAAAAAACCGAATGATCTAAAAACTAATTACCCCAACCATTAACTAAAGTAATAATAAAATTATACAAGTAAACCAGTAGCAATGGCTCGATTCATATTATCTAGACGAGTGGTTTCGTAAACCGGGAGCTCTTCTCGATACCTCTCGATCCCAATGGCCGAGAGATTCTCCAACTCGAATAGATCAGAGCTGGCGCAACTAGCGGCATCATCGTCATCTTCTACGTTGGTGATGATGTTGATGTCATCATCGTACGTTGTAGTAACCTTGTTCTTATTATGGTAAGTTCTGAGAAGATCCTTTGCTGCTTCGATAACACGGCGATGCTCTTCCATGACGTCGCGTTTAGCTTCGTTACTACCGTAGAGCCTGTTGTTATAAGCGTAAGGCATGGGAATGGAAGAAGTACTATCTTCGTCGAGGATCACATTGACAGGACAGAACCGTACGGATCGTTTTGATTTGCCGCTAGACGACGGAGTTTTACTCAAACAAGACCTGGAGAAGGACGACGCTGAGGAGCACGTGGTGGTGGAAGAGGAGTGTACTGTTTCTTCCACTGAGGAGGTAGTTTTCTTGCGCTGCTGCTTCTTAGGGTTAGTTGCGGCGGCGTTGTTGAAAAGAGAGTTGAGGAAAGTAGCGAGTCTGCCGCCGGGAGAGATGGGTTGTTTCACTTTTTTCAAATCGGAATAGATCTTTAACGCTTTTGACTTGGTTCTCAAGAAACCACCGAGTTCTTTAGGTTTCTGGACGGAGGAGGAGTTGTCTACGGTTGATGTTCGGATAGGCTTGGTTGTTGTTGTTGACGAGTGGACGGAGGAGGTGGGGAGGCAGAAGATTTGGAACGTCCGTAGAAAGAATCAGACTCGGAAGATGAGAACCCGCCGCCGCTAGAATCGGAGGAGCTGGAGTTAGAATGTCTGAGAAAGTCGGTGGCAGTAGTCCTCCTACTGGATCTCTCGAAATCAGCGGCGACTGAGCGGCGGTGGTAAACTGGAGAGATCTCACGATCTTCGTTACGGTGTTGGTGATGATGATGATGTTTCTTCTTCCTAGTGGAGTCGAGGGCGACAGGGGAGGAATCGTCGATGGAGCGGTAGATTTGGTCGAGGAGAGAGGAGGAGAAGGAAGGGTGACGACGGTGGTGAGATGAAGAAATAGGCTTCTCCCAAGTCTCCATGAGAGAAAAAAAGCTTCGAGGTCGCCGGGAAGGGAAGAGAGGAGATGTAAGCTAGTAATGGGTGAGAGAGGAGGAGAGACGGAAGGAAGGAGGAAGGAGTGTGTACGTTTTTATAAAGAAGGGCAGAGTAATCATTGCCACGTGTCTTTCTCGACAGCTATGGACTCTCTCTGCTTCGTCCCCCACAAAACTTATTGACATCAATCATCTTTCATTTTTTTTTTATAGAAATATATTTGAATATTTGATACTATAACATATGGTAAAAACACGTATGTAGGTATATGACGACAAAAACAGAAATGAGATTTCTTAGGAAATAGACTGACGTTCATGTTATTTTTATTTGAAAGAAACATTATAGACTAGTATTAGTATTAACGGAGGTAACCATGCAATAGTAACATCATGATGAGGATATATTAGCTAATAATATAGTTTTTTTTCTTTTCGTGTTTGTAATTTAATGATAAAACGTTAAAAATATAGATCGTATCAATTAGTGAAGTGTCATTAAAAAAAAACAAAAAAAAAAAAAAAAAAAAATTCGACTGCAGAAAGTGAGATGTTCCTGGATTTTATTTATCGAATAATCAAATCAATAATAGATTATTTTTGTTATAAAAATGTGAAATGTTCCTGGATATTTTTTTTCATCATTCAAAAGATTAATAAGGAAAGAAAAAAGTGAGAATGTAATTTGCCCACCTTAAAACGTAAAGCGTAAAAAAAGGTGGTGTCTACTGTTATTTTCTTTAGGTGGACGAGTAGTAAATAGTCTTCTAAAATGAAAATTATAGATTTTCATATGTCCATGAATCAAAATGGTTAAGAAAATACTAGGAATTTTGTCTTGCACAAAAAAGGGATTATGGGATAACACTGCTGGGTTACAGAGCAGCTTAGCCTTTATTCACATGACAAGACTCAAAGATTCACTTATGTGTTCCCTACTTATAAAGTAAAAGATTAAAGTTGTTCATTCCTCATCATATGTCTTAATTTTGTTTTCCATTTTATTGTATTTTATTTGTATTTTTATTTAATACTAGAAGCAAAACAATTCTATCATTTATTACAGCAAACCCAATACAGATACTTGGGTCCATTACAACTTTTTTTTTCTTTTCTGATCTCATGATGCCTAATTAAACATTTCAAAACTACAACGTTCTAAATGTTCAGATGCAAATTATACAATATTGGAGTATAGAGTTGATAGATACTTGTGAATATTTTTGTTGTGGCTTTTGAGTTGAAGAAAAAAACATGGACGTTATAACCTAATTACAAAAGTCTGAGAAATATTAAACCTAGAAGAAGCATCGAGAGAGAGAGAGAGACACTAATTAGAGAAAACAAATTTGAGAGGCGACATGAATGATCTGAAGTTTAAGACTGAAAGACACTTCCACATGGTTGAGTTGTTAAGAAAATGAGGGAATTATATGGTGAACAAAGATTTGGTGTGTCGTATGCTCTTGATCCCAAGTTGAAAAGCTCAGGTTTAACTTAATATATCTATTTAGTATAGAAGGAACATGTTCATGATCTAGGCTTACAATTGACGAAGAGATTTTGTTGAGAGAACTCATAAAAGTCTTGCATCCTTTAAAAATAATTTATCTGCCAAATACTTTTCCTTCAAACAGATATTTAAACTCTGATCCATACTTCTTCATTCTCAATTTTTTTTTTAAAAAAAACTAAAAATGTGCACTGGTTTAGTCAAACATAGGAAAACGAATTAATTGAAGAATTTGACCCAGCTCTATATATACAGTAGAATATGTAATATTAAGGGAACTAGTCAAATACTGGAGAAAGAAAATAGTAGGAGATAAGAAAATAAAGCGATGGCGATGTTTGGAAACCCTACTACGAACGCTATATATATAGGCTTTAGCTTTAGAAATCAGAAACAAAAAATAAGAAGCAAAATGCTGTGTTTGTGAATTGTAAAGAGTAAAGATTGGTTAAAAGAAATAACTAATGGAGGATTAACTAAGAAACAGTCAAGCAATGCGGCTAAAGAGACTCTTATCACTACTTATTAGCCTAACACCCAACCAGCAAATCTCAGTAACAACCATAATTTTGCAAGCCACTTTAGTTGGTAATTGAGTTCCTAGCTAGCTCATACTTATCTTCAATCTAATTAAGAAATTAATGGGATTGATTATTAGAAGTACAGTACATTGGGATAGTTTACATCTTTAGCTATGTGGCCCAAACATTTTAAACACTTAAACGTTTTTTTTTGTTCTTGCTAAACTGTAAATATCATATAGAAGAACAATCAGGTTTTACAATATGTATAGAACCTAAAACATTTGGATCCTTGGCAAAAAAAAGGTAAACACAAGGATACAAAAAAAACTCAAATATTGTTTTGTTTTGTTTAATTTAGAGAATGTTTTAAGGAATAATGGCGAGGAATTTTAGGATATTGGTTATACCTTATAGTGTTTTCACATTTTGAAATATTCAAACTCAAATTATCTTATAAAATACTGTCCAAATAACGTTAAAATTTTGTTATGGAAGAATGAAGATGTCATAAGAATTTAACAACCTTTCACGCGTGATATTAATTTGTATAAGTTTGCCATATATATTTTCTCTTACCAAAAAAAAAAAAAAGTTTGCCATATTTTCAATTAAATTAACTAAAATTTGAACCTTAAACAAAACACATAAACGGTCGACAAGATAAAATAATTAAACACGTTAATTTTGTTATATATGTTGGTGACAAAATTGCTAGGAAGGAGGGCAAAACAGCAGGGAGCCAACAGTATAATGGAAATGATTAGACGTAGACAGCGGGATTAAGACAATATCATCTATCTGATTAACAAAATCAGGCTTTATTAGCAAGTAGAGACGAATTTTTTTTTTTTTTTTTTATTATGAAGAATTACTGTAAACGTCGCTTTCTTTTACCATGTAAAAAGTGACCCAACACTGTTGTATAAAATCGATTGTTATCTTTACAAGTTTTTTTTCTTTTTCATAACAACAATACCATACTAATGTATAAATGAAATCTATATATATAAAAAGTTTGAATTCAATAGTTTTGACTCAGCTATATGATGATTAGATTTTATGTTAAAAACTTGTACTTTGTCTTTTCCGGTGTTCCCCTAGCATTACGTACTATTAGTATAAGGTTCCTTTTATATTTACAACTTGATGTTAACTTTGAACCATTGATTGTTTGTGTGTAATCAACTTCTCTCTCATATTTAACATCTTTAACTATATGTATCCAATCCCCTCCTAAGTCCTAACTACTGCCAAACGTAACTGCCTATTTTAGCGAAATTAGGCTTATATTTGTTGGATAATTTCAAGGAATTCAACATACAGTATCTATCAGTTTTCTGTGCCTTGTTAACTAAAGGATAGATGAAATAGTTTAGGTTTATAGACACGTTCCAAGCTACCTACCAATCGGTTCATTTATATTTAATAATTTTTGCTATAGATATTGACTTCACGTGAATAACATTTCAGATGGACGACGAAATGTTTTAACATGAGGTAAAATAAACATGTGACTAGATTTTTTTGAACAAATGTAGATAGTGGACAATAACATTTGTATATTTTCCGACGTTCCTTTTCTAATTTAATATTCTTACGCACACCATGGGACAAAATTAGTATAATTAGTCTCCACATGTAATGATATGTAAAGTTGATTACTTATACGGTTAGCTAACGGAAAGCACTTTTGATAACAAAGAAGGAATTAATATAAATACTTATGATTTTTTAGCCGCAAAAATCTTTGGAAGATTAGATATTATATTGGTCTATATCTCTCATATATATCTTAATTTTAGGCTGTGATCTTAAAATAGATACAAAGAAGAATAGAATGATGCTTGCTTGTAATGCATAAGCATGCGGTGCGTAGTTATTATACTGCTTAACTTTTCGTTGAGTGGTGTAGTTTGGTAGTATATATATAGACAGGATATCTAAAATATTTTAGTCAGTTTAAATCGTAAATTATCACCCTTGCCAACTTTAGTTTTGAGATGTGTTTTCTGAATAAAAAACTTATTGGATCATTAATAATAATACAAGCTAAGGGTCAATTAGAATATGTGTGTGTGTGTGTCTAAGAGAGAGAGAGAGAAGAGTGCATGTTGAAAAGATAATGGTGCTCATTTGCAAAATGATTACTCCCGTGGGCTAAGGGGAACTCCATTTCTTTAAATTATAATTTCATGCATGTTATATACATCAATGGAAAACAGATGCATGGAAGGATAGATTACTGTTGCTTAAATACAGATATTAATTAATTATATATATCAACCTTATAAACTTGCCGGGTTGAATTAAGAAAAAGAAGAAAAAAACTAAACGTGATAAATATTGTAACATAGGGGAAACGAGTTTTTGTGAAGTAAACTAGTTTTCTTATATATGTATAAAAGAGTACTGTATGTGAAATTCACCATTGAATGGCACACAACACATGCATTATGAACGCCCCTTCGAATCCACGAAACTTCACACTCGTGGAGCACTTCATTAACAGGACCCATCTCTCATGCCATTTTTACAATTAATATCCTCTCTGTGTGTATATAAAAAATAATCAAAACCTTACCAAACTTTGATTTAAATGAGAATTGAGAAAGTATGAAATAGTTCAAGTAATACGTATTAACTTTTTTTTTTTAAGCGTTCATGTTAACTAACTCTTAACAATGACTGAATAAGTTTTCTAAATATCGCACAGATCATATAAGATGATTTTCTGTTGAATAGAAAACATATGATTTTATAACATTAAGTTACTGAAATGATTAGAATGTAGAAATCTTATGCATAACCTTATTTTAAAATATATAATTTTTTGGGAATATTTGAAAATCTATTCTCCGTATGCTCTATTTCACATATATATGATTTCTTATAACGCATACCATAGGGGAAAAAACAGAGAGAGGAATAACTACAAAAGAATTATGTACAATTAATAAACAGAATTAAGTTGCAGTGATTCCACGCATGTGTGAGATATGATAAACAAAAGAAAGACAAAAAGATTCCGATCATATCATGATTGATATTTGAGTTGGTGCATGCAAATAGCAAAAGCAGATTCCATTTAAATCAAATAGCTAGAGAGCACACACTATACAACTCATTAGGAGTAACGTTTGGTATTAATATTTTCCTCTAACAGCCCAATCAAAGAAGAAACTACACTTACCAGTATACCATTCAGTGTTGGTATATGAATGGATGTCTATAAATCACTCCACTATCGCTTGATTTGACATGTCATGTTCACAAATCACATATACAACGTTTCGAACATAATATCGTCGACAAAGATATTAACAGTTTACTACTCATTACTGCATTACATTTACGTGTCAACTTTTAATAGAATTTAGATGATTTGTTGGGAGAAATTAATCTATTTGATTTCAATAAAAGTGGTAAGGAGTTAGGGGTCAATGGCTTTATAAATCTCTAAAACCGATCATGGAACCTTTTGACGTATTTAGGAAAAAATAAACAAAATTAATCTTCAATTAAATTTGCCAACTCTTCTTAATCTCCTACAAATTATTTTATGAGATATAGAATAGGGTCAAGAAGTGCCTAAATTGCCCATCATTGTCCCTCTTACATGCGGGTAGGTTATCTAACTGATGAACCGTAAACCTCTACTCTGTTAAATTTGGGCTTATCTTGGACTTCTAACTAAAAACCAATTGGCAATTAGTAGATTGACCATAACCCTTTATATATTAATGATAGTTCTTTCAAACTTCAGATGTGGGACTTGGATTGTATCCAACAATCTCCCCTTCAATCCAAGGACCACGCCTCCTCGAGATGACAACTCCATCTCGAACCGATCCCACTTGGACCGATAATAAACCCCTTCTTGGGCTCCCATTACTCGGGTTAACAAGAGGCATGTCCTTATCCACTTTTTCTAGATCCACCATAATTTTTAACCTTGGGCTCTGATACCATGTTAAATTTGGGCTTATCTTGGACTTCTAACTAAAAACCAATTGGCAATTAGTAGATTGACCATAACCCTTTATATATTAATGATAGTTCTTTCAAACTTCAGATGTGGGACTTGGATTGTATCCAACATACTCTACTCTACTCTACTCTAGCCAGTCTTAGTCAACATTATTTTTCTATTTCACAAATCTCGTCAATCATTTTCAGTACCATTTCACTAATTCACAACTCAACAAATTACAGAGTATCTAGAAAATCTCAAACTAATCCTTGCTTGTGCGGTAAGGGTTATTAATATTGAGTGAAATCAACAGTGGTAACCACGTTTAATTAACTCAAGACCGGTCAAAATGAGACAAATTAGAGCATTAGCGCTCAAAATCATGGAATCCCAAGAGTATCATTTCTCAATAAGGTAGGAGCAGGACTTGGGAGATAATAAAAAAGAGCCACGGCCTATTAATCAGCGGAGCAAGAAAAAGTCCGTACAAATTAGGCTCTTAAGAAAACTAGTTGGCCCCTTGATTTAAGACCCACCTTCCCCAAACTAAGTATTTAGTTCTCTATATATGTCAACAAAACGATCAATTAGATTCTTTTGTTATGATGACATAGTGTGCTATGACACCTAAAAAACAAAAGTAATCAAGGAGCTAATCAAAACCTATAGACTTAGCTTCAACAAGTTTTCTGATTAACAATATTTGTTTTATATTCTAAAGGCTAGAGGAAAGTTAGGTCAAGCTCAACAACTAATGATTCTCTATCAAGAATTTAATATGGAATATGAAGAGAAATGGAGAGAGAAGACAACTCAAAAGAAGAAAATTCAACAGCTAAACAAAACTCTCAACTCTCTTTACTACTTACTGAACATCGACAAAGTGGATTCACTAGCAGCAAGCAACAATGTTTTGAGTGACAGGGTTTCACACTTGAACAACATCACATGCATTGTAGGGTTCTTGAAATTGACAAAAACTATTAGTAGCAGTAAGAGTCTAAGAAGCACGGATAGGACTTTACCTTGGCACTTTGACGCCATGGGAGGATAACACCATACCTGCTGCTGTAAAAGATGGGGGGATATGGAAGCAGACAAAACATTGATTGATAACTATTGAGAGCTGGGAACCTTTTATGCATTGAATAAAAAGATTAATTAAAACAGAGTTTGGGTTTCATAAGGAGAATCAAAATATTTGCTTTTGGCTATTATAATCCATTAGACAAGTAGACAAAGGTTAGATTTTGTTCAGAAGCTTGCTGGCCAGTTCGGATGACCAATTTGTGATTGCTGATAGGTACCAACTTGAGACGGAGGAGAGGGCACGACCCCAGCTCCAACATTACCACCAAGCCCAGGTCCCATGTGGTGCGGATTCGCCATCGTACCAGGCTGTGGCGGGTGGAAGAGACCCTGGAACTGCATGTGAGGTGATTGTGCTGCTGCTGCAGCGGCGTTGAAGGATGGATGTGCTGTGTGGGATGATAAATAAGCACCATGAGGCGTTTGTCCAGCTACGTTGTAATATTGAGGAGACTGAAGGCTTGAAAGATCTCTGGGATTTGACATCCAAATCTCAGAAGTCTCAGCCTGTTGTTTCAGATAAGGAAACACTCATCAGAATGGAACATAACTGACAACATGATGTTCGGAGACTAACATACTTAATTACTTATCACTACCTGAGGATTTGGATTGTAGATATTTCCATCTTTGTATTTCATGCGAGATGAATCTTCAAGTCCGGTAGCGTTTCCAACTACATTGGGAGGATTGATTGGATACCCATTAGGATTGTTGTACGTCCCAAACCCCGTATGCCCACCTGTTGGAACTGGTTTGAATTGCTGATTGATCCCATACTTGACACCATTTGAACCGAGATGAGAACCGCCTCCAGGCATCAGTACATAGCCGTTGCCATTTGAAGGGTGTGCATATGCTGCTGGGTTACCTGAGTAGCCTGGCATGGGCATCTGGTGGGGAACATAGACTGGGGAGAGGAACTGACGATAAGGCATGAGATTGGGATAATGTGAAACATGAACCTGCGGATACATCTGTTGCATCGATGCTTGTTGTTGTTGTTGTTGTTGTTGCTGCAACATGGGAATAGTAGATGGAGGGGCATTATTTACCATGTGAGAACCTAACGCCTGCTGCATTATTAAAAGAATACCTGATTAGTTTTTCCAGGTTTATATAATGAAAAGATAACTATGACACATGCACAGACCAGCTGCTACACTCTTACGCATCAACTCATGCAGCCAAACCAGTAAAAAAAATAATAACAGAAACATAAATTACCTCCTGTGGAGATGGTAATCCTTGACCTCGTATGGTTTCATCCATTGCAGGACTAAAATAAGGAAATTCATAGCTACCATGATTATCATATGCCTGCTGGAAAGTGCAAGCATGTCATTTTGTTATTAAAATTAATCTTTCCATTAAATTTTGAAAGTTCAAATTGCAAGAAGCCTTACTGAGAATTTTTGCAACTCGGGAGGATCTTGCTGCTGTTCAAACTCTAAAGGAGTATAAGGTGGACCATTCCTATTGAGTGATTGGACTCCCGAGTACTCATCCAAATTGTCAGATCTATTTGTTTCTTTCTGTTCGGGCAACTGTGGCTCAGATACTGCCGAGACGGGTGACTCAGATGCAGAAATTCCGACATGATCATCAAGACTACTAATAGGCTGAACGCCCAGACCATCTGTTGAAGCCTCAGGACAAGTAGCTGGCAAACTGTCAACAATATCACCAATTAATTGAAAGAACGATGCAAATGATCTCAAACTAGAACCAATATATACAATAAAAACAATACCAACAACTATCAGAACTTACATATGATCAGATTCTCTAAGTTCTTCTGAAGAGCATGATTCTTGAAAAGCAGATGCTGAATTTCTTGACGAATTGAACTCTTGAACAAAGCTACCAAAAGTCAGGTGACAGCGGTCAGTCTCAGGGACACGAATATGATCTGCGATGATGACATTTTGACTTTCACTGATATGAACGAGCGAAAGCGTATCTTGCAACTTAACGGCTTCTGATTCCACGTTTATGGAATTATCAGCAGAACGGCGAGCTTGAGACTTTGTAGGCGTTCCAATTACTCCAGGGTTGTGTCCAACAGGTTTCTGATTTGATTTAGGTTTCCACTCCTTGTTCTGTGAGACTCCTGCATTAAGTACATTGTTGATCAAGAGCATCAGAAGTCATGAAAAGAAATGGCTACCACCAGGACTTCCCAATAGATTGAAAAAACGGATTATATTAACAAAGACAGAAGCTATATACAGAGAAAAGAGCCGGCTAGCAGAAATCAAATAAAAATTGCACAACATCCATTTGATAAATAAATAATTGGCATATAAGTGTTACCCTTTGTATGGCCACCAACTTGTTGTGTTCTAGCATATTGGCTTCCTCTATTCCCACGCTGCCTGTTCAAAAATGACCTATTCTTTTCCACACCGCTGGACATAGTAGGCTCTCGTGCAGTAGTTTGATTGTGATCAATCTTTGAAGTTGGGGAAGATGGTCGATATGCATTTGGAGGCCCATTCTTTCTAATAGAGGACCCTGGAAAAGATCGGACAGATGGATCTTTACCAACATTTTCAGAAGGTTTTCCACCTAAACCTCCACCCCTTACTTCGCGTTTAATAGCTCCCACGGGTGATGATCTAGAAACAGGGGATGGTACATGAACTGGATCTGTGGAAGACGCATATACACCAAGAACTGAATTGGTTGATGGCAAAGTAACTCCACGGACTGTCTGCTTTCCATCAGAGAGTTCTTTATTGGTAGAACGGTGCAAAGAAGCAATTTCAGCCTGCCTGAGCCTGACATCGCCAGTAAAATCTTGAGCCTCAGAAGAGTCACGATCTCCTAAACCACCAGTTGAGCTGGCAAACAATGAAAATAAAGCGAAAATTCTTATTTTCACATCTGAATTCAGCATAGTTTTCTGAAAATTATAAGACATCTAGTCCTTGTTAGGCTTTCTGTTTCAAAAAGTAACCATATTTGAGGAATATTTCAGAGGAACGCCTATCAATAGAACAGGCACACTCCTACTTTCGTCTACCAAACCACAAACAGCACAAAACAAACGTAAGTTCTCTATCGTCTTAGAGTCCTACTTTACTAATTTTTTGGAAAAGTACAGCTAAAGCAAATTAACTCCCTTATAATAACATTAAGAAACAAATTATTCAGAGTAAACAACGTATCATGCTATTTCATATGTATAAAAGCAAAACAAGGCAAGTTAGCGACTTAGGATAGAAAGCTCGAATAAGAACAACAGGATATATTACAACTGATCATACGTACCCCTTTTTGTTCACAGTGGCCACCACTTTGTTTATATTTGATTCAGAAGACAGGGCAGAAGTATGCTTCAACTCTTCATCAACCTTTGGATTAGACCTGTTGTCCCTAACAACACGAAACTCTCTGTTGGATCCTGCACTACCATGAAACGAACAAATTTTAAACATACAGAACAACATTTCTAGGTGAAATACAATAAATACATCACAAGAAAACTTCAACGCCAATCACAAAAATTCAAAAATAGTAAAGCATGCATTACACATCAATTCCTTCTATTTTCCTTGAACTTTATATGTTTTTTCTGGATTTAGTATAGTGCATTTAATGCCCCCGTTATAGGATTATGTTTAAAACCATTTAAAAATCAACTTAAAACAAGTTCAAGATTTTTTGTATAAGCATGCAAAAGAAACTGGGAAGTATATTATCATAAAATTGATTTACCAGTAGCAGGATTCCTAGGAAATGCATTTCGTTGAACAGCATTCCTGGGGAAGAAATTTCTATTGTAGCCTCCTCTCCGAACATTATATTCAGGCTGTGTACGAACTTTCACTTCACTGGTAACATTTTCAAGAGGTTTCTTTATGTTGGCCGGCTCAACAGGTACTGTATCCTGAAGTCAAAGAATACGCCCTACAAAATCAGACTTATACAAGACAGAGGTTGCAGCCTAAAAGAAGTATCTTAATGATCTCCAAGAATTCAGCAAACTATTTGAATGGCTAGAAAAGTTGAAAAGGTTTTCGACAACCAATTCAACTAAAGGGCACACAAAATATAAAAGTTCATTAAAAGGATGGTTGAAATGCTTGCTAAACACCAAATGCACACGTAGACACCCAATGAGATATACTAGTAACACAAGCACTACTAACACGATGTAAAATCTAGTCTGCAGCTTCGAAAAGGGTAAGGAGCGAAACTAAAAAACTATAACATGATGATGATGGCAATTGGCATTGGCACACAAAGGTTCAAAAGAGAAGAGACCAAACAAATATTTGCGACTTTTACCTCTTTCTTCCTGTCCCTTTTTCTCTTCACCTCGTGGAATGGATCTGATCAAAAAAGAAAAAGCTTTAGTTCACGAAAACACAGATAAAAGACATCATTTGCAAACAACAAAACACGAGAGAACAGAACAACAGTAAAAATGAAATCCAATCGCAAATTCAAACACCAGTGAAGACCAATACTATATCAGGTAATATACAATAATTTACGAATCCTGGAAGAGAATTGACAAATATCGAAAACGAAACAGGAACCTAACAGTTATCAGTCAATCGAATTATCACCAGAACCCAAATAAAAACAAAAACCCAAAACTGGAACTTAGCATAAGCTATCTACAGGATTCAACATACGCCTCATACCAGATATAAACAAGATGTAACATCATTCATTGTGATCACGAGGAAGAGAACAACAAATAGTAAAAACCCTAACTTTGAAGAGAGTGAGAGAAATAGATGGAAAAAAAGAGAAAACCTTGATAAATCAGTTTCTGCACAGCCTCGTCAGCGTCCATGTTTGCATCTTTAAGGGCAGTGTAAATATCGGCATCGGAGTGATTACCCACAATTTCCTTAATCGATTGAATCATCTTTTTGGCTCCATCATCGACTCCTACCCCACGATTACCGCTAGTTCTGGACCCAGTCACCATTACGGATCAAAGCCGTATATCGAATAATCGCAACACGCAAAAGAGAAAGAAAAAAAAAAAATTCAAAAAGGATCGAGTATGAGAAGCGAGACGAAGTGCGATCCGCGTAGGCTAGGTAAGAGATGCTAAATGATTTGACTCTTAAACCCTAAAATCGGATATAGAGAGAGCACTAGGGTTTCGCAGTACACACAGAGGAGACGAGAGAGGAAAAAGAAAAAAAAAAAAGAAGTTAAGATTTGGGGAAATTAAATAGCGAGAGAGAGCGAGAGGGTTTATTCTCTCTTCATGCGTCCAAAAAAAAGAAAAATTAGTTCCAAAAATTACTAATCGGATAAAAACCAAAAATAACCATTTTACTCTTTAGATATTAAGTGAGTAATGGAAATTTCAAAAGAGATTAGTACTACAAGTTTAATAGTTGCAATTTTCATTACTATTTAATTGATACATTTAAGTACATACCATAATCATTGTCTTTGAATTATTTATGTGACAAGTACATCTTTTTTTCTTATAAAGTGCAAAGTATTAATATTGTCTTTTAAAAAGAAAAAAATTGGGAAGGTGGCCAGTGAAGTTCTTAGAATTGGACTTTTCTATACATTAACTCTTTTAAAACCAAGAAAAATATCCACTGAAAGAGTAAAAACTAATACCTCTTTATAGAGAAGATGTAAATGAAAAAAGAATAGATAGAGAACTACTAACAACCACCAACTAAATTGGTGGGTACATGCATTATCTGAAACCGAAGTTACTTCCATTAATCTGTAGCTTTAATCCGAGTAGTAAAACATACTAGTATTGAAAAAGAAGTGTTTTGTTTTCCTGTGTCCAGATCCCTCTCTAGAGATCATCACAAGTATTGTTGTTGTATCCGAGCTCTGTTCTGCTCCCACCACAATCTTGCGTTCGTTTCCCCAAACTTCTCTCGGCTACAAACCATAAGGAAAATGATGTGTAAGTGCTTTTCTTGCTTTTTTAAAAAGTTTTTTTTTCGTAGGAACAGAGAAAAGTCATGTCTTTTTTACCTGAAGCGAACCCGTCTAAGCTCCCGTGTCCCGTCTGGTAAAGCTCTGATTGTGATGTAAACACCGGCTTCGTCCTGTTCAACCCATTCAGTTTCAATGTCACTTGCATTACTTACAGAGAGCTCCTCCGAATGGTCTGCTTCTTCTTCTTCTTCTCCTTCCCTTGATGAGCTACTTCTTGCAGACTCATCAACTGATGATGTCTCGGTTTTCGTCCCACTTATGCTAGAGAGTTTTGGCGTTGTAGCAAGACCAGATGAATCATGGTGTCGACTTCGTGTTTGGGCTGTTGGTTGGTGAGTGAGTGAGCCAGAAGAAGCGTAGCCTTTTCCTCGAGAGCTTTCTTTGTTCAGCGGTGGAGTTGCTGGATCATTCTTGCTAGACGGAATTCGTGAGCTCTGGTGTACCAAACTCAAACTAGTTAGACCTCAAAGAATGAAAATACAGGTTTTTTGATGACTGGATTCATGTGTTTCATAAGTGAAGCCAGAGCATATACCTCATCTTCGGATCTAGGAGGAGTTGGAAGTGGGACACTTTGCTGATTGAACTGCTGCACATTGTATAATTCCATCACCTTGTCGAAATTCTCTGCCCACCACTTTTGAGCTTGCCATTTATCAAACATTTCACGGCTGCAAGCAATACAATTTTGAAGTCAAAATCAACAAATTAGAAGCTGCCTTTAAGCATATACAATACAGAACACCATGACAATAGCAACCAAGTTAACAGTGTTATGTTCAACAGAAAACTCAAGAGTCTGCAGTAATTGTCAATTCAATCCTTGAGAGCCAAAATTTTCCTCTTTAATGAGGCCATGAAGAAAGTTAGTTAGATCTTCCTGGTCTCAATTGATTTCCCACATACAAAAAGAACTAACTAAAAATCCACCAAACACTTCCCCACACAATTGTTTATGGGGAATCCATTTAAGTTCTGCATTGGATTCAACTACCAAAATATAACCCACATCTCAAAAACCTTTCTTGGCAAAAAGATGTACAAGTTCTCATAATTCCAGCAAATGTTTGGGGACCACTTCAATTGAATCAAGAAAAATTCGAAAGCAGCAACAGTTTCCAACACAGAAATCTCACATAATAATATCCTAAATATCAATTGTACTGTACTTCTCATTAGCTGGTCTCCAATAAACACACATCTCTATTTCCAAAATCAAAATCAACAGATTTCAAAACACTATGGAATAGTTCATATCAGTGGAGTATATCATCTGCAATGTCCCCGATTTAAAAACACAATGTACCACCATCTTGATTCAGTTCAAGATCCCAACTTTCTTTTTGTGTAAAATGCTACAAAACAGTTAAAGTTACCTGAACCGAATCCGCTTCATATCATTCCCTCCTTCAGGCAATGATACAAATGTGATGAGGACACCAGGCTCCACTTGAGCAACCCATTCCTTAAGCTCATCTTCTTCCTCCATGAACACTGTGGACTCTGTCCTACCACTCATGGATTCAGGTGTTTCTTCTCCACTCACAAACCCTTTTAACCTTGACTCCATTTCCTTCCCCAAAATTTTCGGTGTTGAGCTTCCACTCCCTGCTCTCTTATACGCATAACGAAACCTCCCAGAATTAGACGCAGCATCTGAATCAGCGTAGTTCCGGTTCTTATTCTGGTTTGACGACCCTGAACACGGTTTGCAGCTTTTATAAGCTCCTGATGCTTTTACTGCCATGTCTTTTATCTGAAGATTCACATGGTTTTGACAATATTAAGTACAGAGAAATAAAGACATTTTGAAAGTCACGGACTTAAATTTGGATTCTAGAGGTAAAGGAAACTATTCCTAATTCGTTGAAAAGATCAGAAATTTAAACAGTAACGCACAAAAATTGACTTGTTGATATGTTCTTAGCTTCCAAACAGAAACCAACAAGAACAAAAATGGTCATGTCTATGAGTTTCTTTTCATTTATCTCATTTGTGTGTGTTTCTCGTGAAAGTGACACACAGAGGAAAGAATGTTATCTACCTGTGACGTCAGTGACTTAATAGGTTGCTTAGACCTGGGCGTTCCAATAACTTTGTCTTCTTCTTCATCATTTTCCTCTTGTTTCTTAGATCCACCATTGTTTAGCTGCTTCGAACAAGCTATGCATGTCAGCATCTCTCTCTCTCACCCTCCACAAAGTTTCAAATTTCAACCTGAGAGAATTAAGGAGAAGGAAACACGATCAAATGATTCAAATCTAAAGATAAAGAAGAACCCTTTTTAAGACATAAGACTTGTAATGATTTGTTACCTTTATGCGATACAGTAGTAAACGCACTTGGCTTCAATACTCGCTAAATTTAATTGCTTTTCTTCTCTCTTATGCCACAACAAAGGTTCTCAGAAATAAAACTCGACCATTGAAGTAGAGTTCAGTCAAATGACGGCAAGAGAAGGAAGAGAACCGTAACAGCAGCGGGAAATTAGGGTAACAGGATCTGCAGATCAGACCTAGAAAACGATTTCGCATTAAAAACTCTTCCTTTTTAAAAATAAAACTCTCTGGTGGGTCTTCTGTTCCTTGCAGGTTGAAGCACTTAACAGAGAGATTGAGTGAGAGACACTCTTAAATCTTCACACTTTATGATATCCAAAGCCGAATGCAGAAGCAAAATGCAATAAAGCTACGATTTTTAAAGAGAGTGAGAGAGAGAGAGAGAGAAATAGAAAAAAAAAAGAGAGAGAGAGGAACTTTGATATTTGGGCTTTGAGTTGAGATCGTCGGACACTGTGAAAGTTTGCGCACAAGTGTTGTATTGTGTTCCTTCCTATATAAAGCTCTCTCTCTACTCTTTCTTCTTCTTCTTTTTTTTTTATTTGTTCTTCAGAAACAACACTATTGGCTAATTTTCAGATTCGTCTTTAACTTTCGTACTTATGGATTATTATTGACCAAAGAAGAAAACAAAAAAACGTAACACACAGTTTTTACTAACCAACAGAATAGAGTTCTACAGCTTTATTGCAACTTTTATGTGTAAGTTAGATTTTGTCAAGTTTTGATTGATTTATGGTTTAGTTCTCTCTCTACTCATATGTCTTAAACCAAAGATTGTGATCAGTAAGGAATAGTATAATAAGTCAGTGTAGAAAAAATTCGGACCAAGAAATTTTCAAATGTTATATTCTCTTCTTTATTTTTCCTCTCTTGGTTTTTGTTTTCTTTACTTTTTTTTTTCCCTTTTGTTGTTTTTTTTTCCTTTTTTTAATAAATAAAGGACGATATTTAAGCTAAGTAGTGACCACATATTGACACGTGCATTGTTAAATGTTTTTTGGCTGTCTAATTTTGCACCCAATTAAAGAAAAAGAAAAAGGTAACCCAATAATCCATTTTTGTTATCTGTCAATTTTCTCAACTACAAATATTTCATAGTTTAAAGACAGTGACTCTGGGAAATGTGATACAATGTTACAAGTTTTTTGTTTTTTTTTGGTTACTAGTTTAGCAAGTTACTCCTCCTAAATTATTCAAAATTCATTCAACATTAAAAACACAACTAGTTGGCATTCAATAGAAACCAAAAATGGAATATTTACGAGTGTAGTGTATATGTATACATTGTCAGATTTGGTCACAGGAGCGCCGTGAAGCAACGGGCGAGAATTAACTACACTGTGGAATTTGTATTCACCATTTTTTTTTTAATTATTTAATATGACATTTTTCTTTTTCTTTTTTATTCTCTCTTTCTCAATTTCGTTTCACTACTAAATAGTCTAATACAGCTGAAACACTATATATCCTATTATAACCCAAAAAAAAAAAAGATTTTACAGCAATGAATGATCAGATCGGATGCTGCATAGATAAATTATTTAAGTTTTACCTTGCCACGTGAATGACTACTGTTTGTTTTCTTGGGTTTTTTTGTTTGATACTTGTATACTATATAGTTTGTGGTTTTTGTTGTTTTTCACTTTCGTTTTTTAATGTTTATATAACTGCACGACCTATCCTTTACAACTTACAAATAATACCTCACAAAGTGCGTCATTTAAAACAATAGTAGTATAACATTGTATTCATACTCATCTCTAAAGTCCAACTAATCCATGTTTAATTAGCTTACCTATAATTCACGTGAATCTCATCCGTTAATTATTCTTTTTAAGATGTTTTTTTGATTACTTAATTTTATCAGTTGCGATCACTAGTATTTATGCCTAGCTTTATGATGACAAATAGTACTATATTGCACCTTCGAAACTGAAAAAAAAGGTATAAAGTTAGTGACTTATCTAAAAAAAAAAAACAAGTGTGATGATGAGACATGCAATGAAAGCATGTAATATTTTTAGATTCAAGCTTATAATTAAATAATCATTTTAAACTTTATAGAGTTGTTTTTCCAACTAAGCCTATTACTGCTTTTTTCTTTTCTCCTCAACCTTTCTGTCTCTCCTTCAAGGCTTAAGCACTTCGATTTTAAAAAACCATTTTGAAAGCCAAGTTAAACCTTATCCCCATCATTAAGCAAACCATGCACCTTTTTAAAGTTCATTTCAAATTTTGAAGTATCCTTTTGCTTCAGGTTATGCTTCCCTTTTTTTTTAAAAAAAACTCTTTATTCTTGCTGATTTTGTAGGCTTGATTGATCATCCTTTATGTTTTATTCGTGTTAAAAGATCGAGAATGATTCCTTTTTTTTTGAATAATTTATATAAACCTAATATATAAACTATACTCAGATGAAGTTGTTGAAAGTTGTACGTTCTTAATGGCTAAGGTAAGTGATCGATCAAAAAAAAGACTACAGAAAAGACAAGTGAACATTCTGAAGTTGACCAAATTCAGTTGACAGCCCACGTTAAGCCCATTAAGGCCCAATAAAAGTTTATCAAGTTTACTGTACACTTCCCAGTAGGTGATTCGTACTCTACTACACAACGATCTGTTTCGTGTAGCTCTCTCTTCACCAATTTGCTTCTTTGCACAAAATCGAAGTGTTAAGCTCAGCTCCGGATCATTCTCTCCGATTAATCCTTCGCTTTTAGATTCATGGTGATTCCGTTCGCCTTCACTCTCTCCGCGTAAGCCCTAGCTGTATCTGAAACCCTAACTCGTTGTTGCGTTTGGAAACTATCGAGCTCGTCCGTCCCCTTTTAGGAGCATTCTTTGATTGGTGTGCTGAAGCGGTTTGGTTTCTGATCGGGTTAGCTTTTTTTTTTGAGGTAAAGATCATCTTCTTAGGTTCTTAATATCTGGATTTTTAGTGTATTGTTCGTTGCTTCTTTGTTCTTTCGCGTTACCGAGGCAGATTTTGGGAAATTTGGTGATTTAGATTGCTGATTTAGGGTTTGTTCAAGCTCGGAATACGTATGAGATCCCGTTTCTTGATTGCATCTTTGATTCACTTTAATGCCTTCCTTTTCTCGCTTCTGGTTGTGCTGTAACTCTATAAGTTTGTTTCCATTTCTTGATTGCAGATGATTGTCGTGTGGCTTAATCGTTAAAATCAACACTATTTTTGTTTCCGTTTTGTTTCATCCACAAACGTTCCTCTATTCTCTAGACTAATCGGCATGTTTGATGCATGAAGCCAACCAAGTGTTGTTGTTTATATGTTTATTTTTTCACTGATTGTATTATACCTTTAGATAGTAGTAATCAGGGTTTCAGTGGAAACCTCCTATTTTTAAGTTTCCGCTTCAGTGTAGCAATTACGTTTGTGATATTTAACAATGGCTATTTGATGCCTCCAAGGATTTACACGAACTTAATTCTTATGACTCGTTACCCTTTGAGACCTAACTATCAACATTTGTATTAGTTCTTTTTTTCGTAAATTACCTTTATCAGACTAACTATGTTTTTCCCCTTTTTAGTTTGAACAGTCTGAGGCTGCAATGAGTATCCAACCTATTCAGTCGGAAACTTCATCAAATGGGGAGTCAGGTTAGCTGTTCATATTCTGTGTTATATCTGCAACGTCACCTTCTTAGTCCTCATGCTTGTTAATATATATTCAGCATTCAATGGTGAAGCTGGAAGCTTGAAGGGGCTTTCGCATGATCGATTAGTGTACCTGACGACATGTACGATCGGGCATCCTGTGGAAGTGCATCTAAAAAATGGATCGATGTATAGTGGTATATTTCATGCTGCTGATGTAGAGAAGGATTTTGGTGAGGCTTTGAATCATTATTTTTTCCCCTGTAAAGCATGAAAGACGCAACCTTTTTCTTGCAACTTAGAAATTGCTTGAAACTTCCAGGAATCATTCTAAAGATGGCATGCTTGATTAAAGAAGGTACTTTACGAGGGCATAAATCCCGTTCCGAGTTTGTCAGAAAGCCGCCGTCCAAGACATTCATTATTCCTGCAGATGAACTTGTGCAAGTTGTAGCTAAGGTGTGCTTGCTTTTGTAAACTAAGGGGAATTATTTATTGTTTAAGTTTATGTCAATGTGTTACATGGCAGGGAGACTACTTTGAGTTTTGACATTGTCATTACCTTTTCATCATTGATGTTGGTGTTAGGATCTATCTGTATCCTGGAATGGCGTGTCAAATGCAGTTCAGAGTGAGAAGCCGGGGGAGCTGTTGACAGACTCTTCTATATCACAGTCTTATCATGTTGATAGGGAAAGACAGCTGAAACCCTGGGTACCTGATGAGAGTGTTCCACAGCGTGCAGATTTGGAGAATGTGTTTGATAAACCTAGGAATAGGTATACACACACACACACATACATATATATATATATATTTAAAAATCTTGTCAAACGTATATTCATCAAATGTTAAGTATGCTAATTTGTCAGCTAGATTTTCAGAGCATGGTTTCTTAGCTGAACATTTAGTTGAGAGATAGTGGGAATGAATAGATTATTCTTGTGCTTGCATTTTAGACTATGATTATGATATTCCTTTTGGAAAGCAATTCTCTTTCCATGTGTAGAGCTAGAATTCTATTATTTAGTGAAAGCCTATATATGTATTGGTGAGGAAGAGCCAGTGGTGAATTTCGAGTAGGAAGAATAATGTTTGAGTAAAATTTTCTCTGTGGTTACCTGGCTTTTTTTTTTTACTGGTAATATGCTCAGATGATTCGTTTCTGATTGTAGGAAATGGAATCAGTTTGAGGCAAATGAGTCACTGTTTGGAGTAAAGAGCACTTTCAACGAAGAAATCTATACCACAAAACTTGAGAGAGGGGCTCAGAGTAAAGAGTTGGAAGAGCAAGCCCGGAGGATTGCGAACGAGATTGAGGGTGAGACTACCCGAGATCTTCATGTAGCAGAGGTAATCAGGGGTTTTATTTGCACCTTGATTCCTATGTTTTTGTTGTTATGCGAACAAATTTCTAATTATTCTTGCCTGCAGGAAAGAGGCCTTCAGTTTAGTGTGAAATCTGATTTTGACGAGGAAGCCAGATACTCATCTGTCCGTCGAGTTACTGGATTAGATGATAGTGGGTTGGGTGAGGAGGACAACGAACTGCTGGATATTATGACTTTTGGTAGTTTATCTATTTCTGAATCCCTGAAGCTAGTTTCTGGTGCCAAGAAGGGTCGTGAAGAATCATGGGTATGGCTGAGTTCTTCTTTGATAGTAGTTTATAGCTGAACGATTGGTAACATTGCCATTGTTTTTCTTTCAGGGTGACAGGCAGTCTTCGCGGGATAATACAAATGTAGATCAAAGCTGCTCGACCTCTAAACAGCAATCCAAAGATCTACCTGCCGCAGGAAGCAGTATCAGGTCAATTTTCTTTTGGCTAATAAGCTACGCATCTGAAAAATCATATAAAATATTTTCTCACATTGGAAGTTCCTCTTGAAATAATAGTGAGAGCCAGCTAGATGAGCGAAGAAGAACCAACAATGATCAAGAGGTTTCACACAATAACAGAGTAATGTCAACGCCATGTTGATTATGCCGTAAATCATGATTGTATATGTCCTTTCATTGTTGTTCTATTATTTTTAACATTGGTTATTTGGTTTCCTTCTGTATTAACACAGCCAGCTGAGGAATCAACTTCTGGCCATGGAGGTATACACTACTTCCTTCTTACGCTGTTTTCTGTATCTGACCCACTATAACTTGTTTGCCTGTGTGAACAATTGGTGTCCAAGTCTGAACGTGTTTTGTTGTTCTAAACGTAGAACCACCTTTCGTTTTATAAGCATGATTCAAGTTTTTTCTCGATCTGACACAATGATTAATTATCACGTTTATCTCAATGGACTATCTAGTGGCATTAGTAATATTGCATTCATGGTGAACTCTGTTAAGGTTGCTAAATGGAATTTAGAAATGTTCATTTGTACACAGGGATTGGTGACCTGTTATGATACTTCCATCTAATTAGAAATCATGTTGTAAGACTTGAGCATTATGTAAATATGTATTTTGTGGAATGTAGATATCAACGAAAGTCCAAAAATTGGAGGTGGTGCAACATCGGCGACGAAGGCTGTTACTGAGAGAGAAAGTCAAGTCAGTCAAGGTTCTGGTCAAACAAAATCTGAAAGCTCTATTGGGCAGTCGGCTTCTAGAAGTTCAGAAAGCCGCCCAGTTCCTTCAACATCAAGTCGTCCTGGGCTATCACCAAGCTCATCAATTGGTTCTATGACCTCATCAGAAAAGTCCACACTTAATCCAAATGCAAAGGTTTTTTGTTTGATTTGTTCAAACTTGATGAAATGTTACTACCGTTTGTTTTTCTTCACTAATTATGGGTCGTTGGGTCTGATCAGGAATTCAAATTCAATCCAAAGGCGAAGAGTTTCAAACCAGCACAACCAGCTGCTGCGAGACCTCAAGCTCCAATCCCAGATGGCTCATTCTACTACCCTGGTCCTAGTCATGTTGCTCCTGTTCAGCAGATGCCTGGAATGCCGCCTGTTAATTACGGAGTAAGTTCCCTGTGACATTTATATAGTAATATTAGTATAGTCTAACTGAATTATGTTTAGACAACTCACCGTGTGAAAATTGGCAGGTCCCGCCATATCCTGGCAACCAACCACCGATGATGATGTATCATCCTCAAGCCTATTATCATCCAGGCGGACAACCCCAGGTTTGACACTAATACACAAACCCTACTGAATCGGTATTAACAAAAATAAAGGGAAACATCAAAAGGCTAATATTTGATGTTGGGACTGTGATGTAGTACCCGCAGCAGCAAATGGTGCCTGGTCAGCAGCAGCAAATGGTGCCTGGTCAGCAGCAGCCTAGGCCAGTGTATTACACGCACCAGCAGCCTCCTCCTTACCAGCAGGTTAAAAACTGATAATGTCTATTACCTTTTTGTTTTGATGGTCAAAGAGTTACGGATGCTGAAGAAATCTCTGTGTGTTTTTACAGGACATGCAATATCATCACAATCAAGGACGAGAGCAATGAGTACCCGCTGGTGATGATGCTGTTTTTTTTTTTTTTTGGTGAAGGGAGGACGTGAACGAACCCTCTATCTTCTCTCTCCCTTGCCCAATTACTGAAACCATGTTTTTTTTTTTTTTTTTTAGATTCCTCTTTATCTGGTTTTGATATATCGTGCTGGAAAAAAAAACGAAAAATGAAAAAGTTCCATCTGTAGTCTGTACTGAGTGTAGTCTCTGCATTTTTGTTTTGTATCAGAGATAGAGTTTAGGTATTTCTCTCGTGCGTCTTCTTCACTTCGTCGTCCTCATTTTTTTTGTGTTAACTTTGATATGCATGCATGGAAGCCCAAATTTTCTGGTGATTTGGTTTTCTAAAATCCAAAAAAAAAAAAAAAGGAGGAAAAGAAAAGGAAAGTTTAGTGTTGTTAACCTTGTATGTACAATCTTATAATTTCTTTAACAAGACGTTAAACGTTGCTACCTAAAATAGTTGGGTCTCGGCCTCTCGGGATTATTTGAAGATGTGTCACACATCATGTGTGTGGGTGGGGGAGATGTGTGTAGCTGAAAAGAGGATCGAAGAGTCATTTGTTTTTTAACATTTGTCCAATCTTCCCTAACTTACAAAGAATATTCCCTTGTCTATGTGGTAAAATAAAAACATTTTTATTTTGGTTAATTGGGGGGGGGGGGGGGGGATTTCAAACTGCATTCGACTTATTGCAGCTAGAATTTATTTTTGCTAGCTCCCTTATCTATATAAAATTTACTTAATTTCAATTATTAATTATTACAACTTTTAACGAAACCAACCAAACTCAATTCATGGTGATTCGCTAAGATACCGAAAGAAGGACAGGGTTAATCAACGAATACTACTACTCTCAACTACAATACCTTGGTTGTCGTGTCGGGGAATGTTCTTCATATACAGGTTTAGGTTACCGTCGTCCCCAGGTTTAGGTTACCGTCGTCCCCTACCTTGGCATGAAAAGAAACTAAAATCGAGTCAAGTAAGACCATGTGCATCGGTGTAGTTTTGGGCCGTCCCCCGTTTTTTTTTCGATTTAAATAAATAAAAGCCAATTCAGAAGAAACGTGTCTTCATTTGGAACGTTTTTTGTCCGTCCACTTGGACGCGTGCTATGTTTTGATTGGTTGAAGATTTTTTGTAGGGTTAAAACAAAAGAATTTGTCGAGACAAATTTTCTAGACTTCTTTCTTCTATCTCGACGGCGACGGTTTTGTGTCTCCCGAAGCCGATCTGAACTTCCCTCCCAAAGTTCTCGACGAATTCTCGTAGCCCTTCTGTGTCTCTCATCAAACCATTGCTGATTTCAAGCCGATCCGATCTTCTCTCCCGAAGTGAATCTTCTTCAGGATAGTCTCAACAACATCCGTACAGCCACCGTTCGTCTCGATTCCGCCGCCGACGCTCTTAACGATCTCTCTCTTCGACCTCAAGGTTTTTCTAATTTCGCATCTACTTCTTCATTTTGATTTTATGTTCAGCGTTGGATGATTTTGAAATTAAAAAAATTGAAAAATTGGTAGGTAAGAAGATGCTTGTACCACTCACTGCTTCACTCTACGTACCTGGGACACTTGATGAAGCTGATAAGGTTCTAGTTGATATTGGCACTGGTTACTTCATTGAGGTAATGCGATCACAATAAGAATTTGATTATGATGACTTTGTTCAATTTGGCTCGTTCCTAGTGTAGCTCAAGTGTTTTTGCATTTTTGTAGAAAACAGTGGATGATGGAAAAGACTATTGTCAGAGAAGATCAACTTGCTCAAATCCAACTTTGACCAACTGGTAAATTTCACTCTCTTGGCAACTTTGAAATGTTTGATTTGGTGTTTAGATTGATCCTGAGGTGAAATTAGAGAGAAAAAGCCTACACTTTTCTTTCATACGGCTTATAGAGTATGCCTTAGAAGTTAGAACTGTACTTTTTACAAAAGAATTTCACTGTTCTCATTAACCTTTACAAAGTTGTGAAATGAGTAATATAGAATGGAGTCTGATTCTATTACGAGGGGTTAGGCTCTTACTTGATTCATTCAGTAACTGATCCGTTGTAGATAATAGTTGAGGGCTGTAAGTTTTATGGCTGCTAAGGAATGCAATAAACATAATCATGAAGCCCTTTGATTGGTCCTTTCCTTCACCTTGTCAAGCACCCCGTAGAGTCATACATGCATATATAATATACACTAAGTAGAATCTTTACTTAAACTCCGCATTTGAACCGCTGTTCTTGTATTTGTTAGTAGTTCCGAGTATCGTTTCAGTATAAATCAGAATCCAATGCTATGATCTCTCCTTTTTATTTGCTTCAGTATTGTTCACATCTATCTTGCGTCACTGTCAAATTGTTCAACACTCTTTTGTTGGAGAACCTATATTTACCATCTATAATTTACTCAAGATTTTAGTTGTTAACTTCAAGAATGATGTTCATTCAATGCAGGTCGCAGCCAAAAATAAAAGTGTGGCAGATGAAGCTGGGATGGTCTTGCAGGCCAAAGTTAAACAGTTATCAACTGCAACCACGTCGTGAAATTCCTTCTTCTATAGTTCGTTTACTATTGACACCTATTTTAAAATTGTTAATGTTTTTGTCCAATCAGTTATGTTATGATTTTTATGCTCTCAATCGGTTTGTGTTTTATTTGCTACAAGAAGATGTGCTCATACAAATAGACATCAATGCTCATATTAAAAATAAGAACATTTCAAAATAATACTATTAAATCTGGGGGACCAAAAACAAGGGGACACCAATGCCTCTAACATTATACCCAACCCCACATAATTAAACCCAACCCCACATAACTAAATTAAATAAATAGATTGTTCAAAGGGTTATTGATTTCACCTAGACTTTTTTTTTTTCTCTTTGTTACCAATCCATAAATAGTTAATAGCTGTCATCTCATTAATTTTTTTTCAATGACAATTGATAGAAATTCCACTTTATTGATGTGATGTTTTTTTTTTTTTGGTTGGTGATTAAATTTGAAGATTTTTTTTTTAAAAAAGATCTAGTGTTCTTCAGTAGTGTAGATTGGTTTTCTTTTAAAATCTATCATAAGACTCACAAACTCCATTATTAAAAAAAAAATTCCGTGCAGAAATAAACAAAAAGTGTGGCAAAAAAACATCAAACAAAAAAAAAGGGAAGTGTGTCCTAGTCCTACTGTCTACTCTAATGTTGTTATGACGCGTGTGGTTTCGTTTCATCATGCAAAAACACCAGACGTGAATAGCACGCACCCTCGCCAAGCGCGTGGATTTAGGAACAGCGATGTGGCGGCTGTGAATTAATTCTTTTTTAAAAAAATTGTAAGTAAAAAGTACAACAAATGTCTATGTTAATGTATATGTTATTGTTCTTTTTTTTAGGTTACTAATTTTCATTTAACACAACAACACGTCAATATGATTATTCTCTCTTCTATATGTTTTGTTCCTATTTTTTTGGTTGATCAAAAGAAAAATGAAGCTGTTTTTCGATCTGCTTATTACTTACATAGTAATATGACTAATGAGTTATACTGACTAAGAGTCATAATGTAAACAACTAATAATAAATATTTCCTTTGTTTTATATTAAATGTCATTTTAGCACTATTTTTTGTTACAAAAAGAGTGTTATTATAGGATTCCAAGACAAATTTGCATAAAATTTTCTAATTTTAACCTCAACACAAATCAACCAAATAATATTCCAAAATTCTAAAAGTAATTTTAATACTTTTTCTTGGCAATAATACTAAAAATTCCAAAAGTCACTTCTTGTTTCAACACAATATTAATAGTTTGCTTTGTAGTCTCTATCACGTTGATTGTCCTTCAAAGTCTGTTTCATTTTGTTTATAATTGGAATCAGATCTTTAGAATTTGCATATTTTAGAAGAAAACAAGTTGAAGCATGGATGACAAACACATGGTGTCAAAGCTAAAGTAACTCATTTGTTTGATCTAAACAAATTTCCTGATAAAGAAGAAGTGGATGCTAAAGTGGTGCATGTTTGTGAAGTGGTGATCTAAACAAACTGAATATGTCGATTGTGTAGATGTCTTGATCCTAGAAATACATTAAATTATCACAATGACTATTGACTAAATCAAGAAGTAGTCGAAGAGATAAACACGTCTACAAAACTTATTATTTATAATTACATTAAAATAAATTAAAATAGATAATTGTAATTAGTTTAGATTAGGGGTATAAAAAAGTTTTAATCTATTTTTTTAATATGTGTGAAGAGTGTCAAAAATGACACTCTTTGTGAGAGAGAGAGAGCAATACTGTTAACTAATAGTGTGTCAACTAGAAGGCAATGTTCATGGTGAATTAGTAGTAGTGGGAAACATAAACATTGGTAAAAGCTTTTTTAGCCATAGCCAATAATAAAATACCAAATTTTGTAGAGACAGTGAAATTGATAAGGAGAGAGAGAGAGAGATAAAGAAGAAAGAAGCCATGTTTTGAGGAAGGAGACATGCATCATCTCAAATAGAATAGATGGATCTTTTTTAGTTGTCTCTCTCTCTCCATCCTCGCACCAAAAATCCATAAAAAGATAGATTCTCTCTAATATTTGGGTTAGTTTTTTCAGTCGCTCTATTTGACTCTACTTTTTGTACTCTGCTTTGCTTTGAGAGGGTTCTTACAAAAAAAAAAAAAATCCATTTTTGGGTGATTGGTGAGAAAATCTGAATGCTTTTTTTTTTTTGTTTGTTTTCTTTTCTTAGTTATGTTCTGTTTTTCTCGCTTTTTCATTGGATCATACTAAGTTCGTAGGCTCTTAAGTCGATTGAGTTAGTGGAATTGCATGTTCAGTGATTAATCAAAAATCTGTTTTTTTTTTATCTGATTTGATTTTTCAAAGTCTTACTCTTTGCTATCTATCTCTAGTATGATTATCCGATCTGCTCTTTAGATCTGTTGTTTTAGTTTGTTGCTCTTTTTCTTTTGAATCAAGAATGAGTCTGAGATTACTTTTTCCAAGTGATTGCAATATCTATCATGACTTGTTTGTTACTTGATTGGTTTATTATAGGTGGCTGAGTAAAAAAAAAAAACATCTCTTTGTCTCTTGATGGATCTACTGTGGTCTGGAGATTAGTTTATTTGAAAGTCAGACAATGCAAGAGTTTCGTTCATTGCCTTATCCTGCAACTTCTTGGGATAACTCTGTCTTCACTAACTCTAAACTCCAAGGATCTTCTTCCGTGACTGACAACAGCACTTTAAGCTTGACGATGGATATGATGTCTACCCATTTCCCACGGATGAAACAAACTTGTTTTCAGTTACAGGACCTTGATTCCTCTTCATCTCAGTCCACTGGAGGAGAGTCGTATAGTGAAGTTGCAAGTTTAAGCGAACCTAATACTCGTTATGGCCACAACATTGTTACCACCCATCTCTCAGGTCCACTTTTCAACTTCTTCACATTATGTCAGCTGTTACCCTGTTAGTAGTTTTGGCTGATCGGAATGGCTTCTTGTTTTTGATGCAGGTTACAAAGAAAACCCGGCGAATCGTATTATAAGTCATTCCAAGTCAATCTTGTCGAAGGTTTCACAACATTCAGTGGTTCTTCCTATTGAGGTTAATTTAGTCTATCATCTTTAGACTACCTTAGTGTAAATTTTGTCGTACATGAGACTTTGTCTAAAGCTACGCACTTCTTGATTCTATTGTCTATATGCTCTCAGGGGGCTTCTTGGCCTTTACACAGCACTGAAACGCCACATTTGAACGGTTACTTGTCTTTTCCGTATGCATCACAACACACGGTAATACACAACTGTTTACATCTCAAGATAATTAGTGCTCTACATCTTGATCGAATGAAGTTTTTGTTACGAAAAACTTTGTAGGTGCAGCAGCATCCTCAAATTGGAGGGTTGGTTCCTTCTAGAATGCTTTTGCCTCACAACATTCCAGAGAACGAACCAATTTACGTCAATGCGAAACAGTATCAAGCAATTCTACGTCGTAGACAACACCGTGCAAAGCTCGAAGCTCAGAACAAGCTCATCAAAGTCCGCAAAGTATGTTTATCTCTGTTGCACCACATAGAACTACAGAAAGTTTCAATTATTATGTCTAAGACCAATTCTACGTATGATAAATTATGCAGCCATACCTTCACGAGTCGCGCCACCGTCATGCGTTAAAGAGAGCAAGAGGCTCTGGTGGGCGTTTCCTCAACACAAAGAAGCTTCAAGAATCAAAATCTCCTCCATTCTCGGGCTCACCGCATGTCTTCAAGAACTCTCCGGGAAAGTTCTGGCAACAGGACATTGCAAGGGGTGGGGTCGGGTCTAGTGGCTCGGCAACATCTTGCTCGGACATAACCGGGAACAACAACGACATGTTCCAACAAATCGGGTTCTCAGGTTATCCATCAAACCACCATGTCTCAGTTCTCATGTGAGACTCTTACTCTGGCAAGTGGTTGATGAGAATCATGACGGGAAGTCATCCTTGGCTATATATTGACCCATAAAAGTTTCTGTTTTTCAAATTTGCTTTCATTCTACTGCAAAAGAAGTTGAAATCTTTCAACAGTTGTCACTCCTTTTCTTGTATTTCATTTTTCTAGTGTGCTTGTTGCTGAATTGTTTATACTTTGATTTAAACTTCGATTAAGTGTGCACCCATATGGATTTGTGATTTTACGTAATGTATAAATTATTTGTTTTTACATCTCTATATTGTTGCCTATTCTAGTCTATTTCCAAACCATTAAAAAGTTGGAACAAAAACATCTTTGTCTATGCCTCATTTTATTAAGGTTATATTATGTCTTGACGTTTTCATATCCTCCAATCATTTCTCAGTTCCTACAACCAACCAAATCGTTACGATGACATTCCTTCACCAACCAAAATACGCATTAAGGCATCAGAAAACAATAGTTTGTTGTACAGCTTTGAAGCAATATTTTGATCAGGACATCTCTCTAAATCTTTCAACAATGTTATGAATATTGTTTATAAATTCAAACCAGTACTTTTTAATGACATTCAAAATATTATCCTAGAGACCTGACCAAATTGATAGAAGAAGATAACACCAGACTTTTCTATGCATGCATCATATTATGTCCCCACATTCTAAGCTTTGTTTTTGTTTATTACTTAATGACAACATCATAGTACATATTTAATACTTTAATACCTCAAATTTGATATAGTACTACCCAAATATAACATTATATAATTTCTGACATGCAACATATTCAGTATAGTACAACCTACAACAATGGTCCCAAATTGCAATATGTGATGAGACTAATTGACTTGTGGAATGGCAATCAAATTGTAATACTCAAATGATACTTATCGACACACTCCTCTATATAAGACCACACGCCATTTCAATATATATTCAAATCTCATCTAGAAATTCTCTAGTCCTGTTAGTGTTGTTTATCTTTTACCTTAACCTATCAAATAGTCACAAACTATACCTTTTTCATCATCTATTCAATGTCGTTAGAAGATACAGAACCACCGAACCAGACTCTAGATCATGTCCTAAGCTGGCTCGAGGATTCTGTGTCCTTATCCCCATTACCAGGATTCGATGTGTTATTTGCTCCACGAGTTTGATGGGTCTCAAACATGGGAATGGAATCAGACTCAAGACACGGAACATGGTTTTATTCAAAGCTATAGTCAAGATCTTAGCGCATATGTGGGTTGGGAAGCAACTAACATGGAAGTGGTAACAGGAGCTCCACCCATTGATTTGTATCCTTCACCTGTAATTCAGCAACCAAACGATCAGTCCAGGAAAAGGAGCAGTGACAAGCTTATCGACGCCCAACACGTGAAAAGGTCAGCAAGGAGCAAGAAAAAATCAAACAAGTCTAGTGAGAAGAGCTGCAAAGATGGTAATAAGGAAGAGAGATGGGCAGAACAACTACTTAACCCTTGTGCCTTGGCTATTACGTCAAGTAACTCATCAAGGGTTCAACACTACCTTTGTGTTCTCTCTGAACTTGCTTCTTCTTCTGGCGATGCTAATCGTCGGCTTGCAGATTTTGGTCTTCGCGCTCTGCAACATCATATTTCATCATCCTCTTTGCCATCATGTTCGTAGCCTGTTGTTACGTTTGCTTCAGCAGAAGTGAAGATGTTTCAGAAGACTTTGCTTAAGTTTTATGAGGTAAGCCCTTGGTTTGCTTTGCCTAATAACATGTCAAACTCAGCAATCCTGCAAATTCTAGCACAAGATCCCATAGATAAAAAGGATCTACATATTCTTGATATCGGTGTCTCTCACGGTATGCAATGGCCCACTTTGTTGGAAGCTCTGAGCTGCAGATCAGAAGGACCTCCTCCTCATGTTCGAATAACTGTTGTATCTGATCTTACCGCAGACATACCTTTCTCTATTGGTCCACCCGCTTACAGTTATTATTCTCAACTCCTTGGCTTTGCTCGGTCTCTCAAGATCAACCTCCACATAAGTTTAATTGACAAGTTCCAACTCATTGATACCTCACCTCACGAGATCTTGATCATATGTGCTCAGTTTAGGCTGCATCACCTGAATTATAGCATCCCTGAAGAAAGAAGAGAAACTTTGAGGGCACTGAGAAGTTTAAGGCCAAAAGGAGTGATTCTTTGTGAGAACAATGGAGAAGGCAGTGCCAGTGGGGACTTTGCAGCAGGGTTCTCCAGGAAACTTGAGTATATGTGGAAGTTTCTGGATTCAACAAGCTCAGGATTCAAAGAAGAGAATAGTGAAGAGAGGAAGCTAATCGAAGGAGAGGCAACAAAGGTGTTGATGAATGCAGGAGAGATGGATGAAGGAAAAGATAAATGGTATGAGAGGATGAGAGAAGCTGGTTTTGCTGCAGAAGCATTTGGTGAAGATGCAATTGATGGAGCCAAATCTTTACTGAGAAAATATGACAAAAATTGGGAAATAAGAATGGAAGATGGAGACACATTTGCCGGGTTAACATGGAAAGGAGAGGCAGTTTCCTTTTGTTCATTGTGGAAGTAGCTAGCCATCTGTTTTACGTTTGTCTTACTTTTCTCTGTAAAAGCTTCCAAACTAAAGCCTTGTGTAGCCAAAAATACTATTTAAATGATCAAAACCTTGCACCAGCTAGCTTGAACATTGTTGAATGATCATATAAACAAGTAAATCATGAGGCACAAAGAAGAATACATGATGATGCAAAAAAGTTGGTTTCAAACTTGTAATTGACTTAAACAGCAATAGCCATGTTCACAAAGACATGAAAAAAATATGTTTAAAAGAAAAAGAAAAAGAAAAAAGAACGGAAGTAAAAGGAGATGCAAGAAACAAAAGATAAACTAATCCAAGTGCACTAAACTTGGAACATAAGAAGGGCACACAAGTGGGACACAATATCTACGGAAAGTATGTCCATATCTGTCAGGTTTTCCCACATTGGGAGCTTCTCTGATATTCACAGACTTGAAGTATCCTCCTCCATTTTGTCCAATTATGTGAGCTGTTTGGTAGCGACAAGTCTCGGTTTGTTCATATCCGTCAAGATCGAAAACCACGGCGACTCTCTTGTCCTCATCAATGAGGAAACTCGCAGCTTCAACATCAAACTTAAATCCAGTGAGTGGTCCCATATCCACTTTTAAAAACATGCTCCAAGACACGGCACTAGGCTCAATCTTAGTGGTTATCCAAATCTCCAAGAACCTGTCATAGTGTTGATATAACACGGCGAGCTGCTCTTGTCTGACACAAGATAGAGACACAGTCTCTTCATCATGAGAGTGAAACGGCAGAGGAAGACGCGACCCAAACCTCTCTGCTGTGAAATCAAAACAGAGTAGAAAAACTGGAAGGTCAGTTGTATCTATGTCCTCCGACTCGATTCCCTCTTCTGGCGGCTTTAGCTTCTCTTGAGCGTAAAAGTAAGTGTTTCCCTCCTTCAAAGACACGCCTCGTTGAAAAAACTCAATGTTCCAGTCGGGAGTGACATCAAGAACCCTCCATGAGTTAGAGCTAAAATCGTAGATTTCGAACCCAAAAATAAGCTCTTCGAGATAATCATCAACAAACCTCAAGACTTTGTGGTTACGGTTTTTCTTGTTGTCATGACCGATAGCATACCTATCTATCCTATGGAAACTGTCTCTCGGTTGGATCCATCTCGTTTGCCCCAAATAGGGATTCCATACCAAAAGCCTTGAGTTGTCCTTGAGAACGCATAGCAATAAACCGTCACAGTGAAAGACTTTAGATACCTCGATTTGGTCAAGTACACTTACTTGGTTTACTACAAACGGATCCACCAAGTCTCCTCCTTCGTTGTCGTTGCGGATACTTTGTAGATTGGATCTCAAGGAACAAACCCTATTATCCATCATCATGAACCCCTGAAACTGATTACTTGCCGTCGACGCTTCTTCTCCAAATATCTCTGTTACCAAGCCCCTAGAAAGATCCGACATCATCATCGTTGTAGGTTTTGAAAATTACGGCTGTGTGTGACAAATTAAATTGTAGACCCAATCCTCCTTTATATACCTTAGGCTTGTAGGTCAAACATGATTTTAGCTCTGAAACCTCTCTCCGTTTCTACGTGCCACGTGTTTTTTGTTTTCCTTTTTTTTTAACTCGGAGATAAACTTTAGCAATGAGAAAGATAGTATAAAATTACAGTACTGTGTTTGTTATGTTTAGGTTACGAAAATTAAGGGTTTTCCCTTTTCTTCAATTCTCGTTTTAAGGAAATTGATAAACCAAAATATAGTTACAAAGTTGGACGGTTAAAAATATATGTCCAAACTGGGCTTTTTATTTATATATCTAAGACCCATAGTTCTTCTCAAATCCATTATCTTGAAATTAGAGAATAGGACAAAGCAAATCACACATCACCACGACTTGAATAACCATCACAGACGTCATAGAACTCTACACGAAAGTAAAAGAAAACTTGCTGGTCTCTGTTTTTGAAACATTACGAAAACTCACAATCACCACACATGGCCCGGTACCAACAAGTAGTGTACCAGAGTGTGAACAGCTGCTCCCAGCGAACCCTCCTCCTTATCGTTCTCCGTATGAATGTATTGCCACCAATAAACAGCCTCGCCTCTGTGTAATTATACCTAACTTCCCCGTGTCTCGACTGTGGGAACATGACATTTAATCAGCCACAAAACATAATTTAAGCAACAACCCATACAAAACTTTGCTGATACGATCCAGAACAGTTTATAAAACTTACCATGGTCCTTGATCTCACACGTGCTCCTGCATTGTTAAGAATGATCCAATCATTGCCATCAACGTATCCATTGCAGTCCCTTCTATACAACCCCGTTCTTAGTGGAGGTACCGGCGGTTCATCAGCACCAGGAAAATCTTGGAAGTTCTCCATTAATATATCTATCTCACGATCATCCAAAACCCCAATTCTTGAGCGCTGTAGAACTCTGTTCACTCGTCGTCCACCTAATGAAAAAAACAGAGTTTACTAATGGCTCTAAACCCTAATCGTTTTCCATATTACTGAATCGCAATCATGTAGATATTTCAAGATCAGAATCGCATCATGTATCTCTAAAACTTTCCTAAGTTAACTCACGGTAGTATAAAGATTTACAGAACATGATCGCAATTGCATGAATGCGTACGTAACGTAATCATGAGATGATTGATTCCTATAATCTGATCGCAGTCGGCAGAAGTTTGTTTAAAGACGATCTCCAGTTTAGGGTTTTAGAATCTTATTTGGGTTGTAGAAAACCATGTTTTGAAGATTATCCATGACTGTTCGTGGATGAGTTGATGATATTCCAAGAAATAGAACCAAGAATGTATCGTGAGGTGATGATCATTACTATTAATACAGCCGTACTACGAGCCATGCACGTGATACCAACACGTGAGATTCGTTCTTTTACTTTCAGATCACGCTACTGAGAGTATTTATCTATTTCGTCTACTTTTTCTTGCCATTTATATAAATTGTTTGAAATTTCCAGAAACCTGTAATTCAGCAACCAAAGGATCAGTAGAGGAAAAGGAGTAGTGACAAGCTTATCGAGGCCCAACACGTGAAAAGATCAGCAAGGAGCAAGAAAAAATCAAACAAGTCTAGTGAGAAGAGTTGCAAAGATGGTAACAAGGAACAGAGATGGGCAGAGCAACTACTTAACCCTTGTGCCTTGGCAATTACGTCAAGGAACTCATCAAGGGTTCAACACTACCTTTGTGTTCTCTCTGAACTGGAGTCCTCTTCTGGTGATGCTAATCGTCGGCTTGCAGATTTTGGCTTCGCGCTCTGCAACATCATCTTTCCTCACACTCTTCACCTGGTGTTACGTTTGCTTCAGCAGAACTGAAGATGTTTCAGAAGACCTTGCTTAAGTTCTATGAGGTAAGTCCATGGTTTTCTTTGCTTAATAACATGGCAAACTCAGCTATCCTGCAGATTTTAGCTCAAGATCCCATAGATAAAAAGGATCTGCATATGTTGTTGATATCGGTGTTTCTCACGGTATGCAATGGCCTACTTTGCTGGAGGCTCTGAGCAGAAGACCAGAAGGACCGCCTCCTCATGTTCGAATGACCGTAGTATCCGATCCATCCCCAGACATACCTTTCGTTGTTGGTCCACCAGCTTACACTTATGGTACTCAACTCACTGGCTTTGCTCGGCCCCTCAACATCAACCTCCAAATCAGTGTACCCTTGACAAGTTCCAACCCATTAATACCTCACCGTCGTGGGTGTTCAGTTTAGGCTGCATCGTCGGCTGACGCATAGCATCCTTGATGAGAAAAGTGAGGCTTTGATTGAACTGAGAAGTTTGGGGCCAAAAGGAGTGGTTCTTTGTGAGAAGATTGGAGAATGCAATAGTAGTGGGGACTTTGCAGCAAGATTCTTGATGAAACTGGAGTATATATGGAAGTTTATGGACAACAAGCTCAGGGACGTTCAAAGAAGAGAATAGCGAAGAGAAGAAGCTAATGGAAGAAGAGGCAGCAAAGGTGTTGGTCACCGCAGGAGATATGAATGAAGGAAAAGATAAATGGTATGAGAACATGATAAAAAAAAGCCTGTGTGTAGCCTAAAATACTATTTGAATGATCACAATTCACAGCCTTACACCAGCTAGCTTAAACATTATTGAATGATCATATCAGCAAGTAAATCATGAGGCACAAATAAGAATACAGGATGAGGCAAAAAAGTTGGGTTCAAACTGCAGACACCAACAGCTGTGTAGTCTTCCCCTGTTGGTAGAATTATAAGCTTTTCTTGAATGATCACATCACACGCAAGAAAATGTTTACTAGCTAGTTGAGTAAGAATACAAGGTTCTGCATGAATTTATATGAGAAACAGAAATGAAAGAAGATTTTTTCCAAGTTAGATGACGAACTGCAGATTCTGGAGACCCAAGTAGACCAACCCCTGCAACAGATTTATATTATCAAAACTAATGGGATATATTAAAGGCCAACGATAAGTATCTTTAGTGGCCAAAAGGTATCTTTGTAGAGAGTTAGAGACGAACTAATAGCTGACTAGGAAGAAATGTTCTTATTATATATGAGTGCTGGAAGATGAAATAAGAGCAAGCTTTGCAAGATATAGCCCCAACAAAAACAAATGAGGACATACAATCAATACAAATTCCTTATGTAAAAATAATCTCTCACTCCCCATGCTTGACCAATGTCAAGTTTCTCAAGTTTTATAACTTTTTTTGCAAATACATGTGTTACCGTTCTGTGGGTATTGACAGATTCATTTAGGTCCTCGTACGATGTTGAACAAAGAGATAAAAATAGCCAACACAAACTTGTAATCGACTTACAGCAATAGCCATGTTCACAAGGACATGAAAAAATATGTTTTAAAGAAGAGAAAAAAAAAAAAAGAATGGAAGTAAAAGGAGATGCAAGAAACAAAATTCTTAAAAAAAAAAAAATGGAACTAATTATTAAACTAATCTAAGTGCACTAAACTTGGAACATAAGAAGAAGGGCACACAAGTGGGACACAATAATTAGGGAAAGTATATCCATATCTGTCAGGTTTTCCCACATTGGAAGCTTCTCTGATATTCACAGACTTGAAGTATCCTCCTCCATTTTGTCCAATGATGTGAGCTGTTTGGTAGCTTCTCTGAACACGTGAGACAAGCTATGCTTTGTTCACTTACTTTCGATTCACGCTACTAGAGCTGTATCATAGTATGTATCTATTTCGGTTTTTATCTCCCTAACCTTTTAGTTTGAAGTTTGAACAGTCTGAGTCTGTAATGGAAAATGCAACCTAATCTTCTACCACATAAGAGCTGAAAGAGAGGGAGTTTAATTTGAATGCTCAATCTATAATAAAGTCACATCCGCACCAAGTACAGCTTAGTCTTTTGAAACGTCATGTTCTGAGTTCTCATGCTTGCTATTCTACATTCATAATTAGTGAAGCTTGCATCTTGTGGAACTACATAGATCGGTGTATATTGGTGGTGTCTTCCACGCTGCTGATGTAGAGAAGGGAGTATGGTGAGGTTCTGAAAATAAGAATTGTTTTCCCTTAGAGAAAATATATAAATTGCTTGAAACTTCCAGAAATCATTTTAAAGATGGCATGATTGATTGAAGAATGAAGAAGGTGCTTCTTTCAGTTACAATTACAGGAGGACTTGGGATATTACTAAGAAACTTATTTGGTTTCTGCTCAAATACGTCTCTGAGCAGAAACTAAGCATCAGCTCAGAGACTTATTTGGTTTACTACAGACGGATCAACCAAGTCTCCTCCTTCGTTGTAATTGCAAATACTTTGTAGAATGAATCTCAAGGAACAAACCCTATTATCCATCATCATAAACCCCAGAAACCTGATTTCTTGCCGTCGCTGCTTCTTCTCCAAAAATCTTTGTCACCGATCCCCCAGAAAGATCCGACATCATTGTTTGTAGGTTTCGAAAAATACGGCTGTGATAAATTATAATTTTCAGTACGTACTAATAATCGTTAGCAGGCCTGATCGTTAGGCTTGTATAGAACAGGACAAGGCACAAATCACCACTTAATTAATCATCATCACAGACACGTAGAATCATTACGAAAACACGCCCTTGTCATATGAAGCTAATGGTTATAAAGATTATTATCCAAGTAGTTAAATTGCATTAACGAGCACAAACGGGAACTACTCAATCTATCTTGACTAAACTTGGAACATAAGGAGAGCACACAAGTGGGATCACAGTATATCCTTGATTCGGAACTTCTCCAATATTCACAGATTTGAAGTATCCATCTTGACCAATGATGTGCGCTGTCTGGTGGCTACAGGTCCCAGTCAAAACATGTCCGTCAAGATCGAAAACCACAGCGACTCTCTCCTCCTCATTAATGAAAAAGCTCCCAGCACAAGGGTCAACCGGAAAACCAGTGAGCAGATGCATATCCACTTCCAAGAACTTGCTCCAAGACACTTCACCGTAACCAATTTTACTCGTAACCCAAATCTCCAGTACCTCACATGTCTCCCAGCGTTGATGTAACACAGCAAGCTGCTCGTCTCTGACACAAGACAGAGCCAGAGTGTCTTCATCAGAAGCGACAAACGGCAGAGAGAGACGTGGTCCAAACCTCTCTGATGTAAAATCAAAACAGAGCAAAAAGTCTTGAGTCTCTGTTACTCCTCCTTCCAATACTATCTTCTCTTCAGCGTAAAAGTAAGCATTCCCTTTCAGAGACTGGCCTCGTTGATGAGACCGTATGATCCCGTTGGGAGTCACATCATCAAGAACCCTCCACGAATGAGAGCTAAAATCATAGATTTCGTACCCAAAAACACGCTCGCTGGATCGATAAAAATCAAAAACCCTCAAGATTTTGTGGTTACGGTTGTTGTCATACCCAAGAGCAAACCTATCAAATATGTCAAAGTTGTTACTAGGTTGGATCCACTTGGTTTGCCCTAAATATGGATTCCATACCAAGAGGCTCGAGTTGCGTCCTTTGGGGACGCACAACACTAAACCATCACAGTGAAAGGCTTTAGATACCTCGATTTGGTCAAGTACACTTACTTGCTTTATAGATGGCTCAACCAAGTCACCACCGTCGTCGCTTCGGATTCCTTGGAGATCAAACCTTACAGAGCAAACCCTAGAATCCATCATCATAAACCCTAGAAACTGATTCGTTGCTGCTGCTTTACCAAAGATCCGATTTTTGGACAGAGCGTTCCATTTTGGGCAAGTAGATCGCACTGATCTGAGAGATGTCAAAGGAGCCCTAGTGAGTATCTCCGCTACCAAATCCTCAGAAAGATCCAACATCGTCGTCGTCATCATTCCCAAAAATTACATAAACGGAGTTGCAGAGACAAATGAAACGGCGTTCCGATGAAAGAGAGATTATAAGATTTCGTTAATGGGCTGACAGATTAAATGGGCCTAAATTTGTTATGGGTTTTATTATACTTAGCTTTTTTTTAAGCTTTAAATTGAAGCAACGGAACTATTGTTATGTACAAGAAATTAATCGTTACTGTGTATAATATATACAAATACATATGGACTAGTTAAACAATTTGAAGACTCATCATCATCAGCTTCCCCATCCGACCATGGTTCCAGGGCGGGAAAACGCGAGTCCACGATCATACATCCGTTGAATCTCTTCTCTGTATTCAGTCAGAGACTCATCAGGAATTGGTGGAGTCAGCTCAACCACATCACCCATCTTCAGCTTCCATTTGAGGTCACTTACAGGTCTTTCATTTAGCCTTGGTCTTAGTTCTTCCTTTGCTGGTATCCCGTACATGGACCACCTCGAGCTCCCAGGCCCTGCTCGGCTCAGTAGATCCGAGACTGTAGAACTCGCTGGAAATTCTTGCACAGACATCTGCATTTTCTTGATTTGTTCAGTATTAAGTGTAAAACTCTTTTTGTACTAGGCAAGGTTATTAAAAGTACTGTATAACAAACCTTGTCGTTTTCGATTACGATGACATAGACTGGTCCATCTTGGCTACTGTTAGGCTTGTAAGAAGCCGGGCAGTCCTCGGAGTGAGATGGAAACTTGCAAGGGGGTTTGATGGTATCAGAAGAACTGATGGAAGATCGATCTTTGCTCATTGCTTCGCAATGCCAGGTTACGACCCACCTAGCCCATTCAACCATCTGAAGAACAAACGAGGAGTATTTGCAGTCACCTTCCTTGTACCTCCAGTGAGCTGCAAACCCAAATTCTGCTTGCAAATGCATCTCCTGTGTACGTATTTGGACTTCAAGTGGGACTGTTCCATTGTCCATCACTACCGTGTGCAAAGATTGATACCTATAAAAAATCCAATTTACCAAAGTCAGATTCATTACATTTTAACAAGCCACAACCAACCACAACTTAAACGACGAGATATGAACTTACCCGTTGAACTTGGGATCAGTTATGTAATCCTTTAGCTTTCCAGGAACTTCAGACCATACACTATGAACTACTCCTAAGGCCTTGTAACAATCTCCTTCGTTGTCAACAATCAAACGTAGCCCGTGAATGTCATGAATTTCATCCACTGTTAGCTTTTTCCTGGTACAATCGAAAGGACAACATCAACATTAGTCTTCTAGTTTCACTCACACTGTTTGTTGTGTAAAAGAGAGGAAAGGGAACTTACTTCAACATCTTGCTGTAAATACTATACAAACTCTTGTGCCGGCCACACAGAACATGATAAGAAATGCCTTCTTTCTTAAGAGCTTGCTCCAATTTCTCTATCGCAGAAGTAATCATGGCTTCATCGAATGAATCCTCGAGCATGGTTGACATCTCATTATGCTGGTCTGGGTGAAGATGCTTGAAACACAGATTCTCAAGCTGAACTTTCCATGTAGAGATTCCCAAACGATTAGCCAAAGGTGCGAATATTTCCAGCGTCTCTTTAGCAAACCTCTGCTGCTTCACTGGGGACAAAGCGTAAAGCGTCTCCATGTTGTGTAATCGATCAGCCAGTTTTATAAGAACAGCTCTTGCATCTGCCATTGCAAGAAACATTGTGTGCAATCGATCTGCTTCAACGGTTTTACACGCTGTATTATTCTCTCTAGCGAGCTTGCTCAATTGGCTAAGCTTTGAAACCTATACAAATTGAACTCAATTAGCTAACACACACAGAATTTAAAAAAAAAAAAAAAAACAAGAATCTCAATCAATCAAAGTCAATAGATGTCCATGTTTCTTACCCCTTCAACCAAATCAGCAACACCTGCTCCAAAGTTTCTAAGAATATAATCGTAGCTCATGAAAGAATCGTCCATGGTATCATGAAGAAGCCCAGCAACAACGACAGTAGAGTTAGCTCCGATATTAGCCAACAACATAGCAGTCTCAACGCAATGTTGAAGGTACGGATCACCACTAGCTCTCATCTGATTACACACACACACATCAAACAAAAAGTTTCAGTCACCAAAAAAGTAAACAAAAATCGAAAATTTCATAAAATGAGATTTGTGTTTTTCTTTTCTACCTGTCCTCTATGAGCTTTCTCTGCTTCATAAAACGCTTTGATGACAGATTCATCTTTGAAGATCTCATGTCTTAATTGAGCACGTCTTAGCAAATCCCTAGCATATGGCTTTCTCGAATCAACCCCAAAACCATCCTCCATAGGAAACGTAAGCTCATCAACGAGAAGAGAATCCGAAGAAGACGAAGATCCCAATTCGTAATCCACACACGATCCAAGAGCTTTCCTAACGAATCCATTGAACAATCGACTACTAGCTCCAACACGAAACGAGCCATCGAGATTTCGATCACGAGACATTCTCATCGGAGGGCTACACGAAACAGGACCATGAAAAACAGAGATAGGGCTCTGGTGGTGATCTCGTCTAAGACAAGAAGAAGTCACAAATTTCGGAGGGGAGGAATAACAAAAGGAGCTGCTCAAGCTCAGATCTTTCAAATCATCACGTAGTGATGAAGAAAACTCATCAACTCCGGTTGAGTAAGAGCAAGAGGAAGCCGAAGATTTGACTGATGCGCTGGAGAAAAGAGAAGAGAGACCTCCAACGACGATTGGCTTCTGAGGAGAGGAGGAGGCCATGGAAGAAGGAGATGATGATGAAGACGAACTCCTGGAAGACAGATCGAGATCAAATGATGAGATCTGATGTGGCGTGGAACAAACGCTGCTTGGTGGGCTTGCGTATAGTGCTATTGTCGTCGCCACCACCATTGGAGCTCGTTGTTTCTGCTTTACAATCCTAAGTTTCAGTTTTTTTTTTTTCTTTCTTTCTTAGAAATCAAAAGAATAAACGAATAATACCCAGAATTAGCTCCTCAAAATCTTCAATTTTTCCCGGGGGAAAATAAAAAAAAAGGTCACCTTTTTTTACCAGATCCACTCAAAACCCACGAGTTCTAACACGAAACCCAGATGTATACGGACCTCTAGGAAGAAAAATTACTTGGATTGGAAGAAGAAGAGAACAAGATATGTACAATTTTATACGAGTTTTTGAATATGAAAAGTTGAAGAAGGGGTCTAATGGATACAAGAGGGGAAAAGGGAGGAGGGTGTGCGAGGAAGGAGAAGAAGAAGAGACTTGGACGCTTTGCTTTAAGGAAGAAGAAATTATAATAATATCTGTATTTGATTTTTCCTTTTTTTTTGTTTCGTTAATTAGAGAATTTAGAAGAAACCAGTGTGTGTCTCTGTCTCTCTCTCTCTCTCTCTTGCTCTGTTCTGATTCGTCTGTTTTAACTTCGGCCGACCAAAGCTTAAACCGATGAACATTAGTTACTATTACGCAAATACCCTTTTACGTTTAATCCAGTCATTCATTAGTTACTATTATTAACCAAGTGGATTATATTATTACTGTGACTAACGTCTAAACTCGTTATCCATTATGAGATGTTTAAGATAATATAGTATTTGTTAGTGGTTTATTCCCAAACCAAAGATCTATGAAATGGTGTGTTTACATTTTGATTATATCAAACTTGTCGTCCAAATCCAAAACACGAATTAGAATAATGTTGGGGATATTAGTATTAGTTTAAGCCCTGATTCGTTGTGATTAAAGAGACTTTTGCGATAATAATTTTAATTTAAATTGTGATGACACGCTAAAAAAAAAATTGATTAATGGGAATCCAATCAGATGACATCGCTATCCCAACTTCAATTTTGGCTAATAAAAATACTCAAAACTTATAAAAAGCATAATAGTTTTATGGAGTGGAAGAGTAGTTCACTAAAAATGGCTTTTGTGTGCTGATAAAAGACATTTTAGATTAGTAGTAAAGTACAAGTTTCATCATAAACTATAGCTATGTTTTGATCAAATCTAATTGCATAAACGGCATTGTCCTCGATGATATTCACATTCATTTTTTGCACCAGTCGTATTTAGATTCGGGGATATTGTTTTTGTTCCTATTAATAATGAGATATTATTGGTAATCATATTATGCTCATATGCTTTCTTTAGCTTCACGCCAATACATGACCCCGCCATTTTTTTATTATAAATTTCTTATATTAATAAAACTTATATTATATATATATATATATGTATCTTCTTATCCTCTTGGAATCTTTTTATTTTATTTTTCTTCTGGTGTGTTTTGTTTAAAATGAAGATAGACTTTATAGTATAGTGTCAGCGGCAGATGAGTCATCCCATTTGCATCATCAGCTTCAACTTGATCCATTTTATAAATTAACTGTGTTAATAATGACGTGAGTTGAAAAACAACTTTTTATTATTTAATGATATACTACTTAATTGTTTTACTTTTCTCACAAATGCAATTGCTTACTTTAAACATTAACAAATAATCAGCAAATTGAAAGGGTCCACGAGAATTGTGTTTCTATGTTTTATTTATTTTTAAATTTTAGTTATTTCGTGAAGTTTCACAACATAATTTTTTTTTGGCTTCAATAAAGGAAATATGGATCAAACCCACATTCCGGGCTGAGTTAATAACTTTTCTAACTCATTCCCATTTTCTTATCAAACAATATTTTAAATATTAGCTGGGTTTTTTTTTCCAAAATATAAGATCATCTCTAATGGTTTTTCTATTATTTTCTTCTGTAATAGAAATAAATTTCTAAAGCAGAAATTTCTATTTTTGTCTCTATTTATAGAGAAATGTTTTGTAGGAAAAAATAGAGTTACTTTACAAATAGAGAAAAAAATAACAATTTCTATTTTAGATGTGAGAATAGAAATGGGTTGGAATAAAACTCACCTTTATTATAAAGGATCTCTATTATAGAGGAAAAAATGGAAGACCATTGGAGATGCTTTAATATAAAATTAGTTCAAACAAGATAATACAAAATAATATTCCATCCGTTTCATAATATAAAATGTTTTATAAATTTTTTTCTTTTATAATATATGATGTTTTCAAGTTTCCATAAAATGTTTTATGCAGTTTTGTTTATAATTAGTTGATATTTTTTAAAGTAGTTATTCTTTTAAATATGTGTATTTTACTCAAAATATCTTATATTTTAAAATGGAAAGAGTATTATTTAATAGTAACTACGTTATATAATAATAATAATGATAAAAATATAATTAATTTTTTTTGGTCAACATATAATTAATTTTATAATTTATGTAATTTTATCCTCACAAATCTAAAACGATAGTGAAATCAATTCCTTCATATAGAAGACGCATTCTCTTCTAGTATTTATTACACTCAGATCTTCTTTAATATCAAAACTAACAGTCAAACAACAAAAAAATGAAAGAAAGGTGGATGGTTAATAATGAGATTATACTAGGGGTAACAGTGACATTTTCCAATGCATTGATTGATTCAGATAACTTGGTCTAAATAATAATTTTTATTAACAATGTGAATCTTTTCTTCTTTTTTTCGTTTATTCCTAAAAGGCTAAAACTCTAGAAGATGAATTAAGCTTTTAGAAGGAGGGAGTGTTGATAAGGACACACCGACGCGTTTCGCTAGCAAGAAAGGAAAAAAAAAAAAAAAAAACAAAAAAATCAAAGCAAGAAAAGTCACCACGTGGCGACAAGTCGGCAAAACTGAACATGACACGCGTCTAATTTGGCGGCCATAAAAAAAAAAATGGCTGTCACGCTCGTCTCACGTGTCCAGTCCCCAGCATCACCTCCATGACTTGTGGGGATCACGTGTCTGTTTAAACAAACATCAAACGGCTACGGTTTGAGGCTGAGGCAGTTCAAGAAGCTTAAACCGAGTTTACAGCCGTGAATCTTGTGTTCCCGTTGCTGAGAAGGTCAAAGATTCCATCAAAGCCTGTTACACTCTATAGCACGTGCCTTAGTCTACGTATGATATTTTTTCCGTAATTACAAGTAACGTATTCCAATTTTATGTCGACGGCGGAAAAAGAATGTTACATATTTCAATTTTAGTTGGTTAGAAAGACATATTGGTTTTTTTGGTTTTATATGCAGCATTCAGATATTTTTAGGGAATCAAATTGGTTAGTTTCGGTTTAAGAACATATAAATACAAGAACAAGAACGAGTGGTCCCTAAATAACAACAAGTAAATGGAACGTGATTTTATTTGCGTAAGAAGCAAAGGCAAAAGAAGGATTAGGTCAGCCATGACTTAACCACGTGGAATTGTTGCGTTGCCTTTTTTCTCTCCTTCACGCAACCACACTCCTTTATACACGCATCCTCCCTCCTCACACTGTATGAATTATTATTCCGGTTTGGTTAACTCTGGTTTCGTTTGAGTAAAGGATACCCTGTCCAATACCCTACCTGTTCTAGCCCAATACCCTGTTCTAGAGGGCTATTTGAGTCGAGTTTAGTACCTGGGCTAGGCTAAAAACTATGATATTTGTTTTTAGGGCTTATATACCCAATGATATATAAAAAAATTTGTGAACCCAATGATTTATGTCAAATAAGTGAACCCAATGATGAAGAAGAGAAAAGATTGAAAACAAAATATGTCTCAGCAGTCCATACCAAGTATTACCAACGAAAGATGATTTCAGACACTCGAGTCTCATACTACTCGTCATCAGTTAGGTAGGTAAGTAATCTAATTTTGAACGCAAAATAAGTAGTCATTTTACTTATAAACTGGTGAGATGGTGAAGAAAGGTAAAGTGAGTTTCGCGTTAAAGATATTTTTTTTATCTAAAATTGTGTCAACTATATAAAATTTACAAATAGATTTCCTTTGAAGTTAGCTGTGAATAAAGAAAAAAGAAAACATTTCTACCACACAAGTACCAGCATGGCTGTGTGTAACTGTGTAATGTATCATGAACTGATGAAAGTCAACACAACGAAAGATATAATGAAAAGCATTATCTTTTAGCCGACAAGAATCTTTCAGACCAAGTTTATTTTCTCCCATGATCCTACTATTCAAACTTCAGAGTTCCATTTAATTTTAATATCCTGTTTCGTTCAAACTGTTTTATATAGTTTTCTGACATTATTCTTGCAAAACTGTTATGCTCAAATAGTCAAATATATATATTTTTAACATAATAGTTTTAAACAATAATTTTTTAAAAAAGTTTAGACTAAAACACTCATGAAGGTAAAAACTCTTAAGGTAAAATTTAGCTATACAAGAAACAAACGAGGTTGTTCGTGGCAGGACATGTGACAGAAAGATAAGCCTAAACCAGGAGCGGCAAAAGCTGCCGTTTCCACCGTCCTGCGCTGACGCTGCTGGATGGTGTTGGCTCCGGCGTCCTCAAACTCCTTCACTACAGTGCTATAATACGCTTTGATCCTCTTCACGAGCCTCACGTAGTACAATTTCAGCCACTTGAGTCTCATCCTCGTAACCACCCTCTTAAGCGAGAACCTACCACGTGGCGTACTGTTTTTACCGCCTAGACGAACAACTTGTGGCTTACGCCGACGGAGATAGATCTTTCGGCGACTTGACGGCCACCTGAATGCGTTGGAGGCGGCAGCGATAACTAAATGGGGATCCATTGAAACCTCGATAGAAAATTTTTATAGATATATGAAACAAAGTGAAAAGATGGTTTATGGAGTTCGATTGAGAAACTTTATATATATAGAGAGAGACTAAAGAGTCGTCAGTCGTGAAATGTTGTTATGTGGTCAGGTTACTTGTGATCACTTGTAATATTTTGAAATATTACGTAATTTCCGTAAACTAATATCGTATGTCCAAATCATAAACCCATATGTAGTTTTTGTTGTTATACGACATATATTCCATTTATTTAGGGGGAATGCCCTATATACCACGACATTTCACGAGTGCCACACATTTTTTCATTTTTTTATGTGTATTGAAATATTTTTATGTAAATATAGTAGTAAATTACGGTGAATGCCAAAGATAAACAAGCTGGAATAGGGGAAAAAAAATTTAGATAGAGAAATAGACTGAAAATGATGCTTTGTTATCATTTGACTAGCAGATGATGCTTTGTTACTCAAGTTTCATATAGAGATCGTTGATCAATATGGTGAATATTATTATTCTATCTAATTCAAGAAGACTAGTAAGTAAATAATTCAAGAAGACTAGTCAGTAAATAGTTAAGGAGACTAGTAAGTAAATAATTAAGGAGACCAGTGAGTAGATAAGCTTTAAAAGACTACAATAGTAAGCAATGCATATGTATGTATATGTCTTGCTGTGCTTTAGAAGACGACACAATATAATTACGTTGCGCAAAGGGACCCAATTTGTCTATATTACATAGAAAGTCCACTTTAGTTCAATTTTCCAAAGTGAAAACCATTCACCAAGAAAATGATACGTTTGTTCTTGACTTGTGAATAGTTTTGTGTGCGCGTTAATTAATGGACGGCTAATGTTTATTCATTTTTATTTATTTCTGGTTTGATGTTGACTACTATACTACTTTTTTTTGCTCTTATGTACACGATTTTTTTTTTCCTTTAATATTTTTTGACGACTTTTAATTGACTAATGCAATAGTACATTTTAGCTCTTATATACACAATTTGGCCAAAATAAATAAATTTTACAGATTGAGTTTGCACATAACTTATATTAATAGAGTGAACCAACTAAGGTTTAACGTCAATCTAGAGTGAAATTCAGTATCATATGTGGGTTGAAAGCCAGACATGATTATTATAGTTCGAATTGCTGACCAAATTCGTAAAATATTCCTAATACGGTAAGTAAAATTGTGGATCTCAAGTGTGAAAGACAGTTCAGAATAAGTTAGAAGCGAAGCCGGTCTTGAGTTCTGAAGGCTCATTAAGAAAAAAAGATAATATGGTCCACCACCATTATTAATTTTTGAAGCCCTACAACAAAACAAAAAGTACAGAAATTGAATTCTCAGGCCAACTAGTCAGACTATTTAGCCCATCACCAACTCTGCTTTACGAGTCGATAAACCCAAGCTGAAGGTCGATTTTGGTTAGAAGAAACCATCATTTTAAGTTATTAACCGTGTTAGCAGCAATCTCACATTCAATCTATATGAAACTTAATAAAAGATGCTAGTGATTTGGGTTCAAATTACAGAATCAAATATTGAAGTTTTTGATAATCTATTACTGTAAAAAAAAAAAAAAAAAAAAAATCATATCAAAAACGATTCTTTTTCTGTTTTGGTATCAGAATCGATTGTTTTATTACGAAACATTTGGATGCATGAAAATCAAACTAAGAATCTAGAGTTTACAAATGCCAATCGAATTTTCAGCTCATTCACCCCATGCATAGTGGGTCTAACCTAACCCAACAGCGAGGGCTCAATAATGAAGAAGTAATACAGATCGGCCCATTAAAACAAACCCGACAAAGATGTTCCTTTTTTTTCCATAGAAGAAGAAACATGATAGAACCAGAGCCATCATCAATCAGAAGGACTGAGCTGCTGATGATCCCTTACCCCATTGGACGGCCACCGGACTCTTAACCACGTGATCACCGTCAGTCCATTCGATCGATCCGAATTCTTGACTCGGAACCGATCCGACTCCTCCGCCAAGCACAACGCTCTTAAACGTCACTTCATACTCCAACTCGCTCTTCTCCTTGCTAAACTCTAGCTTGCTCGGTGACACATCAATCTCAACATTCGCCGGAGATTTAACTCCGACTTCGTACACCGCGTCGACGTTGCTTCCCACGTTCTTAACAACTCTTTTGTATTTCACAACATCTCCGGTCGATCCGAAAACCAAGGCGAAAGATGGGTAGTTGAGATCTCCAGCGGTTCTGAGCTTGCTCGTTTCGCAGGCGTCGTAAAGACTTGGATCTTGAAGGAAGACTAGAATCCCAGGAAACTCGTATCCAACGGCGCAGAGGAAAGCCACGTACTCTTTGACTTCAATGTCGTAAACCAAACCAGGATTCAAAGCTTTATTTGGATCGACGTGTCCAGCTCCGTGGATGAACGAGTTCGATGGTTTACCCGTGGCGAGATCCTCGAGTGGTTCGCCGGAGTTTTCGACGTCGTAAGCCGTTGTTACGAGTGCGGATTTGACTGCCGCAGGTGACCAATCGGGATGAGCTTTACGGAGGAGTGCGGCGAGTCCACTCACGTGTGGGCACGACATCGATGTACCGGAGATGATGTTGAATTGGACCCGTCTTGGATCGATATCTAAATCGGTTGGACCAACCAGTCCGGTCCAACCGGCTAAAATGTTGACTCCTGGAGCAATCACGTCCGGTTTAAGGATAACCGGTGTTAAGTGGTTTGGTCCACGGCTGGAGAAAGCAGCGACTCTGGGAGAAGGCGGAGACGGTCCGATCAATGTGCCGAGGAAGTTGATTGTTGCGGTGGGAGAGTCTGATGTTTTGATGTAGTCGCGGATTTGATCTCCAGCTTTAGCTCCAACCATTGTCGCTGGAACTAGATGCGAATCGGCGGTGAGTTCTTCACCGCTTGAGGCTGTGTTCGCTAGAATCATACCAGCACCACCGGCTAGTTTGACGGCTCTTCCTTTCTCAACTCTGGCGCTGCCTCCTCTGTCACAGAGAACGATTTTGCCTTGGACCAATGACGAATTTAATTCCCCTGTGGTGCACAATTTGCTTCCACAGTCGCCGGAATATACCAGAGAAATTTGAGAATCCGGCAGAGATTCGCCAGCGTAAAGTGATGTTCCCGTGAAGACTTTCCCGTCGCCGGTAACTACGTTTGCGGAGAATTCTCTGTCGACGGTGGACGCACCGACGGTTAACATCCAAGGAGCGATGTTCGTCGCAGTTTCGGGACCAGGACCAGAGTTACCGGCGGAGCAAGAAACGACGACGCCGTGCCTCGTCGCTCCAAATGCTCCGATCGCAATAGAGTCCTTGCTAAACTCCCGGGCGTAACCGCTACTTCCGACGGAGAGAGAGATAACGTGAACACCGTCAGCAACCGCCTGATCCATGCCGGCGAGGATATCGGAATCGTAACAGCCAACGCTCCAACAGATTTTGTAAGCGGCGATTCTCGCCTTAGACGCCATCCCACGCGCCGTTCCTTGCGCGTAATGGTACAAACTGGCGTTAGCAACCACCGATCCAGCCGCCGTAGATGCCGTATGCGTTCCATGACCTTCTGTATCGCGCGGCGATCTGGAATCCTTCGCCGCATGCAGTTTCGTTCCGTTCACTTGCCCTGCATAATATCCTCTGTAATACGCACGAGCTCCGATTAGTTTCCGGTTACAAGACGAGGCGGGAAAATCAGGTCCGGTCTCGCACTCGCCTTTCCAGGTAGATGGAACTGGACCTAGACCTGAATCCGAGAAACTCGGATGCTCCGGCCAGATTCCAGTATCTAAAACTCCGATGATCACGTCTTCTCCGTCATCGGAGTTGCTCCAGAGACCAGAATTTTGGGAGAAACCGAGGAAGTCAGGCGTGTGAGTGGTGTGGATCTCACGCGCCTGATCTGGGATGATGGAGATGACGGAAGGATGACGACGGAGTGCTTCGGTTTGGAGAGGTGAGAGACGAGCGGAGAAGCCATGAGCTGCGCGTGAGTAAGAGTAGAGAAGCGTTGCTGGTTTAGGAGAAGAAGGGAGAGAGCGGAGGAGTGAGACGTGCCAGTGGTTGTGGGAGGAGAAGAGGGAAGGCTTATGAGAGCTCTGAACATGGACGATATAGGATTCGAAGGCATCCGATGATGAAGAAGAAGTGGATAAGAAGAAACAGAGGAAGAGAGAGAATACGAAGGAGAGAGAAAGCTTAGCCATGGCAATGGCGATGGATTCGTTGTGTGGGTTACTTTTGGTGACGTATTTATTATCTCTTTTATGCTTTCTGAATCTTGTATCTCGTTTATTATATTCCACGTCAACAATTTATGAATTATTGGTTGCTAACTCGCTATTGGTCCCAAATGATATTCATATTCCCCAAAAAGATAACATCAAGGAAGAGACGTGGGTCACATGACTGGTTTTATACTTTAATGTTGACACGAGCTAAACAAGATTTTTTTTTTGCGGTTATAAAAATGGGCAGGTATGACAAAACGACAAACAAATAACAAACACACTAAAAAGATTCAAAATTATCAACTCTCTCTCATGACAAGTTTTTTTTGGGTATACAATAAGCCTCTAATTAGTTTTGTGGGTTAGAGACTAAACAAGGTTACAAATATAGCTTTTTTTGTTTTGTTAAGCAGCCCATGGTATGAATCCCATGGCGCAACTCAGCCTGAAAGTGACGAATATTAGATATATTGCAATGAGTCCCATACCTAAGGTTTTGTTAGGTCGCATGTCGTTACGCGGGAGCATCACCATAGCCCAAACCAAACCCATTACTAGAAACCCAAGTGTGTAGAATAGGCTTTTGTCTTTTGGTAGCATGTATGTGTCAGGACTCTTGGACCATGCGCCGAGAAGCATCGACATACCTAATCCGACGAGTGTGTTGAACATTGGACCTGCATAGCATCCTGATAGAGCGATTTGTACACCATCATCCCCACCATTCATCGTCAATGCGATATTCGACACTAAGTCACCCATTGAGTTTCCCCAGGCAAGTACTGTTAAAGCAAGTATTGAAGGGTTGATTCCGTAAATCTCACCAAATGTCACCAGAAGAGCAACTAGTTCGTTTGCAATCATGTAGAACCATACGATGCTCATGATGAACCCACCAAGAACCCAAGGGATTAAGAATCTTCGAGGTGGGTGATCAGGTTCTGTGTTTTTGTATGCAAGAAATCCAAGAGTAGAGCCTAGAGCAACGGCGATAAAGTAAGCCATACCACAAGCTTGGGCACTCACATCGTCTTGGCTACTCCAGAGAGACGCCAAAAGGACAGGCGCTAATGAGACGCTGGCCACAGCATATGTCTTTGACCATGTATCTTCCTCGACTGATGGAATTGTTAACCTCCTTGGAATCGTCAGCGGGATTTCTAACAAGGAAGTGAATTTAGTACACGAGGATATTTCAACTTCTGCACTGTCATCAACCCATCCCCAAGGTGCCCTGTCTTCATCTTGTACACTAACTTTTGCGAAATGGTTTGAATAAATGGCCACATTTGACGCCCACATCCACTGAGGAAGACTCTGTAACCGAGGTGGACCATCCTCAGTCTCAGTTTCAATCAAGGGGTAATGCATTGGCATATCCTCTCCAACACTCGGGGAAAAGACGCTTCCTTGCATAGGTAGCAAAGGAGTAATAGCCTCCAGCTTAAACCTCTTAGCATGTTTTCTCAGAATCACATTGGCTGCAACAAGGAAAGCATACACCACATATATAGACACAAACGCAATAGCTATCCTCACAGTGACTTCACCAACCATCAAAATCACCAGCAAAGACACGAGCGTGAAAAGGAAGAAACTCAAGTCTCTGATGAAGCATTTCTTATCGAGCTTGACTTCCTTATCCGCAACACAAAGCGAAACAATCCCAACAACAACTGAAGTAACAAACACAGCACCACCCAAGACGCTATTAAGACCAACCTTTATCTGATCCAACAAAAGCAGCAATACTTGCAAACACATCTGGTGCTCCATTCCCAAGAGGAAGCAAAGTAACACCAGCAACAGTTGGAGGCAGCCTCAAAAGCTTTGAAAGTTTCTCCAAGGAACAGCAAAAATAATCCGCAGCAGTATTACCTAACAGATAAAACAAAGCAACAAGCCAAACACCTAGCATCATGTAACCCAAGATCCTGAAATCTCTACAGGAGCAGTAAAAGAAGCTCAGGTAATCAAAGAATCCATCAGGGGAACAACTTGGATTAGCTATTAAGAACTCGCATTGATCAGCGTAACCCATGTGTTTGTGTAAACCCGAGCATAACACAGTATTGCTGCTACTCAAGCTGCTATTACCAATACCAGAACCAGAACCATTCGTTTCGATTTGCATCACATGCCTACGAATAACCGTAAACTGGGAGAATTTGTTACCTCCGGAGGCGGAGGCGGAACCAATACCGCCATTGACGAAAGACGCGTTTTTTAACAAAGGGTTCCTGAGAATTTCGCTCCGATCAAAGAAGAAACAGAAGAGGACGAGAGCACAAATCCCATTAAAAAACCCTCGAAATTTGGGGTTTCTCGAGCTGTAAAGAAAACTAACCGCGCTCATTTTTCCAAAAACCTTTATATCAACAACTCAACAACCAACCATCGATGATCATAAACCCTAAAACCTAACGGAATCAGAAAAAAGGGGGCTAGGGTTTCTAACCACAAACAAGATACGGTATTGGAAGAAAAAAAAACCCTGGGATCCCCAAGTTTCGATCAGACGAACCGCAATTGAGGATCAGAGATGGAAGAAGAAATTGTAAATCTTCTTCGTTGGTATTGAAACCTGGAATTTTGAAAGTTGGCAAATGAGAATGGTGAAAGAATCTGGACCTGTCAAAAACATTTGGTGATCAGGTTTAATTTTGACACGGGGATCATCATATCAACAACGACAGACGTGGCATTCTTTTCATTTTAACTTTAGAACATTCCTATCATCTGCATTTTAATTTCTCGTCAGCACGATGATACATGTCTGTCTATATCCGTATTATTAACATTTAAAGCGACAACGATCGATCTTTTAGAAAATGAGACAAATGACATCGCCTAGTGAGTGTGATTTTAGGCCTAGACAGAGACATTTTAACAATCAATTTGAAAAAGACAATATTCTAAATATAACATTTATTTATCTGTACATTTCGTAATACTGGATAAGCAAAAACAAAAATTTATAACTTTCATGAAGATAATAGTCGTCAACAAGTAGTGTAGTACGTATTTACAACTGCAAATACAAATTTTTACCGCCAAAAAGAGGAAGGGAAAAAACAAGAAGAAGATAAGCTTTTTTTAAGGATGTTCAATTGTTGTTAGCTCTTGTATTAGACGTTCGATCTGTCGTCTGTAAACAGGCATGAAATGATCGCTTATCATCCTCTGTGATAACCTCACCTTACTATACAATGACCTTGGCGTCAGAAATATTCCTACTCTACCCTCCTCCACTGTCTCCACTGTTGTCTCAGGAGGCCTCTCGAGGGCAGAACCGTTTTCTTCTTCTTCTTCTTCGTCGTTAGTCTCTACGGCCTCGGGTCGTACTGTGACAATATGCATGATTTTACCTGCTGGGAGGAATCTGCGGGATTCTTTCATCTCAGCCGTCTGGCTCTCTGGCGGGGCAACACCGGCCTCTGCAATGACGGCTTCTTCTTCTTCTTTGATTTCTTTTGCCACGTCAGTTTCTTCTTCAGCTTGCTCTGAAGACTCGTGGTAAAGGTCATGCTCCAGTTGTTGCCATAGCTCAGCTTCAGTCATCCGCTCTTCGCGTGTTCCGATTTCAGCTGGATCCTCACACTCATCAAGATCAGTTGCTCCGAGATGAGCAGATGTTTCATTGTAATTGGAACTCTCAGCTTCTGATTTCCATTTCCCGGTTATTTCTTCATCCGTAACAAGAAGAGGATCTGAAGTTTCGGGTATGTCTTGGGACATTGCTTCAGAAGAATCTAACTGATGTTCCGAGTTTGATTGAATAGCAGAGGCTCTGCGCCGGGGTCCCATACATGACCAAGAAGATATGGTTAGTGCAGGACGGGTCAGCATGCTTTGAGCTCTTCTCATCACCACCTGTAAGAGTTTTGTTTTATTTTCAAACTTCTTAAGTCTTACGTTCTATGTAAATTCCAAGAGCATATTAGGTGTAGTTTATTACCTGTGTGCCACTAGAAACTGGGCGCAACATTGCACCAGCACCAGCAACTTTCGCTTTGGCAGTGGCCATAGATGGAAGCCGTGATCCTAATGCCGTTGCGGAGCGATAAACAGTACTGAGAATTCGAGTCCGTTCGATTTGATTTCTCAGATCATTTAGCCAAGCCGATGCTGTTACCTGAAGAGGTGGAAAGGGGAAAACAACTGGTTTATCTCAAGAAATTACAACAAACGTTTTCCCAAGTATATAAATGAAGCATAGGATTTAGGGTCTAGGAACTTACCTCAGCGCGTAAGTCATCTACTGCTGCAGCAGAAAATGTAGGCACCAGATCGGCTCCGTTTATGACAGATACAATGAAGTCATTCCCAGAGTCAGCTAATTCCCAAGTCATACAGGCAGCTGAAGAACATAGGAACAAAAAGCTCAGTCTTTATATCTAAGAAGTTATCAACAGATATAACTGAAAACTCTTTTGGATGAAAAACCTGGGGCAAATGTAACACAGGTAGCTGTAGAGAGCATTTTCTGCTCCCGCAGTATATATGTTAGTAGTGCAGCTGTTCCACCGCCCAAAGAGTGACCTACGATCTGCAAACAAAATCCAGAGAAATTAGAATGTAAGGGGCTTGACACAGTCTTTAGTTTCTCACAAAATAGGTTTTAGAAAAAAGTGAATTCAAGAATAGAGAAGCGGCTGCATAAAGTACCTTGATTTTGTAATCTGGATATTGCTCAAGACCCTTGAGAAGACAAGGGGTAGCAAGTTTTGCTATACACCGAGCAGCAGCAACCATACCACAATGTGCATATCCTAAAACCAAATTGCTGACCCCCCTCTCGTTTACAACAGTATGATGGAACGGTACGATTGCTCCGGTTGCAGCCGTCAAGGTGTCCTTGATGCTATGCGTTCCACGGATCAACAATAGAAAACATTTTGTATTGTGATCGACAAGAACCGTAAAAGCTGGCTTCAATATCTATATGATTCACAAACTAATTCTCAGTTTCTATGGCGAAAAAAGTGCCTAGGAGTTGAAAAGTTGTTAAAGTTTTACCCCAGCTTTGGGTTCGTGAATAAGGACGTTTTCCTTTGTAAAGCCAGTCTCTTCTAAGAACAAGGGAAATGGCTTCTTGGAGAAATGCCAACACAATGTCAACAAGTGCAAAAGATATCTGAGTTCAGTGGCTACTTCTGGTCCTTTAAGCTCTATACTATCTTTACCACCAAAGACACGATCAACATGTAAAAGTCCCTGCGGTTTTAGACACACAATTTACAAAGATGAAGAGATAACTTCAAAAAATCCAAAACTTGTCACTGTTAAAAAGATAAAGAAATGCTTACCTGCCTCTTGAGGAGAAAATTGATCCCAAAAGCAAGATCTCCAATAGGCCACTTGCCGAGAGTCTCAGAGTAAGTAAAACGAAGAGTCTCAGAAAGAGTAGAAATTGTCTCCAACCAAGTCGCTGGAGCTTGAATTAGTCTATGTGAAACACGGTCAATCCTCAAAGAAGAACGAGTCTCAGAGTTCTCATCGTCAACATCAGATGGACCAGCTATTAATTTCCGATTCAACGTGTAATATAGAAGAGCAGCTGCTCCAGCTGCGGTTGCCATAGTTGCAGTTGCCATGACCAACTTATCCCTATAAAACATCAATGGAACAATTCAAAACCAAAAAAATAACAATCAAAATCACTCAATAGAAAAAAACTAAAGAGAAAAAACTCAGTCTATATATAAAAAACAACACCGATCTAACTACATTGGATGCCGCAATTTTGATCTCCAGAAATTCCAAAAACATGTAAAGCTGGGGAATTGGAATACAATTTCGTAGAAAGGAACATTCTTTTCAAGATTTATCCCAAAAAAAAAAAAAAAAAAATTGGGGGAAAAAAAAAACTAGCCATTAATAGAAAACTCTCACTTTCCTGAAATTTCTCGTATACTACAACAAACCCTACTTTAGATAACTTATTCGCGTTTTTCAATCGATGCAAACAATCTGAAATTGAACATAATCGATTGCAAAGGGAACAGGATCCGTGAACTAAAGAAACAAAACCCTAAAATCGAAAACGAAATCGAACCTGGAAAAGTAAGACGGAATCGTGACCTTGATTTTTTTTTCCTTTCAGAAGGTTTACAGTGGAAGAGGTTAATAAGGTTGCTTTAGCTGTTATGTACGATATCTCCGGGAAGGGTGGGATTTCTCTCCGACGACGACGATGATGATGATTGCTACAAAGTACAAAACTGATTTCGTTTTGCTTTAAATAAATAAACTGCGCTACGTTTTTATGCTTAGCAAACGCCGCGTAGTTTCGCGCCGCCAAGATATAGTGCTAACGTGGCGATGTACTAGTGGACGAGTAATTACAATTTCGTCCATAATTAAATTATAAAGTTATACTACTGTATAAATATTGGAAGCTACAATATTACATATATTTCTGATTATGTAATAAACTGTTTTCTGAATTTTTGTATTGGTCTTTTATCTGCTGTAATACTCAATTGATTAATGAAGGATATTGGAAGGAATATATATATATATATATATATATATTAAAAGCTATATACTATACATATTCAATTATTCTTTAGAAAATTAGAACACAACAACAAAGTTAAAATAAAAATTGTTGAAATTTGCAAATTAGAACTAGTATATTTTATTGTCAAATTAGAACTAGTATATTGAAATTTGCAAATTAGAACTAGTATAAAAATTGTTCGAGTTTTTGTTTGACTCAAATATTTTTAGCTTTCTATTTGCTAATGTCATCTAAATTCTCAAACCTCTCTATGCAAGAAATATTTGTTTTTAGTTGGTCTTGTGTTTGAGACATTTTTTTTTTTTAAAGTATTTTCTGAACTCCATAAATGGTTATTTTTATAAGAAAGAAAAGTATTTTCTTGCTAGTAGTGTGATCAATAAATTTTTTGTGATGTGGTAATTGCATGTTTGCCAATAATAATAATAATAATTTTTTAATCCATGTATTTTTCAGAAATATGGTAAATAGAGATAAACATAACTAATTTGCTAATTTTGAACCAAAAAAAAAACTAATTTGTTATCTATGAGAAAAGAAAAAAAAAAACTAATATTTAATTGGGAAAGTGGTTGAAGTTTTATCGAGTTCGGACACTTTAGCTCTCTCGCGTTGTTTCTTCGAAATTTCTCATCCAAAGTGCGCGATCGGATCTGGGTTCTATATTTTTTTGACGAACCCGTGTCCCAATCTTCGATCTCGTGTCGAAAGTCTCAATCTTTTTTTTTTTTTTTTGTTTCTTTATCTCTTTTTTTCTCAATTTAAACCCTTTAGTCAAAACCCTAATTTCCCCCTTCCTGTCAAAACTTCGACTCGTCTGCGTTCGATATCCTATCTCTTCAGCTAGAGAATCTGAGACCATTATATCTATCAGTTTGTGTTTTATAGAAAGACCGAAACTTTTCATCAATTCCAAGCGGATAGAGTCAGTGAGCGATGTCTTGGGCTGGTCCTGAAGAAATCTATCTTTCAACCTCACTCGCTAGTTATCTCGATAGTAAATTCCGTCTCCCTTTTCCTCTCTGATTTACAGTTTTGTTTGTAGCGTTATGTATGTTTTAACGATACGGCTTGTTGGGATGAATGCATTTATGGAGCTTATTCTTGCAAACAATTCAGTGTTGCTTTTTGATTTTGAAGTTCTTAAATTGATAACTAGGCTTCAGTCTTATTGAAAGCTTGTCAATTTTGTTGTTGAATTATCGCAAAAGAGACACTCTTTGTTGATTAAGAGATCGAATCTTGAAAGCTTTTAGTTTTATCTGTTGTGTCAAATATGAATGTTCTTCAGCTATTGATGTTAAGCTTTTAGCATGCATTAGATAAAATGTGATGGGATTTCTGGCTCACTATTGATTCAACTTTAGAAGTACATACTTTAACCTGTGTGGAATTTGTCATTATCGGCTTAAGAATCCATAATTCAAGGTCTTTTCGATATTGGTTCTTTAACATTTTGAGAAACTCATTTGGAGTTAGATTTGCTTTTAACAATGAATCTATGTGCATCAGCTTCTTATGTATGTTGGCTCTGCTCTTGGCGATGCAGGAAAACTACTTGTGCTCCTTAGAGATGGTAGAAAGCTTATGGGAACACTCCGTTCTTTTGATCAATTTGGTATTCACTTTTCTTTTCATTTGCCTGCATTTATGATTTTGTTGATGGGAGATAGAGATTTAAACCGTACTTTGTTTGTTACATATATACATAGCCAATGCGGTTCTAGAAGGTGCATGTGAGAGGGTAATTGTTGGTGAACAATACTGTGACATTCCATTAGGCCTCTATGTAATTCGTGGAGAGAATGTTGTTCTGATTGGTGAGCTGGTAAGACTTCTCCTTGTTTGTTTGTTTTTGTTATCTCACTTTGTGTTTTCTTGATCACTGAGTTAACCTTAAACCATGTGTCTTAGGACACGGAGAGGGAAGAACTTCCTCCACATATGATTCGCGTCTCAGAGGCAGAGATTAAACGGGTAAGGCATCACATCACTTGTTCTAACTTTCACATATCTGTAACAAATTGAGTAGCAAAATTTGATTCATATGCGATGTTGTGTGCGTACTGATTTTATGGCTTTGGGGTTTTTTTTTTTGTGTTGGTTTAGGCGCAAAAGGTGGAGAGGGAAGCAAGTGAGCTGAGAGGAACAATGAGGAAGAGAATGGAGTTCCTTGACTTTGATTAAACAATCCCTATTCATTCTTGGCTTGATGCTCTGCTTTGGCTCGCAAGTTTTATGATGAGCCTTTTTGGTGTGTTAAATTTAGGGGATCGACGCAAGTCTTTTGTTTCATTTTGGAAGAATATGCAAAAAATAATCTGTGTACTTCTGTCTCTTCGGATCTATTTTACCTATTCAGAAGAAAAATATTTATCATTTTTTTTGTGCCTTACCTTGGAATTGGCCAATTTGGGTAGAGTGATTGGATGATTTCTTATCAAAATCAAGATATAAGACTTTTCCGTTTTGAAGTTCAAAAAAACTTAACCGTTGGCTAACACTTGCAAACAAAGGGGCTTCCTATAAGCTCGGCCAACCAGGATGGAGACAATCTATGCAAGGACTACAACCAAACAGAAACGAAAATGGAGCAAAAGACTGAAGGACGTGGCACATTGCAAAATTTACATGGTACTTGTTGGTCCTGTGACCAATCAGGACTTTGGTTAAAAGAAGACATATAGCACAAACAACAACACACAAATATATGTTTACCTTGGAGATTATTCCATCGGGCAGAAACCTTGCGAATAACAATTCAAAGAATGGGTCTATTCTATGACATCCTAAAGTGGGACGTGGCTGAAAAAAAGAAAGTAAGAAAGAAGATGAATTTTCGTGTTAATCTTCATTTATCGCCTCCTCAAGTGTGGTGGTGTAGTATATCCTTCGAAGAAATCTAGAACGATGGTCTCGATATCTTCAACTGAGTATTTCAAGTAGTTCTCGGGGTGTCTTCCACTCTCTATATGACCCCTGAACCTTCCAAGAAACGATCTATAAGCCGGGATTAGATGCTCGGATAGAGATATTCGGAGTTCCTCTCTAAGCTGAGCATCTGGAACAGACCATGTGGACTGAGTCCTGTGAACCTCTTCGAACATTGTATTGAATGCCTTAAACCTCTCTCTCAGTGCACTTCTTGATACACCTGACGAGAAACTCCCACTCACATGTAATCCTTCATCTCTCAGGCTGTTCAGTACTCTGACCCATGTAGCTCTCTGGTAGTTTGTAGCAGCATGTCTAAATATCCCAGTGAGTTTCCTTAAATAATGGTCTCCAATCATTTCCCTTAGCTCAGGTGACCTTTTCACTTTCTGAACGATGTAATGGATGTTGTTCATGATAAATATGTGAGCTAGAGACGTGTCTCTATAGTGCTTGGACTTCTCTTCTAAGTTGAAATGCAAAACCACAATCAACCAAATCAAATGCAAATCCAATGGAGATTTACTCTCTAACTCAGTGAAATCCATATCCGGTGTGTTTGGATCAGAGCCAGTAGAAGGGTTCGACATGATAAGATCATCCAGCGTTTGCTTATAATCAGAGATCATAACAATGTAGTTCATCACATACCTCGTCAACGGATGAATCGTTCCTCCAGGGACAGGAACTATCGAAGGCTCACGAAGAACAGCATTCTCAAACTCCGAGAGTATACCTCTAGCTGCTTCAGCTAGTCTAGACTGAATCTCAATGGCCTGAACCCTAATAGTATCTGATGAATCAGAGTCAAAGATTGCTTCTATATCAGGCAACATATCAGTTAAAGCATCATGTAAATCAAGAATCTTGAAAAGCTTCTCAGGTGATCTTCTACTAATGCTAATAGCTTCAGGGAAAGTGAAAAGTCTCAGAGCAGAAGCCTTCACTGTCTCCATGAAACAAGTCTCATCCATGGCCGTGCATATACCATCAAACAGCTGCTCACAAAGCCTCTTCTCACTAGAGAATACAACTCTAATACAGACCTTAGCTGCACGGATCCATTGTCTGATCTTTCCAACAACAGCTTCCCAGTCAAGCCTCTGCACATCACCGATGCTAATCTTGACAATCCCAAGCTGCTTAAAAATGGTTTCCATAGCTGACTTGCGAACAGTTCCGTAGACTTGGATACATTCACGAGAATAACCTGCGGCGACCATCCGTTGAACAATCGATCTAAGATCAGAAACAGCCTCAGGAGAAATCAGATCCATTTCTCGTATACTGCTTGTGGATCTGTAACTGCTTCTCCTACGAGTTAACCGGCTTGAACCGGAACCACCTGGCGAGTTCAACTCTTCTTCTTCGGTCGCAGTAGTAGTTACGGAGCTGTCATCTCCAGCATCGGCGCTTAACGACGGAGAGACTGATGACGATGATGACTCCTCGAGAAAAAGCGAATCAGGCTCGAATACAGTTGTGTGGGAGAGAAGAATGTTACGGAACTCGTCTTCGAGTCTAGCCATGGCGATTTGGATAGCTGAGTTAGCTTTGACCTCGTTGTCATCAACAACGGCGGCGGCGGCGGAGGTTGAAGAGGAAGAAGAGAAGGAGATAGAAGATAAGGAGCGTTGGATTTCATCAACGGCTCGTAAGAAACGATCAACTTCATCACGATCGCTTTGGAAAATCATCTTACCTCTAGCTTCCTCAGAAGCCGCAGAGTCCCACCGGAGTATTATCCTCTGCGCCGTCTCTAACTTCGAATCATCGGAATCTAAACTATTCTCCGGCGGTTCCATCTTAAATATATAAAAAAAAAACAATCAGACAACAAAACAAAAATCAAAAAGACAGAAGTTGAAAACCAAATGAAATCATTAACCTCTCCACCGATTCAAATTAGGTCTTTCTTCTTCTTCTTCTCAGATAGTCAGATGAATGAGATTGGTCCAATTTTTTTTTAGTTGTCCTTACAAATTTTTTTTTTTTATATAAATAATTTTCTTATCAGAAGTCTTATTAGTAAGGCAAAAGCTGTCTGTTTTGTAGTATTGTTTTTTGTTTTTTGGAAGTTTCTGCGAGAGAGATTGGAAATTGGAAAAAAAAATAAAAAATAAAAATCTCTTTGGACTTTTCAATTCCTCTCTTTGTGTTTTTTTTTTGTGTGTAAACGTTGCCAAAGAAAAATTTAAACTAGTTCAGAATTACTCGCCGGCGGCGTGAAATGCCCGGTAAAATTAAAAAATTTGGGTGAGATCTGAAGTCATAAATGCTATAATGCCTAAAACAAAGTCCCCACTTTCTCTATAAACAAAAAGACACATATCTAGATATTAATAATCCAATCATGTCTTATTATGATTCATCTTCCCATTTTTATAGTGGGGGATCACTTAAGCCAGTAATTTTGAAAACTTTTTTTTTTCTTCATTTTCCGAATTATCGAATCAGTCTAATAAGTATATTATATGATGACGAGATGACATATCGTATAATTCATTCCATTGATGCAATATAGTCAATACTTTGTTTCGATGCTAATTAGTAATAATAACTTTTCGATTTTTTTTTTCTTTGTACATTTTTTTTTTTAGTTTTGATTGACGTGGTTGGACCATGTTGGTAAAGACATCAATTTGTATTATCTCTGACAATTTTATAATCAAATTACCTCTACGGATAAGAGTAGTACCAGAATTTTGGTGAAGAGTTTCAATAAATTATTATAATGGAGACGTTTTTATACGTTTGTTTGGATTGGAATAGTCGTAAACCAGCTAACATAAATGTACATTGTCAAACCTCATAATGAGATGATGTTTGGTGGACCATACTTAATTTTGATCGAGCTGATGATTATTAAGTAATACAAGTTGTAGTGGATATTTAAGGTTATTCAATGTTTGAAGAATTAGGTTTAAGTTACACAATGACAATTAATCTGAAAATTTGTTATATATATCACAAAAAAAAAGAAGAAGATGATAAAATACAAATTTCTATAATTATTTTTATTTTATTTCAAGACCACCACGAACTCAATCAGTTTACACAGACCTGACTAAACTCAATATACACACTTGGGTCCACGGAACAAGTTTAGTCAGAGAGATAGTAGTGGTCCCTCCACATCCACGGGGTAAACGACTAACTTTTAGATATGGGCTTGGGCCTGGAAATGGGCTGTGTCAGCAAAGGGAAATATCAACAAAGGAGTATTATTGGCTGTCACCAAGAAAAAGATCGTCACAGTGCTGTAATGTTAGCTTCACCTCACTTCTTGTCTGAAAAGTAGCAATAAAATAAATCGTGCTATAAATAGTTCACTTGTGCCGCACGGTCCCTCTCATCTTCTACGGACAGCTTCTTTCTCTTTCCTCTCTAATTTTTTTTTTTTCCTCTTTCTACCTTTTTTCTCTTTTTTTTTTTTTAATTTTTTTTTTTTGGTTAGTTTTTTTTTTTCTTTCTTTCTTTCTTCATCTCGTGAGCGAGATAGTACCTGAACCCTAGCGGAGAGCTTTTCTGGGAGAAACAAAACAGATATCTTTCTTTCCATCGCAGTTGGGGCAAAAAAAAATGCAGAATCCGAGACTGAAGCAACAGCAACAACAACAACAACAACAAGTTTTGATGCAGCAACAAGCTCTGATGCAGCAACACTCTCTTTACCATCCTGGTGTTTTGGCTCCTCCTCAGGTTTAATTTTTCTTTCTACCTTTTTTTACATCTTCTTCGATGTGTATAATTTTGGTCGAAATTAGAGTTGTTACAGTTTTTTTTTTTTAATTCCATTTCTACACTATCGTCTCTCTCGTGGGTCCTTAAATTCCGGGTCGGGTTTAGTTTGTGTTCATCATTTGAAGCTATGGTTCATTCCAATGGGCTGTATAGCTTTTATGATTTGATTGAACGGGAAGGCTAGGGTTTCCAGATCCTGTAGCCAGGCTAACAATTCGTTCCTTTATCTGTTGATGATGTCTTTTTTTTGTTGGGTCATTACCAAATTGAGCTGATATATACCTTCTCTAAGATTGTTTTTTCTCATGGAGATAGAAAAGGAATAATTTTTTTCCTTCTTTTGCTGCAATCCCTTTTCATATTTTTTTTTCATACTTTTGGGCATTTGCAGTTAGAGCCTGTTCCAAGTGGAAACCTTCCTCCTGGTTTTGATCCCAGTACTTGCCGTAGCGTGTGAGTGAATTGGTTTTTGAGCATCACTTTGTTTTGAAGGTCTAGTTCTGAGTTTATGTTTTAACTCCTATAATCATTTGGCAGGTATGTTGGAAACATCCATACACAGGTCACAGAGCCTCTGCTTCAAGAGATTTTTACTAGCACTGGCCCTGTTGAAAGCAGTAAACTCATCAGGAAAGATAAGGTATATATACTCGAAATCCACCTTTTTTCTTTCTACCTTTTTGCGTTAAGATTGTGAAAGTGACCGTCTTTTAAAGTAGCATTCTTTTTTTGGACGAGCATAACAAAACAATTGCCTAGTTGTATGCTTGAGGAAAAATCTACTTGCTGCTCTGCTTAGATTTGGTTTCTTAACTTCACTAAAAAAGGGACTCACTGACAAAAATGTACTTTTCTGATTTCAGTCATCATATGGATTTGTTCACTACTTTGACCGTAGATCCGCTGCTCTGGCTATACTGTCTCTGAATGGAAGGCATCTGTAAGGAACAATTTTCATAGTTCTGTTCTTTTTCATTATTTCTTTAAACGCTTTATCTTAGGTTATAATACTTGAGTTCACAGGTTTGGACAGCCTATCAAAGTCAATTGGGCGTATGCCACTGGTCAGAGGGAAGACACTTCAAGTAAGTTTTGATTTTTTTCAATGATTTGCATTTTGCTTGTTTGGGATGCTCAATGCTTTTGTTTCTCATGAGTTGCAGGCCATTTCAACATTTTTGTTGGAGATCTCAGTCCAGAGGTTACTGACGCTACACTATATCAAAGCTTTTCTGTTTTTCCCGCTTGTTCGTAAGTTCAGAAGACTTTCTTTAAGAATATGCTTGATCAAAAACTTTCTTTAAGAATCACAAAATTCTCCTATTGATTAAGCTTATCTGCTGAAACATCACATCCAACTCTTAATCTTGAACTGAGTCTAATATCAGTATTTCACTTGAAGGGATGCAAGAGTTATGTGGGATCAGAAGACTGGGCGCTCAAGAGGCTTTGGGTTTGTTTCCTTCCGCAATCAACAGGTAATGATGTATATTCTTTAAGTCATGTGGTGACTAGTTGTTTTAGCTCAAGGATCTTTTGTGGTTTACACTAATGTTAAATGTTGATTTCATTTGCAGGAAGCTCAAACTGCCATTAATGAGATGAATGGTAAGGATTGTATTGTAGCTGAGATCTCAAGACTTTCATTCTCGATTCTGAATTTCGTAGAATTTGCTTGCAACTGCCTGAAACTGTACTTAGAAAGTTACATAGTTTCTGTTTCAATGAGGTCTTACTTCTAGAACTGAGTTTGTGTCTTTATTCTTAGCAATTAACTTCTGATTTACCACATATTCTCAGGTAAGTGGTTAAGTAGCAGACAGATCAGATGCAACTGGGCCACGAAGGGCGCTACTTCTGGTGAGGATAAGCACAGTTCTGATGGAAAAAGTGTTGTAGAACTTACAACTGGCTCATCAGGTTCTTCTTCTTCGACTGTGCAAATTCTGAATTTTCTCTTTCTCTTGCAAGTGGAATTCGTAAAATACATTGATTGTCTCATGAAAAATTCACAAAGTTAGATTGTGCAGAGGATGGTAAAGAGACCTTAAATGAGGAAGCACCTGAAAACAATTCTCAGTTTACTACTGTTTATGTGGGAAACCTTGCTCCAGAGGTACGTTGTCCACTAGGAAGTGGTCCTTGTAACTTGAATCACTATCACAATAAAAACAGTTTTATTGAGGCTCTTTGATGAATCAGTAGATTTCGGGTAGATCATGACAGCTATCTATCTTGCAGGTAACTCAGCTTGATCTACATCGCTACTTCCATGCTCTTGGCGCTGGAGTTATTGAAGAGGTTCGTGTCCAACGAGACAAAGGCTTTGGTTTCGTGAGATATAATACGCATCCCGAGGCTGCTCTTGCTATTCAGATGGGTAACAGTCAGCCTTACCTCTTTAACAGACAGATAAAGGTACTTCAAACCACAAAATATCCCTCTCTATTTGATCTCACTGTTCCCGAAACTTGCTTCATCTGATACTTAGCATGTAATCTGACATTTCATTTTGTAAACTGTAGTGCTCATGGGGAAACAAGCCAACTCCACCAGGTACAGCCTCAAACCCACTTCCCCCACCTGCCCCAGCACCAGTGCCTGGTCTGTCTGCAGCTGATCTCTTAGCCTATGAGAGGCAATTGGCATTAAGCAAGATGGCTAGTGTGAATGCCCTAATGCATCCACAGGGTCAACACCCTCTAAGGCAAGCAGCTCATGGAATGAATGCAGCTGGACATAATGCAGCCATGTACGATGGTGGCTATCAGAATGTTGCCGCCGCTCAACAGCTCATGTACTATCAGTAATAAACCTCCGATCGTGGCACTGATCTAAAGTCCAATCTCTTTGCTTTTTTTTTTTCTTTGTTTTTCCTTTTTCTAGAACTTGTTTGTGTGTGTCTGTCATCTCTCACTTAAGTTATCTATATAAAGTTTTATCTTCAGCTGTATGCTTAGTTATGTATCCCCATGGATTGTAAGACAAGCGAATTACATTCAATAAAAGGGATTTGGATGTCCATTTTATGTGATTTGACAAAGTACACAAACATACAACAAAGGACATTGCGGAAGAATCAGTCTGTCTCTAACCGAGCAATGTATGTGTCATAGAAATTTCCAGCTTTCTCGAGATCTCCCAGCTCAGTATAACAGTCTGCAATAGCTCCATATGCTTCAGTGATTCCAGAATCTTCACCTACCCTCTTTGAGATGGCTAGAACCATGGAGTGATACTGTATGGCTTCTCTATACTTCCCTTGGCGTTGAAGCGAGGCGCCTAAGCCTCTTGCAGCTTTCTTTTCTTCGATGGGGTCTCCGAGACTCTGAGCAAGTTCCAAAGCTATCTTAAACTCAGCATACGCTTTCTCTGGTTCTTGGCTCCTAAGAAAGGTTTTTCCTGTTTTCAACTTGGAAATCAACTCTTGTTTCTTTGGTTCCACAATGATTTCACTCTCTGGGATTCTTGCTCCCACTGGGGCATAACTCAAGCTTGGTGCATAAGACTCAATTTTCGCTTGTCTTCTAAGAGCTGCGTTAATTTGTCGTAGTTGTTCATTCAACCTCTGTAACTCCCCTTTCCTCTGCCGAGCAACCAACCCTGGTTTATGTACCACAAATTGTTATCAAAACCCCCAATGGGTACAGTTCGTAGAGCAAAGTTTGAAGAAAAGACTAATTACTACCTCCAACAGTGGCTCCAACTAAAGCTACAAGTAACAAAATTGGCATGCTGAACATGGAGCTCTCTGGCTCACATGTCTCAGCAGCCAAAGCTTCAAGTGGTGTAGCCATTTGTAGGGAGTTTGTCAACAACACTGCCATCGCCGGTAATTTGAGCTTCCCAATTCCCTGCCACATCCATATCTAAAGGCTTACTATCAAAACGAAAAAACTTGACAGCAAAATATAAACCGAGTCAAACACTATCCTGGTATTCATAGCGGGATATAGCTAAACATCACGGAACTCACCAACCTACCTCAAAAGCTGACAACTTTTCAAGAGTTTCCACGCTGGACACTCCCCTGCCTTCACGCTCCTTATGCTGAGAAGACGAATGCAAAATTTTGGAGAAAGGGTGGTGATCTCCAAGGTTTCTGACTACTAACTTTCCAATCCCTGAAAAAAGCAACGGCGAAATGTCTGAATCCAGTAAGATGACTTCATCAGCAACCACAAATTGACAATTTCACTGAAATGAGCTAACATGAAAATATGACAAGAGGATTGAACTAGTTATAGGAATGCAAACACAATCCGTGAAAACCATCAAATTCGTTTGTTGCTAAGCTCCTCAACTACCTCGTCGAGTGTATAAGATTCACGTATTCAGGTTCTTTGTGTGACACGGATATGGAGGATGTATCACAAAGATCTCAACAAGAACATAAATGAGAACAACACAACAGGAGATCACGCCAGAGTAAAAAAATGCTTCTAAGAGTTGAGGGCATAATCAAGCTACACAGTTATCATGAACATAATGCGTGTTCTCAGCGACACAATCACTCCAAAATGAAATTACAAAAACCTAGTTCAGTCTCCCACATTCTGATGTCTCATCACCAAAAGAGGATCACTCACATAGCAACATAGACCCTTGAATTGGAATTCTGGTTCAGCTAGTGAACTATGAGCTAACCTGGACCTTGAGACTTGTCGCGCGGCGGTGGTTGGCCACCGGAAGTATAGGAGAAGGAGGAGCAACACCGGATAAGCGCCGTCATCTCTAAAGAAAGCTCTCTGAGAGGATAAAACCAACAACGCCTTGGGTGGAGCTTTGTATTAAAAACTCGTTTCCGCTGGTCTGTTTTTTTCCATTACTGCCCCCTAATTTGCTATTTAATTACAGTTATACCCCCTTTTTTACTGAGCTTGAAAGATGAAACGCAGCGTGTTAATAAGCGGCTTGTGCCTTTTACTCTGGTGGTGGTGGCGTGACTGTTCTGTGCTCGTAGTATCGTAGCTCTGTCTTCCCACTGGGCGGAGGATTTTTAGAGGGTTTTAGATTTCGACGACTACAAAACCCTAATCGACGCTCAAGCTTTTGCCGCGCTTCTGCTAATTGAATTGTTTTCTAAAGCACTTGGGGTTAGTTTTTGTTGGCGAAGAAAATGGACATGGATATGGACACTTCCCCTAGCTACTTCGACCCCGAGGTTCTCAGTGTTAGGGATCAATTCCGTCGTTATCGGTAACTATTTCGACTACCCTTTTCCCGATTTTGATAACTATTCTCGATCTTCTGTGTCTCGCTATGTTGGATTTTAAAAGTCGGATTTTTCGTGGGTTGTCTTTTGTTTGTAAGTACCGTCTAAATCAGCTGAATGTAGCTAGACTTGAATCAAATTGCTCTCAAAAGGTCTGAAATTTTGGTTGAAGTTTTGGATTTTGTTATCTTTTTAGGGTTTATGGTTTCAGTTCATAAACCTGCATCTGTTCTTTGTTTCGTGTAACTCTGCATTGGTGTGTTTTGAGGTATAACATGTTTGATGCCCGTGCTTGCAGAAAGAGACACTCTACATCGCCACATGAGGAAGTCTTGAGTTCAAATGTCCGGGAGAACAGATTACTCTATGATGGGCATAACATCCATAGTCCAACAAATACTGCTTTGCTTCTTGAAAACATTAAGGAGGAGGTTGACAATTTTCACACTGATCATTACGAAGGAACACATACAAACCCGTTATCTGCTTTCAGGACGGAGAGTGTTGGAATTCTGGATGATGATAATGAGGCTTCGTTTCGTCGAGTAGAAAGTCAATCACTCAAGGCTTGCAAGATTGAGAATGATGAGTTAGCCGAGAGTGGAGATACAACTTTTGCTTTGTTTGCTTCCCTAATTGATTCTGCACTTCAAGGTTTGTATTATATATCAGTCTTCATATATCATATGAGTGTTTCTGCATGCGTTTATGTGGTTCTCATTCTTTCAAAATCTCAACTAACCTGTGTATCTGTCATTTGTGTTTGTGGGATTTCCTTTACTTAGTTGTTATAGTCCCATTATTATTTGGTTATCCCTTATTGTAATTATGACGTCTTGGTTCTGCAGGACTAATACCCATTGCAGATCTTATATTGAGACTTGAGGAATCATGCAGGCATGTTTCACAATCAATTAGGTATGTCTTCTGGCTCAGAGAGTTTAACAGTCAGAACGTTTTCAACTTTTAAATTATTTGTTGGTGTTTCATACCTTTCCCGCATCTACAGATATGGATCAGATATTAGACATCGTGTTGTGGAGGATAAACTTATGAGACAGAAGGCTCAGCTTTTGCTTGGTGAGGCTGCCTCCTGGTCACTTTTATGGAACCTATATGGAAAAGGTTAGGAAATTCGACTCCATCATTCTATTGCTTTGGCCTTTTAGGAATAGGGCAGGCGTTGTGTTCATTTTAATTACTGATGTCTGTGAAAGCTCTGTGTCATGTAATATTTTCAATTAAAGTACTGGGTGGTTTGTGTTAAAAATGGTATTATCGATATTGTGTATTTTCCCTTGCAGTTACTGAACAAGTTCCGAAGGAACTGATCCTGGTAAGCATTCTTTCGTAATCTTTTTTCAAATGAATCATTCATATTTGATACATCTTACACGTTAACTTACTTGATTATGTTGAATGTCGTTAGTCGCCATCAACATCTCATTTGGAGGCTTGCCAGTTTGTTGTAAACGACCATACAGCTCAGCTATGCCTTCGGATAGTCATGTGGCTTGAAGAAATGGCTTCAAAATCACTCGACTTAGATAGGAAGGTGGCTATTCCAGTATATTCTCTTTCAATATATTAGTTAACCATTGTCATTTTGGCATGATACTTGACTGGTTGATCGGGTCTGGTCATGTTTGCATTCCTAGGTAGGGATCATATATAGGATCACTAATTAATTTGTTAATTGCAGTGCAGTTCTTTTAACTTTCACAAACAGAAGATGAGCAAAACGGTTGTTGCATTTTCTTTTCTAGTAGTGAATTCGCTCTGCACCTAGGGAAATACTGGACCTCATTGTGTATGAATGGAATCTTAGCTATTGCTTCTGAACAAATTCTGTAGTTTGTGTTCGTACTTGTCATATATTGAGGGTGTTGGTACTGTTTCCTAGGCTTTGTTCAACTTAGGTAAAGAATTGTGTGATGAACCCCCAAATTGATAGAGGTGATTAACACTTAGTTAGAAATTTCTTACCAGGAAATGTTAATGTTCTCAGGTGCGGGGATCTCATGTGGGTACTTATCTTCCGAACGCTGGAGTGTGGCATCACACACAAAGATATCTCAAGAAAAATGGCTCTGCCAGTGACACTGTACACCATCTGGATTTTGACGCTCCAACACGTGAACATGCTCGTCTTCTTCCTGATGACAATGTAAGTCTGTTCAGCTATGCTTGACATTAGGTTCATCTAAATTATTAGTGCTGATTTGCATGTATTAACATTTCAATATATCATTCAATATGAAATACATAGTATACATGAAACAATGTTGGTGGAAATGTGCAGAAAGTAATGCAATGTGGATGAGAAGGGTAACATAAATTTTTCCAGAACCGCCGCCTATTTTTTTCATAGTGAAGATCTGATTCTCAGTTATTTAACTAACTGGCTTGCTCTAGGGTGTATAACATAGCAGTTCTAACTGCTTCTTTTGTATGTTCTAGTAACCACTGTTGGTGTGAGGGTCGTATTTTTCATTATCTTGGTTAAATAAAATAACTATTTACAACTTCTCTGTGGCAGAAACAAGATGAATCTGTTCTTGAGGATGTTTGGACTTTGATAAGGGCTGGGAGAATAGAAGAGGCATGTGATCTCTGCAGGTCCGCTGGGCAGGTAATATTTCTAAGGATATGAATTCTCTAAGAATACTGATCAGAAAGGTGTGTAGCGATAATGTCGATTTATATTTCTACTTTGGCAGCCATGGAGAGCTGCAACTTTATGCGCTTTTTCTGGAATGGACATGTTTCCTTCTGTTGAGGCATTAGTAAAGAATGGGAAAAATAGGACTCTCCAGGCCATCGAGCAGGAAAGTGGCTTTGGCAATCAACTGCGTCTTTGGAAATGGGCGTCCTACTGTGCATCAGAGGTAATACAGAATCTGGATAGTTTTATTGCTTTTTAATGAATTTGAAGTTTATTTTACCTATCAAAGAAACATAACTTACTATTCTTTTTTCCTTTGTTTCTGAAGAAAATTGCAGAGCAGGATGGCGGCAAACATGAAGTTGCTGTATTTGCAACACAATGTAGCAACCTGAACCGCATGTTACCTGTTTGTACCGATTGGGAGGTAAGGGCATGCACACTTGTATAATCAGATTGATTTTATTGAAGCATATTTCAACTTTGCTTTCTTGTCTACCATATTTCTTTTAATTAATGTACTGTTAACATTGTTTCTTGGTTGTCTTGCCAAATTCTCAGCATAATATTTTAAGGTGCTTATTTGAAAGGTCATTTCGTCTTAAGTTATCACCCTGCACGTGTGTCCCTGTCGAACTGAATTGTCACTCATAAAGTTGTTTAAAGATGGTTATGAATCATCGACAATACCTGTTTTAGTCGTTACCATTCCTATGAATATTTTTTAGAAACTAGAAACTGCTATCTTCCTCTAACTTGTTCGGAGCTTACTTTAGTGCTGCATGCATTGACATTCTTTAGCGTTGATGGTAATATTTCTACAGTCAGCTTGCTGGGCTATGGCGAAATCTTGGCTTGATGTTCAGGTTGATCTTGAACTTGCCCAATCAAAGCCAGGGTTGACAGAAAGGTTAAGAAGCTGCATTGATGAAAGCCCGGAAACTATGCAAAATGGTTGTCAGGCTTCACTTGGGCAAGAAGATTGGCCCCTCCATGTTCTAAACCAACAACCCCGTGACCTTCCTGCTCTTCTTCAGAAACTCCATTCAGGGTATGAATGCGACTATTGGGAAATTTTATTTTTGTCCTTTCTGTAAAGAGCTACAACCCAACTTACTGTTTTGTTCCTGGCATAGGGAAATGGTGCACGAAGCTGTTGTCAGAGGATGCAAAGAGCAGCACCGGCAAATTCAGGTATTTTAATAGCCAAAGATTTTTCTGTCAAGTATTATGTGCGTAGTCATATCTAATACTTTCTTTTGGCAGATGAACCTTATGTTGGGTGATATATCACATCTTCTTGATATCATATGGTCATGGATAGCGCCCTTAGAAGATGATCAAAGCAACTTCAGGCAATCAATAATTTTTCTCCAGATAGTTTTATTTCTATTTAAAAATTATGGGATTTATCTGTTGATTGTCGGATCCTAGCATTTTCTTTTGAATTAATTTTTTTTTCCAACTCAGGGTGGTTGTAGTAGGGGTCTCGAAATGAAAATTATCTATTTGCTGATGTTTCTTGGTTATTTGTAAGATAGATATGTATTTTACAGCATTGCTATATGAGTGCCTTGACTTAATACGTTTTGCATCTGGCAGGCCCCATGGAGATCCTCATATGATAAAGTTCGGTGCCCATGTGGTGCTTGTTATTAGGCTTCTATTTACTGATGAAATCAACGACTCTTTCAGTGAGAAGCTCAGTAATGTTGGTGATCTTATTCTCCATATGTGAGTCACTTCAAGCTGGTTCCGCTGTCGTAGCAGAGTTCATTTATGGAACTTATCATACTACTTCATGATACATTACATGCATATATATTACGTTCAACTGGCTTTTTAGTGACCTGTGAAATGTTGCCAGGTATGCGATGTTTCTATTTTCGAAACAGCATGAAGAATTAGTAGGAATTTATGCTTCCCAGCTTGCTCCTCATCGATGCATTGAACTTTTTGTACACATGATGGAGCTAAGGATGCATAGCAGGTATTTGTAATTATATTATTGGTTATTTGATGTTAAATATCGGAGGATAGTCTTTCATATTGCATTGTGTGACCCTCTCAACTTCGTGGACAAGCACCCATATTGCATATTGGTGTATGGCATAAATTTGTTTCTTTGACATTTTTCCTTCTGCTTTGTAAATAGCGTACATGTGAAGTACAAAATCTTCCTGTCCGCTATGGAATACTTGCCATTTTCTCCTGTGGATGACTCACAAGGAAATTTTGAAGAAATAGTTGACAGGTAATGGTCGAGATTTTTCCTGGCTTGTAATATGCAATAGTGAGATACATTTGACTCTATTAATCTCAGAAGTTGCAACTTCATGGAACATTCACAGGGTTTTGTCAAGATCTCGGGAAATCAAACTTGCAAAATATGATCCCTCAGTTGATGTTGCGGAGCAGCATCGTCAGCAGAGTCTTCAAAAAGCCATAGCGATTCAGTGGCTCTGTTTTACACCTCCATCTACTATAAAGGATGTCAAGGATGTTACTTCCAAATTACTATTGCGATCGTTGATGCACAGGTACGGTCAATACATACTGACATATGGCTGTATATCTGTTTTTGCAAAGCAATCTCAACATATAGGAAAATGTAGGCTAATTTTGCGTCTCTGTTGGCCTATTTCTCAATTCCTTAATGGAGATGTAATGCTGAAATCATAGGGCCGGAGGCCCGGAAGTCCTTTTAATATCCTTCACTTTTGGCTCTGTTTCATGGTATTATTGTTTTTTCCTCTCTTCAGCAACATACTTTTCAGAGAGTTTGCTTTGATTGCCATGTGGAGGGTGCCTGCAACTCCTGTGGGTGCACACACGCTTCTTAGTTTTCTTGCTGAACCTCTGAAGCAACTCTCAGAAAATCCAGATACCCTTGAGGACTATGTTTCCGAGAATTTGCAAGAGTTCCAAGATTGGGTATGCTTCACTGCAATTTTACTCTTTGTTATTCCTTTGATTAAAACATTCATAGAACGTACTTCTTTGTCTTCAACAGAATGAGTATTATTCCTGTGATGCAAAATATCGCAACTGGCTCAAATTCCAATTAGAAAATGCTGAAGTCACTGAACTGTCAGAAGAGGAAAATCAGAAAGCTGTTGTAGCAGCCAAAGAGACTCTGGACTCTTCTTTGACATTGCTCCTCAGTAAGTGGTGCCATACTTTATATAATATATGGTTGACTTGTATGCAAAACATTGCAGTTTTTACGTTAATTGAAAATGCTATTAAGTGCGATAGTTTCTAACCTCAATACAGGACGAGATAATCCCTGGATGACATTTCTCGAAGACCATGTATTCGAATCAGAAGAATATTTGTTCCTTGAATTGCATGCAACTGCGATGCTCTGTTTGCCTTCTGGTGAATGTTTGCGCCCAGATGCCACTGTTTGTGCTGCATTAATGAGTGCACTTTACTCTTCTGTCAGTGAGGAAGTTGTTTTAGATCGCCAGTTAATGGTAATCCTTTCATCAAATGTTCTTGTTGCATATGTTCCTCTTACCTGTAACCTTTGATTTTCCCTCACCCATGGTTATATTTATGTATATATATATATAAGTTTGCTTCTTCCCTGGACATGACTTTTAATATTTTCTATGATAAGACAGCATCTCGAAAGCATTCTACTACGTTAATGTTTGTGTTGATCTTCACTTTCAGGTCAATGTATCGATTTCGTCAAGGGACAGCTACTGCATCGAGGTTGTGCTCCGGTGTTTAGCAATTAAGGGTGATGGACTTGGGCCACATAATGCAAATGACGGTGGTATTCTAAGTGCAGTGGCTGCATCTGGTTTTAAAGGTTTGGATTTCTGTGGATCACATTTCTCGTTCACTGTGGTTTACCTCCTTTTCTCCATAAAATTTTGGGATGTTTCATCCAAGATGAAATCACCAGCATTAATAAGACAAGCAAAAATTTCAAAATTTGACTGCAGGGGAGCTTACCCGTTTCCAAGCAGGTGTTACAATGGATATATCCCGCCTAGACGCTTGGTATTCAAACAAAGAAGGCTCGCTTGAAACACCTGCAACTTATATTGTCCGGGGTCTCTGTAGAAGATGCTGTCTTCCAGAGCTCGTTCTTCGATCGATGCAGGTAAAGCAACTAGCCTCTGCCATATTAAATTATAAAAGTGCATACATATGTATCTCTCTACGGCCAATTCATCTTACCCTATAATAAAAGTTTCTACTAAGACTTTTCCAAAGAATGGAAAGTCTTTGGAAACTATAGAAGACTGAACTTATACCTACTTGCATGTCCTTGGTTAGATGAATTAACCTCCATTTATTACGTATTCGCAGGTTTCTGTTTCTCTGATGGAGTCGGGAAATCCACCTGAAGATCATGATGAACTGATTGAGCTTGTGGCTTCTGATGAAACTGGTTTTCTCTCTTTGTTCAGTCGGCAACAATTACAGGTTAGTAATACTCAGTTCTTTACTCCATGAAAAACAGTCAAAGACTCCTCATTTTTTATGACATCATTGTTGGTTATTCATCTGAATTAATATCTGTTAGCTTTTAATTTCATGGTTATGCCTCAGAAATATGTTTGTTACTTTTGCTGCGAAACATCAAAAGGAATATGAAATCTTTTCTGCATATGAATCATTCAATCATAGTAACTGAGAATTATCTGACCGATATTGATGCATCACAAATGCAGGAGTTCATGTTGTTTGAGAGAGAGTATTGTATGTCCCAGTTGGAGCTTCAGGAGGAACTTTCATCATCTTGATATTGTCTCGCCTTATAACCGCACCAGCTTCTTTCTCACCAAATGCCCAGAGAGACGGCCTATATTGGCTTTGTAATTTACGATGCAGCTTGTCTTCTTTATAGACCAGGGATTTCACTGATCAGACTGATGTATACATTGTGACTAATTTTGTCAAATGCTGAGATATCAAGTTTCTTTTAGTTCCATTGGTCAAATTGTCTCTTTTTCAGAAAGCCGTCTCTCTCATAGGGTTATCATAACCAGCAAGTTAAAGCAAAACAAATAAACATGATAGAGTCCAAACGTCATAATCCCTTGTCTTGAAATAGAGCTTTTTATTTATGTGGATGGAGCCAAGGACAGTATTTCATAGTTGGTCGACTGTCTGATTCTGTAGGATCAGACTTCAGAGCATAGAGTGAAGTCTCTCATTCTCTGTCCTAACATGGTTTCTGGTTATGTCATCAATGGTGGGGCAACCAGAAAGGGCCATAGTAATCTCAAACTCATTCTTTAGCATCTCGATCACTTTTTTCACTCCATCTTCACCTTTAGCTGCAAGGCCATAGACTACAGGTCTCCCTATCTGCATCAGCCAACTAGTAAGTGTTACATCAACAGAGTCACCTGAAATATGTATGCTAAATAGCATTGAAAAGCGTACAAGAACAGCTTGGGCTCCTAGCGCCAGCGCTTTGAAAACATCAGTTCCTCGTCGTACTCCTCCATCAAGCAATACCGGAATCCTACCTCTAACAACATGTACAACCTGCAGTTCCAGGAAACGAAATTCAGTTAATTAAGATGAATAAGTTTTTCTAAAGCATGCTTTGATGGGGTTAATTACCTCTTCTAAGACAGTTATCGTAGCAGGGGAATAGTCAAGCTGGCGAGCCCCGTGGTTAGATACCACTATACCATCTACACCGGCTTCAACAGCCTTAAGAGCTGCCAATAACATCAAACAGAGTGTTCTTTTATATGCCTTTGACTTGCTACAGAGTACATGCTATTTATCAAACTATGAGACATGGATCTTACCGTCTTCACGTGTGAGTAACCCTTTGACAAGGATTGGCAACTTTGTAATAGATCTCAACCACTCGATGTCCTAAAATTTTGCAATGCAAAAATTACCAAGAATGCCGTCAGATAGGAACTTTGTAAGATTTCACCTTCCAAGGACACAGAAAGAATCATTCATAAGATTTCACCTTCCAACTTAAGGAAGCATCAAATGTACTAGCGGCAAAGGCTTCAACCCCTGAACCTTCATTCTAAGAGAAATTATTATGTTAACAACTCGTAAGGTTTTACTTTACATGAACCTTAATATAAGGTCTACTCACAGGTCGAACTTCGGTCGTAACTAAACCTTCAAAATTCTTCAGCTGCGGGGATATCATTCTATAGAAAAGGAACATCCTTTTAGAAACTACTTTATATCAGATAGACTAAGCAAAGTAGGAAAGCTAATGCCTTCAAGAGTAATGGAGAATGTTACTTGTTCTTTATATCTGCCTCCCTTCTACCAAGTTTAGGAACATCAACAGTTAGAACTATAGCCTTGAATCCTGCTTTTTCAGCTCTTCTCACAATCTGAGCTGTTACATCACGTTTCTTGTACACCTATAGAATATATTAGAGCGGAAGTAAGAAGTAAGGCCAGATACCAAGGAAGCAATAGTTTGGAGGAGATAACAAAAGGAGCAAAAAATCATGACTGTGTGTACTTACATATATTTGAAGAAACCGAACAGCGTTACAACTGGAAGCAACCTCCTCAATAGTGCAAGTAGACATGAATGATACTATCTGAAATCACACAACAAAACACTATAAATCATTAAACAATGTAAACAAACATGCATTTCATTAGTCACCTTATTACCATGATAGTGTTACACGCAGCTGCAGCTTTGGCAGTGGCGGTTTCTCCTAACATAGAAGACAAATCAAATCAATTTCCCAAATTAATCCAGCAACTGCATACTGTTCGAGAGCTAGTTATGAACATAGAGTAAACAGACCTTCAGGATGAGCCAACTTATGCATTGCTGTTGGAGCAACCATGATGGGAGCTGAGATGGGAAAACCCAATATTTTGGTAGACATATCTATTTTGCTCACATCAACGAGTACCCTAGGCCTAAACCTGAACATCAATCAAAAACACACAACACATGTAAACCTATTAAACGATCATCCACCAAAATGGATATATTCATATGGATTTTTGTTACATGATTCTACGGAAAGCTTCAACATTCTCCTTGAGAGTGTGTTGGTCCTCTGCTCCTCCATTGTAGAAATCAAAGTACATCTTAGGGAGGGCCTGTTTGGCCAGCTCTTGAAACTCATCCACGTTTACAATTTGATCCATCTATCTACAAAGGAAATAAATCGACAATCAAACAACACTTCGCTACTCCACAAGAACCTAAACAGAAATTATCATCAACTCTGTAGTAGTAAGTTAAAATACAAGAAGAAACAGCGAAAAGTAGATATATATACTGGCTGAGATCATTAAGCGACTTAGAAGTAAAACCATAACATATGATCTAAAAAGCTGATTGTAGAAGTTCCTCACTTATCTGAAGAAATCCAGAGACAGACCTTCCAAGTTCCAAACCGAAGAAGTTGAGACCAAATCTACTATCTAGTCTGCTTTTCGACACAAAACGGGCCCGGTCGGTGACACTGATCACACTACGACAAATCTACTCTCACTAGTTTCCTTTTGTAAGAAGATCACGTGTCGAATCGATACTGCTGCAAATCTTCTACTTTGTCTAGAGTGTCCTGCCGATGGGCTTTATTTGGGAATATCATCGGCCCAAAATAATTCTGATTTAAGGGCCTTGTTTGTTTAGCGGATTATCCATGTCAGTGTGTCAAGTGATGACATGGCATACTGAGTCAGCACCGCCGAAGACGGTGAACGGCGATTGAACTTCCCAACGGAGAGGTTAACTTTGTCAGTTGAGTCAACAACACAGAAACCGAAGAGTCTCTTTCCAAAGTTGCAATTTTTAACCCTTTTATGAAACTGTGTCTATAAGAAAGGGAAAACATCAGATTCCCTGAGAGGACGCCTCTGTTGCTAAAGTTACCGTCTTTTTGAAAGGGTTTAAGAGTGAAATCGATGAATCGCGGCGAAGCTAGGGGCTCCGGTGGCCGAAGGGGTTCTCGAGGAAGCTTTCCGGCATCTGGTCAAAAGCTTTACCGTCCGAAAAGCGAAAGTCCGGTAGATATATACTTCCCAGAATCGCTTGATTAGACTTTACTTGTTGTGTGTGTTACTGTTTATAGTTTTTAAGCAGAGATTTTTTCCTTTGTAATTTACAGGTTACAGCTGATAGGTCTTTGGATGATTCTTCTGGTAGTAGGGGTAGAGGACCTCGAGGGAGAGGAAGAAGTACAACTTCATGGTCTTCTAGAGATAGTTCTGGGCGTCACGGCCATGAACACAGTCCAGGTCAAGTGTACGTTCCGAAGTCCAATGCGGTATATGTGGAAAAGGGTGGTCAACAGCATAGAAAGCTCCAAGAAGATAAGATAGGTTCTCCCAATCAACCTGATGAAGGTGCTGCTTTCAAGTTTTCTGGAGATAATAAAGATCTTTTGCAATCATCTCCTTCGTCTATCCCAAAGAGCGTAAATGTCAGTGGAGGTTCGATTGTCTCTAGCGAATGCGAGGACAAGGATGGCGCTAAAATGCATTGTGGTCTTGTGGATGGGATGAAAGATGTTTCGTTGTCTTGCGAGGAGTCTCTGTCTTGTACAAGTGATCAGAAGGTTGAGCTTTCAAGTGCTGAGGATCAGAATAGTACTGCTCACAAGTCTGGTGGTGAAGGCAACTCTTCAAGTGAATGTAGCACGAGACCGTTTGATATCTGTCCCAAGAAAACGGGGATAGTACTAAAACCCTCTCAGTTTGAACTGAACAGAGAGAAGAGGAAAGCAGGTAAGGGGTGCTTCGGAATTGTTATTAGACCTGGAATGGTACTTCTCAAGAACTACTTGTCAATCAATGAACAAGTAAGTACGCTCTCTGTGTCCCTACTTCCCTCTTTCTGCACGTGTTTGCTTGTCCTTCAATTCCTATATGCATCATTTGCACACTTTTTTGCTCTCAAAATTGTATAGGTAATGATTGTGAACAAATGCCGTCAGCTGGGTTTGGGTGAAGGTGGCTTTTATCAACCAGGTTACAGGGATGAAGCAATATTGCACTTGAAAATGATGTGCCTTGGGAAAAACTGGGACCCTGAGACTTCTAGATATGGAGAAGTTCGACCAGTTGATGGTTCTCGTCCGCCAAAAATTCCAGTTGAATTCAATCAGTTTGTTGATAAAGCAATTAAAGAATCACACTCCCTTACTGCCTCTAAATCAAATGAAACGAGTGGAGAAGTTACAATGCCATTTATGTCGCCAGACATATGTATTGTTAACTTCTACACATCCACCGGGAGACTTGGCCTCCATCGGGTTAGTATTTCAAACAACTTTGTGATTTTATAAAACTCAAAGGTAGTTGCATCATTAGTTGTAAAATCTGGATGTTTCAGGACAAAGATGAGAGCGAAAAGTCCATTCAGAAAGGATTACCTGTTGTTTCATTTTCTATTGGAGATTCAGCTGAGTTCTTGTATGGTGATCAGAGGGATGAAGACAAGGCAGAAACGCTAGACTTGGAGTCTGGAGATGTTCTAATATTTGGTGGCAAATCCAGAAATGTCTTTCATGGCGTGAGATCTATTCTCAAAGATACTGCCCCGAAAGTTCTTGTTCAGGAAACAAGTCTCCGACCAGGTCGTCTGAATTTGACTTTTAGGCAGTATTAACAACAATCAGTTCTGGAAGGTTCTTATTTAGGAATCAAGTATCCAGCCAGGTCGTCTGAAGCTTACTTCTAGGAAGTAATATTAACCCGAGGCCAGGAACTTTTGTAATGTATCTTGACGCTGTCTTGGGGTGCATGAACTTTTACATATTGTAGGCTCATAACCTGCTTTTTATTTCTTTTTCTCGGAAAAAAAAAAAAACCCTTTGCATATTTCTTTGCACGTTTTATGAATATATTTTTGGTTATTATCACGTCTTGGCAAGATGATTATCCTTTATATCTTCTCAAAATTAGCCGCCTCGAATTCCTCTCGGACTTCAAATAGTTTTTGGTGATGAAAGATTCACTGTGGCTAGTTCTCCATCAGGTTAGTGTTACAACCACAGCTTCTGGATTCTTGATGGTCAGTGTAGTTGGTTCGAGTAATATAGTTATGAAATAACTTTCTAGACCGTTGTCACATGTGATCGTTGTCTCCTGTGTTGCGTCATGTAGGTTGGTTCGAGTAATATAGTTATGAAATAACTTTCTATATTCCAATACAACATGTGATCGTTGTCTCCTGTGTCGCATCATGTAGGTTGGTTACGTTACAGCATAAATGTGTCACTGTCGAACAAATTTTCCAAGTGATCTTTTGTCAAACCTTAAAATTCACTCGACAAACAGAAACTTGTGTTCATTATATTAACATATGTCTGATACTCTTTCTATTATACACAATAAATTAGTATACACACAACGTATATAACTTTGGCCCTAGTTCGATTTGTAAAGTGATTTCATTGTTGTTGCAAGGCAAATTTTCCCATTGTATCGGTTTTCTTGGCAGTCGCGAGTTGCCTATACTCCAATAGCTGATGCAGCTGAATCTACATAAAGTAGCAAGCAAGAGTATATTTTCTTTTTCAATCGCTCTATATTCTCTAACAAAGAACTCTCACTAGAATGATAATCACTTTTAACTTTTTCTAGCCATTCGTTTGCTTGCTTAAGTTGGGATAATGTCTCTGTAATATGATTATCTGGTTCTGCTCCTTTGGTTTTTCCTTTCTTCTCTGAAACACTAGCATGGAATCCAGTATCTAATGCGTCTTCCAAGAATTTCAGAAACCAGCTTCTCGTTTCTCTTTTCAAAGTATTTCTCAGTTCTCTTATCTCTTCTGTGCCATTTCCCTTCACCCATTCCAGCTTCTCGGCTTCTGTTAGAGTTTTAGAAGTTTTCATTGTAGCTCTGCTTGAAGTTAGACTAGCTTTTTTGCTCAACTTTTCAGGTTCTGTCCATAATGAATGAATATTCACTGGCTGAATTGATTTATCTTTTGATGCCGCAGCTGTGGCTTCTGCTTGGTCAAGGATACTCTGCAGAGTGAAGAAGTTTCTGAGAGAGGTATGTGGATTCTTTGGGGAAGCATTTGAGCTGAGATCAGCAAACAAACTGCAAAAACATTGTTTTCTTGATTAGAAGCAAAAGACAACTTTTCATAGAAAAACAATATTTGTATCTTATTTTCTCTTTTGATTCCACCTCCATGATACATGGAGTAGGTTTGGTTTCAAAGGTAACTTGCCTGATACATTTGATAAGATGTGAAGCAGCCAATGCCTCTCTTTGCACCTCTGTGGCAATTAGAGTAGCAATATTTCTTCTTCTCAGCATTCCCTTTGGATTCAGAGATTATCAGCGATGAGTTCATAGGGGGATGATTCGAAAAAGAAAGAAAAAAAAAAAAGAAATACAGAGATCTTATAAAGCGTACTTTACCCATTTTTGATAAATTAACAGGCAGAGAGCTCCATGATGCATCCTCGGAAGAGTTACTCTTCTTGTTTATATAATTAACAGTGGAGCTCAAAGAGAGTTTCTTTGGCTCTGCCTTTGTTGGAGCTGTCGCAGGCCGAGATTGTGGAGGACCAGGTTGACGTGCCTACGCACATATATGTTAATAACAGGTTAATCATAATCAAGATGCTAATGTTGGGAAATTTTCTTATCCTAAGATTAGTGTGACTTATCAGAAGAACACTCACCAGATCTTTGTGCTCCCTTTGCTTGCCTTTAGCCAATCCACCAAGTTTCTTAGTCACCATTATTGATCCAGTCTCACCCTCATTGTTGCTACCGCCGCTACTCGAATCTGATCCACTTGTCCTTGGGTTTGAAATACCTTTCATATATCTTGAAGCCACACCTGTCTTCTCTTCCTTGATTACAAAAGGTTGATGTTTTCTTAGATTCTCCACCATGTTTGATCTCGCACCATCTTTATCCTGAACAATATGTATTAGAGAACAGATCTATTATAAAAGTAAAAAAGTTCAAGAATCTAATGATTATAAATATTGCACCACCTTCTTCTGGCTGTGATTTTCTTCTTGCAAAGGTGTAGTAGTCTCATTAGGTACCAACATTTGCATCAAATCTTTGGGATTTCCTACAAAAGGATGGCGTCCAGAGATCGGTCTAACTCCCACTAATACAGGAACAGGTGTCCCAGCTTCAAGCTTATCAACGTAGAAGAACTGTCCCAATCCCAATTTGTTGTTCAAGATGAGTTCGTTGTCTTCGTTCCTCAATGAGACATATGTGGAGTGAGAAGAATCTGACACTTTGATGAAAAAGCCTTGGTTTGGCCAAAGCTCTGAGCCGGCTAAAGCAGGGACAATACCGATAACCTGTAAGAGAGCAGACCGATATTCCCCTCGAACCTTGATGTTGGTGTTTATCGTCTGAAGAAGCTTGATTAACACTCTTGGCGTAAGAGAAGCCATTCTTGAAAATTGAACAGTGTGAGATTGAATGTTACAACAGAGAGAATAAAGAAAGGTTTCTTTTGGGTTGGATTCTCTGTTCCTTGATGATGGAGCATCTTCTCTTTCTTTGCATGTCAGGTAAGTAACATCATCAATTCTCACTTGGCTTTGAAGTCAAGTGATCATGTTACTTACGATTTCTTGTCCCAATTTTCTTTACTTTTGGGTGAATGACTAATGTAGCCTTGAGAATCCTTGATGGAGTAGAGACTGGCGAGGTTAAAGGAGAGGGGCTATTTGGAGATTTTATAGTGGGTTACGTTAACTTTGATCTCACGTCACTTTCCGAGGAAGATGGAGAAAGGTTATTTAGGAAGGTGAGAAAGGTTACCTTCTTTGTCCCACTTTTGCGTGTCGATTACAAAAACGTGATTACTGAAATTGTTGTCAAGATGTACTCATATGTTTTTTTTTCTGAAACTATTACATTATATCGATAATAGCTCTCTACCGTACTCAATAAGTCTAGTTAACAACAATATTACTGAAAGGTAGAAGCGTTTCACAAAATCTGTGCCAATCACTTAAATTCTTTTTTCTTAAAATTATCTAAGAGCTTCCAAGTTTCATATTGAACATGATTCACTGGCGCACATTACCTAAAAGACTAAATGAACATTGCCATCCTTTTTTGGCTGTACTACCAAAATCACATCGATATCAAACCGATAGGGACTTGTTTCAGGTTTGATACAATTTACAATGTAGGCTTCAAAACCACTATCATAAAAGTTAACAAAGAAATATTGAAGAGAAGAGGAACTATTTTCAGTGATACATTAATCTAAAAGAAAGAGCACATGATATCTCACTCTGAATACTTCACTTATATACTTGCGTCTGTTGTTCCTGCGTTGCGATCTTTTACCTTTCTTTCGCTTAATTCCTGACTTCTGTTATGAATCTTGGTTTCGGATCATTTCCCTTTGCTACGAAAATTGGAGAGTGAAAAGAATGACCTTGGTGCTGCAGTAAACATGAAGCTTAAGAGTGAGTAAAAAGCTATAGGAGTTCAAGATCGCAGCTAGGACTGAGAATTAGGAAGTAAGATCTCAGTTAAATGATTAAAAAAGCTCAGATGCTAGATAGTTAGATTCTTCAGATTCTGTGGAGATAAAAAAAGGTTAGGAGTTTTTGAGAGTAGAACATTTGATTGATTACCTTTTGCAGAAGTTCCTGAAGTCTGATCTTCCTTCAGTTTAAAGCTCAATGTGCGCCAGTGGGTTGGACTGAAATCAGATACACAATATTAGATCATCCCACCATGACTCAGATCAAAATGAACAAACCGAGAAATAAATCTAAGCCGTTGATAACTCTAGTACTGATATATTCTAGAGTTAAGGTCACCGTTTTTTGGATACATTGTGAAAATCTTTATTTGTTTCGTGTGAAGAACATCTTTAGATGATTTTCGTATAGAATGTTTAGGCAATGAATAGTTGAATACTTTGGTATATGAAATGGTTGTTTACCTTGTTCATTGAATAGCTCGCTCTCGTTGAAGCTATCACCAGAGGGGTGGCTCTGTAAGAATCCCATTCTCGACTTTCTCAAGTCTTCTGATGATCGATTTGCAATATCTCTTCCATCGTCAGTATCATCATCGCCTTCAGACGTTGTAGCAGATATCCAGTCAGCCAAACTCTCAGCCGCACGATTTTTCCTTCCAAAATTCAAAAGCCTTTTCAATCCTTTTGTCACATCCTGTTGGCACTGATTTTGAGATGGATTACCAGCAGGCACGCGTTTCTGAGCAGCTCCCCATTTCTTTCTCATTTGACTTGTATCGTTCTCTGTATGGTTAAGGGAAGATAAGTTCCAGAAAGCAGGACTACCCACTGGAGAGTCCACTGAACCATCAAGTTCAGATGCCTCGTTTGGATATTGATGCTTAACTCGCGAATTCCATGGAACAGTACTTTCTCCGGGTGAGTCCAGAAGTGAACCCATGGTTTGATGCCTAGAAGCCATATCAGCAGATAATTCAGCATTTGAACCACGGTCAAGCTGAGATGTAGATTCACCATTTGCAATCCCAGTACTACCCCATTCTTCAGACTCCTGACTTAGTCTAGGCATCTCGTTTTCTGCATCAGTAAAAGCTTCCACTTCCGTGTCGTCAAGCGCTTCTCCCGTCTCCTCTTTCTCTATATCATCTGATGCATCAGATCCTTCTGAAGTCTTCAGCTGCGCATTATCAGAGCTGATACCAATGCCGTAATTGTTAAAATCCCTCTCGCTTTGCTCTTGTTCATTCAGAGGTACGGAAACACCATCCTCTGACTTCAGTTGAGAAAAGTCTGTCGCCAACTCAGCAGCACCTTTTCTGAAATTTTTCGGCCTTCGCAACTTCTCTTCTTCAGCTACAACCTTTGAGCGAATAGAGCTTCTCCCCTGGGTGCGGACACCATTTTTTCCAACTCCCGAGGATGGTTTCATGCCTTCCTTTTTGATCTCAGAGAAGTTAGGGACTGACTGTGCAAGAAGTTTTTCTGACTGTCCTCTCCGCCTAACAGCACTGGGAGTAGAAACTTTGGCTGCCGAGCGTGACGCTGATGTAGCAGTAGTTCGAGCAGTCAAATTGTTTTTATTTTGTTGTAGCTTTTTATTCTGGGTGCTCCTGGAAACATCCTCATCTTCTTCACTGTGAAAGGAGCTAATTGGATGCTGTCAAGTCGTCACATTTTTAAACTATTAGGAAACCAAGGATCAGTAGTTTTAGGCTACCACAGGTAAACTTTCAGAAGAAGGAAATGCTCTATACCTGATCCTTTTTAGCACTCAACTTAGAATTGAAGTATACAAGCTTCTCTGCACGTCTGGCATCTGAATCACGTCTCCCTGCAGACTGAGAGAATTTGGTTTTCATCTCAGCGTTACTGCGATCAAGTATATCTTGCATCACCTTCAATTTGGCTTCCTTCTCGGTCCTTCTGCAAATCCAGTCTTCCTTCAGCTTTGCGTCTCTTTTCTGCATATATGTCTCATAGAACTTTCCCCTCGAATTATCCGAAAAGCTGATTTCTGGGAATTTTTGCCTCGTGATATCTTCATAGTCATTGTTAACAACCATCTTCATTGTTGGCGGAGTTTTGAACTTGTCTTCATCGTTTGAGCTTAAAGTTGGCATTGCCAGGGTCTTCTGATCAGAAATTTGAACAGAAGATAGATCCTGTGCTGCAGGTCTTCTCAGCTGTGAAGTCACAGCCTGTTCACTCGGCAATTTCTGATCAGAAGATAGATCCTGTGCTGCAGGTCTTCTCAGCTGTGAAGTCACAGCCTGTTCAATCGGCTTTCCGGGCTTACCTCTACGGACAGAACTAGATTGATCCCCTGGCACACGGAGCATATGTTCAGCAAATAGCTTTTCAAGCTCGTTTGCTTTCACTTTCAATTCGTTATTCAGCTCTTGGCTTCCCTTAGACGGTCTTGCCCTTTGAACTTGCTCTGTCGGGGACATTTGGGTCAGAGTATCACTCTCGGAGAAATCTGAAACACTATTAATGACTGCAGGTGGCTTTGTATTTACATCAGCTGAAGTAGTCTCAGTTCGTCTACTATGCGGCCTTTTCATCTGTTCAGAACCTAAAAGAAGATCGTGCAACAAGAAAATAATCAGAAAGTTACTCAATTTTCCCCTTTGTCGAAGTCAAGATATTAAAAGAAAAGAAGAGAGGTACGTTATCACAATGAGAATTAGTCGTTCTCCTATTCTCAGACTCAAGTGTTTAATAACCAATAAAAAGAATACTTCTACGGTCATGATCATTTCAAGCATTAGAACACAGGTAAGCAAAGAATAAACTATAGACTTTTAAGCGTACAAACAACTGAGAAAAGGAGTGCATGATGGTCCTTTGAATTCCCCTTGATATCAATATTGACTCGAAGAATAAGAAACGGCTGAAATTATAAAGAAATTCCCATATATGAAATGCATCCATTCAAGAACATGCATATAAACGAAAGACCAACAAAACTTTACTATCCTTTTCTATTACTAACCTCCATAAACCGGTGTCTTTCTCTGGCGATCCTCAACAAGTGGTGATTGCCTATCCGAAGGCATTAGTTCTTTCCTAGGAGACTCTGCAGTTCCTCCATTGCTCTGTACACTTACGATGTTAGGGTCAGTACCACCTAAGTGATGTAATGTAGACAATGAATGACTCCGAGGATCCCTAAACTGTATCTGGTTCTGCCTATTTGATTCAAAATCGCTCATTTTGTTGTCCGCCTCATCATTTCTATTTGCATTCCCTGTGTGATCCGAAGTGGCTCTGGAATTCTTCTCATAGAATTTATACTTGGAATTCTTCTCTAAAAAACTATCCTGAGAATATCCTTGATGTCCCACCTGATTATTCGTGCTCAATGGCTCCTTTATGCCTACCTCCTTGTCTTTTCGCAAGAAAGTAGAACTTGAATTTTGAGACTCTCCTTCATCCGTTCCCCAGTCACTGCCATTGTTGGAAGTACATTCTTCCTCAGTCCTGTGAGAATTCGCAGCATGGCTCAATCCATTCTGCTCTTTTTTATTGTAGCCGACAAGTAGTTTGGAGGATGTACCACTTCCATCTTTGGACACTGAAGATGACGAGGGAGTACACAGTGTACTATCACCAATATCATCCTTCCTGTCATTTCCCAAATCAATGCTCATGTCACTAGCACCACTCCATCTTCGTACCACGACCTTTTCCATGCCGGCAGCAGATGATAAATCAGAAGAAAGTCTTTTCAGCTCAGTGGATTTTGCCACCGCTGTTTTCCCTCCAGAGTTCTCTTTCTGCTTGTTTTCAAACATGCTGATCCGCTCCTGCACACTAAGCCGTCTCGTGAGTTGCCTAGACTGAGTCACTAAAGGCTCATTTTGTACAGTACTTTTTTCCTTTTCTTCATCGTTTTCATCATTACTACTTTGTGTTTGTGGCTTAAGCTTTGATTTTTGCTGACAGTTGTTGGTTCCTGTTGCACTTTCGTCTTCCATACCAGTTTGATATTCCCTATGTTGTTGGTTTCTGTTAGTCGCCAGGTCTCTAGATGGGTCTTCACTGGGATCATCAATTGACATATCAGATTCCCATGACGAACGTATCGCTTCTTCTTCCTGATTGACCCTCCAAGAGCTCAAAAGCTCTGGCCTTCTCTGGCAAAGTGTGATAAACTTGGTGCATGCCTCACTGCGATAAGTATAGCGGACCAGGCATGATCAGTGTACACATAACTGACAATTAACTAAGTTGAAAGCCAAAATATGTTTGGAACTCTGAAATAAAAATGCCTATTGGTCAGCGAAAAAAACTTAGATGCTGAATTTTGTAGTCCAGTTAGGCGACCAAGACATATTATAATCATGCCCATCCACCTAATGGCAGTTCTCAAGTCTCCATCAGACCAAACTTACCTAATTTAGAGCCTGATGGGTTTCTGTTTACGAAAAAGAGTATGAATCAAAGCCTAATCAGGTAAACATAAAACATAAACGTGACTATAAACACATGCAATTAAGGTGGTTAACTGAATATATATTAGTCTGGTGTTGCAAAATATAGTATAACAAAGTCCAAATTTTTAAAGAAGGAGCACTGGCAGAGGGTAATAAATCTAGAAAGCTTAGTTGTATGGTCTACCTAGCAATAATATGCATACATAAAGGTGTACAATTTATTCGCTGCAACTATGAAAGATAGGACTCAAATACAGCACCTGCCACTTCTTGGTTTAAACCCAGATAAATTAGACAAGGCCAAGTAACTGAAGATGTCTTGTCATCTTGTGTGTAAAAAGGGATCCAAATAATTTCCCACACAAAGGCCAGAACAACAGGGAAAACCTGGGATATTATATATAGGATATGGAGTAAGGGATATCTTAATACTTACTTCAAGCGATTGGCCCCAAATCGATCAGCAAATTGACTAAGTTCGGAGACACTGATAGGGTTGAAACCAGCAGCCGATGCGCGATTACAGGCAGTTGCTAAGTCCTGTCTAACTGCTGCAAGCCGTAAATCAATAGCTTTCAGCAACTCCTTTCTGGAAATGCAGAAAAATGGGGAAAGATTCAGTGTTACACATTTCAGGAGTGCATAAGACTATTTAATATCAAGCAAATTTTCAAGATTAAGAGACTTTACTTTGTCACATCAGCTGCTGGTGTAGTTTCTGTGCCATCTGAATCAAGAAAGGTTTAGCCAGATTATGCCAAAGCAAGAAAGAAACGACTAACATGTGACTATATATATATATCTGATGGACCTTGGTAGATTAACAGAAAACAATATAAAGACCCAATACTCTAATTCACTTCACAATTTGTTCATCAATCATCACTGTAACAGACTCCTTAGAGCCAATGCACAATTTTTCATGGACGGTATATGTAACAGAGTGTACAACTAAAAGACAAGTTAACAATATGCATACCTTTTGCACTAGATCGCTGATCACCAGTTCCCTAAAGCAAGATAATATCAAAATCAATAAAAGCATTCCAATTAACACAGTATTTTGCTAACTTGGAATTAAAAAAAAAAGGTGAAGTACCTACCTCGCCATATATTTTTCTGGCAGCCTCCAACTGAGACATTTCCACATCCAATGCGCTTACCAATTCCAAAACCTCTGGGGTACTAACAAAGCGTACAAACCTAGAAGCCAAGAAGGAACAAGAAATTAGAGTGTTAGCATAAGCTATGCTCACACAAGACTCGACCATCCCTTGTTCAGAATTGAATGAATAACCTCTCGAGAGTTCCTTTGGTAAACCAGGTTCCAGCATTTTTGTTGCTGCTTTCAACCTCTAGCCTAATAGACTGAACATCACGGGCGACCTGTTCTTCTGCAACTTTCAAATGAGCAACAAATGGTTTCACCAGTCCAGAAGCAAGTTTCTCAGTATTCCCCGAAGTAGACACAAACAATTCACATCTGCCGGTAAGAACATGAAGAGTATTATCTTTAGAAAAAAACACACACTATAAAGAGTACAAAAACGAAAAAAAAGAATCACTCTCTCTAATATAATTATTACCTTGACCGCTTTGGAGAGAGTTGGAAGACAGCATAATCAAGAGGTATAGCTGGTCTCATCTTCTCCTCTCCCCTTCCCACAAAAAGCCTCAGTCTTCTCCCTTAACAAAACCCCAAAAAAGCATTAAAAAAACGTAAATGCTAAAGTAGGAACTTGAAGCGTCCGGAGAAAACGAAAGAGAAACGTGAAGCAATCAGTAAATAACATAAAAGAAATGTCCATCATCATATACAATAAAGCAACATCACAATAATAGAAACCCCAAAGTTACAAAATTACAGAATCAAAGCACATTGCTTACTAGATCTAGTTCCGATCATGGTGGAATTTTCTCAAAAACACTAATCAACAAAGACCGAGGATTCAAAATTCAAATTCAAGGCAAAGTAAAAATCTCAAATCCCAAAAAAAGAAATAACAAGGCCATTGTAATCAAGAAAAATTTCAAGTGAAGTCGTACTCGGATCGGTCATTATCAGTACCTTACCTGAGAATATGAGATCTTCGTCTGTTTCCCGATTGAATCAGTCTCTTTCAGATTCACATTCGAATACTAGTTACTCAATCTCTCTCTCTCTCTCTCTCTCTCTGCTTTCTATATTCAGCATCCTCTCTCTCCTCTTAAAACCCTAGCAATGGAGATTTGTCTCTTTTTTTGAAAAGCTTCAATTCAAAAAATCTCAAGTCAACTTGAGAGGGTATCTAATTTCACTTGGGTTGGGTGTAAGCTTTTTTTTTTTTTTGGCTGATAGATTCGATTTATCTACCATTTAGTGTCTCCTTCCTTCCGCCGTAATGTATCTATCTTTGTCACACACAAAATTAAAAAACTTACTTTAGAGAGAGAAAGTCTGAAATCAAGAGAGAGAGAAGAAGAAGAAGAAGACGGAAAAAAAAAAACGTTCTTCAGACAAAAATCACCATTTTTGTTGACATGAAGTAGAAAAAAAAAAAAAAAAAAAAAAAAAAAAGAGTAACAGAGCGTAAAATTTGAAATTTTAAATTAAACAAATAAATAAAAAGTCGGCAGTAAATAGCGAAATTACGCAAATAGGTCTCGCCTGATCCCAAACTGGCTTTCTTCACTTACCCGTAATACCCTTCCTCCTTCGATTTTATTACTCTTTGAAGTATATAAAATAATTAAAATATTAGTACAAACAATAAGGTTAATTCGTCTTTTAGTCACATATGTGAAAAGGAACGAATGGGGTAGATTGGTACTTTAGCTTTGAGATCTAAATATTTAACGTTAAGACTTAAAAGAGTAAACAAGCACAATGATTCGTTGTTTCAAAGAGTAAATAAAATCTGTGTAATGTATATATTAAATTAAAATACTACTAATGACTTCATAAATAGATGCTGACAAATATGTATGAGTATTAAATTACTTATTCCACTCTGCTCATAATTAATACTCCAACCATTTTTCATTTTTTATATTCCAACTTTTGGAGACTTTAAATCAAAATAATGGACCCCCTGAAAAAGGCTGGAAAAATATCTAATTATAGGATATCAATCTTTTATTCTTCTTTGATTTTAAATGCTGAATTGACCCTAACAAAAATAATAATAATGGAGAGACATGGCTTTTATAATATCCTACCCAATTCCTTCTTTCTTTTTGGTATCTTCTCTTCTCTTGCCCACTTTAAAAAATATAAGAATATTCATTCCTTCATTCATTCATTTGCCACATTCAATATTTTACTATTTCTTTAGTTATCACCCCTTTTGTTACTAATTTAGTTTACCCACATATATATATTAAAGATTAACCAAGATGAAAAGTGAAAACAATCAGTAATTCTAGTCTAGTGATACAAATATCACCCTACATTTAGTTCACTATAATAAGTAATTACACTCATGAAGCCTATTATGAAGAAGCATCATTAATCTAAGTCTTCATTATTGTATTCATCACAATAGTGCTAGTTTGAATGATGTTATTGTTTGCGCTGGGACTGGGAAGAATGTGTATTTTACTCAAATATCATATGATTTACTTTTCCAATACATGAATAGTTCCAATATTATAATTATAGGTTAGTGCGGACGGTGAACTGTGAGAAGAGAACACATCTGTGTTGTGATGAAATCTTCTGTGATTGTCATTTTGTATAGTACTGTACTCCTAAAGAATTCCAAAAGGCAAATAAAGAATTAAACAGACAAACCAAAAGTTCTTTTTTTTTTTGCCTAACATTCTACTTTTATAGCGGTTGATGATGCTTCAGACACAAGAAAATCTATAGCTAAAACAATTATTTAAAGAAAACACTTTAAATGTGTTTAGGTACACATGCAAATTCACTACTTTATATCTTGGGTTGTGACAAGGATGTAAGCTTATGCCATGTTCTAACCTAACTAGTGTCATCTCACATAAACATAATCTAACTCAAGAGATTCAGAGAAGTTTAGTAACCTGCATAAAAGTCCTCATTCAATGTGTCAGAGGAGTCTGAAGAAAGTTATCCACGACTAAAAGGATGTTAAAATCTGTTCCATGTAACAAAAGTTAACAAAAATATGCAAAATATTAATACACTCATCAAGCCTAGATAAGTTTCTCTTTCAACAATTTCAAGACTCAAATCTAAAAATATATCAATTACCGACCCTGAATCACTAACACTCTAGTTATTATTACCCACATTGTTGTTGCTGTTGTTGACTATCGCATTCATGTTGTTCTTGCGGCTGTTATGATCATTATTACTGGTGTTTCCCATTCTTCCCCCATGTTGCTGCTTAAGTTGTGATATCTCCAATTGAGTCTGCACAAAGAACTGCATTCTCTGCAACTCCAGTTCCTTTAAGAACTTCATTCTCTCTTTCTCCATCTCAACCACTTGTTGCAGTTTGGCATTCTCTGTTTGCTCATAAGCTTCACCAAATCTCATGATTGCCCGAGTTAGCTCACTCCACTTGCTCCCCACTCCATCACCATCTTGCTTCCTCTTCTCCTCTGTCTTCATCCTCTTTGACAGAGGAGGAGGTGGTAAACTGTCACCGGAATCATCTGACATTGCTGCTTCGGATTCCGAGTCTGACTCAGAAGCATTCCTCTTCTTGAAACGCCAACGTTTTGACTCATTACACCTTTTCACCATCATTCCTTGCTGCTGCTGCTGGGGCAGCGTCCTACCTTGCTGTGGCAGCGTCCTACCCTGCTGTCCAAACGGAGTTGAACGGCTACTCATCGGAATTCCCATAGGTACATTGAAGGATCCTCCTCCTCCGCCACTGCCACCGAACGAAGCAGCTGAGACCCTAGCCGTAGCTCCCATTAGACGATCAAGATTACTAAAGTAAGGCGTTGCAGCAGCCTTAGCTTGCTGATGGTACATATTCGAACGAGTTCCCATAGGAATACCCATAGGAATCTTATGCAATCCTCCTCCTACTCCAGGACCTCCACCACCGCTGACTCCAGGAGTTGCCGTCGGGATCTTCGCCGTTGATCCAATGAGACGATCAAGTTTGTCAAAGAAGACCCATCTGCTACGTCCACCGCCGGTAGCGATTCTCACCTTTTCTTGTTTATACTTCTTCTTCACCGTATCAATCCTATTCTTACACTGTATATCAGTTTTGGGAATTTTACCGTAATCCTCTCTGCTGCTCACGATCTCAGCCACCTCTTTCCAGTGCTTCTGCTTCAGATTGCCTCTGCTAAGCTCCAAGTACCTCTCACCCCACGCATCAATCAACACAGCCGTAGCACCTTCGCTCCAACAATCCTCCCTCCCGCCGCCACCGGTTGGTCTCCCACTGCTGCTACCACCACCGCTCGCCTGAATCGGAAGCAGCGCGAGAGCCAACGCATCGGGATCCTTCTGAGACGAATTAGCCGGAGGAGTCAGAGAATAAGAAGGCGGTCCTGTCGAAGCCACCGTAACCGTGATTCGTCCCGCCGGCGGCGAAGAAGAAGGATCAGGTGAATCGGAACCGTGAGATCGGATATCTTCATCGTCCTCCATGAGTTTTTTCAATTTCGCCGGATCTGAGTTAGGTAGAAAAGAGGAGATAGGGTTAGGGTTTGGGTTAATATTTCTGTTCGGGGTAAACGGGAAGGAGACGGCGTCGGTGAGTAGAGGGGAAGGACACGTGGACGAACGTGAGAAGATACGGGGAGTTGACGTGGAATGACGTGATTGGTAGGTCAGAGTAAGATTCCGTCACCGGTAAAGTTGCCGGCTCGGTTTAGGGGTAAAAAGATGGGTTTCTATCGTAATTTCACCATTTCTTGGTATGCCGACGAAGATGTCTATTGACGGAAAAGCCCATCTACTTATTCTATAATTACCGGAACTATGCCCTTTCCTCTGAACAACCATTTTTCCGGTGATGTACCGAAACTACCCTTAGCCTAACCGTCGGTTTCAGTATCGTATCTGTCGTAGACTTTTGTTTTTTTAGTGTCCGTCGATATTGTTTTCTCCAGTTGGTTGCTTCATATAGTTCATTCGTTAAATCGGATTCGATTAGTCTCTCTTTAACCTCTTTTTTTCCTTATAATTAAATTTAAAATACGAACGGTGACGTGGGATGTCATTTACTTTGGGCTATGAATGGGTTTTCTATTGGGCTTATTAAAAAATTCTTCTAGTAAATTACATTTACTTTGTTGTAAGTGGATATGAACAATAGAATCAGAATGTGTCATGTATGCGACTTTACGCCCTAAAGTTATGCAACTTCAATCACCTCACCATCACCAACACATGCATAATGAACGACAATGCTATATATTACGTTGATGTTGTCACTGATCACATCAGTTTTTATAGTAAATATAACCCACACTTTTGAAATTGTAGAAGACTATGTTTCAAAAACAACTTATACTATCTTCGTAAATTGTGAAACCAAACAAAAAAAACCAGAAGGAGGAATTTAAATTTTCTAAAAACGCCAAAAGTGACAATTATGTACACAGCATACACATACCATTACGTAAACACCAAAAGTAATTTGAGTTCAGATCCCTTCTTCTCATATTCTTAGTTCTTTTTCAACGGTCCAATGCGTTTAGCACAATCCTGCAGTATATTACCGGACGTTTAGATATAGTGATTTACAAACTTTTAAACTAATAGGATATAATAATACGTTATACAAAAGAGAGGAAGATCAAACCAATCGCAAGCATTGAGACTTGTAGCATGAGTTTCATTTGGTGTTCCAGCTGCATACATTTGATTATGATCATAGTAATTAATTTTACAAATCGATCACTATCAAGCTTATGAGTTATGACTATATGCATTTATATTACCTAGCAATTCTTTTACATGGATAGAGGCCGAACACAAGCATATAATATAAAGTTATAAACACTAGATCATAAAGAAGAAGAAAAAAGAAACAAATTATAAGTTACAGGTTATAGGAGAAGCTGGATTGCTTGACCCGTTAAGAGAATCTGAGACACGACCTAGACTGACAAGCAGCAACTTCCGGTGGCCATTTTCACCAGATGTATGGTTTCTCAACTTCTCGAGACCATATTCCGGCGTAGGACCGGCCAAAGTTTCATCCCACAACTTGTGTAAAAATTCCATATCTTTGATTGAACTTTGAATGTTATTTTTTGTTAATTGTCTCTAATGTGTATATATATCTGAAAAGAGATTTTTATTTTGTGCAAGGATATAATGGCTTTTTATCTATGGATGAGGAAAGAGAAGCGTTGAATATATATATATATATATATATATATATATATATATATACTCCAAAATTAAGGAGACTTATTCAAGGATAATTGAGTATAGTTAAACATAGTTGATAAATCTAGCCGATAAGAAGATACGTAGATAACTTAGAGACGATGACATGTTTGACTGACCTAATCAATTTTTTCTTTGTTTTTTTTTTTTTTAATCCTTATCTCGTTCGTTCAATTAGACATTTTCACATTTCAATTCCAATGAGGCTGGGCCCTGGGCCAACTGCTCATTGGGCTTGTATTCTGCAACGGCTCTTAACGGCTAGTAGATATTTTTATTCTTTCTATAAATTCACTTTTTTGGCCTAATTCAGAGTTTCTCTCTTCTTTAGTTCTTTTAATCGTCGTCATATACTCTCAGAAAGAAAAAAAAAAGGAAAGAACAAACATTACCGTTACACAATTTCACAAAATAACAAAAAAAGCGCTCTTCGTCTTCTTTCTTCGAGACTCTTCTCTCTTCCAATAAGAAGTAATCCCTTTCTTCCTTCCTTCTGATTTTTAGGTTCAGATCGAGAATTAAACTAGGTTTTATGAAAAGAAACGATCTTGTTGTGTTGGATTTCGAATTGGGTCTCTCGAATCAAATCCCCCCAAATTTTAGGGTTTCTATCTGGTTGACGTCGACAAATCTGGGATCAAATTCGCCTAATTCGCTTCGATCTTCTTCATTATATAATTTCCCCCAATTTGTGATTTTATTTGATTTTTTCGTGTTTTATTTTATTTTATTTCACAGTTGAAAAACCTATGGCGAACATGAACTCTCTTCACCAGATGATCTTCCCAGACGAGAACGCTCCGATTCATCGCAAAAGTATTCATCTTTTTTTCACTACTACGATCTCTTCAAATCAATTTGTTGATAATGGATGCTTTGAAACAAGATTTTTAACATTTTCTTTTTTGCTTTCTTTGTGGTTATTTACAGAGTCTGTTACTACTGCGGCTTCTGTGAAATCTAAAGGAACTGTACTTGGTCAGAAGAAACCTGGTGGAGCTCGTAAGGCTTTGAATGATATTACAAACAAGTCTGGGATTCTTGCTAAAGCTTCTTCAAAGAATAAGCAAATCGCTTCTGCTGCTTCTACTGTGAAAGATGAGATTGACATAGCTGGGGAAAGGTTCTTACACGATCATAGCAAATGCATCAAACAGCAGCAGAATATGTGGGATGATCACTTCTCTGCTGATCTCATTCTACTTAACCATGGTAACTATATAGATATCTTCCTAAGGTCTGATGTTAACATATATCTTTCGGATTACGCTTGTTCTAAGCTTGTTCTTTTATCTTTTTGCAGATTCCAGCATCAAGGAGAAGCATCTCAAATATGACATGGAAAAGGTACTTCATTTCAAAAGAGAACTCAATGTGTACATCTCTGTTTGTCATTCACATGAACCTGGTTGAATCTTTGTTCTTGTTTTGTGACTCAACCTTGTGTTTTTTATGTTTCAGATGGATGCTAAGAACAATCTGACTTACGACGAACCAGAAGAGATTGCATCTCCCAAGTTGACTGATTGGCTGAAGAGCTCAACTCCATGGCGCTCCCCTATCCGACATGGCTCTATGATGATGCCTTCCACTCCTCTGGCTTGGCGGTTTGATTCAACTGAGTTCACACTCACAGAAGACTCTGACCTCTTCTAAGTTTCAGTTTCTTAATGTCTTTTACAAAATTCATCCTTCAGATGAAGTAGTAGTAGTAGCGATTATCTTTTGTTCAGCACAACAATGTTTCAGCTCTTCATAAAACTACTCTTGTGTCTCTATCACTTTGTAACTGGTTTCAGGAATTAAAGTTGGAATCTTTTCAAGCATTTGTGCATTCATCAAACTCATGCCACAAATCTTATATTCTTCAGAATCCATTTACATTTCACATATTCCACAGCAGTCATCATTTTATACATTAAGATCCCATATGTATTTATCATCTCTTATACTGTTAACTTACATTGCCGTTATCCTTGATACTATGGTGACTCCTGATTCCCCTTACCGTCTTGACTGCTCCATAACATCTCCGATTGAGCTTTAAAGAATTGCATTCTCTGTAACTCAAGCTCCATACCTAACCTCATCCTTTCCTTCTCAAACTCATGCCACAGAGAATTGCATTCTCTGTTTAAACTTCACAGTCTCCACCTTCTCATAACTCTCTGCAAATCGCAGTATCGCCATTGCCACCTCTCCAAGCTCTGTCATATCCACTTCCACTGGCCGTGTCAGCAACAATGGTTGTTGCAAACTATCACCTGGTCAGCAGAAAGATCAGGTTCAGACTCTGATTCCGTCTCAGAAGCAACTCTGATTCATTTGTGAATTGACGAGTAAGCCCAACATGATACACGTGAATCTGCTTTGTTTTTACAATTCGGATATTTTAAGTGCGGTTTGTAAACTTTTACTGTAACTGACATTGACACAAAGATGAACATAATAAAAAATGGAACAAACAATAGTACTTGTCACTTTCCAACGGTTGGTATTTTGGAAAGATAGAATCAACTACTATAATGGAACAATTAATAATGTATCTTATATTATTAAAATCAATGGCTATAAAAATTTAGGACCATGTGAGTGTGATCAACATAAATCAGTTGATTTCATTGATCTCTCAGGACTCAGGAGACAAGAAAAAAAAAAAAAAAAAAAAAAAAAGAAGAAGCTTCGAGAGAAGGAGGTGGGTAAGTTAACAAAACGAGGACGCTTTGAGCTTTTTTTAAACATCCTCGTTGACAAGACAAGAACCACTCATCTTGTCTGCGGGACTAGTCGACAAATGTAGAGATGAGTTAGCAAAAAATATGGAGTGAAGTGTCTGCCTATGAGGTGGGGACTCCATAGTTGTTGTTCGACGACGTCTCGTGACCAGCTGATGGAACATTGTTCTTCCTTCTGTTGTTTCTTCTTCCGCCATTGTTCTTCCCTTTCTTGAAATCTTGCTGATGGTCAACCTGCTTTTCCACCAAAACCAATTCATCATCACGAAGACGCATAAAGTGACACTGGAAAAGTAAGTCAGGGTTTTTAAAGTTCCTTACCCCTAAAGAAAAGGTATGATGAGCTCTCGGGTCAAATCCAAAAGGATCATTCATCCCCATTGAACTTGTCTGAAATGACGATGACCGCTGCGTGTCTGTATCAAATACAAAACTACAAGATGAAGTGAACGTTGAAGTGGAGCAAGATGATGATGATGAAGATGAGAATGCCGCAGCGTCTCCTTGAAACATCTCGTTAAACAGATCTTGTAGTTGTTCAAAACTGTCCCCTGTGTCATTCTCCTGCAAACCAACATCTCATATTAGCATCACTCAGGTCAATCAATGGCGTCTAATTAATAGATCGGAAACTAATGCAGGCTGCTTACATTAGGCTTAGATTGATTCATCATAGCCGCCATTTCACTCAAGAAATCTCCCATCCCCTGCATCCACAACCAACAAGTTTCTATTATTACATGATTGATAGGATCAAAAATAGACATGTCAATAAGCATGTGGCGCCACTCATAATCCGTTTCCCATAAGATTCTCCAACACAAAAGAACTAGACTGATCTGGTTCGTCAGAGAAAGAAAGCAAAATACTCAAGAGCAATGCTCTTCCAATGTAATGGAACAAAAGTAACCCTGACTGGATCTTTAAAAGCAAGAAACTAAAAACAAAAAAAGGGACTTTACGTTTTGGTCATCATCATCATCAGTATTATAAGCTCCAACATCATACAGGAACCTCTTGTTGGAGTCAGACAGAACTGTATGTGCCCATTATTAGAAGAAAAAAAAAAGCTCAATCAGAAACCATTAAACAATATCAAGGAACCAGAAAATAATAGAAGATCTCATGTATCCAATAACCAGTCCCCATCTGTTTTGTAAAGTAACACTAAAGAAATCGAAACAAATTAGTGAGACAAAAGATTAGGAGAAAAGCTGGTGGAAATTACCAGAGTAAGCTTCTTGGATTGCTTGAAATTTCTTCTTTGCTTCTTCTACAAACTCCATTGACGAACAACGATCTGGATGCCATCTCTGATTCCAAAAAACCAAACTTCTCTCAATCAGTTTACCAAAACACAAACATCTAATCCAAAACTCCAAAATCTCAATCATACAAATCGATCTAAGGATGCATGATGCATCATGTTCTCAATCACAATCAATAATATTTTATCAAATTAGATACATCCGACTTAAGGTAAGGAACAAACCAGACAAAAATCAAAAATTTATCGGAGAAGTAAGAAAACTTACAAGAGCAAGCTTCTTATAAGCTGAACGGAGCTCCGTCGTGGTACATTCTTTCTTCAAACCCAGAACAGCATACAAATTCTCCTCGCTTTTCTCGTTATTATTCGACGCCATAATTAACTTTCTCCTCTAGATCAACAACAAAAACAGAAACCCAATTTAAAAAACTCCTACTTTCGACGAATTCAACTCCCTAAAGAAAACAGAGCCGACGAAATTGGGATGTATAGAGAGAGTGGTCTAGGTGGTGGTGAGTATTATAGAAAAGATTAGGGTTTAGATTTGGTATTGTAGACAAGATGATCAAAAGAACAAAATTAGGGAGAGAAAAAAAATTATAATGTTTATGGTGTTGCTTTGTATTTCTCACCTCTCTCTGCCTCTGTACGAGAGAGGGGGATACAGAGGATTGGAATAGAACTCTCCAGAACCTCTTACCACTTGTTAGATCTTTTTTTTTTTTTGTCATTCGTTCCTACTTTTCTTCTTTTTAATTATATTATTAAAACTAATAATTATCTTCTTTTTAATGATATTTCTTCGAAAGAAAGAAAAAAGAATAATATTTTTTTTTCCTTTTTACACTAACCTACTATAACTGATTTAGATTTTAGTAATAAATTTATGTACATATTTAGTAAAATGGTTTTTTTGGTTTATTTATTCGTAATATATAAACACGTTAATTTTCCATGATTAAATTTTGTGGTCAATAGAAATTTGGAAATAAAATTTGGTGAATGTATATTTTGTTAAAAGAAAAAAAAAAAGAAGATATTTTCTCAGATGTGTCGACATCATCTAAGAGACACTCCAGAAGGTTCTAATCAGATGTGGTTGGCTTTTTTTTAGTAAAGTATACTACTAAACTCCGAGGTCTTCCGCCACCGTCAGCCTTTTTGGAAATTTGTGCTTTTGGGTTTTTAAACGCGTCAAAATTATCTCACGGGACCCCTAATATTTATTATTTATTTTATTAATCCCATAAGTTAATTAACCCACTAATCATGATTCCGAATTGTTTTTGTTTGTTCGACATTTCTGCCGCCCATACTCCTTTATTTTGTCGTAAAGTTCGAAGCTGACATCCTTTATCATAATATTTTTAAAGTATATATATTACATAATATATTTTAAAGTGTATATTATAATAAAAATTAAATTTAGTGAAGTTATTTTAGAATTTTATATACTAAAAGTAAATTTTTAATTAGAAGAAAAAATGATACGGCATTTTTCAAAACTGTTAAAAAAAACAGGGTATCAAATATCTAAGTTTTTCACAATCAGTTTTCACAATCATTTTTTTTTGTATCAATTCCAAATTAGACACTTGGGAGATTCGAACAAGCGAAACAGACAGAAAAAACTATATACTAACAATTTTATCTGAAATTTTCACTTTTATTATTTAACTATTAAGTCATTCTGCAATTGTATAGTAATTTTTCTGATCTGTAAGAATAAAAATGAACCATAGAGATTGGCGACAAATTTGAGGGAGAGAAAAAGAAATAAGAGAAGACAAAAGAATTAGTTAAATTGTTAAATAAATAATTATTTAATATAAGTAATCTAACAAAAGAAAATTAGTAAAAATCGTTTTTTAAGAAATAATGGAAGAACAAAATTCGTTTATTGAATGACAGTTGAGGGTAGGCAAAGAAAACATCACTTGAAAAGAAAACATCACTCGAACAAGATAGGGGGCAAAGAAAACATCACTCAAACAAGAGAGGGGGCAAAGAAAACATACACTTGAAAAGAAAACATCACCGATGAACTTCTTTTTTTTTTTTTGAATGAACCGTTTTCTTTTTACATCTAGTGTAAAATGGTTTGAAATTTTTTTAAAAGGACATATAGCAATTATATTCTAGTGGTGGACCAGAGGGTGAGAACATCATCATATAAGCGATTGTCTGAACCTTGAAGGAGCAGAAGCTTGTTTCGAATGGTTCGATCAATCCGTTCATCACCGATGAACTTCTTCTTCTTCCTTCTGACTCCGTGTTGAGCTATTACCTGTTCGCCGCCTAAGCCGGATTTTGTGGTAGCTGGGGACGGCTCGGGGGACTACGTCATGATCAGGGAAATTACTGTGTTTTCTATGACAACAACTACACGTGTAGTTGTATACGTCAAAGCGGGAGTATATGTGGAGAACGTCATCTTGTCTCGAGATAAGGTGACAATTTACGGCGATGGTATGTACAAAACAATCGTCTCTGGTAATTTAAGTCGCGTGGATCATCCCAAGTCGAAGACGTACGAGACTGCAACATTCTGTAAGTTTTTCTTTTTTTTTGGTTAATTTTTGTAAGTTTTATCAATCCTGTCTTGTTATAGTTGATAGATTTATCATAACATGTAGCTGTTGAAGTCAATAAAGAATTATAAAAATTAAATAACGGACTAACAATATATTTTTTTCTCTCCTCCTTTTCGAAATCTATCGTATCAAGATATATAGAATCCAAATTTTGAATTTAGTAAAATAGCTGATTTTTTGTCAAAAATCTTAAATTAACTATGCAATTTGGGTTTAGAAACGGAAGCTCAAAAATTATATTGAGGTATTCATAATATTAACCTAATTAAAACCTATCATAAATAAAACAGGTATTTTAATATTTGTCGTTAGTCCAAAAATTGTTTGGCTTCTTCATCTTTGTCTTTCATTTCAATCAAGAGATCCTTAAAACTCATACTATAAAGATTTACACTATAATTACAGATTTCCTGATAAAGTTTTATATGAAATTTATTTGTATATGCAATTTACACATTTTAATCTAATTGATTTAACGAAACATACTTTTGTTTGATTATTTATAATACTAATTTTTGCTGTTGTTACAACTTACAATCATCAACATGAACTAACGTTTTTTTAGATTTCTTACGCAATGAGTTTGCTTTGTCTTGATTTCTGCTTTTATCAAACTTTTGCTAATGGAAAAAACTAAGAGGGGGTTATTGGTTCTATGATTTTAATGGATTTGGAAATCCAAACAAAAATTATGTGTTATTCAATCATTGATTTTAAAATACTTAGCAAAATGATGTGTTATTGGTTCTATGATTTACAAATACTTGTTAAAATACCTTGTTATTCATTTAATGATTTGTTTTTGGATTTTAAAATTCAGATTATGTTTTAAATGGATTTGAATGGATTTGATAGTGTAAAATAGAAAGATTCAAATCCAAGGATAAAGCATGTTATTTCAAAATCCATGTGTTTAGATTTTTAAAATTTACAATTCCATATGCATTTAGAAATCACTTCTCCAATAACACCCCCTAAAGCTTTTTTGAATTATGATAAAGACAATTAAAATTATGATATATGTATATTAATATATATCTATATATATAATTTTACTTAACATATGGATGTTGAAAAGGGTTTTTCCGCAATGAATTTTGTGAAATATATTGTGTAACTGTATTAGTAATGTGTTTTTAAGTAATTATCTAGTTTTTTATATAAAAATAGCGAAAAATAAGCAAAACATATACAAAATGCAAGCAAAACATAATAAGTAAATATTTTTATGTATGTGTTTTTTCTTGTAGAAATAGATTTCTATTAATTTGTATGCGGCACCATCTTTATTGTTTCCAGTTTTTGAAATTAGATTTTAGAATTAGGCCATGAATGTTTTTTTGTTTTTATATTTTAAATTTTGAATTTTAGTTTTTGATTTTTTGGTTTTTAGTTTTTTCTATTGAATTTAAAATTAATAAATCAAAAATCAAAAACTCAAAAATAAAACATGTTATTGTTGAAAATAATTTTTCTAAACAAATGTGAAATTATATTCGGTTTAAAACAAGGAATCTGGTTTTTGAAGTTCTTCACCAATTTTCACTAAGAATCTAAAAATCAGTTTTTTTAGACTTTTTGTTTTCGAACGACTTTTTTTGTTTCAGTTAGATATTTTTTTTCTCTTTTTTATTATTACTAACAAAATCCAAAATCTTAAAACCAAAAACTATAATCTAAAACTTAATTAAAAACTATTAAACATTCATGGCCATTAAATATAGCTTTCCACCTTTAGTATATTTATTTTTTATTTATTTGGTTTCTAAATATATATATATATATATATATGATTGCATAGCAGAATGAAAACTGAATTTAAACATATATTATTCATATAAAATTAAACTCTAAAGCTATTAGAGGACTACGAAAAGATGCAATAATATTGTTAACTAATTCTGCAAATAATCCTTTTTAATTTAAATGTAAATATATTTAACAGTAGAGAATAAAACAATTTTGTTAAAATTAACACAGAAAAAGAAAAATAAAAATATGATTGAAAGACTATGAAACCTTGGCCTGCGATAAAAACCCGACCCGAATTTACCAATCCATTTGGGTTGGCTTCGGTTCGGAGAGTTGAATCGATCTGAAACTATTTAAATTTGATCGGTTAATTAGTAAAAATACTCATATGTTTACATTAAAATACCAAAATTACATTCTTTAAAATACATTAAAAATATATATTTTTGAATGTATATTATACTTCTAGGTATATTACATATGACTATATCTTAGTGATTTAATATTAATATTCAACAATTATGTAATATTAATTTCTAAGGAAATTTTTTTATAAAACATGAGAAATGATTAATTAAAAAACGAATTTAGTTTGTTTTTTTAATAAAAAAGTATAATATATTGTTATGTTAGTACAATTTTCATTTTTGTATTGCATCAAAATGACTAGAGTGAGTCTATCACGAGTGAGTCATAAACCGTTGTTTTGGATCTGATGTGTTAAAAAAAATCAAAACGACATAGCTTAGTTTTGATTATAACAAATTCGTAGAGAAAGATTCAAAAATGCCGGGGATAAGCCTACTGTCTACCTAACAGATTACTTATGGCTTTGAATGGAATAACAGAAAATAGCAGATCACCCTTTAATGTAGTCTTTCTATCAGTAAGTTACCATTCAAAAAAAAAATTTACAATTAAAAGTAAATGTGCAGTTCATCCTTTTATTTTATCTTTTTTGTGGTCGTTTGTCATTGATTTGAGGAGTAATGAATGAAGTTTGAAAGTTTTCACTCTGTTTTTATTGCAGTCGAATAATCAGAGTTCCCCATCATATAAACCGAATACTCAAAGAAAAAGAAAAAGAAAAAACTGGAACAAAGTCTGAGTTTTGTTCATCATCAATGTCTTCTGTAACATATATTTACAAATTGTTACTCTATCCCCTCTCCATCTCTCTCTCTCTCTCACTCTCACTCTCACCTTTTCAACCCCTTTTTTTTTTTTTTTTTTTTTGTCGCTTCCATTCCGATTAATAATATTAGCGGCGGTTAGTTCCTTTTTCAGTTACTTTCTTTTTTACCCGTCACCACTTTCAGTTACTTTCTTTTTTACCCGTCACCACTAAAGGTATGCTTTTTTTTTTCTTTGCTTAAATACTGTTTACTGTTGAAAAGCAGATCTGTTGTCACCAGAAATGTCCCTCTTCATCCATTACCCATCTCACATAACCTTCAGGAATCCCGGAAATGGCTTCTGAGTTCAACTGTTGTAAATGTAAACAAAAAAGAAAAAAGAAATCAGAGTTTGGTATTAGCATAGGTTTTTTATCCATCAATAGCTGCTTCGTGTTTTAAACTTATTCTTTACCTTTATACTGTTGGAATCTGGTTCAACAACACAAATTTCTGACTCTATTTTTGTACTTTCAGGGATGGTTTCAAAGGATCTAACCACTGTGGATCTGCAGAAATGGAAAATGAGATATGTCAAGACATTAGGAGGACATTTTTGGTTGATAGTAACATTTCAGATAATCAAAAACAGATCATTTTTTTTTTTTATGTTACCTTCCGTAACTCTCATCTTCACAAGAGTTTCCTGAAGAAGAAACCCAATCCATATCAAAAGCTGCACATGTACATTGCTCACCATGACCATCACAGCAGAAGCAATCGTTTTCAAGAATATCATCTAAACCTAATTCCTCTAATATTGGTGGTGGAGCACTGCAAAACAAAAGCCTCAGAATTTAGCTGACAAGAACCCAAATTTACACAAGATTAATTAATTTGACAGAGATCATAAGCTTTTTATACCTCAAACTAGCAGCAATCATTGCAGTTTCAGACGTTGATATCTCAGGTGCTGAATCTGAAAGACCTTTAGCTTCTTCATCTTTTTCAGCACAACCATGTCTACCTAACGCAGCTGCATTGGTCTCGCTAATGATGCTACTTTCTGATAAAGATCGTTTCATCGTAGACCTAAACGCAATCAAATGGAATGTAAGTATCTCTAGTGAACATAAAATGTTTCAAACCTCTCCTCAAGTGTCTCGTTAACCAGGATATATACCTCGAATTCTCTGGTACAGAATTGGCAAGAAATCTTGCTGCATTGTAATGCTGATCAGAACCCAATTCCCATAGCGCTGGCTTATCTGGTTGTGGCTGAAAGTATCCCAAGAACCTGTAGCCAATACAAGTCTATAAGTCAAATAATGTTTTCATACCAGAGGAGGTATAGGAAACAGACAAAGTTTAACCCATCTTACACGTTAATTGCATCTTGCTTTTCAGCATCCATATAGGCGTTACTATAGTAACGTTGCAAAGTTCTGAAGAATTCCTGTGACTGAGTCGCCGCTCTCCATTGACCACGCCTTTCACAAAATATCTGTGTCCACAGAAATAAGATCATTGATTAATAATTAGAATTTTAGCTAAAACGGGAACAAATACGTCGCCAGGGAAGCTAACAAAGAGACCTTATTGTGTGCCGCGGATCCTCCATACTGAAGTGCAAGTGTATCTCCCATTGTCTCATAAATTCCCATCAAATCTTCAGCGAGGGGATTGTCTAGATCAATATTAGTAGACTCTGTCAATCCCAAAGCATGGAGTTGACGCCCAAATGCTACCAACCCATAGGCATATTGAGCAACATTGGTGCGATCTAAACAGTCTATGCAATTGGTCCTCAGGACTCCTTTCTGAAGCATGGTAGCTTCCTTTTGCCGATCTTCAGTAGCATTCTTATTAGCATTACCACTTTCCACAGCCAAATCTGGTGCAATTTCATCTTTACTGGGTAGATCATTAGAAGAACCATCACCATTGTTGTTCCTACAATAAAAACCGGAAGAGTTAAATTAATTAGAGCCTTTTTATGGGGCAAAGAAATTATTTAGAGCCTAGCTACTAAGAATACAAGAGAGATGACTAATGTGTTATGCAAGAAACTACATAGAAGGTAAAGAACTATTGGTAAATTGGATACTCACTCCAAGGTAGACGGATTCTGGTTCTGAAATCCATCGCCACTAAGATCTGGAGTTAGATGACAGTAGAAGATGCCAGTCAAGTTCAGAGCATAAGTAGCCAACCTGCCGAGAATTGCCAACACGTTTGTGCCTTTTCTGGAAAAGCAAGGAAACAATTCCAGTTAGTAAAAACACTACAATGCAATGAAAATAAAAGAAACAAAGAAGCATATGAGGTTGTGTCCATCACGTACTTTCTGGAGTGTTTATGCAAGTCCCAGTGAAGAGGCCTTAGACGATCCTCCTTGCTTAACCCTTTATTTATATATCTAATTGCATTTGCAAACTCTCCACGCAGAATAGTCTCCCGAGGCCTCTTTTCACGCGTCTGTTTTTTCAATCAAGTGAATTAGAACAAACCATGAAGAATAGATCAGAATTTGTATCCTCTAGACTATCGATGATATAGAATACCAACCTTTATCAAGTTCAAAATGATGATTGGATTCCCATATCTCTTTCCAAGATTTTCAAAATGCAGTCTGGTTGCCTCAAAGTTGGGGTCCTTCGCTGACACTTTCCACATATAAGAGATATCAGCACCAAAACAAAGGAGAAACAAAAAAAAATGGAATTGATAAGAATATTTTATGTTGGAGAAAGAAGATCATACATATAATATCAGGTTTGATATTCAAGCGTGAGGTCTCCTGAGACCAGAACAAAGGTATTGAGCCCCGATTCTGAACTACAGAACTTATTCGGACGGGATTACCATCTTGAGCTTCCTCGAAAACGATCTGCTCTGTCTCGACATCATTAGCTACCCTGCCTTTCTCGTTCACACCACGTTTCAGGTATCTAGGGAAAAAGATAGAAGATTATGATCCTATAAAGACTTATCCCATTACAGCTTAACCATATTAATGGTAGAGATATAACAAACTCAATTGGAGAGATTGTACCTTGTGCCAGCATAATGCCGAGATCGGCGAGCAATTAGAGTCAACTTAAAGTTCTTCTCAGAAACTGATAGCTTGACCTATATATTAGACAGCAACACAAGCAATGCCAAAGGTTAACAACTTTTTTAATGTGCATCAAAAGACAAACGAATCAAGAAGGCATCCACATAGTGGGGGATAGGGATTAGTCCTAATTCCTACGAGAGTTTCTTCTCTCATGCCGCACAAATATTCGTACTCATGAAATATGGGCAGAAGAATTTTCAATGTGAAGTTAAAATATCACAACACCTACTTGTAACATGCTTATCTCTGACTGAAAGAAAAAGCTAATAGAAACCTCTGGACTAATTAGTACAAGTAATACCTGTTTGAAAAATCCATATACCAAGGCAACTGTCCACATACAGTCCTTAACGTTATTCCGAATCTTTCGAGTTAAGTACTCATTCCAGACAAACATAGATTCGTAGTAAGTGTGTCTTTCCACCTTGTCAGATAGATTCCTCTGAAGTGTATGCATGATGTGATAGGAATAGCTGAAGAAGAAGTCCTTTGTGAGATCAACAGTGCAGAGTAGCCTCTTGTACCTATAAAGTTTCCAAGGAAGACAGAAAAAAACCAAAACATGATTTAGAACCTGGATCAGTAAATAATCTGAGAAAGGAAGCAAGGTACAAGATAATTCAAAGTTCCAAATATAACAGATCAAATGAAAGTAGAAGAAAGTAAAAGAGAGGTCTCCCTTTCTTGATAATACCTCTGTCACATATAACATATCAAAATAAATACAACAAATAGAAGTGTGTCCACTGTAGAGACAGGGGAGAAGAATACCTAGAAATAGTAAAAAGCAAAAAGTGCAACAAAGATTGTCTGACTAAAGACTTAAACAAAATGGAAAGGATATTAATGAAACTCTAAGCTGCAGGATTATCTCCAACAGCAATGGACAAATTAAAAAAGAATCTGTGACGAATTCAATCACAGTTACCTCAACAACTGTTAACTTGTCTAATAGAAACCTGTGACACTAAAATTGTGCAGATCAAAGAGGGACACAATGGAGAGAAAGACAAAACATAATGGTCTTAAGATCTAAATACAAGTGGTAAAGTTTAATAATGTCGAAATGTAAAATGTATGGATAAAAGGTACCAAGGTACAGGTTTTCCATTTTACAAGCAGAAGTGACATAAGAAGACCTTTTCTCATCCTTAGAATAAGCCACATTGGATAGCACAGAGGCATGTGGGATGGTAATAATCTTGCTCTTTGCAACACCATAAACTGTGTGCCCACAAATTTCACCAAGCTTCTTTCTTTTAGTGATTATCAGCATGTAATAAGGTCCCAAGAACCTTATGAATCCTAAAACAAGAAACCTTATGTTAAGCCTTACAAAGAAGAAGAAGAAGAAGAAACAAACTAGTATAGAATCAGATTGTTGATGCAGCAATAAAGACAATTGATTACCGATGATGCCATAGCAAGTGGTGACAAATTTCAAACCACCAGAAGACCTGTTTCCTTCATGTATCCTTCTCAAAGTTTCAAAGCATTCAGCTTCTGTGTAAGCCGTTGAATCTTCGTAAATGTTAACCTCTGTTGGTTCTGTCCTATCTAGCTTCAAGACTCTCCAAGACGTTCGGTTTTTATCTCTTCCAATCATGTAAAAGCTCTGTTTTTCAATCAAAAAACACATATAGCTTAATTCAGATGACCAAATCCATGGATTCGTGTAATCGAAAACGAAATCAAAACAAAGAGAAACAAATCAATGAATGAAAGATGAGAAGAATCATTCACCGAGCGGGTCTCGTAAAGCCTGAATTTTTGGAGAAAGGAAGAAGAAGAAGTCATGTCGACTTGTTTATCAATCGATCTCTCTGACGCCGCCATTTGAGAAAAAATCACGTCAGACCCGGAGCTCCGGTAAACTCGGGCCGACGAAAACAAACACAATAAACGAAAAATCACAGAAAGAGAAAAAAAAAAAAAAAACCCCGAAATAGATCACAGAACGATATAACCCCAAAAACCAAATTTGTACAGCTCACAGGAAACTGAATCTGACTTCACACACAGACACAAAATTCAAAATTTACAACTGTAACAAGAAACACAGACACAAGGATCCTAAATTCACTCTCTCACTATACGATACAGATCGAGATTTTGAAGGAAGGGGAAATTCAGAGAGAATCTGAGTAAATTTCAGAAGAAGAAGAAGAAGAAGAATGAAGATGATGACAGAGCTGCGGTGACCGGAACCACAGAAAAATTTAACGAGAGAAAATAAAAAAAATTGTTTTTTTTTTTAGCTTTCAGGATTTTTTTTTTTTTCAAGTGGTTTTTTTTTAACTTTGGGCGCTCGTTTAAATATCTCCAAAATCTGTAATTATATTTTGTCGTTTGCCAAAATAACAAGAAAGGAAAAAAAAAACGGTTCATTTAGAAAAAAAATAATTCTATTTCGAAAAGGTAAGTTTGACTAGTAAAATGTTTGTGACTTTGTAAGTTGTAACTTGTTCCATTTGGTTTTTTTTTATGTTTGAAAATTTTATTGAAATTGTCCAACTTTGTACATAGATTTTACACTCCAAAAATATTATATATTAAAAAAGTATATAGTTCTTAATGAAACATTAGCTCTATATGAGCTGGCTGTAAAAAAATTAACTCCTATCTTAGCTTATATAATTTACACTCAAATAAATAAGCATTTTAAGTTGATAATAACCCTATTAGGACATGGAAAACAGAAACATAAATCAATATAAGAATATATATATCTTTTATTAATATTCTTACACAAGTGTGAATAAATATAGATTCTAGTTTTTAATTTTAATCAATATTGATATTAATATAAGCATAGTTTTAAGTAACTAATATAATGATAAAAGAATTATACAAAATGGTTGGGAGAAAAGTTCTAAATTATTCTCCTAACAAATTAAGGAAAAATTATATATTTTTATAAATATAGATTGATGTAAAACGCATAAAATTAGTCTAAGTTAAATTTAAATTAAATTATAAATATAAGAAAAATAACATAGAATAACAAATATGTTCTCTTAGAAGATTACATTTATAGAGAAATAAGATGAGTTTATCGGTAAATTTCATCTAAACTATTTTATTTATATTTTTTAACTTAATATTGTATATACTGATAGCTAAATATAATTGCAACATTAAAACAAATCAATGATAATCGTTAAATTATTTTAACTAACATGGCCGTTGTGGTAAATCGGATGAGACAATAAATCATGCTTTGTTTGTATGCCCCCCGGCTAAGCAAGTCTGGGCATTGTCCCCAATTCCGTCTATCCCAGGGGTTTTTCCTTCAGAGTCCGTATATGTAAACATGGACTATTTATTTTGGAGAATCCGACAGAATCCTTCAGTGGATATCTTTCCATGGCTTTTATGGTATATTTGGAAGGCAAGGAACGATAAAAATTTTAGTAATATGGACTCTAATCCGCTAGCGATTTTACAGTTAGCAGAGGAGGAAGCCAAGCTTTGGTTCAGAGCTCAAGCCGATTCATTAGGAAACACTTTTCAGGATGGGCCTTGCCCCACTATTGATTTTTTGGGTTCGGATTCGGCTCCACACAACACATCCGGTTCCAGTTACCGATGTTTTGTGGATGGATCGTGGAAAGGGACTGATCAGTTTTCAGGTCGAGGATGGTTTTGCATTTCTCCTAATGGGGAATGTCCCACTATGGGTGCTTCTAATCTTCGACGAAGTTTGTCACCCCTCCACGCAGAAGTGGAAGCCTTAATCTGGGCAATGCGTTGCATGATAGGTGCGGATAATGAGAATGTCGTTTTTCTCACAGACTGCTCTGATTTGGTGAAGATGGTGTCTTCGCCATCCGAATGGCCTGCCTTCAAGACATATTTGGACGAAATTGAAGCGGATAAGGACGAATTCCGATCCTTTACTATCACCTTTGTCCCACGATCACAGAATGGTAATGCAGACAAGCTGGCACGTCGAGCTAGATCCGAGTCTCATCAAATTACCTTTGTTAACGTTTTTCCTTCAAATTGGCTTGTTTAAGCTAATTCTGCACTTTGTTGTAAAAAAAAAAAAATAAAAAAAAAAAAAATAACATGGTTGTTTGTCAAATCTAAATGTTAAAACAATCATTTGAATTTTTTAATTAGATGATCAAACTACGTCAATAGACATTAAAAAAAAAATTACTTCTAACGATATCCAATAAACTGAATCAATGTTTGATTAGCAATCATGTAAAACAACAAAATATTAATAAAAACATGATTCATTACACATTTTTGCATATGATTACCAAATGGGACAACTATTTAATATGGTTGTTTGTCAAATGTAAACGTTAAAAGCAATCATTTGAATTTTTTAATTAGATGATCAAACTACGTCAACGGACATTTTAAAAAAGAATTTATAAATACTTCTAACGATATCCAATAAATTGAATCAATGCTTGATTAGCAATCATGTAAAACGACAAAATACTAATAAAAACACGATTCATTACACATTTTTGCATATGATTACCAAATGCGACAACTATTTAACATGGTTGTTTGTCAAATGTAAACGTTAAAAACAATCATTTGAATTTTTTAATTAGATGATCAAACTACGTCAACGAACATTTTAAAAAAGAATTTATAAATACATCTAACGATATCCAATAAATTGAATCAATGCTTGATTAGCAAAGCAATCATGTAAAACGACAAAATACTAATAAAAACACGATTCATTACACATTTTTACATATGATTACCACATGTGACAACTGTTTAACATGGTTGTTTGTCAAATGTAAACGTTAAGAACAATCGTTTGAATTTTTTGATTAGATGATCAAACTACGTCAACAGACATTTTAAAAAAGAATTTATAAATACTTCTAACGATATCCAGTAAACTTAATCACTGCTTGATTAGTAATCATGTAAAACGACAAAATACTAATAAAAACACGATTCATTACACATTTTTGCATATGAATACCAAATGCGACAACTATATAACTATTTTTGAATAAATTAAAAAAAAAAGTTTAAGAATAAACAAAACAAATGTATCAAATTTTTAGTAGTTTGATTGATATGATGATAGATCACTGATATAGTAAAATTTATATATACAAAAAAACTAAACTTTATGGGGAAAAAATGGATAGTAAAAAAATATGGAGAACACTTTCATTGTCTATAAGAAAAATAAAATTAAGAATAAAATAATACTAATACGACTTAACATAAAATGGAGTTATTAGACTGTTTCAAATATGAGTTTGTTCAAAAAAAAAAAAAAAAAGACTATTTCAAATATGAGAAGACAACAAAGCTTACGGTTTCTTTGTTAGCATCGGAACTATGCAAACTCAAAACATGACAAAAAAACAAAATGCTAAACTCGTGTTAGCAAGAAAAACATTCGTGATTTCAAAATTATAATATATTAATTCAACCACCCAAAGACAAAAGGCAAAAGTTTTCACAAAACGTTTTCTTTACATGCTACTCTTATGAAGTAAGTCAATGACAAAAACGCAGTCAGCTTCGGGAATATCGATTCTCTAATTTACAAATAATGTCAAACTCGTTTTCACTTTACATTAATCAAGTAAAGTACTAATATCAATACAAAATAATTAAAGACCTATTCGTACTTTTCTTACAGCGATGAGATATGATTAAGGAAAACGTGTACGGGAGTACAACGTTACTTGCATGAATCCTTCTAGCTCTTTCCTTTCAGATATTTTGTGGCGTGATTAAATCAATCAGTTCTATTTAACTTACTAATCGATAAAATGTCATAAGATGTCCGTTAAAAATATAACTTCAAAGACTAATTACGTTGATGAAAATAATAATTCAAAGACGGAATAGTAAGCAGGTTTGTTCGTGAAATTATATGTAGGTTCTAAGAAGTTATTTGAATAAATATTATAAAAAATTCTATTCAACAATATAAATCAACCAAAATTTAGTCGTCACGTTTAATTTGTCAATAATTTCCAAGTATTTTCCCCTTAAACTCTATAACATATAAAATCAGAAACAAATAGTAATTTTAAAATATGATAACGATTGCATACTTCAAAAGATATCTAAAATTATACACGAATAAACATGTGGGCAAAATGACTCGGAAGTAGTATTATATGTGTAAGTTGGATTCGACTTGCCGTCGGGCCATTGGCTTCTCTAAAAGTTGTGTAAATTGGAGAATAGAGAATCATTAGAAAAAGCAAACTAGCGAATGGGAATATTAGTATAAACAAAAAGAAGAATATACTAATATGCTTATATTCCGTAGTCAGCTTGATATTCCATTTTAATCATAATCTTAATTTATAAATTCTCATCGAGGAGATCTAATTTATAATCGTACCTTGGCCAAAATTGTAGTATTTGTAATCATCCTCCCTTACATAAGTCAAAGGTTTGCAAATGATAAGAGTTTCAACTTATGTCACTTTCATATAAATGAATCGTCCTAGTTAATTACTCTAAATGCTAAACTTTGAAATTAGTTAGAATTACCTAATCGTATTATGAGAGAAGGAAGGAAGAACGTAAAATGTGAAAGCCCGAACCGTTGGATTAATTCTGTACATCTGACGGCTTAAGACGACCAAGTTTGGGAGGGGGGGGGAAGTAGTGTGACCTGTACAAAGAGCAACATGGGAAAGACCCTGAAACCGAGGAACTGGAAACAGCTGGCAAGATGACGTGTCATAACGTGGGCGTTTCGTTCAATCACAACGAGCATCACGTGGATTATGTCTGGACCACCGTGGCGGCTGTTTTTGTACGTAATTATTTGTTTATTAGCTAAATTACATTTTTTATATAAATTGAACTCATCAACTCACGCAAACACAACCCATCAAATGAAACGTAACCACACTCTAAAACATTTTTTCAGCTAGGCGGGGGCCTTTCTAGGAACATTATTGTATTTTTCTCCTTTTAGAAATAAACATGTTAGTATCAATGTATCATACTTTACCTTCTATTGCTATTCTTAATAAACTTGAGGTAGGTTTTATTTGCGTGCTTTTGATTTTGAGACTGAATTTTTAAAGTTAAAAACATGAAAAAGTAACAAAAAACGAAATGAGATAAAAGTACATTTTTAGGTACAAGAAAAAAGTTAGATTAAAGAAGAAAATAAAACGGAAATGGGGGGATAGAAAGATTAATTAGAGCCGAAAATGTGGAAATTAGTGAAACGTCCAATGATTGAGAGAACAGGTGTCCCTTTTTGGCAACCACTTTCTTTTCTTGTTCTTAATTTAATTTATTACCTCTTTTTCAACTAACTGATGACCTTATCATGGGTGTTGCGGCTGATGTATAGCTAAGTAGCAAACTTATTTCCAAACATCACTAGATTTGATTACTCTGGCTGGATTTGATTAAAAAAAAAAAAAATCGACGTTATTTTAGAATTTCAGTGAAAAAAATAATTACGAAATGGCCATTTTTAATTATACTGTCGTAACTAATTTTATCTCATACTTTCATATAATCAAACCTAAGTAAAATAATACCATTGATAACTAAATAACCAAATCGTGGGTTTTTTTAATCTATTTGATAGAAGCCCACGGCCACGGGCCTAATTACTAAAAGGCCTATTTTAAAATAAATGTCTTCCTTGTGTTTTACGGAGCATTTAACTAGGAGAGTTCCACAAGGTCACCCATCTTCAATATTTTATTTGACGACTCGACATCATCGTCAAATTTTATTATTTTCGTTACATAGTCCACCAACCCGACATTAATAGTATATTATCTTAAGAAGTACCAAGATATACAACCTTGGCCTTTGATTATTTCAATTACACACGATCTTATTATATCAGAAAGGAACCAGCTTTACCAGCTTGGTCAAGGCTTTTGACATTGTAGAGGAATGGTATGTCGAGAGGAAAGACGAGAAGCTCACGGAGATTGTTGGGTTCAATGACTTGAGGGTTTGCATTCCACATCAGATGGGCTACCTGAAAGTTCGCCTTTTGTGTCAAATACTTACCGTCGAAGAAGACGTACCCATTTGGATTGACACACACGTTGTTGGCTGCACAACCTGTCCCATTAAGTGGCCCGGTCCCGCAACAAGCAGCTGTTCCTGTCCCGAATGCTGCAGAGAACGAAAACATTAATGGACGGACCGGGTTTGAAAACGTAGGAAATGATGGTTGTATTTGATCATAATTAAGGACTTACTGTAAGTGTCGGGTTCGAGAACTCTGTTCTGGATTGAGCTGAAGAAATCGTAGAACGAGAACTGGAAACTCTCAAGATCTTGTGCCAGTTTCTTTATGAGCTCCAATAAGTTGTTGTTATGCAATGCTGCCATTTCTGAAGGCAGCTTCACACAGTCTTTATTGTTTCCTGTCTCTTGTTTAACCATAGGCAAGCAGCCTAACGGTGGTAAGTTTTGGAAGGCGAACTTCCTCCCTCCCGCCTCGTGAACGACCTGAAAGAAAGAGAGAAGAGATAGATCGATGTAACTAATAAACGAAAGCATCATATCTAGTTTATCATGTAGCTGCTAAGCATTATTTACCTTTATTGCTGCCTCTATGGAAGTGATGACTTGATCCACAAAGGCTTGCTTTTGATCATGAGAGGGATTTGGGTTATTCTTGGCATAGTTCAAGTAATCATCAGAGCCAATGTAGGTTAAGTAGATAGCTTCTGACAGCGCTTTATCAGTCCATTTGTTCTTGTTTTGTGAAAATTTCTTGACTTGTTGAGACAGAGTCATCTGTAAATCATTCATAATAATGCATACGTAAAAACTATTAATATTATATTTTTACTTCTTTTTTTTTTTTTTTTATAAAAGGTTTACCTAAACTAATCATACATTCATACTAAATTACTAATATTATAATTTTACTTCTTCTTTTTTTTTTCTTTGAAAAAGGGTTACGTAAACTAATCATACATTCATACGACATTCATACTAAACCAAAATATATCTCCAACTATATATTATTGTCAAACTCAAATTGTGAATACTATTTGAACAGAATATTTGCGAACATAAATCTAGATAACCTAAAGAAGAAATCTAACAGAGAAATTAGGAGTTCCAGAGAACTTGATCCACTCAACGTAACATTAGATTTTTTCTTTTTGAAAAAAAAAAAAAAAAAAGCTTAAGCCTACCGTCTCGAGAGGAGAACCGAGGACAGTGGCACCGGCGATAGCGAAACTAGCTCCGTGAGTAAAATCCGCAGAGCTGCGAAGGATCGGTGGGATTCTTGGGATACCCATGAATCCAGCTGCTCAGAACACAACATTGTTCAAATTTATATTCAAGCGATCGATTTAAACATATATGTGTGTGAGTAAGTTACCGAGATAGTCTGGAACGATACGGCCATCGGACCATCGTCCAGTAGCTTCTCCTACGGATATTCCGTACGGGGGAGAATTGGCGTCGACACGGTTCCCGGAGAGGAACTGCTTGTTGCCGGCGTCGTAGTAGCCGTCGCCAAAGACGAAGAGCGTCTGAGCCACGGAGGAGGTGGGGTAGTGGAGAAGAGCTAGCGTAGTTACAAGTAAACAAGAGAGAGAGAAGAGGCCCGAATTAGGATCCGCCATTGTAGAGCCAAGAGTGGAACTGCTTCTGAGCTGGAGGGGCCTTAATTAGGACTTAGGAGTTAGGAGTGATGAGGGTTTGAATTCTCTAAAAAAGAGTACAGTACATGCAAATTAGTAAAATTACAATTCTGTTTTTTTACCCGTCGGTAGCTAGTTACATTATAGATATCTGATCTATTTATTTGGTTACAAACGATTTTTAAATTTGTTTTAAGTTTTAACAAACAAATAGTATAATTTAATTATATTACTAGATAAGGCCCGCGTTATTACACGGGTAAATTTAAAAAAAAAAGATATTAATAATAGTTAAATAGTAATATATATATTTTTAGAATTTATCTTGTAATATTTTAATATTGAATATGAACATCTCATATTTCATTTTAATACTGTCTCAGTTCCATTATATAATATTTTCAAGGTTTTTTTTTTGTTCTATTTTACAATATTTATTAATATATTAATTTATGACTATTGAACTTTGTAGTATATTTTTCTATTGGTTGAAATTTTATAAATAAGATAATATTTATTGTTTATTAATCTTTGTGCTTTTACCTAAAAACTTTTATAGGACAAGGAGTACTATTTAAATATCATACCATCAAAATAAACCATATTTTAAGTTTAATTACACATTTCATCTTAATACATAGAACTAAATAATTTATATCAAACACAATTAATACATCATATCAAATATATATCTTAGTAAAAACTAAAAATACAAATAAAAATTAACAAAATATATTTCACAAAAAAAAACAGAATCAACATTATTAAGATATAATTTTTATGTTGTTATCTCATAATTACTAATTTTACCTCATGTCTTAATCAATTTTAAATGAGTGAAATTTATAAAATAAAAACATATACAAAGATATAGAGATATTCTCATCAAATTAACTGAAGATTCATTCCTATAAATTATAATTTATTTCGAATTATCTTATGTTTTGACATATGTATTACAAAAATACATGTGTTGAAATTATAAAATCAAACATTAAAAAATTACTAATATTCTTAAATGATACACATTAATATTTAAAAAAATTTTACTCTAAAATAAATTTCATCTTTAGACATTCCGTTTAGTAATCACATTTAACTATCTATTTCATCGTAAAACCATAATTCATTTCTTCATGGATTAGAGTTAAAATTTTAATAACAAAAATAATATGAGCATCATCTGAGATAATATGTATATTGCTTAGTATTTTAAATTTAACAATAAAAATTATCAGTTAACATTCACAAAAATTTTGAAAATCCAAAAATATCCTAATTATTATTATTCTATATGTCATAATTTTATAAGTAATACTTTTCTCAATTTTCATCAATTAACCAAAAAATTCATTCCAACAAACTTTTTTTTTTTCTTTCTTCAGGTTTCTCATATTACTACATGCATCAAAATCTTTAAATTAAAACATGTAACAATATATTAATACACATCATGTATTTATGTTACAACGATAAATACAATTTATATCCGACTAAAATTATGTTAAATAATTTATGTTATTCTTTTTAACTTTATTATTCATTATTTATTGATTAATATACATACTTAATAAGTTAAGTTTTTGCTTACACACATCTTATTATATAAACATGTATTGATTTTGTTAGTTGTCCTTTTTTGTTTAGAAAAATAATTTTTTTAAAATATAAATATAATTAGTTGTCTTACTACGTTTATAAGAAAAAAGATTTTTTTTTGACACGTGTCAACATCTAATCAATATATTTGACACCTGTCATGATCTTATTAATGAGTAATTTTGACATCAAGCTTTATATAATAAAATTTTTGCAGCAAGGTGCTACTTTCACGATCGGTATTAATTAAAACATGAAAAATTGTTGATTCATCCCTAAGGGTGAACAACTCTCTCATTCACCCCCTCTTAATTAACCAATCAGAATACAACAATATGCCATGTCATATCATATTTTAAAAAATAAATCACAATTAAAATAAAATGACAAAACAGATTAAAAAAACAAATTATGTAGATCTTTTATAATAGGGAAACTATGACGATTTGAATTTACGAAAGAGGGTTAGAGTTTAAATTTATAATTATTAAAATTATATATCAGTTTCGGTTTATAAAAGAATGATTAGGATTTAGATTTTATAATTAAACAAAATTAGATGTCGATTTGGGTTTACAAAAGAGTGGTTAGGGTTTAGATTTTACGATTAAACGAAATTATATGTCGGTTTGGGTTTACAAAAGAGTTGTTAGGGTTTAAATTTTACAATTAAACATAATTGTATGTCGGTTTGAATTTATAAAAGAGTGGTTAGGGTTTAGATTTTACAATTAAACAAAATTGTATGTCGGTTTGGATTTACAAAAAAGTAGTTAGGGTTTAAATTTTACAATTAAACGAAATTATATGTCGGTTTGGGTTCACAAAAGAGTGGTTAGAATTTAGATTTTATAATTAAAAAAATCATATGTTGTTTGAGTTTACAAAAGAGTGGTTAATGTTTAGATTTTACAATTAAACAAAATTATATGTCGGTTTTGGTTTATAAAAAAATGATTAGAGTTTAGATTTTACAATTAAACAAAATTATATGTCAATTGGGATATATAAAAAATAGTTAGAGTTTATATGTGATAATTAAAAATTATAATATAATATTAGATTAACAATTTTAAAATTGATTGATCTACAAAATTTGTTTTTTTAATTTAAAGGGGATGAACCTAAGAATTGTCCCACAAACATATAGATATTGTTTGACGAATGAATTCGCAAATAATACTTACGGTTCTAAGTTCTAACTACTTCCAATGCTCTTTATATTGTTTTCACTTTTCACCTTCCAAACCTTTTCTTGAAGGGGTCTAAGAAGGAATTTTTGCAAGTTTGGTGGCTTATTTTAGATATATAAAAATCACCACTGCGACAGTAAAAAAATTAGGTTTTATAGTCCTTGTGACTAATGTTACTAACAAATATATGAGGTCTATATGGGTTCAATCATATATGTCGAGCTGGTTTTGCATGTGTGTCAGAGATCCATGGTTCGACAACACTTAAGTTTGGAAAATCGACGTCCTAATCCTTCGAATTTTTACAAACAAATTTTTTAAAAATTGTGAAATGTTTGGTAAATGTTTAATAGAAGTTTTGTTAATAGGAAGAAATATAAATTAGAAAAATAAAACTTCACCATGCATATGGTAAATGTTTAACCAGTAGTATATGGTAAAATGGTAATGATCCACCATGCATCTAATCTAATGACAAGATTTTTCACCTGTTTTTTAGACACGTGTTTTTTAGCCTCCGACCAAACAATCACTTCAGACCCACTGGCCTTTTGCACAAACTCGCAGGGACCATTATTGTTTTGTCGCCATTCCATTGATTGTGGTTGTTAAAATCTAGTACATTCATTAAAAAGCGTACCATATTAGTTGTGATATGTCTGGTTATAATATGCTCCAAATCAAATTGAAAGCAACAACACTCCCCGTTACTTATGATGATCAACTAAATTATGTAGCAACAGGCCCAGACTATAAAGATTATTTAAGGTTAGCTGCTTCTCCCTCCAGGACCACCACCAGACCTCTCCCTGAGTCCCTCCCTGACCATACGTATAGTAAAGTAGGAAACTATAGCTCGACAAATAATCATTGGGCTACATGCAATGCCTTGCCTATGCTCTTTGTGGCTTAGAGTTAGGGGATTTATTCAATACAAAACCAAGGCTCCAAATTAAATCCATATTGTGGAACAAAGGATGGAACATTTTTTTTCTTTTTGTCAAAGGGAATAAATTAGGATGGAACTTAAGGAAAATAACATACTGTATATGAAACATCTTAAACTAATAAGTACCTAACCAACAAATTATTGTATTTACGATTTAATAATTAATACCAAAAATTTATAAATACAGTAAAACCTCTATAAATTAATAAAGTCGATTATAAATTTATTAATTTTATTTTTCATAAATTAATAATTATTAATGAACAATAGTAAAAATATTAAAATAGATCTCTATAAATAAATACAATGAAAATATTAATGTAATACAAAGATATACATATGAAAATATAACTCAATAAAAATTAGTGTAGATATATACATATGATAATTTTATGTAATTATTACCATATTTATATTATTTTATTTCAATATTAATAGTAAATACATTTATTATATAATAATTTACAGAGTTATTAGTACATACATGTAAAATTTGCAATAATGAAAAGAAAAGAAAGTTACGGCATTTTGTTATTTTTTATGTTGAAAGTTTGAAACACCCATATGAAAGAGTTAGGTTTTTGAATAACAATTGGTGTAACATATTGATTGATATCACCTATTTTTTCGACTCTCTTGAGCATATTCAATGTATTCAATCAATTCATCTTTCGTCTCATCATTACCACAACAATCATCGTATAAGTTTTCAACAACAACAAAAAAAATCATCGTAAAAGTGAGTGACATTAAACTGAATGGACTGTTTGGGGTTCTTGGTGGAAATTAATGCACAATGGGACCTGCAATAACTAATATACTGAACGACTAGAATTGTTACTTAGTGATCAGTTTTGTCATTTTTAACCGTGTTAAGACTTTTTTATTTTTCTTCAACAATCACTCTTCTTTTAAACAGTTTTCGTCCCTTATTTTACTTTTTATTTAAAAACCGAGAAGTCTTAGATTTTAGGGATATGAGATAGGGTGCTATCGGACGGCATAGATCCTAAGGGATAAGAGGTCTAATGTTGTCATGAAAATCCTAATTCGAAGGGGGATATGAGATATGATGCTATCATATAGCAAATTTGTGTTACTATTTGTTTGATACAGTTTTTGATAGTGCCTTATCCTACTAAAATGACGATGATATGAAATTAAAAATCATATATATATATATATATATATATATATTAATATTAAAATCAAGCACTTACCAACTAAAATATACCAATATAAACAATTTTAACCAAAGATGGTACTAGATGTTTTGCTGATGTGGACGGACAACTCAAAAGGTAATTTTGTAAACTAGGGTTTTCAGAGTTTTTCAACATGTTTGCCGATGATGGCAGCTTTGGAGAAACTCCAATGCTAGGGGAGGGAGTAGTCTCTATTCAGGATACAGGGTTTCAACTGATGGGCTGTTCTGGCTCAGCGCAGAGTAAGGGGGTGGAAGTGGATCTGTTGGATGTTGTAAGGGTGGATTCGGAATCGTAAAAGTCGGCGGGTGGTATTGGAATGGGCCAAGGGGTCTCTTCAACGAACCAAACAGGGGTTTATCCGAATATGAAGAAATCTTATGCTCGTGTGGCTCAAGGTTCTCAGTGGCATGTATTTACTCAGCAAAGATTCAAGTTCTCGGAAGTGAATGGTACCACAAAGGTGGTGGTTCTGAAGGAGGTGTTTGTGGATGCAAAACCTCTTTGGGAAGATTTTATGATTGGCAAGTTTCTGAGTTTGAAAGCGCCACATGTGGGGTAAATTCATATGATCGTGAATAAATTCGGGCGATTGGGCGACACGTCTTCGCTGATAGATGTGTATGAAGTTAATGAATCTACTGTTAAGTTCTGTATTCGTAATGAGGATATGCATCATCGGATTCTTAATAGAGGGATGTGGAACATCATGGAAATTCCCATGATGGTGTCCAAGTGGACTCCGTTTGCAGAGAAAGCATAACAAGCGATGCGATCTGTACCACTTTGGATGACGTTAAAAATGTACCACCAACAATGTTCACTGAAAAAAGGCTGGAGTTTCTATTCAGTGTGTGGGGAAACTCATTCGTCTGCATCCTAAAACAGAAGCTTGTGCTAGGTTTGATGAAGCACAAATGTTGGTGGAAGTAGACTTAACCAGAGAACTACCTACAAAGTATGTTTTCATGGGAGAGGAGGACAGTGAGTTGGAATCAATTGTTATATTCTTACCCCTAGTTGCCTCTGAGATGTATTGGATGTAATAAATGGGGACATCTGAGCTCGGCTTGTCTCGCAACTAAGACGACAACTGACCATGCGACCTCACAGTCAGTTGTGAAAGAAGTCGAGACAGTGGCCACCATACCTTTAAAAGAGATAGTGGCTGTACAGGTCAAGTAAACTACCTTGAGAAGATTTCAGAAACAGTTTGGGAGTTGGCCAAGGGCACTGGGGGAGGACCAAGAGGGGTTGATAACTCCTAGAACTAGTTCTTTAACAGAACTAGTTTCATTCTGGTTGGTTAAACCCGCTTCACTTTCGGGCTCCTGGATGTGGAAACGGTTGTTGAAGTATCGAGAGCTGGCTAAAATGTTTGTTAAAGTAGAGGTTAAAAATGGGGCTCTCACATCTTTCTGGTATGATAAAGTTGGATAAAGTTGGCTCAAGGGGTATGATTGATTTGGGAATAAGAGAACATATGACTCTGTAAGAGAACATCTTGTTGAACGAGATTAAGGACGTTCTTCATCACACATATCATACTAGAATTACTACTCAGAATGATGTTGTCTTATGGAGAGGCAAATGTGGTGTTTTCAAGGCTAATTTTTCTACTAAAGACACATGGAACCATGTTCGAACAGCTTCAAATCAAGTCGCTTGGCATAAGGGCGTCTGGTTTGCTCATGCAATCCCAAAGTACTACTTTTGTACTTGGCTCGCTGTGCATAACCGTTTGTCGATAGGAGATCGAATGATGGCTTGGAACAATGGCTGTAATGTGAGCTGTGTTTTCTGCTCTATTCTAGTGGAAACTAAAGATCACTTGTTTTTTTCGTGTCCACATACTGGTGCAGTTTGGTCCGGCATAGCAAGGACTCTCTATAAAACTCGCTTCACTACAACTTGGTCAAGACTACTGGACTATATCGCCGAGGACCAGGCTGATCGAGTGCATGATTTGTTAATATAATACACATTCCAACTCACCATTTATTTTGTTTGGAGGAGAGAAATGCAAGACGACATTGGGAGGTCCCTACTTCAGAAATAATTCTTCTTGGTTGGATTGATAAACAAGTGCGTGCTCAACTTTTAGCCATAGAACATTTGAGAGATCGTCACTACGCTATGAGTCTTCAGGCATGGTTTGCCACACAATGCTAGGAGGATTCTCTATGATTTGATTGATTTTTTTTAGTATTTTCTACTTTGTTTTTGATAACATTTTCTCTAAGCAAATAATATAAAACGGTATTTTTATTTTACATAACATTTATTCATAAAAAAAATGGTATATCTATTATAAGTTATTTGCTCAAAAAAAAAAAAATCTATTATAAGTTTTGGTCCTAGATTTATACATTTTCTAGAGTTGGGATCAACTTTTAACAAATTATCACAAAAATAAAATTCGTGATATTTTAGATGTCAATAATTTCGGTTTATCTACATTATACCACTAACCAACCTTATGTTGGAATCCAAAAAAATTTGTTTGTATAAGAGAAAATAAAAACAAATAGCTAAAACGGATACATTAGAATTATTTATCTTTAATGTAATAGCTAAAATGGTTACAAATAGCTATCCCATAAGTCTAAAACCATCTACCACACATATAATAGGATCATATCGAAATCCAATTCCCATATAGAATTATTTTTATTGTAGAAAAAATGGGAATTTAGATTGAAGATACTCTCTACTAATAAAAGTTTTCTAAACCACATATGTTTTTGGCACGTGTTTTTTTTTTTTTGCCTCGGACTAATCATACATATTGACGTACTGGCTTTTGTCACCTTCGCAGGGACCATTTTTTTTTTTTTTGTAGTCATTAAATTGACTGTTTACTATACAATTCAATAATTGATCAGAAAACACACACGAAAATATTATCTATCTCATTATATATATATTTTCCAAAAATTTAGTGAAAAAACTTATAACTTGATACGATTTTATTGTTCAGATACAAAATTGAAATATACATTTACAAGATTTTTCTCACTAAATTAGATATTATACTAAATCTATGTATATTCCTAAAGAAACTACACATTTTTGGTGTTTAATATATGTGTACGCTTTATATGTAAGAAATGGTTGTTAATATTTTCATAAATTATATATTGTATGTAAGTGTAATTTTTTAAAGAAATATTCAATAAAACAACCAAAGATAAAACAGATTAAAAGAAAAGACAAAAAGCCTCAACTTCTCGTTTGTTCAGCAAATCCTTGCCAAGCTTTCTAAGCTAGCTTAGCTAGTCCACCTAAAGTAAAATATGATTGCAATTTGCAAACGACCATGGCGATATCCCGAGCAAAAGAATTTGCTTTAAAAGACACCAGCCGAAAAAAGTGTAGTTTAGTGCATTACAAGAAAGCAGGCATATTATATCATTTAAATAATATCACAAAACTAAGTGATATTATTTTAAATTATTTTTTAATAATTGATACAAAAATTATAATTTTACATCAATTACAATAATCGATATTATTATTGAATCATTTCACTATAATTGATGCATATATGAATCATTTACATCATTTTCAGAGTACTGACACAAAATATATAAATTTACTTCATTTAATGATTGATGTTTGTTAATTTATATTAACATCATTTAAAAAAATTATCCAAAATTTAAAATTATATGTCATATTAATATATTAATTGAACTAAAAAAATAAAAAAGAATAATATGTTATTCTTTAATCGATTGAAACTAAAATTCAAATTAACAACCCACAAAAGAAAAACAATAATAATAAAAGAAAAAAACAGAATAGCCGGTTAGAGTTGTTATCCCACATCGGGTGTATCAAAAAATATTCTCAATATTGCTCCTATATAATTTCTTCACTTAGAGGGAGTTATTGGTTCTATGATTTCAATGGATTTGGAAATCCAGACAAAAATCATGTGTTATTCAATCATTGATTTTAAAATACTTATCAAAATGATGTGTTATTGGTTATATGATTTCCAAATACTTGTTCAAATCTCATGTTATTCATTTAATGATTTGTTTTTGGATTTCAAAATCCACATAATGTTTTAAATGTATTTGAATGGATTTGAAAGTGTAAAATAGAAGGATTCAAATCCAAGGATAAAACATGTTATTTCAAAATCCATGTGTTTTGATTTCTAGAATTTACAATTCTATATGGATTTAGAAATCACCTCTCCAATACCAGCCCCTTAGTCGTACATATTAATGGGATAACAACTATTTGTGTGGGTCCCATAAATACAGTATAAATAATATAGCTAAATTATAAAATAAATATATAAACAAATATGATTTAAATATAAATAATTAAATATTATATTAAAGAAAAATATATTTTCATATAATTTATTATAATATTGATTTCTACATCAATTTTCTGAAACCACATAAATATTTAACATTAATTCTGATAAATGATGTAAATATTTTATATCAATTTAATAAAAATGATGCAAGACTTGTAATAATTTTTAGAAGTGATGTAAATGAACATCAATTCTAATAACCGAAGCAAATATTTAGTTCAATTGATGCAAATTATTTGCATCAACAAAATATATATCATTCATTAAAGTGATGCAAATTATTTTTGCATCACTTAAGAGTTAAAACTGATGCAAAAATAGAAAATAAATGATGTAATACCACACTTTTTTTGAGTTAGAGTTATGCTTTGTTATGGAGTTTCTTCAAATTTATTTTTGAAACACAATTTCTACTAGATAGTTGTATGTATCTTTAGTATCATATGGAAATAACTTAAATTTGATGTATTCTTTCATTTAATCTATATATATAATAATGTAATCTTCCAGTTCAACTATATATATATATAATATTATTTTTTGGGATTAAGTAGAATATACTAATATGATTGTTGTTTTTTTTTTTTTTTTTTTTTTTTTGGAAAGTAGATTAATCAGATAACAAATGACATGAATTAGATTTTTTTTTTTAAAAATAGCTAGAATTTAGAACAAATAACATAACAACGTAAAGTGCTAGTAGGATCAACCTTACAAATCATGCCGATATACAAATTCATGATAAATGGTTAATAGAACATATAGAAAAGATTTTTGAAAATCATATAAAAAGAGGATATATAATATCTAAATATATCTTTATAAATTAAACCGCATAATATTGTCTCATATAATTAAAAAAGTCAAAAAAGTAACCCATATTCATATTTTTAATATATAAAATAACAAAATCTCTGACCTAACATGCATGCTATGGGGGCCTCATATTCAAGGTGCAGTGTAGATTAATTGTTTTAAACCGTAACATTTTACTCAACAAAAATTTACCAACCTATGCAATATAAATATGACCAAGTGAACTGTGAAGTTCATTACCAGACCAATCTTCCTCACTTCACTAAAAATTATTGAAATGGCAGACAGTTGTAATTTGGTGAGTATTGTGGGAGTGTTACTGATATTAACCATCTTCAATAATCCGATCATCGTCAATGCCGGCGAGGGTGTTCCCAACGTAGCGTTGTTCACTTTCGGAGACTCTTACTACGACGCCGGAAACAAAGTGTTTCTCAGCAAGGACAAAAATCCTCCTCAAGTTAACTGGCCTTACGGCAAATCCCGTGACGACCCTAACGGCAAGTTTTCCGATGGCCACATCATCCCCGACTTTATCGGTACGCTCTTAATACGCTCTTAGTACTAGTATATATAATTAAACAAGATAATAATTGTGATCATGGTATATATATTTTCTAGCTGAGTTCATGGCTATTCCGAACGGAGTCCCACCGGCGCTTAAACCGGACGCTAATGTTACACGTGGAGTTAGTTTTGCTGTCGCCGATGCTTCTATTCTTGGGAGTCCGGTGGAATCTGTAAGTCTACTTTGCTGAAACGTTGAAGACTAAAGTTATAGCTTTTAGCTTTTTACATATGAAGTAAGAACTTTATGTTAGATAAAATCAATAAAAAGAGTTATAATCTTTCTGTGTATCTAGATGACACTGAGTCAACAAGTGGCTACATTCGAAAGTATGATATCAAACTGGACCAGTGATTACATCAAACGGTCATTGTTTATGATATACATTGGTACGGAAGATTATTTGAACTACATCCAGAAACATCCCAGTGCAGACGCTACTATGCAGCAAGCTTTTGTCACTTCCGTCACTACGCAATTGAACACTGACATTCAAGTAAGTTGTCGACAAACCAATAAACATCGTTTGTATTTGGTTTATTTTATGTTTAGTTGACATATTATATAACTACAGTCGTTAACCAAATTGGGAGCGAGGAAATTTGTGGTTCAATTGTTAGCACCATTGGGCTGCTTACCAATCGTGAGGCAAGACTACGGGACCGGCAACGGCTGTTACGAGCTACTCAACAATTTGGCCAAACAACACAACGAAAAGATCGGTCCGATGCTAAACGACTTGGCTAATTCCATCGCCATTGACGGTTTTCAGTTCGCTGTCTTCGATTTCTACAACGCTATTATTCGTCGAACACAGAGAAATCTCAACTACCGTAAGATCATTCACTCGACCAAAGTTTCGGTGGTGTACTCTTATAACATTTCGTTTGTTTGATACAAAATTAATACCTGAATATTTATATGTATAGGATTCTACAACTCAAACTCATCGTGCTGCGGTATCGGGACACATAATGCATACGGTTGCGGAAAATTAAACGTCCACTCAAAGCTATGTGACTATCAGCGATCTTACCTCTTCTTTGACGGACGTCACAACTCAGAGAAAGCGCAGGAAGAAATGGCCAATCTTCTCTACGCAGCTGACCCTAACGTGATCCAACCTATGACTGTACGTGAGCTCATCGTCTACCCAACCGGAGAGAAGATGCGTGAGTTTTGGGAACCTAACAAGTTTTCGGCCCGTCGTCGTCTCCCCTCTCAGGACTCCTACGCCGTTGTCTCTGCCTATTAAACGGATGGCTTTGAGCAGAATCGTTCGACATATATACGAGCTACTATCGTATAAAGTATCGATATCGTTACGTTCTAAATCTGCTTATGTCGCCGAATAAGTTGCTTTAAAAAATATGTCGTCATGTATTATGTTTCGTAATCTATGGAAATTAAAATAATGAGATATTCGAATCTCTATTACTATATTAAAACTCGAGTTTCCTTTTTCTTCTGAAGCACTTTCGATATCCAATTATTAATTTAAAAAACTAGTGCGAGTTTCACGTGTAAAGTATGGAAGCCACAAGTCAGACTGGTTTACTCTAACGTTTCTTCCATAATTTTCTCTTCATTATAAAGTCTTATGAATCATGCAATGCAAGTTTGATATATTGACGATTGTGATTACTTTTGTTACATGATCTACGATTCTTCCAAGATGACGACACCATTAATTCAAAAGTATTCTTAACATTGTGAATACTTTTGTAACAAGATACGAATATACGTGATCCAACCTATGAATATACGTGAGCTCATCGTCTACCCAACCGGAGAGAAGATGCGTGAGTTTTGGGAACCTAACACGTTTTCGGCCCGCCGTCGTCTCCCATCTCAGGACTCCTACGCCGGTTTCTATGCCTAATAAAACGGATCACTTTGAGCAGAACCTTTCAGAGATACATATACGAGCTACTATCGTATAAAGTATCGATATCGTTACGTCCTAATTCTGCTAATGCCGTCGAATAAATTGCTTTTAAAATGTCGATATCTATGGAAATTAAAATAATGAGATATTGCAATCTCTAGTACTATATTTAAACTCGAGTTTCCTTTCTTCTGAAGCACTTTACAAAGGTTCCAACCACCCTTGATTGGGAAATTCTCCAAAGCCATGGTAATCTTGGTAGAACTCGCCTATCTTGTAACCAAAGTAATCACAATGAAGGCAATTTTAAGATTATTTTGGAATTAATGGTGTCGTTATCTTGGCAAGCATTTTACCACTTGTAACAAAAGTAATCACAATCGTCTATATACCTAACTTGCATTCATATGACTTTATAATGAAGAGAAAAGTATGGAAGAAACGTTAGATTGAGATACACGTGATTATAAATTGAGATACACCTTGGTAATGTTGCAAGCTCCATGTTCCCACCTTGGTAACCACAGCTAATAAATATAAATTGGATCTCCTCACATTTATGATTTATCTCTTGACACACTTTTTTAAACTTTTTGGTTTTAGTTCCAGTTGACTTCTTCTGTTCTTCCAGAGTAAGAAAAGATAATCAAACCGGAAAAAATTTCGGTTTGGTTTGGTTTGGTAGTTCACATAGTTTAACAGTTAACACTACAAAACAGAGGAGGAAACAGAGTAGAAGACAAAAGACTGAAAGCTGAAACCTTTCCAAAAATGGCAAAGAACCCTTACTCACTCTTCTTCTTAGGGCTACTAACGTATTTTACACTCGCCAGTTTCCCGGTGATCGTTTCCGGCGAATCCCCTCTCTTATTCACTTTTGGCGACTCTTCTTACGATGTGGGCAACACGAAGTTCTTCTCCTCGGAGTTCGATCCAGCCACCGCCTGGCCTTACGGGGACTCCGTCGATGATCCAACCGGTCGTTGGTCTGACGGCCTCATTGTCCCAGACTTCGTCGGTATAAATATACACACACACATATATAGACGAAAAGTCTTAAACTTTATTTAAGGGTTCTTGTTATATTGATTCAAGATCTAATTGCAAAACTAGGTCGATTGATTGGACAACGGGAACCAATCCCTCCGGTACTTGATCCAAAAGCCGATCTTTCTCGAGGAGCAAGCTTCGCTATGGCTGGAGCAGTTGTTCTTGGATCTCAATCTAAGACTGTAACTGTAAGCAATCTTTAGTTCACCATGGTTTTGTAAGATTTTTATATATACATCTATGTCCTCAGTTTTATTGCGTTTTTGCAGATGAATTTTGGAGAACAGATTTCGAAATTTGTAGAGTTGCATAAGAAATGGACTGATAAAGAAAGAGCAGAAGCTATATACATGCTCAACATCGGAGCTGATGATTACTTGAATTTCGCTAAGGAGCATCCAAATGCTAATCTTGTGGAACAGATTGCTCAAGTTGGACACGTTCTCTCTAGGATATCAAGAGAGCTCATGGTATGTATTATAGTTATTTTACATCTCTCTTAACTTGATAGCTGGATGGATCCAATTAGAAAAAAATGTTGCAATGGACTAATCTGTCTTGTTCCAATACCCTTATAGTTACATGGACCGGTCCAGATTTAGTCTATAATAGCCTTTACAAGTTTGATTGTAGTAGGAAATTTTTTTGGATATATGCAGAAATTATACAGGTCAGGTGGGGCGAGGAAGTTAGCGGTACAGAGCTTGGGACCGCTTGGTTGCTTACCAATAGTGAGACAAGAGTTAAAGACAGGTGAAAGTTGTATGGAGATGGTTAACTTCATGGTGAAAACACACAATGAAAGGCTTAGTCGTGTGCTCCTTGCGATGACCGTACCATACCGTGGCTTAAGGTACAGCTTCTTTGATTTCAACGGTGAAATCCTCCGGAGGATCAATGAACCATCACTCCACGGTAATTAAAAATATAGAAAGAAAGTTTTTATCTCCTTTATACATTTGGATTAAGTTGTATTAGTGACTATTAGTTATCATTCGAAATGAAATTGTGGTTTTTTTGGTTAGGTTATACTGATACAACGACTTCTTGCTGTGGTACTGGATCGAGAAATGCATTCGGGTGCGGTTATAGCAACGTGCATTCAAAGCTCTGCAGCTACCAGAAATCGTTTCTGTTCTTCGACGGGCGTCATAACACCGAGAAAACCGATAAAGAAATCGCTAATCTGTTTTATTCTGGAGACAAACATGTTGTCTCTCCGGTTAATATTAGGGATCTCGTAGGTAAATCTGTGTCCGATCTTCCAGCGCAAGAAATATAGAAACCCCCCAATCGTGTTCTGTTTCTTTGTGAAATAAGTAAAAATGTAAAATGGTTGTTGTTGTAAGCTGTAACACGCGAATTCCATTTCATACCGAAACGAGGATATACAAAAAAAAAAAAGAAACCGTTTACACTATAAACGTCTAGAGCCGAAACAGTGTTTTAAGATTGTAAGGTGCAGTGTCATTAGGCGAGCTTATTACAAGTGAGCTGAGAATGACGCGACAAGTAACCTTCTTTCTGCTAATAACACAACAACAAGACGAAGGTATCTTAAGAAAACAAGGTTGAGTTATGGAGATCGTTGTTAACCTGATATATTTGAAAGAAGTAGAGTTCGATTGATCAGAGAGGAACCCATGACCATGGAGGGAAACGATTGGTTATGTGTTTTCCACCCATAGGACCAAGCCCATGATGCATCAGCTTGCGGCCTCTTATATTATAAGGCCTCTGATTTTAGCATCTCGAAGGGCCTGACGAACATCATTTGTCGTGAGTTTAAGTGTTGTAAGAATAATAGCAACATTCTCGGTTTCTTCTATCAAACACATCAAATCTTCTTTATTCATCGTAACTCCTCTATAGTGCCAATATGAGTTCAAAAAGTTGAAGAACTAGACAAGTTTACTTGCGCTTTCGGTTAATATTAAGTCGATGTTGAGCAAGAAAATAAAAAGTAACTGTAATCCTTATTACCAGCCTTTATTCACGTTATTTGTCTGATTCGATCATGTTTCCTTAATTTTTACTCAATCACACTATTGTTTCCGAAGAATCTTTCTTTCTCTTTTTGCTTTTAAAGTGAACCACCAGTATTAAAACTGAAAGTTGTTCGCATTATTCAAAACTGATTTATATATAACAAGCATTTCTCAATATATATCAACCAAGCAAAGTTCTGTTAGTCAGAGAAGATTCACAGAACAAAATAAGAGAGGTTCCAAATAGATTTTATTATAATGTTAAATATGTTTGGGGGGTACAAAACAAAAACACATTCGAGGGTGATGATGATACGCTACAACAAATATAAAAGCAGAGAGCTCAGAAGATTACTAAAGAGTGTCATTTAAAAAGACAAAAATGAAGGGAACATACAAGACTCATTAGATGATATTTTATACCTCCTATATACTTCATCACACCTTTTTTATTTTCAGAAAAATTAAAAGAGAATGGAAGAAAGGGACTCATATAAGATATCAATGCAACAAGCCCTAGGTGTGACTTGTACCATCCCCCACAACAGCAAAATCCTGTAACAAAAGAAAAACAAGTCAGAAGAAGATCAAGTAACCAACACTAAGGTTGTTTGTCTTCACGATTCAACGAGGTTTAATTCAGAAGGGATTGGAACTCACCAACACACAGCTTTATTTACAAACTAAGGAACCATCAATCACTTCAAAAGTCTCCTTCCAGCATGAAATTGATCTCATCTAAGCTCCACAGCTCCATTGGGTTTTCCTCTTCCTGTGTCACCGCACCAGCATCTGCGCCAAGCATGGCTTCCACTTCTAGTGGAGTGTCCCATAAGGCGTTGTCAAGGTATACCATCAGATCATCAGACTCATCATTGTGGTTTATCCCGTCCTCGGAGTTAGGTTTAAGCTTCTTGGCTGCGTTGGTTTCTTCAATGAAAGGAGCTTGGTTATTATTGACTAGCATTGACGAGATCTCAGGTGTTCTGGGACCGTGATCACTCCACCCGAACTCAGAGCAGTCAAATGAGTTGCTGCCCTGATCAGAACTGAAATACTGGTATCCGTTGTTACCAGCATCAAACGAGTTTGTTAAACCAAACTGATTGTTGTACATCTGAGGCTTCTCTTCCATGAAACTCATATCACCAAAAGAGTCATGTCCCATGTTGTCAAAAGAGTTGTTGCAGTACTGCTGACTCAGATGTGTTTGCTGCTGAACCAATGTTGGGCTTTGGTTTGGTTTAACCACTGGTTTCTGAAGATTACTGGTCTTAGCACTAGGGCGTTTCTGGGAGATGCTAGGGTTCTTCTTCTCCTCTGGGAAATTCACCTTAGCTTTGCTGCCGCGGATTCTGCGTGCTGCTGCATCGTAGGCTCTTGCTGCTTCCTCAGCTGTGTCGAACGTTCCAAGCCATTCTCGGGAGCCTTTTCTTGGATCACGAATCTCAGCTGCCCATTTGCCCCAAGGACGCTGCCTAATCCCACGGTACTGATTTTTCCTCTTCCTCTTAGAAGATTTCTCAGCTTGGCCATCAGACTCTACAATTTTCTTGGCAGAAGTTGAACCTATTGGAGCCAAACACACATCAGATCAATCATTAGCTTAACTGAACCGTCAGAGACTCATATCAGAACACAAAAACTTTACCAATAACCAATTACACAATTATAGAATACTATTATCATAAACCAGAGTCAAATACATACATAAACCAAACTGCATCAATTCAGAATCTCAGAGATCTGGAAACTGAAAACTCCAAAATCCCGGTAAGCTGACAAAGAATCAACATAGTGACAGAGATGGTAACAAAACCAACGAGATCAACCAATCTTCAAAGACTTCAAACAACAATCAAAGCTATAGACACAAAAAAAAAGCCTTTGAAAACCAAAGATCCAGAAGATCTAAAACATTTCATCAACATATTAAAAAAACAAAAAGTCAAATAACAATACATGACAAAATTCTCAATATTTTGACTTTTTTTTAGGGTTCATGTAGAGAACAAAGCCAAGCAAAAAGCATCTCTCTTGTTCCTTTCTCTCCCAGAAACCTTGAAAAAGTTATAAAGATCTTTACTTTTTGGCTCAAATGTTTTCAATTCATCAATAAACATCGAATGAACACTCAACAGACGATATAGAGAGATAATAACATAAAACCCATTCAAATAAAGTTGAGATTTGAATCAATTCCCAAGTATATACATACCAGTGGAGACGAAGGCGGAAGCAGGTGAAGCTACAGGTTTGGTAGTTGCGGTGAAGACAAAAGGCTTCGCATTTCCGAAGACATCATCAACATCGCAGTCAAAAGACGAATCATCCTTAAACCCTTGGAAGTCAGCTTCGAACTCATCGTCCAGATCGAAGAAATCGGATCGCTTCTTCGTCGATCTCTTCTTCGAAGCTTTCCCTTTGTTTTTCAGATCCGGCCATATAAACTCGCTCGTGACACGGCGGGACCTCGGCGGCGGTATGAAATCGGAGATTATAGCTCCTCCACACATGGCGGCTTTACTCTTTCAGGGGTGTAAATGATCAGAAATAAAATCTTTGGGGCGAAACTCTAAATATTAACTTCTTTGGGGTTCTCTTTTTAAATTTATTATCTCTCTCTTGCTTGCTATGATAGTACTCTCCAGAAAGATTGAGGAATGGTGCGTCGTATATTATATAGTCTGCTTCTTTACTATTATACCCTTACTCGTGACTTGTAATGGCTATAAGGTTAATGTCATTGGATTAGGTGGGTGAATATAAATAATTTTACAATTTGGTGTAGATTCTATTAATGTGTGTAATCACTATATATGGGAGATAATCATGAATAACATTGACCATTAAGATATATATTATTGTATTCTTTATTAATAATAATATTTTACTTTAATATTTATTTGAGGCCACATATAAAGCATAGGGTTAAATATATAGATTTTGTCGACTTTTGTCTGTTTTTAGTAAAAGATCTTGGTTATGTTGTGATACTTATCAAGTAATTTAAACAAACTACAAATGTTAATCTTTACAATAAACTTGCCTGGTAATATATGGTTCTATTGTAGAATAAGTGAATATAAGACGGTAAGTTGAATCCTATGTTTGTTATCTTTGACTGTCCTTACAAATGTCAAAAAAGTAATTACCGAATCTTTGCAGTCTAAATTAACTTTTTTTTTCAGTTCAAAATTCTTGATGATCAGCCAATTATATCCTATTATTTTCACTTAGATGTGAGAAGAGTCATACTACATAAGTCGTATAAAACTTTCATGTAAATCAGGCAACGTAAAGAATATAATATGTGGCTGTAGAGAAGACGAAATGTAACCGCGTGACATGTTTGCCACGGTAAATAAAGGAGGCTGTGCAGCACAGGGAAACATGCTAGGTGCATGCATTATTTTGACAATTAGATGCATGCATTATTTTGACAATTAGATGCATGCATTATTTAATATTTTTATTATCATTTAAAAATATATATATCAGAGACCAAAATACATGGAATTATATTGACAAAAGAAAATGACAAGTTATGCTTTTTTTTTATAAATATACCGCTTTATTGAAGAATAAACACGAACGGTCTAAATATTTCTAAAATAGATAGAGAGATACTTGTAGCAGTAAAATACAAAATGTGTAGATATTTCTAATGTTTAATACTTCTAGCAGTTCCCACAGAATTGCCAACTTTCAAGCAAGTAAACAAATGATTTGTTGTTGAGATTTCATACTATCTTGACGAATCTAAAATAAATGAACCCCATCCCTAGTTGAGATTATCATGGAGTAGCAAAACTAGAAAATAGTAAAATACCAAAATTAAAAAAATGAGATCATATATCATGTATGTGCGTGTGTTTGTGTTAGACGATGTTTCTTGAGATTTTAAAAAGAGAGAGAGATAAGAAGAAAGACAAGTTGAGCAAGTGGACTTTACGACAAGGCTTTGCGTTGTCCTGGTCCTACCTTTGTGAACCACACCACACTTGACGCGCATATTCATATAGTTCTAAACTTTAATATCTTCATCTATTTTATTGTTAAATTGCATATCATTAGTTCTCCTTATTGATATTATCCGGAGTCTCTTAACATGTTTACAATAAATCACCCTTTAATTGTTTTTTTCTTTTTGGGACAAAACCCTTTATTTGTTTTTTTATTCTTCATTTATCTTCGGGATAATTATGAATTGTATTTTAGTATACTGTATATAAGTCGGTATGTATAGTAAATCAATAGTACAAAAAAAGAAAAAAAAAAAGAGTACGTACAGAAGATAAAGTTAAGAATGCAAAAAAGAGGTAGGACCATTATCTTTTTGGTTCGATTGAGACAAAGCTCCTAAAATAGCTGATCTCAAGAAACAGAAGATGATGTAAGTTTTGAATGATACTCCCATCCCGTATCCTGCAATTATTTCTTTTTTCGTTAGACACATTATACAATATACGCACTCAAATTTTAAATAACCAAATTATATACAGAAAAAAAAAATTATTCTATCTTTTTGTTAGGAAAAGGTAATGGAATTATTTTTGATCTTTTTTGACTGGTAGGTGAGCTGCATTTATTTTAGATGACTGTAAAATCTAGAAATCGAATATTTCAATCACAAATCGTAAAGTGTTTATTTTAACCCATAAATAAACATACTAATATATTGCTGTCTGCCACTACTACCAGTAAAGTAAACTACACACACTCACCTGCAAACACGTACATCTTATATTTTATGCTATAATCGAATTATCATTTTCTATAATCCTTTTTTTATATTCCTATGTAATAGTATATCCTAAGCTCAGCTGTCTGTTGGGATTCCAAATTCTAATTAGGCTCTTGGTCTTGAAGCTTTATTCTTTTGTGATAGCCATGTTTCTATAAATGGGGTAGAGTCTGATTTTTTTGGTGCTCGTTAGTGAACCTTTCTTAGGTTCCTTGCTTGATGTAAGGTTGTAACCTTTCCGAACTTTCAACAACTCACCCAGAAAAAATATAATGTGGGCTTGGAGCTTTAAGCTTCACAAGCCTCATTCAAAACCCACATCACAAGTGCAAGGATACTAGATTGATAGATTCTACAAAAATGGGACGTTCCTTAGATGCTGCATCTTACATTTCTTACTTAACAACAAAAGATACAATTTTTATATTACAGATCATAGACGACAACAACAACAACAACTTATGATCTTCCTTCATCATTTATAACAAAGGAGACCAGAATTTTCCCGGTCACCAAATCCTAAAAACCCTTTCACAAAGGTTGTTGAAGAGTGACCACCAAGGGACTTGTCACATTTCGTTTCCCATCTGACCAAACTATATGACCAGTCTCCACACTTGTCGCTCCTGGTGACAGCTTTACCTCTGTAGTCTTTACCCTAACAACAAAACTCAGTTTCTGCCCGACCCGTCTGAACGATAGCTTCTCCGGCTCAACCGTCACCGTAGTCCCTCTCGGCGGCCTAATCTTAATCTCGTAAACCGAATCAGAGTCGCCTACATTAGTCACTGTCCTAATGAAATGTGTCGACATTTTCATGTCTCCGTACTGCTGAAACACTACTGAAAACGACGGGTAGTTCAAATTCCCAACATGTCCCGCTCGTCTCGCACCGTCGCAGTCCGCTTTGCGACGGGTTATTGTCACAATGTTGGCTCCTGTGTAGTTAGAATTACACAAGAAGTTGATATAATCATAAGATGTTATATCGTAGACTAATCCCGGATCCATAGCTTTGGTTGGGTGAACGTGACCCGAACCATAATCCATAACCGAAGATGTATTGCCAGTAGACTCATCCATCATCGGCTCACCGCGGTTATCAACCCTGTAAGCCGTTGTCATCAATGCTGATCTTATCGCCGCAGGACTCCAATCCGGATGAGACGCCTTGAGCAGAGCAGCTAGACCAGACACGTGGGGGCACGCCATTGAAGTACCTGATAAAATGTTGAACTCAGTTCTCCGGTTATCAGAAGGAACACCCGATGGACCAATCCGGTCAGGCCAAGCAGCTAAAATGTTCAAACCGGGTGCGATTACATCCGGTTTAAGAATGTCCGGCGTCTCTGGATTAGGTCCACGAGCAGAGAAAGATGCCACAACAGGAGCAGGTCGTATCCCAAGTCGAGTCCCTTTGAAAACAATCGTAGCCGTTGGTTTCTTCGATGAACGAGACTTAGACGATTCAGAGATGTACCTTCGTATCTCATCTCCACCAGAAGCACCAACAGATGTAGCCGGTAACACGTGGCAGTCTGCGACTAAACCTTCGCCGTCGAACACACCATTCGCTATAATCATCCCCAAGCCTCCATTTTTTCTCACGATCTCACCTTTGGTTGCTCTAGAGTTGATTCCTCTATCACAAAGAACGATCTTTCCCTTAACCAAATTCGGATCCAACGAGCCTTCGAGACACAGAGATGAAGAGTAACCGTCACCACCGAGTAAACTACCACCGTAAACTAACGGGTACATTCGACCCGGATCCAGACCCGGTCCACCGTAAACACTAACACCCGAAATCATCTTCCCGTTACCGAGCTTCACATTCGCCGGGAAATCCCTATCGATTGTTCCAGCTCCGACTGTAGTCATCCACGGAGCAACGTTCGTCACCGTCAAAGCACCAGGACCTCCGTTTCCGGCGGAAGCAGAGACGAAGATACCTCTGTCAATAGCTCCGAAAGCTCCAATGGCGATTGCGTCTAGGTAATAAGGAACCACGACGCCTCCGACGGAGAGTGAGATGACATCGACACCGTCGGCGACGGCTGTGTCGAAAGCAGCTAAGATATCGGAGTCGTAACATCCGGAGTTCCAACAGACTTTGTACGCGGCGAGTCTAGCTTTCGGAGCCATACCAGCAGCGAGGCCGCGAGCGTAACCGAGCGTCGACGCCGGAAAAACGTAACGGCCGGCGGAGATCGAAGCAGTGTGTGTTCCATGTCCATCTGAGTCACGCGGGGAACGAAACTCAGTCGTTTCGTTCATCTTCCCGTTGGTTGCTTCGTAACCGCCGCAGAAGAATCTAGCTCCGACGAGTTTACGGTTACAAGCCGTGGTAGGGAAATCTTGAGAAGCGATACATTGGCCTTTCCATCTAATGGGAACAGGACCAAGACCACGGTCATCAAAGCTTGGTCTTTCGGGCCAAATACCCGTATCGATTACTCCGATTACAAGATCCGACCCGAAATCGGACTCTTCTAGTAGACCCGCTTTGTCGGTGGACCGAAGACCAAGAAACTCAGGGGAACGAGTGGTGTGCAAGTGACGGACTTGCTCGGGTATAACAGAGATGACATGAGGATGGTTTAAGAGGTGAGCAGCGTCTTGTGAAGTGAGTCTTGCGGAGAAGCCGTGGAAAACGGTGTCGTATGTGTGGATGATAGAGGGAGTGGTGGATGTGAGTGATGCAAGTGAGGAGGTGTACCAGTGACGGTGAGTTGGGAAGATTGAAGGTTTAGCTTCGTGGTCGACGTGGATGATGTAAGTCAAGGAGTTTAGGTCGTTGGAAGAGGAAGAAGAAGAAGGGGAAAGAAGAGTCAAGAGGAAGAAGAAGAAGAGAGCCATTGACGGAGAAAAGGTAGGGTTTTTGATTGTGGATTTGGTTAGTGAGTGGAGGAGGAAGAAGAAGAAGGTTGATGAGGGTACCACATTGATACGGAAGCGGAGAAAGAGAGGAGAGACTGTGGTTTACCCTAGTGTCTAGTGTGTGTACACAGAGGAAGGAAGCAGAAGAAGTTTGTGTTTTTGTGAGCTGGAGGCACTGTCTCTTTTTTTTTTTTTTTTGGTTTGTTTAATTACGTTACTATCCCTATATGCTTTTGCTAAAAATTAAATGTGATAGTGTTTGAAACTACAAGAGTAGATGGGAATTTTAATTTCTCATATAGATATTGTCCATTAGAAGAAATTGAAGAGGAAAGATAAAAACATATATATTCGGTAGGTGCAGTTATGTTTCCAGGTGACAGATCTCATATGTTTCGTTCACGGGTTATTTTCAAATCTAAAAATATGAATTGATTGGGATAACATATTTGGTCGATTATTACTAAAAATCTTGGTATGATTCCCATCTCTTGACGTCAAAACAAAAGTAAGGATTTTCACGTCATTTGGATTTGGTAAAAGCTAATACTAAACAGACGTGGGTCCTTGGCTTGTTCGACATGTGTTTGAGTTCACTCGTGTTTAGAATCTTATTAGGATGACTTAACTTTTTATTAATCAGAATAAGGATAAGCCATTATGATATTTTTGTCCAATGTTTGATTAGTTGTTAGCCCAGGGGATACATGTAAAAATGTTTTGACCCACCAAAATAACATTTATTTTTCTTTGGATAAAATTGATCCCCTTACCAGAAGTTTGTCATATGATTAGAACTTAGAACTCAGAACTCAGAACTTAGAACTTTAGAAAGACTTGTTAATGAAAAATACAAAATGTTTCAAAAAAGACTATAATTCGTAGTTTGACGCTTAGAGGAAACAAAACATTTTGGAAGCATAATAAATTCGAGTTACAAGATGTGTTTTATGTTCCATAGAAATCCACCTGACTAGTGTTTGGTCGATGTTTATTACAGTATATTATTGAGCACAGAGACCAAAGCAGTGTTTTGTGTTCACGTGATTTTTGTTCTTTTCTGCCAATTTTTTTTTTTTTTTTTTACAAGAAAATAACCAACCCCAAGAATTTTAAAAGTCTATAATAAAACGAAAAAAATTGTACCCATTCAACTGTATTGGCGGGGTAATACGGACAATAAGTGTAGGTCTAGTGTATTATTTATTTTGCAGAAATTAGTCAGGCCAAAATTTCTGAAATTCATTAAGATCATTGAATTTTGCAGAATTATTCAGGTACAATGGGACTATTCTTTTTTCTTTCTTTTATTTGTGGGGTAAAAAAATAAATAGAGACTATTCTATGATTTTTTGTCCAAAGTAATACCAATTATTATTGACTATGGGGGAAGTCTAGTAGTGACTAGTGAGTAGGAAGTTTCTTTTTCGCTTTAGCTTTAACTTATTAATCAAAGTCGAATCAAACCTATGACCTTTTGAAACCTTAATATTATTTTCCAATAGACTTACATTTGCATATTATGTAATGGCCTAATGGGCATAACAGTCGTTACGCTAGAGTGCTAAACAATACGCCAACAACCTTAGCTTAGATTTATAAATAAATTTGATCAAATAACGCATCGAATGGGCCTTTTAAGAACGAATATGGCAAGCGTGAGAAGAAACCCACGCACATCCACATCCATAGCAAAATTGAAACCCACACCTACAAAACTCCCCAAAGGACAAAGACCAAAGTCACCAAACGATCGATGTTAAGAATTGGAACACTTCCTTAAAAATAAAAAAGATTTGTAATGATAAAAACACAAACCTGCAATTTATATGCAGACAACCATCGACTTTATCAACGTAGTACTTGCACTGAGGACACCTTCTCCACTGCTTGTTCTTCGCCATCTGAACCAACAAAGCATCTTCTTCATCACTACTCTTCTTCTTCGTATTTCCATATCTCTGGAACTCCTCACAGCCAATCCCCGCATGCCACGTGACCTTGCACTGAACGCAGAACAGTCTGTGACAAGACGGACACTCCGTCTGCGTCACGTTAGCATCACCACCTCCATCGTTCACCATCATTGCCGAACAGTCTTTGAAAGGACAGTAGAACTTATCCCACGAGGAGATAAGCGACTCGCACAAGATTTTCTCCCAGCGGTCGAACACGTCTTTAGGGATCAGATCTCGACAAGCGTACGGCTCTATCAGGCTCGTGCACTCCACGTCAGGGCATTTGATCCTCGCTGCGTTATCTTTGATCTTAGTCGCCACGTAACGTACGGTACAGTCGGTGCAGTAGGAGTGAGCGCAGTTAGTTGTTCCTCGGAAGATGTCATACGAAGGTTTCTGGTCCATACAGATCATACAGAACATTCTTGATGATGGTTCGACGGGATCCTCCTCGATTTTTATCTCCGGTTCCTGCTTAACCCGCGTGACAAGGTTCATCTGGACTTGGGGATGATGATGATTAACCAAACCCGTAGAAGCGACCAAGGAAGAAAACAGCGCTTCTTGGAGATAAAGCTCCGTAGCGTAGTTCTCGTCGGAGATTGGAAAAACCTCATCGTAATCGAATAAAGCAGAGAAGTAGGTTTCGTCTACCAACACATCGGTGTCCAACTTAGGGCTTGACGATGATGAGGACGAACCGTCATTCATCTTGTTATGTGATTTTAGTTTACTACTTCTATGTCTCTAAATGCATTCACACTGACACTATATAATGGCGTTGGATGTTGAACTCGAAGGGTCTTTCGTTTTTAGATAAATGCATAGGATTAATTAGTTGTCAATGAAGATAGCATTGGAATATGAAATTTTAATTAATTGAATTGTAGTCAAATGTGCCTTTTGGTTATCTCTAAAAAAAAAACACACATAAACCTTTTCACTTATTTTCTTGATTAAATAGAAACCACATTGACTGACTCTCATAAAGAAGTAGATGGATCATCCCTATTGATAATAACAACAACAACAGAATGGTTTGTCAGGCCTCCTATAGGGAGGACGGCAGTCTCCTGTCTCGTACCCCTTTGATAAGCAGGTCTCGGTGCATTGTGGTGCTCCAGTTCCGGGCGCGCATAATAACTCCTCAAAGCATCTTATGTGGGCCTTCAGTTCTTTAGTTTCGATCTCTGCACACACACATATATGCAAAAATTCCACAATGTAGATTATATTTTTCACAAACCGGCCAGGATTCTTTGACAATTTCTAAATCTTCTCCATGTTATATATATGTTGCTCCTAACATAATATACTCTATGAAAAGGTTAATCGGTTCTAATCATTGGTATATAAAAAGAACATACCGAACACCATATCGTTTTGGGTGGACAACGAAACCACCACTATAACTACAAGAAAGGATGTCACAAAGATTTTTGTCAAACCCATTGTTTTTGTGTTTGTTTTGCTTCCTCACAATCCTGGAAATTATGTTATGGTTTCTAACATTTATGCTGATGCGAAGATGTGGGATAATGTGGATAAGATCCGAGAGATGATGAGACGAAGAGGGATCAAAAAGGAAGCTGGTTGCAGTTGGGTACAGGTTAAAGATAAGATTCAAATCTTTGCTTCGTAGTTCAGATGAGTATAAGAAAGTACGGACAGAACTACAGGAAGCAATTAACGTAGTGCATCATGATGTTGATGAAGAAACTAAGGCAATTTGGGTTTGTGGACACAGCGAGAGACTTGCGACAACCTATTCACTGATTCACACAGGTGAAGGGGTTCCAATAAGGGTTACCAAGAATCTCAGAGTATGTGCAGACTGCCGTTCATGGATGAAGATTGTATCGCAAGTAATTGGGAGAGTCATAGTCCTCAGAGACACAAAACGATTCCACCATTTTGTTGCTGGCATCTGCTCATGTAAAGATTATTGGTGACTGGTGAGGTATTTATTCTATTTGCGACAAGTGAGTAGCAGAGGAATCTAAAAGACTGAAGTTGTAGAATGGTTGAATGGACAAGGATTGTAAGGTCATTTTATTGAAATCAGAATCACATAAGGTTCTAGATTGGCGGTCCTTTGTCATTCTTATGGGACTAATTGAGTACTAATCATCATTCAGCCTTCAATATTGGTTCTATGCTTCTAAGTTCTAAAATATGGTTCTATAAGAATGACAAAGGAACTACTTAAAAAAAAAAAAAAACAGTGTATGATAATAGTTTGCAATATTAACCGGAAAGCAACAAGGAAACACAAAACATTATCGTAATTGTAGTATCTATCATGTTTTAAAAAGATGGTTTTATTTAATTAAAGGCAAATACGAATCATTATAGCGATTGTTTTATGTTAATAATAAGAGAGGAATATGTCATATGACCATCATATATAAAGAAATTAACGGAAAATCAATATTGATAATAGCAGCAACAAACAAAAGGGTCGTCAGGCTTCCTATACGGAGGACGACATTGTCCTGTCAGGTACCGCAATGCTATGCAGTGGTTGTCGCATTGTTGTGAATCATATGACTCCGTACATTTGATATCTAATAAGCACTGCATGCCGACTTTGTATTTCTCCGGTTTGATCTCTGTACATATACACAAACTACATATTACAATATACACGACTATATATCTGATAAAAAAACAACAACTATATATATGATTAAAAAACCAATTAATTCAATAAAGAGCATACCTGGTACCAAATCGCTTTGGGTGGACAACGAAACAACCATTATAAATACCAGAAAGCAAGTCACAAAGATTTTTGTGAAACCCATTGCTTCTTTTTTGTTTTCTTGTATAAAGTTTGAAGAAACAAATTGGGTTGGGATTTTTTTAGAGCTTGAAAAAGCCTCTACTTATAGAACTCTTGATCTTGGGATTTAAAACATTAATTTCCTTTTTTTTCGTTTGAACGTCACATAAATTCCATTATTGTACGTAATTCTCAAAAATTTGCTTACCATAAACAATTTTCCCTTATTGGTTTAATACATCATATTTTTTGGTAAAAAAATCTTTGAATATGTATTATTAACAAATAACAATTAACATTTTTCTTCAAGAAAATTCATAAACCAATGGAAAAAGATTCTCCTTTTAAAACAATCTAACAATGGAAACGTAACGATATATAATAGTATATAAGGAAACTGGTTTTGGAATTTATTATTATTTTGTTGGTAAGGCCAAAAATTTTACGGTCCCAGTAAGAATCTTTAACCAAAGATCGCTGGACAAGGTTCCAAAATATTCATAATATGATGGGCCGAAAAGGTTTTAAGCCCAAAATACATGTTGATCCAAAAAGTAAATAAGTTGAATTAGATCAAGCCCATAAACAATTCAATATTTGAAACCCTGATACATATAGGTTCGATGACTTGGCGGCCGGCTGAGACGAGGATGGCGGATGAGACTTCCTGCCGATAAAGGAGACACTGGTCCGAACATATTCTCACTGGTGAGAGGCACAACCGGTGAGGGATGAAACAACCACCGTTCACCATATCTGGAGCTCCGACGCAGAGACGGGGGATAATGACTGGTGAGAACGGCGAAAACGAACTTTGGCTTGACAGGAATGTCCGATAAAGAAGACACTGGTCCGTGGTCCGAACAAATTTTGAAAAACAAATTCGCCGGAAAAGTAATTGACTGTTTCCCCCTTGTCTGTTACCGATCATAAGTGTAAACCCATATAAGCCGTTAGTAATAATATAGATATACACAAGTACGATACAATAAGTCTTCCAAGTTTACTTTGTTGCAGTAGCTGCGTCACCTGGATGGATACAAGTTCGATTCCTGGTATATCGCTATATTTTATCCTCTTTTTCGTTTAAGCATTTTGGATTGGGCCTGGAGAAAATTATTTTGGCTAATATAAATATATAAGTTATACAGTATAAGAAGCATAATCATATATATATATATTTAACTATTTAATTAGGCACATGAAAAATTATTTTGAAAATTAAGTTAATAGGTTTTCTGTTTAAACTATAAACTTTTTTTTAAATTATTATTAAATTAATTTAGTGAAGCTATTTTAGAATTTTATATATTAAAAGTAAATTTTTAAAAGAGGAAAAAATGATAGGGCATTTTTTTAAACTGTTAAAAGAACCAGGATATCAAATATCTAAGTTTTTCACAATCAGCATATTTTATTTTTTTGTATGAATTCCAAATTATTTTCGAGTGAAACAATTTCAGTTATATGAGTGGATTTGAATTAAATTTCAGTTATGGTTTAGACGATTTTTAGAGTATTGAACTAGTATTTTGAATAATAGATTTGCAGAGCTGATGGCAGCAGATGGCTGTGTATGGGACACTAGAATCTCTCTTGAGCTCTCCCTATGTAATCTCTCTCTCTCTCTTTTTCTTTATGTAAGTTGAAGAAATGATATCTTTTTGTGTCTTAATGCTCATTACTGTCCTCCATTAGCCTTTTTCTACTTTTAGCGTTTGAGTCATAGAAATAGGAGTTGCAGAGCTGATGGCAGCGGAGGGCTGTGTATGAGACACTAATTTAATAACATTAAATTTTAATAAATTTTTAAAAAATCATAACTGATTTAACATATGGTTTGATGATTTTACATAAATCACTTAAAATACTTGATTACTAGATTAAGACCCGTGCTAGAGTACGTGTTGAAATTCATTTTATTTATATTGTATTTTTAAATAAAATATAATTTATGTTATTGTTTTTAAAAATTATTTTTGAATAAAACATTATGCAATAAAATCATATGCTAAATGTGAAGGCTTGGAAAAAACACATTTTTTGTAAATTTTATATCGTTAATGATTCTAGATAAGTAGCAGTGCTATAACACTGGTTAAATGTTATTTTGTAATCTATCTTGTAACCCACTATTTAACTTGTAACCAATCACTCTGATTATATTTGTATGATTATATTTGCTACCACTAATATATCAATTATCAATTTGGAATATCCCTAATATTTAGGTGTAATCATTAATATTAATATATACATTAATCTATAATCTATCTATAACCTACTTATAACCATTTGTAACCATTTATTAAAATTATAAAGTCTACAAAAACTATGTTGTGTACTTCTTTTTTAATATATTTTGTAACTCATTATTTAACTTGTAACCAATCACTCTATCAATTTTGTAATTTATCTTTAGTTAATTTTGTGGTATATCGATAAAATATGTGGAAAATAAATTTGTAATAGTGTGTTTAAAGATTTTTGGAAACAATATGATATAGGACTAAAATCTTCCAAAAATACAGTTTGGAATATCCATGATTTTATTTGTTACCATTAATATATCAATTATCAATTTGTAATATCCCTAATATTTAGGTGTAATCATTAATATTAATATATACATTAATCTATAACCTACTTATAATCATTTGTAACCATTTATTAAAAATATAAAGTCTACAAAAACTAAGTTGTTTACTTCTCTTTTATTAAAAAAAAAGGATATACACTCGTTATTGGTGTTAGCTTGTAGATCCAAATTTTTATAAAAAGTTTAATAACTACTTTTTTTTTTTTCTTTTTTCGTAACGTACAATGATGATATAAATTTAAATGTTCAAGTTCTGAATTTTTTTTTTTGAAGGTATGCTTAAACTTGAACCAGCCAATATGTTTTTCTTTATGGTCGACAATTGTTTTCGATACATGCATGATCCATCGTTTTACAAAAATTACATGTAAAGGTCTAGTATTACAAACTAATAGATTTTTTTGGATTCCAGTAGTAATAAAACGTATACCTCAGTAACCCACATGGAATAATCCTCTCAGTCAACACAATAAAAAATCATATCAGACTTCTACAGTATGACGTATGTTACTGATGATGTTACAAGTAGGAAATTCAAAAATAACCCACACTTATAATTAACTACATCATATACATAGGTTGGGTACAAGTCACATGGCCTCCCATACAATTATTTGGTCTTTAGTTTAACGAAAATGACATATTTTTTTTACCTTTCAAGGATATATGAAGCTAAAGAGAGATGTCGACTCCTATTTCTATGACTCAAACGCAAAAAATAGAAAAAGGCTAATGGAAGACAGTAATATTAAGACACAAAAAGATATCATTTCTTCAACTTACATAAAGAGAAAAGGAGAGAGAGATTACAGAGATTACTCAAGAGGAGTGCAAAAATGGAGTCAAGCCGACGCATTGTTGTTATCATGATCATCTTAACAGCTCATGCTAGTTTACTTGGGGGACAAGGATCTGATCCCGTTTGGCTTTCCAGTGAGAAGAAGGAGATGATCCAATGTGACTTAAAAGCTAAAGCAACCGTGTCTCTAGATGGTACCGGAGACCACCGCACCATCACGGAAGCACTGGCGGCGGTACCTGAAAACAACGTCTCCCCATACGTCATACATGTCAAGGAAGGAGTTTACAAAGAAAACGTCGAAGTGTCCAAAAAACATGTTGTGATGTTTGGCGACGGAAGCCACAAAACGGTCGTCGTCGGCAACATGAGTCGAGTCGATTTTCCCGATTTGGCTACTTTCGAGACAGCGACATTCTGTAAGTTTCACTTGATAACCAGACTTTAACCATTTTATTGACCAAGGTTTACTCTATTTTCACAATCACTTAAAGAGCCCGACTTTGTAATATTTTGTTCTCTTGTTTTCTTTTGCAGCGGTTCTCAGAGACAATTTCGTGGTAAAGGATATGATGTTTCGTAATGTGGCCGGACCGGAGAAACATCAAGCTGTCGCTTTCCACAGCAAGTCCTCCTTTTCCGTGATGTACAGATGTCGTTTTGAAGGCTTTCAGGACACCTTATATGCACATTCAGGCCATCAGTTTTTTCTTGAGTGTGATATAGTTGGCACGGTCGATTTTATTTTTGGCGACGCGACTGCCGTGTTCCAAAACTGCAGCATTATGCCACGACAGCCACTTCCGGGACAGGTGGTAACTGTTACAGCGCAAGCCTCCATTGATCGAGAAAGCAACACCGGTTTCTCCATCACACATAGCAAAATCATGCCCTATGACGACGGTGATTTCAGAGTATATCTAGGACGTCCATGGAGGAGCTACGCTAGAGTCATTGTTATGTATACCGAGTTGAGTCAATTGGTTGACCCTAGGGGTTGGCTGGCTTGGAACAGCTCAACGGATCCTCCTCCTCCGACAGTAACATTGGGAGAATACCAAAACTATGGACCGGGTTCCGACGTGACTAAGAGGGTCAATTGGATTGGGTATACTCCGGTAATGACAGACGAGGAGGCGAAGAAGTTTACTGTTGATGAGTTTCTGAACCAAAAAGGTTGGTTACAACAAACTTGTGTGCCTTCCAACGGTTCGAACCAAAGTCAATATGATGTTATGTTGCATCGGTTTCTAAGTTGTTATATATGTGTCTTGTTGTTAACAAAGCAAAACATGTACGTATGACGATTCTCTCTAACAAAGAGACTCACGTTAATTCATCGTAGTTCCCGGTTTAAGGATTGTAGAAATGATAGACACAATAAAATGTAGATTGAAAGCTCAATGCAACTCAACGATCGATATAATTCATCATCTGACTAATACAAAAGTGAGAAGTTTTGTGAAAGAAAGTCTTTTAGAGAATCTGAAGCAAACTAAACCAGAGTTGGATTCAATAGGCTGCCTTCTAGTAAACAAGCTTGACATCAGTTCAGTACATTTTCTTCCATTACTTGCTTTAGGATAGATACAGCTACTGTTTCAGCTTCTTGCAGAGTTAAATCCTGTAATAGTCGTAAAATTGAAGTTCAACGAAAAAACCCAAAGGGATACTGTAAATGTACTTGGGACAGTCAAACAATCTTAAGTTATTTTTTACCTTGTTGAGTTGCTCTTGGAGAGAACTATCAGCTCCTTCTGAGCCTGACCCAATTGCCTTTGCATTGCATTGCCAGAAAGTTCCCGATGGATCTGTGTAGTAACTGTACAAGATTAAGTTGTTTAGCATTGTTGTCTACCAATTTGAGATCATATAAACCGTTGGAAGATGAAATAAGCTAATCGAATAACAACTTACAGGCTCGGTCCATTTTCATCATGCCCAGCAATGAGACTGCAAATAGTTCGTGAGACCAAGCATAAGTACATTCACATTAAAAGGAGACCGTAAATAACCAAAAAAATAATTGCTAAAACATTATGGAAGAGATAGGAATTGTTATAGTGGTGCTTTAAAGAGCTGAATCTATCAATTCACAACTAAAACTTAATCCCCACTTCAAGGGCTATCTCTGGTAGTTGATCATAAATTCCAAGCAGAAAGAAGTGAAATCCACTAAACAATTCCTAAGCTAGCTAACAAGAGTAGTGGAGCAATTAATACCATTGACTCTTCATCTCCTTCACCAAACCGTAAAGCGAGATCACACAAAGCTTGAGTTGTAGATTCTACAGTCATTAGCTCACCATACGAGAAACTCTGGTTCTGCACAACATAAAAAAAAACAGTTGGTAACAGAAAGAACTTTTGATGTAAGAAACAAAACAATGAGAAACAGAAACAGAAACTGAGATCTCACTTCTACTCGTGCATGCTCAACAAGTGTTCGCGCGTCAGCAATCAGACCACTCATAGCACAACCTATATGGTCATCAATTTCCATAATCTTCTCAACACTGCTCGGCTCCTACTTAGAAAAAACAAAAAAAACAAAAAGACACTGAGAAAGCAGTCACTATTATAGGTAAACTCAAATCGTTTTACTTTGCAATACCGTCCTTTTCAGATTCTATCACCAATGTCACATCAAGACTAAATTTGAAGCAAAATGTGAATGTACCAAATCATGAAGGCACATAAATAGTAACGAATCAACCAGTTGGTAGTATTGCTAAACATAACAAAAGTAAATAAAAAACAGGGGAAGACTGCACGAGTCGAGGTGATACGCTTCTCGACAGCAAGAACAACTCCCTCTTTTGTCTTTACACCAATGGCAGTAGAACCAAGCTGCAACCCAAAAATCATTACAAACAAAACCTCGAGGTTTAGTGGATACACAATCTAACAGGGTTATCCCCAACATAGCACACCACTCTAACTCGAGAAGGATTTTAAGACACCAAATCCAAGAAAAATTCAAACTTTGCTGTAGATTATGGAGAAATTACCTTGATAGCTTCAATGGCATACTCCACCTGAAACAGACGGCCTTCAGGTGAAAAGGTATTGACTCCTCTCCTCAATGTCTGCACAAAAAGTTATTAAGCCCTAAATATTTCACAGATCGAAGAAGGATACATCGTATGGAGGCGAGAAAGCTTTTACCAGCTGAATGATCTACGCGAATCGAAGATAGAACTCTTCTTCTTCTTCTTCTTCTTCCCAGTTTGCTCCCTCTCTAAGCTTTCGAAGAAGCACTCTTGAGTAACAAACAAGTTTGACTTAGACTGAAAACTTTTGGGCGTCATTTGGATTTGGTAAACAGACGTGGGTGCTTAGCTTGTTCGACATGTGTTCGAGTCGCTCGTGTTAGAATCTTATTAGGATAACTTGGAACTTTTTATTAATCAGAATAAGCCATTAATGTTTGTCCAATGTAACAGTGTTGATTAGTTGTAGGATAAATATTACAATGTTTTGACCAAAATAACTTCTTTATGTTTCAGATAAAATAACCATCCCCATGAATTTCAAATGTCTGTCATAAAAACGAAAAAAAAATATTGTACCCGTTCAACTGTATTGGCGGGGTAATACGGACAGGGACATGTCTAAAAAATTGTACACTTTTATTTTGCAGAAATTATTCAGATCAAAATTTTGTTTCTGCAATTCATTAAGATCATTGCATTTTTACAGAATTATTCAGGTAAAATGAGACTTTTTTTCCTTCTTATTTTATTTGGTGAGGTAAAAAAATATAGAGATTATTCTTTGTCCTAAGTAAAACCAATTATTTATTTGACTATGGTCTATGGGGGAAGTCTAGTCAAATGGACCATAGATATAGTATGGCCCTTTTTCCCTAATTACTCTTCTCTTACGCTTATATAGAAATTACACATTGCTTTTGGTGTTTTGGTAGTAGATTCAACAATAGTTTTAATTTTTGGCGACATGATTTAATCTAAGTAGATGGATATGTATTATTAACCCACGTAACCCGGTTAATTCCACTCACAACAAAACACATTTCAGTGCTACAGGATTTAATCAAAGTAGAACCAACCTTCGACCTTATAAAACCTTTTCATATATGAAAATGCGATATTTAATTTCATGGGACAAATTAATCCTTTTATTTTTGGATAATTTCTTCTTTAAAATGGACTTACATTTGCATATTCATGTAATGGGCATAACAGTTTTACGCTAGAGTGCTAAACAATACACCACAACCTTAGCTTAGATAAAACACATACACATAAAAAATAAAAAACTGAAAACAAAATTTTTAATTTTTCTTAATAAATTTGACCGAATAACGCCTCGAATAGGCCTTCAGGTACGGATATGGCAAGCGTGAGAAGAAACCCACGCAGATCCACATCCATAGCAAAAATGAAACCCACACCTACAAAACTCCCCAAAGGACAAAAATCAAATGAATGATATATATTAGTCTAGCGTAAGCAAAGATGGTGCGGCGTTAGTGTCCGCCAAAGATGAACGATGCAGATCTTCTTCTTTTAGGAATCGATTCGATACTCGAACGTCTTCGTATTCCAGTTCTCGATTATTCGAGAGTGAATCATATGAAGGGTACGTAAGTTTCTTTGGTCAGTTTTCTAGTATGAACGTCTTCGTATTCCAGTTCATATTTTCCACTCTCGAACGTCTTCGTATTCCAGTTCTTTGTCAGTTTTTCTTCCTCCTAGGCCTAGCTAACGTCGCTAAAACGATGTCGGTGTTGACTTGGTGCCCCGAAGTTGTTTTTTTGCGACCTTTACGATGTTCCTTGCCATGTTATCCTCTATCGTCCGTTTTCATTGCCAATCTACGGGATGATCTGCTAATTAGTTAGACTTATTAGGGTGAGTTTTAGACATAACTACGCAAACCGTGTGGTTCTAACAAACTAGATGAATACGAGCCCGATCGTTTAACATCTCTAATGAGAAGACTGAAGAATGGGACCTTAGAACTACAAAGATGGTGCGATGTCGTTTTAACGTCTCCCGGAGCTAAACGATTCAGATCTTCTCTTAGGTCTCGAATCGAATCTCACCCATAAAATTGTGTACAATCATTACGATTTTGCTGGTACATATATCATATTTTAATTACGGTTTACAATAATAATGGGTAATTGTTAGTTGGGTCCTCAAACATTTTTATTTATTCACTTATTACAGACGGCTACCATATAAATTTATTAAATTAATCTCTAAATTATTAATTTATCATATAAGGCCCTCCTTTTTTTTTGTTTTTTTTTTTTAAGCGAAGAAAAGAGAGCTTACACTCACTTTATTAAAACTTTACCTTACAACTTACAACAAGTAACATCAGTTGTACTGTTTTTTGTTTTTAGTATTTAATCATAAAATGATAAGTAACGTCAGTTGTTGTGTACTTTTATAAGTAAACAACTCCAAAAAAACTAGTGGAAGCTAAAAAATTATAAGCTAGTTTACATACAACCCAAAAATCTCATCGATTTACTATCTTAGCAATGGTTAAGTAAAGTATTCACCTTTTAAAGTATACAATTGATAAGGCTATGAGCTAAAACAAGTCCAACGATGAAAGAGTGATCAACTTGTGACTCCACTGTCATCGTCAAAACATCTTCTCCTAACTTCAAACCATTCCTCGATTGTTTTCTCTTCACTTCTGCCAATAATTTCCCACTATTGTCCTCAATCACTAAACTTCCTCCGTGATTTACCATCTTATAACAATATTGTTCATCGTTTCTACACGATCCCGCGACGACTCTATACGAAGACGATGATTCTTTATTCGGAATCTGAAAAACTTTATTTTTCACGCGAAAATATTCTAATTTTGTTGTTGATTCGGATGTTCCAGATGATGATCTATATCCTTCCCAAGTCTTGAATAATCCAAATTTCTACACACACAAAAAAAAAACTTAATTAGTTTTGAAAAGTGAATAAATGTTTTATTTATCATTAAATTTTAAATTATTGCATGAGAAAAAAAGAGAGGGACGTGCGTATTTACCTGTCTACGTAAGGTAAACAAGACATGACCGGACAAATCCATGAGATAAACTTCACGGCAGCTCTTAGAATTATAATTATCTACACGATAAATAATCCTTCCTTTGGAATTGAAGACGGTGCAGCCATTTGTGTTGAACACCAACGACTTCATCCAGATCGTGAAACTCTCTTGCTCCGTCGTCAAGTACGGCGAAATTGTTTCTTCTCCAGCGCCGGAGGTTGTCGTCACATCATCGGGATGAATCTTCACCATAGTCTCCGCTGGACAGATTCGATTCGGCCAAGATTTTGTCTCGAAAGGTCGTCGGTATTGCATATATCAATATCAAGACAATGATTATAAACTTTTTTTTTTTTTTTTTTTTTTTGTTGATTCGATTTGGTCGACACAAATGGATTAAAAGTGGGGTTTATATACACAACCGATATGTGGAAGTTACTTACTTTGTTCGTTTCTGATTATTTTAAGTCAACTTAATCATCAAAGCAATTAATTAAGTTCTTATCACATTTTTAATTCCACGTGGTTTAAGAGAAAAGGTCTCGTTATATGTTTGAATCTTCGAATTTTAATGATTAATTTATATGCATGTGATGTCGAGTTATTTTATAGATTTATTTGTGTACATTGATATGTGAACTACGAATATATCGATCTGATCAAGGTCTTCTTCCACATGTTTAATGTGAAGTCCTAATGACACACTCTTTGGAGAAGAAAAAAATATATACGACATTTATAATTTTTATTTTAGAAAGCATGGTAGAGGGCTCTAGGTAGCTTGAGAAGTTGCTCAATCAAATTTGAGTTGTATTTCCTCTTGTGCGCATGTCACACTCACACCGTTGCTAATTATAGAAATAACAGGCAAAAATCATTTAGAGTTTTTTATAATAGCATTATTATTACACTATATATAAATATATAATATATAGTCTCTCTGACTAATAAATTAAATAATAGTAAAAATTGCTTTGAAAAGTACTATACAATATATTTTTTGTGAGACATAATTTAGTTCTAAACTTGTTATGAAATGGATCGGAGGAAATAAACACTGTCAGTAAACAACTTTTGATGGCAAAAATATTCACACAGATTTATTAAACATATAGTCACTTTTCTTGGTGTAATTAGATCACACAATATCAGCAACCACATAAACAATTGAGTCAATACCAGCTTAATAGTTAAATATATCACACCAACTGAATAATTGTTAGACGCAATTAAAATTGATATACGTATACAGTATAGTATACTGATATATATCGTGCGTCGTGATTGAGTTATTAATAAGATCGAAGTGTATCATTTTACACTAGGATAAAAAGAGGTACGTATGATTCTATACAACATTGTAATTAATTATGTGATATCAATTACATAAAATGAGATTTGGTCGTCACTCGTCACTGTTTTGTAAATGAAGTTGAAGTCGACGAAGATCGTGTCACAGGTTTTAGGTCTAATTAGGCGGATAAGTGTCAGACATCATCACCCTTTTGTCTCTGTCTTAATTACATATTCGAGTTTCTTTCTTTAATCATATGAAGTAAAAGTTAGGTTTTTTTATTTGTCCCATTAATTTACACACTTTAATTGAATAATAGCAAACTTTTGTCATATTGAACCTTTCTCGTAGCTGACGGATCCCGAATTGATACTAAACAGCAAGTTGAGTTATATTATTTGATGAGATCACCGAAAAAAACATGTTTAAAATATAAACAGAAACGCTTTTCTTATACCAGATAACAAAATTATGATTCCGGATTTGAATTTTGTGCATTCATCTTACAGAAGTTAGTATCGTTATATTTGTTACCATTAAACCTATATATGTATCTCGATTCACTCAGATCTAACATTCAAAACCGAACTAATTCGTTTGAAATGTTTCTAGTCCCCGTATCATCATGGCATGGTAACACTCGTCAAAGGACAGTATTTTCCATGTAGATTGCCTTAGTCGAAGAGCTTTCAATGCTTAAATGACACTTTTTGACGTATGTACTTTAAACAGTTTATAAATGGTGGGTTTGTTCCTAAGTGTACATCATCTGTTACAAATCCAATTTAGATGACACAAACGGTCCAATATATCTAACCTTTTTTGGGGGTACTTTTTGTGCCCTTTTTCTGTTAGGATAAGCACCAGGTCCATGTATCGGTTACTGACAAACAAGAGACGAGTTTATAAAATATCGTTGGATAAATTAAACCGAATTATGATCTAGTGTATGAAGTACTTTATTTGAAGTATTAGGTAGCCTAATATTATTTTGCAAGCACGTACATCTCTATTGGTGTGCAAAGGGACAATTAGTGATACATCCCATTCTACCTTCTGCTACGTGCGAGTGATCCAAATTTATAGAATTATTAAAAAGACACTTTTTGGGGACATTTTAAGAAATTGGAATGAGACATATAAAGGTTAGCATGCTTGAGATTGACCCCCAAAAAAAGATTAGCATGCTTGATGTATAAAAGATAAACTCATAGATTTATATTGTGAGGGTGTTATTAGTATTTAGTAGTGCTTGTCTACATACGTAATATATAAAACAACAAATCATGCTATATGAAATTAATAACCACTGTACACGAATAATTAAAAGGTCTCGACTACAATTCATATAACTGATAAAAATTAAAATTCACAATTAAACAGTGCCTAACTTTTCGCAATATCTTGCTTTGTGCCACTTAACCAACTCCAAAACGGATTATGCACTTGTCTTGTTGTAGTCACAACTCACAAGTAAACCTGTTTTAAAGTTAAACAGATACAAACAAAAACGAATTGGGCATGTAGACCCAATGAGTCCACTTAACTTCAAGCTTCTAAAGATGGCCCAAAACTATGACTCAAATATGGCAAGAAAATTAAACGGCAATTTATCAATTATGGTATCAATTACTTCAAATTTATATAATTATTTCTTCTGATCCACCGAAATATATTCATCATGTGTACATGAAACAAAAAAAAGAAAAGTAAAACATCAACGTAACATATTGGACCCATGTCGGAACGGAATAGGCTTATGTTGCATTATCCAAAGAAAGAAGACATACTAATTTGTGTATCTATCTATAATTAGATAAGGAAACTTGGTATCCAAACCAAATGATGAAATTAGTCTACCTTTCTAGCTGTCAATGATTGCATCTTGCTCCTATGTTTGTTGCCTTCCAAAATGGTTAATTGACCAAATGCGTGTTTCTGATAACTAAACGATAAATATATCATACTATATTATCTCCACCATATTTTCCGTATAACATATTTTGGTTTGTGGCCTTGAAATGGATATATAGTTGTAAAATAAGTATGACAGCTTGTGTTGAATAAAATATTGCTTACGGAAACGGAAATGACTAGTCGATCTTTTTTTGGTTATCTTTTAACCATTTAAATCGAAAATAATTTAAAATGTAGGAGTGAAGGACTGGTCTTTGTTGATAACGTTCTTTTTTCTTTGTCTTGTGAAGAAAGAAAGACACATAGGTGTATTTGATTGGCTTCTTGAAACAAGTAAAAAACTCACGAGAATTAATCAAAGAAAGCAAATGCCTTGTGTCCATCTTCTTATATTTATTTTCTTCCGTCCAAATATTTAATATAAAAAAAAATCATTTAAAAAAAAAATTAAAAAACATATACTATATCTTAATAAATAATTTGCATGATTAATTGACATTTTTTTCCTACATGGAAAAAAAAAACATCACTAACTTAACTAGATTGCAACAAATGTTTTTTAAAAATTAAAAAATTATATATTGATGGGAGTTTAATAAAAAGTCTTACATATCCATATGATTTGACAATAAAAGCATTAAAACTTAAAATAAAAGAAGCAAAATTAAACCCTCAAACAATGTATAGACTTTTGTTACTTAGACGGATCTAATCATAATTCGTTGTTCCTAGCTCATGTTCAGTATTTTGTTCAGAATTAGTTTAGCAACAAATCAAAGTTTCGGGGTAATCATGGCCAGTCTTCTATATCTTTTGAAGATATGATAAGAGATGTGATATCAGCGGTTACTAATGTCCATCAGTAAAGTATAACATATGGACACTTAACGCTGGACAACTTTTCTCCAATTCAAATATTTAATATACAAAACATCATTAGAGAAAAATAAAATTAAAAAACATATACAACTCAATAAAAATATTTGCATGATTAATTGACTTTTTCTTTCTTCGATGGAAAAAACATCACTAATTAACTAGATTGCAACAAATATTTAAAATAAATATATATAAAAAAGGACTTTAATAAAATTTACATATCTATATATTTTTACAATAAATTTTAACAGAAAAACCTAATTTCGCGTATTTTTTAAAAATCATCTAGATTTCCTTTATATAAAAAAAAAGTTTTTTGAAATTGTAATAGTTTTCAGTAATAACGCGTCTTGTCTAATTAAATTCATAATAATTTATAAAAATCCTAATTATGGAATGTATGTATTTTTTTTTTTGGGTCCATATTCTTCATTCCGTGGGCCAATATAAACACAAACATAAATTACGCAGTTAATAAAAAAAGGAAATTAAATACGGAGTTTTTGGTTGGGTACGTGAAGGTGTAGGCTATGATCCGTGAGACTGAGATTATTGACGCGACGATGTCGCTTTCCCTGCCACAGAAAAACATGAATATATCATATCAGTCAATACCTCCAAATTTTTTCATTTGTTTTTTTTTATAATTTTAAATTTTAATTTTCAAAAAAAAAAAAAAAAAATCAAAGGGGGGAAAGAAGAAACAATCCCTCAAAATTCGAGTATTGAAGACGACGACGACGATCTTCTTGTGTGACTTGAATTAGGTTTCTCTGCTCAAAGGTAAAATTCGATTCGTTCAATTCAGATGAGTTTTTAGGGTAAACATTATTTTTAGGAGAACGATTCGCCTTTTTTTTTTTTTTTTTGTGATTCATCATGATCGTGAAATTTTCAAGGATTTTGGAATTTTTTTTTTGTCATATGATCAGTTTCTGGTAATTATCAGGTTTTTTAGAAAACAGAACGAAGGTTTCTTCGATCGCTCCCCAGAATTGTATTTGTTTTTTTTTTTTTTTTTTTAATATATGATTGGTGTTGGTGTTAATTTGCGTATTATTAGATCGTCATGAAACATGTCTTCCTTTTGAAACAATGTTAATCTGCGAATTTTGATTTTCAGTGAGAGGTTAAGCTCAAGTTTTTAAAGAATGATAGACCATCGGTATGTGCTTGAGTTTTCTCGAAGAAGGATGAATCGATACGAGCCAATCTGATTGAGAGATTATATATATATATATATATATATATATATTTATTTGCTGGAGATTACAGTAGCAGTTGGATTTTTTTAAGGGTTTTCCATTTGTTTAGGTGTTGTTGAGCTTTTTTATATTTGGATTCTCTAGACTTTCCATGACCGTCCTAGCATGATGGTTGGGAAGGTTTGGAAGATTTTAGATGGGTACAAGAGATAGTAATAGGACATTCTCTGAGATTGTGAGTCTGGTCAAATCCTGGCTCCCCTGGCGATCCGAGCCAGCTACCGTGTCCAGGGATTTTTGGATGCCTGATCAGAGCTGTCGTGTATGTTACGAGTGTGATTCTCAGTTTACCCTCATCAATCGTAGGCACCATTGTCGTCTCTGTGGCAGAGTTTTCTGTGGCAAGTGTACTTCTAACTCTATACCTTTTGTTCCCACCACCGACTTGAGAACTCCCCGTGAGGAGTGGGAGAGGATCCGTGTTTGCAATTATTGTTTTAGGCAATGGGAGCACGGTGATGGTGGACCGCATGTTTCACATATCACTGAACTTAGCACTTCACCTTCAGAGACAAGTCTTCTTAGCTCAAAGACTAGTACAACTGCCAATAGTAGTAGCTTTGCTCTTGGCTCCATGCCAGGACTAGTTGGTCCTTATCAAAGGGCTCAGCATAGTTCTGATGTCAACTTGCACGGGGTATCTTCGATGGAGACAAGCACAACCAGGCAAGGCAAAGAAACTTCAAGGAGGAGCAGCTGCATTGCCACTGATGTCGAAGATCCATCTCGCTTTGTTCTAAATAGGTACCCCTTTTCTCTTTGGTCTCATAAGTAAGAGTGAAGCTTATTAAATTCTTCAAACGAGCTCTAGGGTATGTCCTGTGGCCTTTGACCACGCTTTTTATGCAATTCCAGGGTAGAGGTCGATCAAAATATTTCTTCGGCTTGTGAAGTATGTTAAAACAACTTATTTTCTGTGTCAAAACTAGGAAATCAGGGTACTTTAGATTCACAGTCGTGTTTGGGTAACTTATTTATTGTTTTCTTGTCTGCATCAGGAGTGATGATGAGTACGACGAGTATATTGAGACGTGTAATTCTCCTCGAGCTAATGAATATTATGGTCCTTTGGAATATGATGAGATGAGCATTGATGATGGCCCATGTAAGCATCTCTCCGCTGACCAGAAAAGTTTAAGCAGCTCTCCACTCATTGATCAGTGTCTTGAATCACTGATTCGGGAAGGAGCAGAACAGCTACACAAGAAAGATGAGCATGATGGTCGTGAAGAATGTGAAGCTCCTTCTCCAGCAGATATTTCAGATGATCAAGTGGCAGAACCGGTGGATTTCGAGAACAATGGACTTTTGTGGGTTCCACCTGATCCAGAAAATGAAGAAGACGAGAGAGAAAGTGCTTTGTTTGATGAGGAAGATAATGAGGGAGATGCCTCAGGCGAGTGGGGATACTTACGACCTTCCACTAGCTTTGGAAGTGGAGATTTCCGTGGCGAGGATCGAACAACTGAAGAGCATAAGAAGGCTATGAAGAATGTGGTTGATGGGCACTTTAGGGCTTTGCTTGCACAACTGTTGCAAGTTGAAAACATCCCTGTGAGCGATGAAGAGGGCAAAGAGAGCTGGTTAGAGATTATCACCTCTCTCTCTTGGGAGGCTGCTAACTTATTGAAGCCTGATATGAGCAAAAGTGGAGGAATGGATCCTGGTGGCTATGTCAAAGTAAAGTGCTTAGCTTCTGGATTCCCACATGATAGGTAATAGAAGCAAAAACATTTAATCCCAAAATACTGCTGTCGAGTCCGTAGTGCTTCATTTCACACACTGTGTATTTTCATCATGTCATCTGGATATTTCTGAAGTTTCATTCTTTGGTAATCCATCTCGTGTATTACTTTACAGCAAGGTGGTCAAAGGAGTTGTTTGCAAGAAAAATGTGGCCCATAGGAGAATGAGTGCAATGATTGAGAAAGCTCGAATATTGATTCTAGGCGGTGGGCTTGAGTATCAAAGGGTCTCAAACCAGTTATCAAGTTTTGATACTTTGTTGCAACAGGTGAAAATTGCCTGCCACTTACATATTTCCTTTTCTTCTCGTTGGTGGTTGGAAATGGATTCTCTTATCTATGCGTAGACCCTTCTACTGACACATATTTTGGTTTTCAGGAAAAGGATCATCTAAAGATGGCTGTTGCAAAGATTCACGCGGAACGTCCAAATATTTTACTAGTCGAAAAATCAGTTTCTAGATATGCCCAAGAGTATCTTCTAGCTAAAGACATATCTCTTGTTCTAAATATCAAGAGGCCACTTTTAGAACGCATTGCTCGCTGCACTGGCGCTCAAATAATACCTTCAGTAGACCACCTCTCCTCTCAAAAGCTGGGTAACTGTGAGAATTTTCGGGTTGATAGGTTTCTTGAAGAACATGGTTCAACTGGTCAAGTTGCAAAGAAAGTGGTGAAGACATTGATGTATTTTGAGAATTGTCCAAAGCCACTAGGCTTTACAGTAAGCACTCCCAATTATTAGAATTAATATACAGATTTTTTTTTTTTTTTTTTAATCTGATTACCTCATGATATTATTATTTTTTTATGTCCTTTCTTCTTCAGATATTGCTTAGGGGTGCAAATGAAGATGAGTTGAAAAAAGTGAAGCACGTGGTCCAGTATGGAGTTTTTGCAGCTTATCATTTGGCACTCGAGACATCATTTCTTGCTGATGAGGGAGCCTCACCAGAACTTCCGTTGAACTCCCCAATTACGGTTGCACTTCCAGATAAGTCTATGAGCATTGAACGTTCAATATCTACTGTGCCAGGTTTCACGGTCTCAACATATGAAAAATCTCCGACAATGCTATCTTGTGCTGAACCACAACGAGCAAACAGTGTCCCAGTATCAGAGTTGCTTTCGACCACCGCCAATCTATCCATCCAGAAGGATATAGATCATATGATACCCAATGGTTCAGGATGGCCGACTAGAGAAACAAACCCGAGTTTCGTCTTTTCACGCCATAATGTTTCACTGAATTTGCCTGAACGTGTGACAGAGAGCATAAACTCAGATTTGTCTGGAAGATCTTTACCGGTGGACACACCAGCTGACAAAGGTAACCCAATTGTTGTGGCAGATGACACAGTGGACAATTCCTTACATTCATCTGAGCAAGGCTTTGTGGGACTGATTTCTCAAACTGGTACGAGCATTATGGTCGAAAACCAAGACAAAAGTTCAGAGCTTACAGCGGTCCAACAACAACAAACTACTGAGAAACCAAAGGAAACACAATCTCAGAAAGAAGAATTTCCCCCGTCACCCTCTGACCACCAGAGCATTTTGGTTTCTCTATCGTCCCGATCAGTGTGGAAAGGAACTGTGTGTGAGAGGTCTCACCTCTTTCGAATAAAATACTATGGTAGTTTTGATAAACCCTTGGGACGGTTCTTGAGAGATCATTTGTTTGATCAGGTGAGTTTTTTGTTTTTTTTTTTGTTTTAAGGTTTAACATTTCAGCTACAGCTTACATAATAATTTGGTTACCTAAATGCATGCTCAAAACATTTTCAGAGTTACAGGTGCCGGTCATGTGAGATGCCATCAGAAGCTCACGTTCACTGTTACACTCATCGACAAGGTAGCCTTACAATATCTGTCAAGAAGCTCCAAGATTATCTCTTACCTGGTGAAAAGGAGGGGAAAATCTGGATGTGGCATAGATGCCTGAGATGTCCGCGACCTAACGGCTTCCCTCCAGCTACTCTACGAGTGGTTATGTCTGATGCTGCATGGGGATTATCGTTTGGGAAGTTTCTGGAGCTCAGTTTCTCAAATCACGCAGCTGCTAGTCGAGTAGCTTGTTGTGGCCATTCTCTGCATAGAGATTGTCTTCGCTTCTATGGGTACTTATTTTCTTGCGTCCTCCTCAGGCCAGATGATTTGATTGTTTAAAAATTGTCTTATATAAAAGCCTGTGTTTTTTCCCTAACAAGTTGTGCCCGTGCAGTTTTGGGAACATGGTTGCTTGCTTCCGTTACGCTACTATAGATGTTCATTCGGTCTACCTTCCACCATCAATTCTTAGTTTCAATTATGATAATCAGGACTGGATACAGAGAGAGACTGACGAGGTAAAGTACCTGTGATCTTCTTAGATGCAGATTTTAAATCAAATACTTTGACTTGACTGAGTTCTCTGTCGTTTTTATTAAACAGGTGATAGAGAGAGCAGAGCTTCTGTTTTCTGAAGTTTTAAACGCTATTAGTCAAATTGCAGAGAAAGGTTTCAGACGTCGAATTGGTGAACTCGAAGAAGTGTTGCAAAGAGAGAAAGCAGAATTTGAGGTGATAAATTATGTTTTTATATTAAAGAGTATCAACTCAGAGATGCAAAACAAATTGGTTTTATGTCTTTTAGCAAATGAGTCAAAATAGCCAAAATAAGACAAGGTCCGTTTTGTAACTATTCTTACATTTCTTTCAGGAGAATATGAGAAAGATGTTGCACAGGGAGGGGAAGGAAGGCCAACCCCTCGTTGACATTCTTGAGCTATACCGGATTCGCAGACAACTACTTTTTCAGTCATACATGTGGGATCACCGCTTGATTAATGCATCAACTTTACATAAGCTTGAGAATAGTGATGACACAAAGAGGGACTTTGAGAAACCTCCATTGGCTAAGAGCCAGACGCTCCCCGAGATGAATGCTGAGAACAATTCCCTTCTTACTGGCTCAGAGGTTAATCTGAATCCTGATGGTGATTCTACTGGTGACACTGGCTCCTTAAATAATGTTCAGCAGGAAGCGGATACAAATCCAGATCTGAATCAGGAAAAGGATGATGGGGGAGAAGTTTCTCCAAGCAAGACCTTACCAGATACATCTTATCCTCTGGAAAATAAACTTGATGTTCGCAGAACACAGTCTGATGGCCAGATAGTTATGAAAAATCTATCAGCCACTCTTGATGCAGCATGGATAGGCGAACGTCAAACATCTGTGGAGATTCCAACCAACAATAAGGTCTTGCTTCCTCCTTCCTCCATGTCAAATTCGTCAACTTTCCCTCCAATCTCAGAGGGGCTAAAGCCTATAGATCTCCCAGAACAGCAAAACGAATTCAAGGTGGCCTATCCAGTTTCCCCTGCAATGCTGAGTAAGAACTATGAGAATTCAGAAGACTCTGTAAGCTGGTTAAGTGTGCCATTCCTCAATTTCTACCGTTCCATTAACAAGAATTTCTTGCTTAGCTCTCAGAAGCTTGATACATTTGGCGAGCATAGCCCTATCTATATATCATCTTTTAGAGAGGCAGAGCTTCAAGGTGGACCAAGGCTACTTCTGCCCGTAGGCTTGAATGATATTGTGGTTCCGGTTTATGATGATGAACCTACGAGTATGATTGCATACGCCTTGATGTCACCCGAATACCAACGCCAAACTTCTGTTGAAGGGGAATCTCTAGTTTCATATCCTTCCGAACTAAATATCCCTCGCCCAGTTGATGACACTATTTTTGACCCTAGCAGAAGCAATGGTTCAGTTGATGAGAGCATACTTTCAATGTCCTCGTCTCGCAGTAGCTCACTGCTTTTGGACCCACTATTATATACAAAAGCTTTACATGCTCGAGTCTCATATGGAGAGGATGGTACTCTTGGAAAAGTGAAGTACACAGTTACTTGTTATTATGCAAAACGGTTTGAGGCGCTGCGAGGTATATGTCTCCCTTCGGAACTTGAGTTTATAAGGTCTCTTAGCCGGTGTAAAAAATGGGGAGCTCAAGGTGGCAAGAGTAATGTTTTCTTCGCTAAAACCCTGGATGATCGATTTATCATCAAGCAAGTCACCAAGACAGAATTGGAATCATTCATCAAATTTGCACCTGGTTACTTCAAATACTTATCTGAGTCTATCAGCACGAAAAGCCCAACCTGCCTGGCAAAAATATTGGGAATCTATCAGGTATGAATAGCTAAGTTGGGAGATTTCCCGGTCAGTTTGATTCATTATTGATGAAAATATGTATTGTGTTAATAGGTCGCAACAAAGCAACTTAAGAGCGGGAAAGAAACAAAGATGGATGTTCTGATTATGGAGAATCTTCTGTTTGGAAGAACTGTGAAACGGCTTTATGACCTCAAAGGATCTTCCCGGGCTCGCTACAATCCTGACTCTAGTGGGAGCAACAAAGTCTTGCTGGATCAAAACTTGATTGAAGCAATGCCAACTTGTCCCATTTTCGTCGGTAACAAAGCAAAACGATTGTTGGAAAGAGCAGTCTGGAACGATACTGCTTTTCTTGCAGTGAGTCTTACGCTTCTGCAACCCATATAATCTTCACTACTCTTTGATAAGGTTTGTCAATAAATATATTTTACGTGTTTGCAGTTGGGTGATGTGATGGATTATTCGTTACTAGTAGGCGTGGATGAAGAAAAGAACGAGCTAGTTCTCGGGATTATCGACTTCTTGAGGCAGTACACATGGGACAAGCATCTAGAGTCTTGGGTGAAATTTACAGGAATCTTAGGAGGACCAAAGAATGAAGCACCAACCGTAATTTCTCCTAAGCAATACAAGAGAAGATTCAGAAAGGCAATGACAACTTACTTCCTCATGGTCCCTGATCAATGGTCTCCACCTACTGTCGTTGCTAATGACTCCAGATCTGATCAACCTGAAGAAACCTCTCAAGCCGGTACACAAGCAGAGTGATATAAGGAATCATCATATTGTAAAGTGTGTTTTTGGGTCTTGTATAGATTTTGGTATATGGGGAACACATAATTCATTTATTGGAAGATTGGGTTGCTGTCAGATATATCGATTTTGTTTGCTGTCTTTTTTTAGATTTTGGGTCGTTAATGTAGAGACTTAGGAGATTGTCTTAAACATTCCTCAGAAAGATGTGAGATTATTTCATTTCTATCCTCTGTACAAAAACAAGAAAAAAGAAAGAGAGACATTTTTCTTCTGTATAGCTTTGCTTTAATGTGTTATGATTTTATGAAAGATTCTTTTGTTATATGCTTCTTCTTGTACCCTTTTCTTTGTCATAAAACTTGAGAAAATATTGAAATCAGAATCTGGACATATATTCATGCTTTTGTTCTTACAAAAGATCGAAACAAGAAAGAAGCAAAAAGCTGCTTCTTTCACAGCCTTTTTTGGTCTGTACATTCTTATTCAAGAGGCTATTTTGAAGAGAGAACAGGTTCTGAGTTTTAGAAAGAAAAAAAGAAGATAGATTTAGAGAAAGTCAAAGCTGCTCCAGTTGATCATCTTTAATTTTGGTTGTGAAGCGATCATCTGTTCTTGGCCATCTTTATCTGTACCGCTCAATTCCTGATAACTTCTTTGCAGAAGATCAAGAATCTCCACTTCTCTGTTTTTTTTTTTTTTTTTACCAAATCCAATGATTAATAACAGCTTCGAGACAAGATCTATTTGATTATATATAATTTAGGATTAGGAACTTTATCGTACCTTGAGTAAGAAGCTACCATCGGACACTGTGTGGGACAACGAGGACCTTCATCGTATCCTTCACATATGACCTCTCCATTATCATCTGTGTAACAAATGATCCCTTGCGTCGGATCTTCAAAGACCTGTTCCAAGAAAAAAGAAAAAAAAATCCGAATTTTCAAAAACCATATTTTGCCAAATGGGTTTTGTCTATATTTTCAAGAAATCAAGATTCCAGGGAAAAGAAAGAAAGAAGAGGATCGTACAGTGTTCTTGGTGGAGTATCTGATCGGCTGAGGCTGTGAAACTGTGACTTGTTTGACTTGAACTTGAACTTGACTATGTTGAAGCATCAAAGTCTTTGATCTTAATGTTTTTGGAACAAAATATGGTGTATTAAGAGGAAGACAAAGTTTAGTTGAATAAGCCATAGCCTTTGCGTTTCTTTTTCTTTTTCAGAAGAAACTTTGATCTCTCCTTTTTGGACAAAGTGTTTGGTTTATAGGTCGTCTCAAGAACTTGAAAAAAAAAAAAAATATACCTAAACAATAATTATATAGGATTCCGACGATAATTGGTTGAATCTGAGTTGTTTAATTATAAATAATATAAGAATTTTTTAGACGCAAGACGCAGATAAAATAATAGCCGATAAAAGTGTTCTCCTTTGTTAACTGGTTTAGTTGTCTTTTTCGTGGGGTTCTTCTAATGGTTTCGTTTTTCTTCTTCTTACGTTAATGAACCACTGTGAAACCGTTGAATTTATCTACACATATACAAACATGTGTATGTCTAGTCATTTAGGTCTGTTTTTAAGTTCAATAATTGTCTAGACATAACTCAAATCATTTGAAATCAGTGTAGAAACATCACTATTTTAGTTGAAGATTATCTTCTGTCCGCACTAATGTCATCATCAATTCCAAAATAATGTATGATGGCTATTTGACCAATCGGATTATTTAGAGAATTTACTTAATGGTGCCGTCCAGTGACGCGAATTAATGTATACTATAATCAATCGGAGCACGTGTCAGTATATCTATAAAAGTCATGACAAAGAACTATTGCAAATGTCAAATAATTGGTGACTCATTAATGGTTAAACTAATGTTTAAAATTAGACAAAGAGATTAAGTGTTGGCTAAACATGGAGACATCGTCGTAGGAAAACTCTGTCTCTTCCTAAGCTCAATAAGGTGTTATTACTTGTTAGTATTTAGTAATATTATCTCGCTGGTCTAATTATATAAACCAAACTATACGTGATAACGAATATTCTTTCATCAATTTAAATAAGCTTATCCGAATTTTTTTTTTTTTTTTTGTGTTCTTAAAAAAAGAAACTACAAATTTAGACAAGTTTCTGAGTCATCAACAACTTTGGAATCCTTAATAGTTCATCATGGACATTTTTAACCAAAACAAATATGTACTAGTATATAATAAACTCAAATGGTGGAATCATAGATAAGGGTAGGTCACGTAACGTTGGAGAAAACTTCCAAAATTGCTTTACACTTCCACAAATCAATTTAATTTTTTTTTTTTTTTTTTTGTCGCTTAAGCCAAAACCAAAAATATAGTGTTGATAGATAATGCTAATTGATTACTCGATCAGTAGTCTATAAATTACTTTTTAATATATACTTGTGGTCTATGTTTCAGGAGGTTAGGATGTTAAATACGTCACTAAAGTTTATATTATCAATTTTCTAGAATCATCGTCCACTTAAATCATCCCGAAGTGGTGGCCTAACTTATCAAATATCGTACCACTCCAATTTTATAGTAATTACTTTAATTTTATATAACCAACTAGGATTATAAAAATTCGATACCGTAATTATCAATATTATCTTCATATACATAGTCTCTTATTTTTAATTACCATAAATATACGTTTACGACTCCGAGTGAAAAAAAAGTAGGTGATGACCTGATGGGGTTATAAGGCTAATAATGATTAGCTTAACAAGTTATATAATGTTTAAGACTATTTGAAGGCCCGTTTGATGAGATATTAAAGCCCATTAGAGGCCCAAGTGTTCATCAAATTCTAACTTGTTACTCAAGAGTGCGTCTTCAGAAGCTTAGAAAGGAGCAAACTGGGAAGAAGAAGAAGAAGAGTTGTATCTTCGATTCGTGTAGATCAATTCAGCTGGTAAAAGCTTTGTCGCCTCCCATACAAGTTCTTTGTTTTTGAATTCTTCTTCGATCTGTGAAATATTTAGGGTTTATAGCTTTTTTTTGTGCAGACATTGAGGTTTAATTTCAGATCGAAATCGACAAGAAGATGTTTCTCACTAGGTAAAAAATGTTTCTTCCTTTCGATTCCGACGTAATCGTGTGTTATTGTTTCTGGGTTCGATTTTGAATCCAACGATTATGGTGTTTGTGTTGATTGAAGTTTGTGTATTTGTTTTGGTTATCTAAAGGACTGAGTATGACAGAGGAGTCAATACCTTTTCACCTGAAGGCCGTCTGTTTCAGGTGGAGTATGCCATTGAAGCTATCAAGGTATTTTCTCTCTCGATTACTCTAACTTCCTTAGAATCTATATCAAAGTGTTGGAATTTTTCTTGGATTTGGTATCTCGAGTTAGTGGTGTGCTGTGTTGGGGATAAATGTTAGATTCTGTGTATCCACTAAACCTCAAGGTTTTGGGTTGCAGCTTGGTTCTACTGCCATTGGTGTAAAGACAAAAGAGGGAGTTGTTCTTGCTGTCGAGAAGCGTATCACCTCGACCTTGCTGGTATTCTTTCTCTCCTGCTGTTTAACCTCTTAAGAAGCGTGCTGGCTTCCCCTTTTTTTTTTTTTACATTTGTTATGTTTAGCAATACCAACTGGTTGATTTGTTACCATCTAAGAAGTACTATTTTCTTTGCTATTTCTGTGCCTTCATGATTTGGTACATTCACAATTTTCTTCAAATTTAGTTTTGATTTGGCACTGTGTGATAGAATCTGATAGAGTCTACCTATAAGAGTGATTGCATTCTCAGTCTCTTTTTTTTTCTTTTAAGTAGGAGCCAAGCAGTGTTGAGAAGATTATGGAAATTGATGACCATATAGGATGTGCTATGAGTGGTCTGATTGCTGATGCGCGAACACTTGTTGAGCATGCACGAGTAGAAACTCAAGTGAGATCTCAGTTTCTGTTTCTCATTGTTTTGTTTCTTCCATCAAAAGTTCTTTCTGTTACCAACTGCTTTTTTTTTTTATGGTGTGCAGAACCACAGGTTCTCGTATGGTGAGCCAATGACTGTAGAATCTACAACTCAAGCTTTGTGTGATCTCGCTTTACGGTTTGGTGAAGGAGAGGAAGAGTCAATGGTATTAATTGCTTCACTACTCTTACTAGCTTAGGAAATGTTTAGTGGATTGCACTTCTTTTTGCTTGGAGATTATGATCAACTACCAGAGATAGCCCTTGAATTGGGGATTAAGTTTTAGTTGTGAATTGATAGAGTCAGCTCTTTAAAGCACCATTTTAACAATCCCTAACTCTTCCATAATGTTTTAGCAATTATTTTTTTTTGGTTCTTGACACTCTCCTTTTTATGTGAATGTACTTATGCTTGGTCTCACGAACTTTTTGCAGTCTCGTCCATTTGGAGTATCCCTTCTCATTGCTGGGCATGATGAAAATGGACCGAGCCTGTAAGTTGTTATTCGATTAGCTTATTTCATCTTCCAACGGTTTATATGATCTCAAATTGGTAGACAACAATGCTAAACAACTTAATCTTGTACAGTTACTACACAGATCCATCGGGAACTTTCTGGCAATGCAATGCAAAGGCAATTGGGTCAGGCTCAGAAGGAGCTGATAGTTCTCTCCAAGAGCAATTCAACAAGGTATAAATAACTTGATTGTTTGACTGTTCCAAGTACATTACAGAATCCCTTTGGGTTTTTTTCGTTGAACTTCAATTTTACGACTATTACAGGATTTAACTCTGCAAGAAGCTGAAACAGTTGCTGTATCTATCCTAAAGCAAGTAATGGAAGAAAAGGTACTGAACTGATGTCAAGCTTGTTTACTTAAAGCCTGTTGCTTTCAACTCTGGTTTATCCCTTTTTGACACTCTATATTTCTGGTTTAGGTGACACCAAACAATGTCGACATTGCCAAAGTTGCACCAGCTTATCACCTCTACACTCCTCAGGAGGTTGAAGCCGTCATCAGTCGTCTATGAAGAAGTAAACCGGCATTTGCTTCCGTTTTATCTTACCTGGTCGGTTGGGTAATTTCTCAGGCTTGTCTGCTTCCGGTTCTCTAAACTAAAAAGACTTTTCTTTCACCGATCGCATGAAACTTCTCACTTTTGTATTAGTCAGATGATGAATTATATCGAGTTGAGTTGAGTTTCATTGAGCTTTCAATCTACATTTGGATCAGTGTCTCCTTTATGGGCTTGATCTAATTCAACTTATTTATTTTTTTGGATCTACATGTATTTTGGGCTTAAAACCTTTTCGGCCCATCATATTATGAATATTTTGGACCTTGTCCAGTGATCTTTGGTCAAAGATTCTTTCTGGGACCGTTAAATTTTTGGCCTTAAATTCCAAAAATTATAATAAATTCCAAAACCAGTTTCCTTAATTATATATATATATCGTTTCGTTTCCATTGTTAATTGTTTTAAAAGGAGAATCTTTGTTAATTGGTTTATGAATTTTCTTGAAGAAAAATGTTAGTATTTGTTAATACATATTAAAAGATTTTTTACCAAAAAATATGATGTATTAAACCGAGAAAATTGTTTATGGTATGCAAATTTTTGAGAATTAGGTACAATAATGGAATTTATGTGACGTTCAAACGAAAAAAAAGGAAATTAATGTTTTAAATCCCAAGATCAAGAGTTCTATAAGTAGAGGCTTTTCAAGTTCTAAAAAAATCCCAACCCAATTTGTTTCTTCAAACTTTATACAAGAAAACAAAAAAGAAGCAATGGGTTTCACAAAAATCTTTGTGACTTGCTTACCATATATATATATATATATATTGAAAATCTGTAGAACATAATACATAAGTTTGGTTATGTAGATCATAAGTTTAGTTTTGAAAGAAACGTTATATAGAACATGTATAAGTTTGGTTTACCATCCTTGTTGATTAATCAAAGCATATGGTGAATCAATTCCCCCAATTCGATTTTCATCACAATCACTGTTGCAAAACCAAAAAATATACTTTGATTAGATGAAAGGATAAGTATTTTAGGTTTTTTTTAATAAAATTATTTGAATAAAAATACATTTAGATTTAAATGATTCATCTAAACGACGATGAAAACTAGAACAAACAAACCACTTGATTATCTGAATAAATCATCTAGATTAAAATAACACTTGATCAAATAAACAGGGCCATAACTAGGAGATACATTCAAACCATATATATATATATATATATATATATATATTATAGGGCTTATTAGCTCAATATTATTTTTCTTAAAAATAATACTTTATATTAAGATTCAAACCTATCCAAATACCCAAAAGCTAAACGCGTACACATTATCATGACTAAATTAGTTTTTACACTCACATTAAAGAAACTATAAACTAAATTCAGAAATATCAAAGAACTTCGAAGTGCGCCAAGACCATGTTAATGGAGATGAATATGTAACCTCTGCATCCCCAGTTTGTCCCATAGCAGTCTTGGCAAAGTAAGACCCGGTCACCATTGATTATGTATATTGCTACCGCCAGGAGAGCAAGATAACACATGAGAACTGAAATTTGCATTTCTCCACACTAACATCATATGTAAACCCCTACGTATAAAAAAGAATATGTTAGTATAATACTTATTTATACTTATATATATATATATACTTATATGTAATTATTACTTACATTGTTAACTAAATTGCTGTAGCTAGGATAGATGGGAATAACAATAGTTAGAAGACTATGCTGGAGCATGTCAGACCTAAGTTCATCTTGGAACTGGAATACACCATCATCACCATACGTGTGTACTAGATCATCAAGTGTCACCAAGTCAGTATCGAAGGGTCTGTGCCTGGTAACACCCTATTAACAAAAATATTTTCAAAATAAAGAATAGACAACATATTAAACAAATCATTACCTGAGTGAATCTGGTGTGCCCCAGAAATTCCTGCGTGAATGGACAGTGCTCATCAAGAACTATCCCATCATGAAAACTTATACTGGTATAATTGAATCATTTTCCATATAATTTTTATATATGACTTCGTCAATTATCTCGAAAAAGCGTCTTTAGTTTTTGATTAATCATCTCGAATAATATTTATTTTCATAATAAATCTAAACAATAGGTAAGTTTTTGTATTTGTTAGACAGTTGAAAAACTATTGAAGGAACTAAGAAAGCTATAAAACCATGATTGAGGGAAATTTTTTATAATTTTGTACAAGTTTTGAAAGATATGTATTTAAAAGAATATTTATGTATTAGAAACTATTAAATAATTAATTTATTCAATAAGTTATTAAATTTCTTAAAATATATATATATAATTATATTTTGTTATATTAATTTCAAACTCATGTGTTATCTATTATATGTAAGATTTAGGAATTAGGGTTTAGACATATGTTCCCACCACTAGTTTCCTAATTCACTTCTAGTTGCATGATAAAACCATGTTTTGAAGATTTGTTCGTTGACGATAGTCCAAGAATAGAGCCCAATAATCGTATCTTTCAAATGGAGATCGGTTCTAAAGTGAGGTGATGATTCCTATTTATACCGCCGTAATTGCTCCAAATACATTTACGAGCCATGGACACGTGATCCCAACACGTGAAACAAGCGCTAACAAAATGCTTCCGATCAAGTCGATTGTACAATTTGATTCATTCTAGAAGAGGGGTTCGTGGCCAGAATGTACAATTTTGTAACACAAATAAAATCTACCGTACCTACTATGTTGTATATAAAATCAATTGTGTCCATGATGTTTCATTCTACGTATTTATGTTTGCCAATGTGGGCATGCAAAGTAACTTAGAAATTAGAACCATTCCATTGTGCATCGGTACATCGTACATGTAACTGAAAATAATTTTATATTCTAAATATTATAATAAGATGTCAAAGAAAATGGAAGAATATAATAACTGGTCAATTTGTCTATATATGTCGTTAAATTGTGTGATTAATTCCATAAACTTCTTATGCATTTCCGATACGAAAAATTCCATAACTGCATTTCCGTTCATGGAATCACATAAATTTATATCATAAGTTTATGGAATATGGAAAAAAATTTCCGATACGGAAATGCATAAGAAGTATTCCATATGAAGAATATGGGAAAAAAATTCTCAATTAGAAGAATATGGATCTCCAAGCAAACACAAATAATCTAATTGTATATATATATAACTTTATAACCCTAGCTGAATTTAATCCAAAAGCCCTTAATAATACAGGGGATTCTCACTTGAAAATTAATATCTATACACTACGGGTGTTGACCAAAAAATAATAACATACATACGATATAATGGGAATTGATGCAAATCATTCATAGTAATAGAGGCGCTTATCATGAAAACTGAAAACCTTAAAAATAAAATATATTTCTTTGAAGTTACAAAAGAATATATTGAATTTTTAAAAATAAGAATATCTAGCTAAAAAATCCTTAAAATGCTTCTGAAGATAAATCTAAAATAAAATAGTACGAACGAAATAATATTTTTAAAAAATAAAAAAATTGATAACAAGTATTATTATTAAGTCTGTTGAAACGGCACTCCCATCGCCGGTAACTAATCACCCCCTCGGAGAAAATTGGCAACGGTAAACCTAGCTGCCTCAGCATCAGACATAACAGGCTTGTACCCGGCCCATTTAACTCTATTGGTCACATCCGACCCAGGACCCGAATTCTTGTACTCTCCATACAATATAGTCGAAGGCGGCTCTTTATTGTCGTCCCACGTATGCCACCCAGCTGGATTAACGAACGACCCAATCACCGACTGCATAATCACCGTCGTCGAAAACTCCTTCCACGGACGGCCAAGATACACCTCAGCAGTTACGTTTCCGTTGGGGGAGATTGTACAACGCTGGATCGTTGTACCAGAGTTCTGATTCTGATCTTTTTTACCTTCAGCAGTGATAGTGATGTACTGACCCTTAAGTGGCTGACGCGGTCGGATAGTGCATTCTTGGAAAACAACGGTGGCAGCTCCGAAGATGAAATCAACTGTTCCGGTGACGTCACAGTTACGGTAGAACTGACGGTTAGAGTGAGGGTAGAGAGTATCCTGGAAACCATCGAACGAGCATTGGTAGTAAACTGAGAGATCGGCTCCTGATCGGAATGCCACCGCTTGATGCTTCTCTGGTCCGGCGGTGTTTATGATTCCGATGTCCCTCATCATGAATCCTTGGCCTTGGGTTGCTGCATCAAGGGTAAACTCGTAATAAGTCCAAAGTATTAAAACATAAATGAAAACGGCAGCGTTTTTAAAATAAGTTACGGTGGGTGAATCTAAATTATTACCAAATCAATGTAAAAATGGACTAAAGAGTACGTACAGTCACTGAAATACTCAAAATCGGTAAATAAGATGAGAGAGTTTACCAAACGTCGCCGTTTGAAAAGTGGGAGTGCCCTTGGCCCAGTTTCTGCTACCGGAAATAATGGTCTTGTCCTTGCCGTCGCCGTACATCAATACATTCCATTTGCTCTTATCCAAAAGCACATTCTCAACATACGTACCAGCTTTCACGTATATAACAAACACCGTATTCCCCTTGTTCGGAACTCTCGCAACGGCTTCGTTCACCGTCTTGACATCGCCGGAGCCATCAGCCGCTACGACGACGTTAGGGGTTAGATTCTTCGCTTGGAGTAATTTTCTCACCCTTGGGCTAACCCAATGAGGAAACGAATCGGCCGAATTGAGGAGTCGTCTCCGGTGAATCGGGATTCCGAAATCGCTCAGCGTAGAGAGGATCTTCGCGACGATGGCTAAGCTGTTGCTGGTGTACTCGGTGGAGTTAACCATGGCGGATTTGAGATTCTGCGTGATTGTTGAATTCGCGTACTCGGTTTTGATCTGGACGAGTTCATCGAGCGCGTCGAGACACGTGTCGTGACTTGTAAGGGCGGCGCTGAGCCACGTTTTGAGATCGTCGATCTTGGTCGAGTTGAGAATATTCTTCCCGTCACCAACCTCCATGGCCGAAACGGTTGCGTTAACACGATCGATCGCGTCGTCGAACAGATCTCCGCAAACGCCGAGCGCCGATTTGATTCTCTCGTCGTTAGTCCCTTCCGCGAGCTTCCTCGGCAAATCGGAAATCGAATTGAGCTCGTCGGAGACAACTTTCAACGAGAGCTTGAATAAAACCTCCGGATCCGTCGTGTTGGACGCTGGAAACTTCGAGATGCTTGAGATACAAGAAGAAGGGTAACGAGTGACGCTGCACACAGTTTTGAGTGAAGCGGCTGGAGTCAACTCAGGGGTTGAACTGGGTCTTGGTTTAGGAGAGTTGTTTCTCTGGCTATGAACAGCGACGGCGACGACGGAGCTTATTATAATCGCCACTAGAACAGCTACGGACAGGCCCATGTAGATAAATCGCTTTGTCGCTTTCCTCTTCAAGGCAATATCTTCAGCTTCGTCAACTTTGCCATAGCCTCTCTTGTTTGACTTCACAGTATCCATAACGCAAAAATCAAAATAAAAATCAAACTCTGTTTATAGTGTTTGAACGAGAAATGAAGAACTGGTATTGATGTGACTGTGTCGATGGATGATGAATGGCTTTATATATAAGTGGTGTGGAACAAGAATGAGAATGTGAATATTTATTTTAACGTGACGCGTTAATTCTTTCTATGCTTCTTAAGGAAGGTGTGTGTTAAATTATCCATTAGGATTAGGCATGTGGAATATTGTCACTAACTAAATTCGTGATCATCCCATTAGGTCGTTTACTGTCACTAATTAATGTTAAATCAGTCCCTAATTAATGTTAAATCAATCTTCATTAGGTAGTTTCCTTTCAGAGTTTTTCACCGTATAGTATTTGAATATTCTATAATTAGTGCAATATATATTTAACCTGGTTTCGTAAAAAAAAAAAAAAACACGAATAGGGTCTATGGTTAGCATGATAATTACTAATTGCAAGTCAAAATCCAGATGTTTGTCTTTTCTTGTACATATCAAGTTAAAGTATCGTTTTCACTTGTAGGCCCATTGATAGTGAAACTTACACTCTGCACATGTACTTATTACAGAGTATAACTATAAATCATTCAACTCTTGTTTGGTAACCACATGCTAATCACTCCAACGAAGCTAACAAGCATAGAAGGACAAGTTGATGTATGTAGAACACACTGGTTGAAAATGGTCAACGTACATGATATTGTCAATACAAAATAAATTACATTAAAATAGTTAAAAATCTCGTTGACTTCTAGTAATATATCACTCATTGGTTAATTATAGTGTGCTTTAAGTTAATTAGAATTGTCTGGATTTCAGTGCACGAAAATATCGTCAAAATATGTTGATTATCCGTAACTAATTGACAACTTAGTGCATGGTGTATGTTTATATATATCATGACTTTATTGGAAAATATTTTTTAATACGTATACAGTATATTTTTTTTCAGTGTAGCTTAATGCGTAATTACGTATTATCCTAATGCTTAGCGTGTTATGTATTTTATATGGAAACTATGGCGATGCTTAGGATTACGAGTTTAATGATATGATTGCAGTAAATATTTGTGGTGATAAAATTAGTTTGGGCCTTTTGGGATTGGTTCCTTGCAGAATAAAAGTACAGTTGTCTAAGTTCTAGAAAATGTTGTTTATGGAATTATCATATTCAAAGAATATATTTGGTTTTAAAGAGGTTATACTGATCCATTTTCTCTCATTGGAAATTCGAAAGGTGTATTTTGCTTATGATCAAGGAGTGGGTTTGTGGTCTAAAAAGCCCATAAGACGAACCAAAAAAGCAGGTTATCAATACTGTTTCACAACTGAAAATTTTTAAACAAAGAGTTGGACCTTTTTAAAATCTAAGATAAATGTACATTTTGGATCAACCGGCCAGCCAAGTTTTGGTTTACTATTTATTTTACCATTTATATATAGTCAAACTAGAAAGTATATAACGGGATGAAAATCTATAAGACTAGCCGCCATGTGCTTTCTTGGTCAAGTGGCATCTCATCCACATCTCAGTAGACCAACTTCAGTTTTTGTAGCTATGATGACTCGGTAATTTGATGTCATGAACCCGGAATGAGCAAATTAGCTGACTTAAGTAGACAACTTTTCCAACTGACAGGTTAGTTAGTAGTATTGGTGTGGTACAGTACTAATCTACGATTGGTCAATTAATCTACTTTAAGCTTCGTCCGCATGTAGTACTCATTGATACAATTGACCTTCTTTCATATAGAACCATGTTCGGCTAAGTTCACCAGGGCCAGGCGCTACTACCACTGCTTATAGGCTAATGCTCATCATGTTGATTTTGACGTTAAACAATAAACACGTTACAAGTATAAAGGAAAGTTCGAAATATGAATTTGAGTAATGATAATGTTATAATTGGGGAGAGAACTCAACTTTGGCCAGCTTAATCTAATTAAGGTCAACCAGGAGGCCTTTTTTTTTCTTTTTTTCTCGTGATTCACAGTACAAATTAACGGAATTGTGCAACTATCGTTATCATTCTTGGTTTTTCTATTTTTGTCAAGCCTTCCTGGAACAATCTCTACCACAATTATCATCGCTCTGCGCTATTCTTGTTTTTGTTTTTTTAAAACTATAACATTAATAATAAGCCGGTCGTTTAATCAAGAATAGTTTAAACATAAGCCTTCCCACATCCTAAATTATAGTTATAGATACATGCATGCATATCAAAATAGTATATCTTTGCTATCTTATAGCAAAATTCAGTCCATATATGGACATAAGTTTCGTCAACAACCAAAATGTAAGAGAAGTTACAAGTGAAGAAACAATTTTTTTTATTTATGACATCAAATCCCATATTCCTAAACGCGAAAAATTCCGCATTATTTAATCTCGTTACTAATACACTATGATCTAAAAAAAGAAAAAAAAATACACAACACAACATAAAAACAAAAATGAAACACGATTTGCAATAACATTTAAGGAACACAACAATATATATCTCAAATTAAAGACCGAGCGAGAAGGGGAAACCGGTCGAGGATAACCAACCTCCACCACCAATAAACTGACCAGCCGTATATTTTTGAGCTTCAGCAGCAGCCGTAATCACCTTAAAGCCCCTCCACTTCACTCTATTCGCAGTTCCAGCCCCTGCTCCTGTGTTCGCATACTCTCTATAAGTCAGAGTGTTCAACGCAAATGTACCGGTCCACTCAGACCACCCTTCGGGTCGGATCACGTCTGAGATAGCCGACTGCATTATCACCGTTTGCGAGTACTCCTTCCACGGGCGACCAAGAAACGTCGGGAAACTACCTTTCACTGGCAATAAATCCGACGTGGCACCGATCCTACATTTCTGAATAACGATCCCTGTGTTCTGGTTCGGATCCGTACGTCCCTGAGCAGTGACCATGTTTTTCTGGCCGGAGTTGGGGCGGCGAGCGTGGATGTCACAGTCTTGGAGCACGACGGCGGCGTTTCCGAAGATGAAGTCGACGGTTCCGGCGATGAGACACTTGACGAAGAACTGACGGTTAGAGTGGACGTAGAGAGTGTCTTGGTAAGCTAACATGTCACAATTGTAGAAGGCTGAGAAATCAGAACCCACTCGGAGAGCCACGGCTTGGTGCTTCGACGGACCCGCCGTGTTCTGGAAAGTGATGTCACGAGCTAAGAATCTCTCACCGACAGCAGCTGGGGACAACAAAAAAAACAACGGTTACTTAACGACATCATTAGCTAAAAGATTAATTAAGACAAAGACTTATCTTACTATAAAGAATATTAACTTTAGTTTAACGTTTTTTTTTTTAGTAATATTTTATAAACTAGAAAGGGACTATAGAGAAATGCCAATGATATACTAGTTGTAATGTAATGATGAAACAACTTTAATTAAAGGGACCAAAGTTGGATAGAAAAGTCAAAAACTATTAAACAAAAAGAATAAGAAAGAAAAATATAAAAGGTGCTTCATAAAACTAGCGGCTCACTTCACGAGTGGATGAGCCATCATACCAATCCCACATAATGTGACTTGGAAAAGCATATGAATAAAGCCAAGAAAATAATGGACCAAGACTCTCTTACATGACTCATATCTAACTAAAGAGTTTTGTTCAAATTTGGTAAATTCAAATTCACATTTAGTTTCATCTCGTTATTACTAGTAGGGTACATGTGCGTATATCTGTTGTAGTGGGTACTAAGACAAGAATCTACATGTATATATTTAATGTGCATGAAAAAGAGTAAAGATTTTTTCCACCAAATAAAGGACCACAATCGTGCTAATTGCTAATATCTTTTTTTCAAAAAGTTAATAATTAAAATTGCTTACCAACGGTGGCGGAGTGGAAAGTGGTGCTACCGTCGACGACGTTTCTGTTTCCGGTGATAATAGTTCTCGTCCGACCATCTCCCATAAACATTATATTCTTTTTCTTCTTCGAAACATCCACATTTTCTCTATATACTCCGGCTTTTATATGTATCACATACCTCTTGTTACTATTCTCCGGGGCCGCGGCAACCGCAGCCGCCACAGTTTTAAATGTACCGCTACCGTCAGCTGCCACGGTGGCATCGGCTCTCACACCCGAACCCTGAAGAAGCCTCCTATCTCCAGCTGATAACCAAGTCGGCCATCCCTCCGAGTCTAGTTCTCCCGCCCCGGCGATATCTACGGCCACCGTAGTTTCCTGACTTTCCTCCTTGAGCTTACGGTTGTTTGAGGTGATTTTAGCTTTTTGCTCGAAGTTGGCTATGTCCGTATCAGTCATGTTCTTGATCATTGCTAGTGCGTTGCTGCACATGTGCTCGACGTGTATCTACATTTAATCGTTTCGTTATAAAGCTATATCTTCAAAAATATCGTGTTACCAACAAGTTATAATAAATAATTGAAGGTACATATGTAATATTCTCTAACAACAACGATAGATAGCTACTATTCACACACATGGACCAGCACTAGCTAACAAATATGTTAATGTTAAAATAAGCAAAGCTCTAAAAGTTGTCAATGTGATGTGTGATGTGTGATGTGATATATGAAATTAGTAGTTATAATGTGAGGTATGATATATATGTATATCTATATAGTTTTATAGTAACTCAATATGATTTTTGCCACTATATACATTTTCACAACTAGTGATTTATGCTGAGCCAATATCTATTCCATAAAATTTAATGAACGACGACCAAGAAGACCAAAAGCATTTTGTCTTACATTTGCGATATTTTGATTAAGGTTGACGATTCTACCTTATACATTTTACATATCTATAATGGTTATGTCATTCCACATCACATGTGAGCAGCAAATGGATAAAGAATTGACGTTTTTACGTACCTGACCCTTCTGTAAGGCTTTACGAACTTGCTTATCGGCGCCGTCATGAGAGAAGCCGTCGAGACAAGTCTCCTGGTTGGTAATGGCGGAGCTAATCAGGGTTTTGAGATCTGCGGCGTGTTCCCGGAGAGTTTTTTTGGTTGGATACAAATGGAGATCTTCCACAGCATCATGGAGCTCATCGAGCGTCTCGTCAATAGTCTCCAAACAGTCATGAAGCGCCGTCTTCTCGCGCGGCGTTAGTCCTTTCCTCTTCTTGATCAGCTTCTTCACGGTGAAGTAATTGTGCTCCACGGCGGTTTTTGTTAGGTTAAGCGATGCCTCGATGACGTCTTTTTGCGATGTTAGCTTGACTCCCCCGGCAGTTGCCACGGCGGAGATACAGAGCTCAGGGTAAAGCGTGGAGCTACAGGAGGATCTTAGCACGGCGTGAGACGAAGGGGATAGAGTTCTTTTCTCGTTGGCTTTTGAAGCTCCGGCGGAGATACCGGCGACAGCGGCTACGAAGAGCAAGGCCACGGCGGCGGATAGCAAAACAAGTTTCTTGTTTTTCTTGAAATTATCTTTAGAGAAAATTTCTTTCATTGATGGTGCCATTGTTTGACACTGGTGAGTGATGAATGTACTCGTAAAGAGTAGGGTGGGTGTTTATATAAACTGACAAACTGTTATTCGATGAAATTAAAATTAAACGATAATATTAAAATGATTTTTTTCAGAATACTTTTCTTCACTCTGTTATTTGAGTGGAATTTTCAAAAAAGAAAAAAAAAAGTTCCACTGGTTTATAAGCTGCCTCGCTAATAAAGATAAGGTTTTTTTTTTTTTTTTTGTGTTTGGCCAGAATATTATTCATATTATTATTGCCATTAGACAGGGAAGTCTATTGTCATTTTCCCGAATCTTTTACCTTTTTAGTGTTATATCGATTAATTTCAAAAAGATGTTACCAATATATTCGTTTCTTTGATTTGCCAGTGACGAACTCACCATGTCTTTGCCCACGTTTATCCTCATACACAATAGGAGAAACTAGGATTGTTAGAGCATGGCCAGTGGTGCTTTTATGGAGTGCTCATACAATTTCTATGCCAAAAAAAAAAAAAAAAACTAAAAATTTGGCCCACAAAAACTCAGAACCGTTGCTCTGCGGAGTAGCGGAAGGAACAGTGAAGACACGCTACGTGTCAATTTCTGATTGAGTTTTGATAAAATATAAAAATCTTTTTTTTCTTCTCATTTTCTTTATTTTTTTCTGGAATCTCTTTCTCTCTTTCGTCTCTCGACGAAACGGAAAATCCAGATTGGTCTCCGAGAACAATTTATGTTCGAATCTGGTTGCAATCGTTATATCTCTCGATCCGACGATTCGGATTTGACGGCAATCGATCTCCAGGGGACGGCGAGTGGACGGCGAGGTGCACCGGCGAGCGAATCGGAGAGGCAAGGCTCTTGATTTTTCTCTTCTTCCTATGAATACAAACACCACATCGATTTGAATTATTCATTTCTTCCTTCGTCTATCTCATGCATTTATGTGTTGATTAGATTTTCAATTTCGATTTTGCTCTTTGTTAGGTGTGGCGTAGTCATATGGAGGAAATTAGATCTAATTTTTTTTACCCTTCTGCTATTTTGGGTCGAGAGAGAGCCATTGTTCTTAAGATAAAGGTTGTGTCTTTTTTTGTTTTGTTTTGTTTGCTCCTCTGCTTTTGTTTTCTAGTTTAATCCATGTTTTGATTGATTATTGTTTTGTTTTGGACTCAAGGAGAAACTGTTGAGACTTGTTTTGATTTATCTATCAGATCAATGGCCTGAGATTACATTTGATCTCAGCACAAAAATGCTTTGTTATCTGATGATGATCAAGAGCCTTTAATTTCTCATTTCAAGATTGGAGATGGGAACAATTCATCAAGAAGTAAGGGCTCTCTTCTCCTGAGAAAAAGACCATTTGATCAAGTTAAGCAAGCCATTTCGCTTGGGCTGATGTGTACTACTGACAAACCACCATTGAAGCAACCAACTTTGACACAGATTTATGATTTGGTGTCTTTTTTGTATGAGTCTAGTTTAAGACATGACTCAGAGAGATGAGAGTTTAATTTTTATTTGCTTTGTTTTTAATTTTCAGACATGTTTAAGATAATACTTGTTTCATATGACATTGTTTAGGTTTTGAATGTCTGTGTTTTTTTTCTTTTATGATTATTGCAAGTACTGAAAGAATGAGAACATAATTTTTTTCAATTTGCAAAACAGTTTAAGTTTTATAATTGAAGGTTTCTCTACTGGAAAATGATTTTGGCTTAAGTTCTTATTAAGTTACTTTAATTAGTTTAATATTACTTATATGATTAATTTATTTTTGAGTAACCCATATGGGTTACTCCATTGGCCATGGTCTTATGCATTAGCCGACAATAATTTACATATTTTCTTTACTTAATTATAAGCATATCCTTCTTCGTGATTTTAATATTCGTTTCTTCATTGATTCTATTTGAAAATCTCGAGTGTTACAAATATTATATTTTTGGATACAGTTGGTGTGTATTCAAACCATGATTTTGGAGAATTTGATGGGATTTAGGAAATTTAGAATTTTGATAGATTTTAGGGAAGTTCATATGATTTTCTGTAAAATTCTTTCAAATCCCACCTAAAACCATGAGATTTGGATTTCTGTATTTTTAACTAAACAAATCCTCCAGAATCCTAAAAGTTATTAAAATCCTAATCCACAAAACTATTTTGAATAACAGTGGATTTTAAAGTAGATTTTTAAATCATCAGTTCAATAACAAGGGATTTTAATGGATTTTAAAGTAGATTTTTAAATCATCAGTTCAATAACAGTGGATTTCAGAAGACTTTTTAAAATACATGATTGAATAACATAGGATTTGTAACTCTTACACAAATCACTTAAAATGTCAAGTTGAATACACCCCCTAAGTGTAACTGGAGCGTTGTTTTCAGAAACAATTGTTATTTTCAATTTGATTTGATAACGTTTGTGTTTTAAGGTTAAATAACATAAATAATACTATTTTATTTAAAAGTATTAAACGTTTCTATACATAATGCTTGTATATAAGAAAACTCATTACGTATAGGATTACTTTTTTTTAACATCTATGATATATATACGAGTTTTCTTGCGTTTGAATGCTGAGTATTTATATCCAACAAAATACTAAAAAATCGGCCATTTTACTAAATCCTGTTTGGAAAGGACTGTTTGTTTACCTGTCAATTGTAAACGTGTAATCACACATAAAAGGAACTAATTCATGTTTCTACAAATAATGTGAGAGAAATTAAAATTATAGTGTACATGTGTTGTAATTAAGGAAAAGCAAAAGTGTTACGTAGAATTAAGCCACCGAAATTATTGATGAAACTATAAATATAAAAGTATTTAGGCCGATGGCTGTGGCCTTAGCTGCAAGCCTGTCACGGGTCCATCTACCCATTTAAAAAAAAATATATATATTCCACTAAGTCGATGACAATAAATTTTGAATACAAGTTTTGTTGGTATAAGGCAATCTCTAGCTCTCTTATAATAACTGTATTTGTAGTTTTAGCTCGTTTTAGTCAATTTTTTATAGTTGTTTATTAAAACAATAGTATTTTATTTCCATAATAATGTAAATAACTAACAAATATATTGGATTACTAAAAAATGATATAAAAATTCAAACCAGTCAATATGTTTACTCTGTTTCTGTATATTAATTATATTGATATTTAATCTGATTACTGAAATTTTGGTTAGTCTAGATGACATCTCTACGAAACCAATGTTCTGATTTCATTAAACATGTAATTTAAATCATATGTGATATGTTTAGTATTAGCTTAGTATATACACTCTTATACTTGTATATAATAGAGCTGGTTAAGGACTCTCGAATGTGACATGTCCAGTTTATAGTCTAAATTAAATGTAATTAGCTTTGGTTATTTCAGATTTATAGTCATGTTTAGCATAAGAATATTGTAACAAACTCTTTGATCATTAATGGTGAATCTGAGTTTAACAATCTCAATTCATCGTTAATGATATTTAGTAAGATTATAAACATATCATTAGTTGTTAATTTGTTATCTACCCTTGATCCCCCATTTCATCTTTCATATTCTCTCAAACATAGTTTCAGTAGAAGTAGTCATCCACAGAGAAATGTTTATTTCAGTGTCGGTAGTGCCAAATCTAGAAAAAAAAACTTTTTCAAAGAGATAGATTGGATCCTGAATTCAAGCATCTGATACAGGAAAATGACTATTTGTTGGGTCTAACCAAAGAAACTTTAGATATGAATATTGGATTACAAAAATAATTCAAGTCATATCTTCTGAAGTATGGCTACTATTACTTTTGATGAAGTTTGTTACTCTCGTTTTGGAAAAGCTTACAGTAAACTCGTAATCATCACATGCTCTCTTTCATTTTTTTGACGTTTCTTTCCTGTTTTTTTTTTTTCTTAGGGGAAAAAGTTTATGTTACAATCATGTGACTACTTTGGTTCCTTCTTTATCCTTAATTAATCTTTCATTATCTAAAGTAACTAATTATACTACTAGAAAAAGAAAAAAGCAGAATGATAAATCGTATAACGGGAGAATTATAAGAAATAAAATAAAAACAACTTGCATACTCTCTTTTTGTTGACAGCTACAACTTGCATAATCCTTTCCAACAAGTTGCAAATACAGGGCATCCGATGCAGTAATCGAGATACTAATTTATTTTTTCGACTGTTTCATACATTTTCTATGCAATTTACACATATTTGTAAAATAGTAAAAAATTATTTGATGTATCAAATTGTTTTAAGGATTTTAATAGGATTGTTAAACAGTAATACTAAACAAAAATCTCCATAATACTCTTATGATCACTCTTTCCTATTTCCTTCTTCCAACAATTATTCTTTATAAAGGTCACAACAATGGTTGGTTGATAGATTTGTCTGTGCTCACGCTTTGAACGTGCTGCTGTGCACATACACAAATATTTATTTAAATTGTTGTCAGTGGAGAGCGTTGGGAAATGTAAATGTTTCTAAATCAAGTTACTTTTACAATGTATATTTACAAACAAACAAAAAAACATTCATCCCGCATTCAGAATATCATATATATCATTCGTTCGTACCTTTCTTGCAAGTTGAAAATAAGTACTATTATAACATCTGAACATCAAAATTATAATACTAGATTCGCTGTCAAAACATAAAAATATAAACTACCAGATTCACAAAATTTTGCAAGCAATTAACAAAGAAACAAAAGATGTCACGGTCGCTTAATACATGGACCGTATGTTCACAAATTTTTGCAACAATTAACAAAAAGAGAAAAGAAGATGTTACGAGTAGCTTAATACATGGACCGTATCTTCTTCACATACAATTGGCCCGTAACGACTAACATGGGCCTGATTCCATCTCTTTCGCCGGGACGTCTATTACGACCTCCGTTAGATCCGGACCATCCGGTAGACCTTCGTCTTCTCCGCCGCAAACACCATCTTCAATAATCGTCGTGTCAGTGCTCATGGGAGGTGGATTTGTCGGTAACTCATGATGTTCGGATGTGATCGGGTCGTGATTTTGGGTCAAACCCTCGTCGCCACCGCCTCCAAGTTCTTGTCTTGTTCCTCGTTGCTTGAAACAAACTCTCTTTCTACATATAGGGCAAGTGGAATGTGACTTAAGCCACGAGTCGATACATTCAACGTGAAACAAGTGATCACAGCTAGGCAAAGCCTTAGCTTTGTCTCCGTCGACTAGCTCCGCGAGACAAATTACACATTCCACGACATCTTTGAAGTCCTTAGAGCTGAAATCTACGGTAGGGATTGATCGGAGTACGAAAGGCTGGACACCAACACATACCGTGATGGTGCTAGAGACAAGATCATCGTTGTTGTTATGTTCGTGATCATCATCATGACCATAACATTTAAGAAGGCAACACACTAACCCTACGAGAATCCCAAGGAAAAGGAAAACGAGGCCAAAACTAAATCCAGCATGCATTAGATCATTGTCTGAATCTGTCATCTTCTAAACCGTTATTGAAAGAAGATCAAAATCTTAGTAGAAAGCAAGAGGAAACACCGAGTTAGTACGTAGAGTTCCAATTAGCTCTTAGATTGTAAACCTAATTAATTTTCTTTAGGTAGTATTAGTATTTATGATCATGATCAATAACGTAATAAAAGAGTCAAAACCCTATCTATATTGTAATTAGGATTAGGAATCATAACTTATTATTATTTTTTTAATGCCTTTTTATATATAACTAGATAACAATGAAAAGATTTTTTGTTTTTTTTGTCAACTGGAATTATATTGATAAGGTTGAAACTTTTTACATAGTTAACTAGCAAAAGGCCCAAAAGGAGGATGAATAATATCTCCTCTCTCTTTTTGAACTGCTACTACACTAAGCCCATAACCAAGGTTAGGCCTATACAAAAAAATCTGCTCTGCACCTGAGCCATATTAATGAAAACTTTAATTCAAACAGCAGCCGATGCTCTTTCTTCAGCAAACAGACCGTCTAACCAAACAGGATGGCTCCTCGCCACATACGAATGCAGTCTACCTTCATCGGTCACACTCTTTGCTATCAAAGCCGCTCCTCTGTTTGAAGAAAAGTTTTCCAAAAAGAATTTACACTTTTTAAAGTGTCTACACCATAAGCCTACCTCATTCGATTGGTATCTAAATGATGGCCATGCTGACGGTTTGGTAATAGCTTGAACCAAACACTCATCCTGAAACGCGAAGATCACCCTCTCCACTCTATGACTCTTCATGCTCTGAATAGCCCATAAAAGGCCTTGAAACTGAGCCTCCCTTTTATCGTTGATCCTTGTAAAAGCTATTATCCAATGAAAAGATTTTCTTAATTCACATCTTATCCAAAAAAATAAAAATAAAAAGGACAAGATTTGCAAAGTACAATATCCTCCTGATAAGGCGTCTATCCATGATGCATGGTAGAAGTACAAATATACAATATATGCCTTTGTGAATATTACTATTACTATTTGTTTTCTTTTTTTTTTTTTTTATTGATATAGGTGTATACCATGATTGTAGATTCGGATTTCTTAACACGTGATGATTAATCAGTGATTACATATTGTAAAGCTTTTTTCTCGATCCAGCTTGATTATTTGCTTTTCATCATTAATTTTTCTTTTCTTCTAATATTTAGTTTGATTTGATGACAAAATTTATCGCTTGCATGTACACTGGAATTTTGATTTTGATAAAAAGTTTTGTACTAGATGATGATCCACACCAACACATGAATAGATCTACGGTATAATTAATTCGTCTAAGTAGGAATTTTGCACTTTTAATTTTTGGAGAGTGAAATTTTGGAAGCAATTGAAGTATTTGGATTTGGATTTCTGATTTTTGAGGATGATATAAAATATTTATCTTTTAATGCATATAATAATTTGTTCATCGTCAAAAAGCTTCGAAGAATCTTACCCAAAAGAAAAAGCGTCGAAAAAAATCAAGTCTCCCAGACACTAAAAGCAAGATAATTAAGACCAAAAAAAAAAAAGAAGCCAATTCCATTATAATTAGATTTCTAAGTTTTAGATAGACGATGACATCCTTTAGCAAAGAAAAAAAAAGGAAATTGACGATGACACAATTTACTCAAAAACTTACTCCTAGTAAATAAGGCACAACGCCATATATAGTTCTTCTTCTTCAATTCCTAAAGGCTTATATATGATCATAACTGTGGATTATTTGTCGAAACCATGACCTTACTAAATTTGTGTTTGTTAGTAAAGATAGTAAGAGCTGAGGAAACTTGTCCGATCCACAGCTTCCGTCTTGTATATACTATTTCCAAAGTTCTGAAACTCGTTTTCCTTTCATTAATATATTTATCATCATGTTTTTTCTTCTTGATAAATACAAACCAAGTTTCCTTTTTGTTTTTGCAACATTGAAATATTGATTTCGATAACAATTTCTGTTTATATATATAGTCTGTTCTTCCATTAAATTTTGGAAGATATAGTCGAAGGAATTAGTTTTCTCATGCATGCAAGTAGAATCAATATCTGTATAGTCAGATTTTTTCTTGCATATATGCTAGAGCTGATACATATGATGAGTCCTTTTTGGGACAAACCAATAAGCAATAAGAAACTAGTACTCTAGTAGCAATTAAAAATTGACAAACGTTACAATTTTTTTTTTCTTTTATTAAAGAGAAATATTTGAGGAAAACAAAAGAGAAAACTAATTTTCTTCCTTTTTTTTTTTTTTTTTTGAACAAAAACTAATTTTCTTCCTTTTGAACATTGAAAACGTGGAAACCAATGGTTTTCATCTCGGCAAAACCTTAGCTCGACACAGTAACAACATCATTGTTGCCATAATCATCATCATCACTATCTTCGTTGTCGTCATCATCATCATCATCATCATCATCATCATCATTATTATCATTACCATTGCCACGGTAATGATAAAGAGTGAAAGCCAAGGCGAGATACAAAATCCAAACTAAATGCGATGCGGAGCTGGAAATTCCAATGGTAAGCACGAGGAAGCTGTAAATTAGTGCAAGACAAAATAGATCGTCGTAAATAGAATCCATTATGATCTTCACTCTTCAGGTCTTTTCTAGATTTCAGCAAGAAAAAATTAAACACAAAGATTGATCCTAGAAAAAGCTGTTTACGATCTTTAAGTGTTCAGGTATATATAATAAAGAACGTCACAAAGCTATATTCCCAATCTGATTACAATTAGGATATTCATTCATAGATACACTTTGACGTGTAATTGAGTTATAGATATACTACCCACTATGTAACGATGGAGTGGGCTTGTCCTACGGGCTTTGGCCCGTTTTGTAAAGAAGAAGGAACTTATGTTAGAAGATCTAAAAAATCCCAAACCAATTTGGTTTCTTCTAACTTTATACAAAAAAAGAAAAATAAACAAAAAAGCAATGGTATTCACAAAAATCTTTTGTGACTTGTATTTATTTTAATGGTTGTTTTGTTTCGTTGTCCACCCAAAACAATAAAGAACCTTATGTGATTTCAACAACTTCTTGGGTAAGAGTACTAGGTTCCAATGATGCAAACATTCTCTTCCATTTCAGATATGACTCTCCGCCAGTCTGATAATGGTGCCAACTTCTAACTGTCAGAGATATCATCCCAAGTTTATATTTGACATCTATGTCTGCCTCCATGTCTAGTTTGCTTCGCAGAAACATATACTCTTATCACACCTACCGTCGCCGGTAAATCCACGGTCATTGTCCATGCCAAACGAGAAAGATTGTTTCTCTTTAATGTGTCCATTGCTTCGGGTTTCAGAATTCCTACTCTCCAACAATGATGGTTGAGCACGTGTGTTTCTTGTCGCAGCAAATTCAAGCACTTCCGCGGCCTTATCAGCATCCGCTATCAAAAGCCTTACAAAAAGAATGAAATGGTCAAATGACCAGTCACAAACCTTATCCTTTCTACAACTTCAGTCTTTTAGATTCCTCTACTACTCACTTGTTGCATATAGAATAATACCTCACTATTCACCAGTAATCTTCACATTAGCAGATGCCGGCAACAAAATGGTGGAATCGTTTTGTGTCTCTAAGGACTATGACTCTCCCAGTTACTTGCGATACAATCTTTATCCATGCATGGCAGACTGCACATACTATGAGATTCTTGGTAACCCTTATTGGAACCCCTTCATCTGTGTGAATCAGGGAGTAGGTTGTCGCAAGTCTCTCGCTGTGTCCACAAACCCAATTTTCCTTAGTTTCTTCATCAACATCATGAAGCACTACGCTCGTATCAGGAGCATAACCGGATTTACCAATTGCTTCCTGTAGTTCTGTCCATACTTTCTTATACTCATCTGAATTATGAAACTCATATCCACCTCCAACAACAAAGATTCGAATCTTATCTTTAACATGTACCCAACTGCAACCAGCTTCCTTTTTGATCCCTCTTTGTCTCATCATCTCTCGGATCTTATCCACATTATCCCACATCTTCACATCAGCATAAATGTTAGAAAACATAACATAATTTCCTGGATTATGAGGTTCAAGAACAAACAACTCCTTGGCTGCAATCTCTCCCACTGAAACATTCCCATGGAGCCTGCAAGAGTTGAGCAGTGTTCCCCAAATGGATGCACTTGGCTTAAATAGCATTGTGTCTTTCGAACAAGTTGCAAATACAGGGCATCCCATGCAGAGAGACTAATTTATATTTTCGACAGTTTCATACAATTTCAATGCATTTACACATATTTGTAAAACAGTAAAAAACTATTGGATGTATCAAATTGTTTAAGGATTTTAATTTATGTTAAGCAGTAATGCTAAAACAAAAATGTCCATAATACTACTCTTAGAAGCTCTTTCCTATTTCCTTCTTCCAACAATTATTCATTATAAAGGTCACATAGGTTGGTAGATAGATTTGTTTGTCCTCACGCTTTGAACGTGCTGCTGTGCACATAAACATTTATCTATTTAAATTGTTGTCAGTAGAGAGCGTTGGGAATGTAAATGTTTCTAAATCAAGTTACTATTACAATATTTATATTTACAAAAAATACATTCATCACGATTTCACAGTATCATATCATTCGTTTCGTATCTTTCTTGCAAGTTGAAAGTAAGTACTATTGTAACATCTGAACCTCAAAATTATAATACTAGATCCGCTGTCAAAACATAAAAATATAAACTACCTGATTCACAAATTTTTGCAAGCAATTAACAAAGAAACAAAAGAAGATGTCATGGTAGCTTAACATGGACCGTGTCTTCACAGATTTTTGCAACCAATTAACAAAAAAAGAAAAAAAAAAGAATATGTTACGGTGGCTTAATTAATACATGGACCGTGTCTTCTTCACGATACAATTGGCCCGTAACGACTAACATGGGCCTGATTCCATCTCTTTCGCCGGGACGTCTATTACGACCTCCGTTAGATCCGGACCATCCGGTAGACCTTTGTCTTCTCCGCCGCAAATACATTCTTTAGTAATCGTCGTGTCAGTGCTCATGGGAGGTGGATTTGTAAATGTCGGTAACTCATGATGTTCGGATGTGATCGGTCGTGATTTTGGGACAAACCCTCGTCGCCACCGCCTCCAAGTTCTTGTCTTGTTCCTCGTTGCTTGAAAGAAACTCTCTTTCTACATATAGGGCAAGTGGAATGTGACTTAAGCCACGAGTCGATACATTCAACGTGAAACAAGTGATCACAGCTAGGCAAAGCCTTAACTTTGTCTCCGTCGACTAGCTCCGCGAGACAAATTACACACTCGACGACATCTTTGAAGTCCTTAGAGCTGAAATCTACGGTAGGGATTGATCGGAGTACGAATGGCTGGACACCAACACATACCGTGATGGTGCTAGAGACAAGATCATCGTTGTTGTTATGTTCATGATCATCATCATCATCATCATCATCATCATCATCATAATATTTATTAAGGCAAAACACTAACCCTACGGAAATCACAAGGAAAAGGAAAACGAATCCAAAACCTAATTGGGCATGCTTTAGATCATTGTCTGAATCTGTCATCTTCTAAACTGTTTTTGAAAGAAGATCGAAATCTTAGAACGGAGAAAGCAAGAGCAAACACTCAGTTGGTACGTAGAGCTCCAATTAGCTCGTGTAGCTTCTAAACCGAATTAATTTTCTTTAGGTAGTATTAGTATTTATGATCATGATCAATAACGTAATAAAAGAGTCAAAACCCTATCTATATTGTAATTAGGATTAGGAATCATTATTTTTTTTTTAATGCCTTTTTAGTTTTTATATATAACTAGATAACAATGAAAAGATTTTCTTAATTCACATCTTATCCAAAAAAATAAAAAATAAAAAGGACAAGATTTGCAAAGTACAATATCCTCCTGATAAGGCGTCTATCCATAATCCATGATGCACGGTAGTATTTTCATGTTCAAAAGTACATGTTCAGAACTCAGAAGTACACAATATATGCCTTAATTTGTGAATATTACTATTACTATTATTACTTTTTATCGATATTATCCATGATTGTAGATTCGGATTTCTAAACACGTGTTGATTTGTCAGTGATTACACATTGTAAAGCTTTTCTCGATCCAGCTCATCATGTCTTGTTAACTGCTTTGATTTTATTTTTTTCATCATTAATTTTTTGTTCTTTCTAATCTTTAGTTTGATTCGTTGACAAAATTAATCACTTGCATGTAAAACACTGGAATTTTGATTTTGATCAAATATTTATATTAGATGATGATCCACACATTCCACATCAACGCGTAAAGATCTACGGTATAATTAAATCGTATAAGTAGGAATTTTGCACTTTAAATTTTTGGAGAGTGAAACTTTGGAAGCAATTGAAAATTTTGGATTTGGATTTCTGATTTTAAGGATGATGTCTAATATGTATACAAGCAAGATAAGACAAAAGAAAAAAAAATTTCCATTATAATTAGATTTCTAATTTATATTAATTATTTTGTTAATACTCTTTGACATGCGCAATTAAGTTTTAGATAGACGATGACATTATATATGATCATAACTGTGGATTATATTAATTATTTTGTTAATACTCTTCAATTCCTAAAGGCTTATATATGATCATAACTGTGGATTGTTTGTCGAACCGGACCTTACTGTTGGTGTTTGTGAGTAAAGATAGTGAGAGCCGAGGAAACTTGTCCGATCCACAGCTTCCGTCTTGTTAGATATCCTTCCAAGTACTGACACTCGTTTTCCTTTCATTATTATATTTGTCATTATGTTTTTTCTTCTGGTTAAATACTAACCTATATATATATATATTTTTTTGGCAACATAGAAATATTGATTTTACAGTTTCTGTATATATATAGTCTGTTCTTCCATTAAATTTTGGAATATATAGTCGAAGGAGTTAGTTTTCTCATGCATGCAAGTAGAATCAATATGATCTGTATAGTCAGATTTTTCTTGCATATATGCTGAGTCCTTTTTGGGACAAACTAATAAGCAATAAGAAACTAGTACTCTAGTAGCAAAAAAGAATTGACAAACGATACAATTTTTTTTTATTTAAAAGAGAAATATTTGAGGATAACAAAAGAGGAAACTAATTTTGTTCCTTATGAACATTTAAAACGTGGAAACCAATGGTTTGCATCTCGGCAAAACCTTAGCTTGATCACCGTCGACAAGGTCACAAAGGCAAAGGACACATTTTAGACGGCGTCTTCAATTCCAAGACTTGAGAGTTAATTAAAGTACGATGGAGATTTGATCGGAGAATGGAGGGATTGATATACTGGCCAATTCAATGACATGGTGACACAGTAACAACATCCTTGTTGCCATAATCATCATCATCATCATCATTATCCCCGTCATCGTCATCATCATTACCATCATCATTACCATTATTACCATAATAATAATAAAGAGTGAAACTCAAGACGAGATACAAAATCCAAACAAAAAAAGCGGCGGAGCTGGGAATTCCAGTGGTAAGGACGAGAAAACTGTAAATTAGTGCAAGACAAAATAGATCGTCGAAAATAGATTCCATCATGATCTTCAAGTCTCTCTTCTAGATTTCAGCAAGAAAAAAAAAAAAAAAACACACAGATTGATGAAAAGCTCTTTACGATCTTCAAGTGTTTAGGTATATATATAATAACTACGTCACAAAGCTATATTCCAATCCGATTCCAATTAGGATTTTCATAGATACACTTACAATATGACGTGTAATTGAGTTATAGATACCCACTATGTAACGAAGGAGTCGGCTTGACCTACGGGCTTTGGCCCGTTTTGTCATCTCTACTTTACCTCTCATAAGCAAATATGTTCACGTAAGTAATAAGGTAACCGTGCAAAAAGGTTTAGGGTCTGAATGGTGATAGCGCATTTGGTTGTGCGGGTCAAGCGGTTTTAGAGTGCGGTACAGATCAATTGCGGTATAAGTGGTTTGCGGGACAAGTACGGTTTATATAAAATAAACGATAAATAGTAAAATTTGATTGGTGAAAAAAATATTTGCGGTTTATAATAGAATGTTTGAATGGTAAAACACATATATATCGCTAAATTGATTATATTTACATATAATTTTGTATTTATGATAAACTTTACATATTACTGAAAAAATCATAATAATAATAATTGTTATTATTATAATTATAAATCTAATCTAATAAGCTATTGATTGCTTGTTTCAAATAATTAAATTGCATTTATTAGTTATTTGCTCAAACTTGTAAAAAAGGTTATTTGCTAAAACATAACTTAATTACATAAATACACATTTAAACTCATAAACTTTTGAACTATTAATAATAATAGACCATAATAACAAGTCAACTATAAAAAATACTTTGAAATAATAATGAATACTTGAATGAAAAAAAGAAAAAAAAAATCAACTTTTTTTAAGTGATATAGAAGAAATTGTGTATAATAATATTTTTGTGTTGTATGTTTAATTTTATACGCACTAGGATGTCGGCCCGTGCGTTGCCGCACGGGAAAGTGAAAACTTGAAATTGTTAACATTGTTAATTTCATATTTTGAGTAAAAATTTTGTGATAATTTTTAAACTATATAATATAAAAGTAATAAATAATGACTAATTAAGATGAATTAACCAAATTAGTTACATAAAATATTTGTTGTATATATAAAAATAAAAAATCGATTCAGTGGCAATAAGAGAATAATGTTAAAGATATAAAAATCTAGGTTTACTGAATTATATTCAGATAATCAATTTTGAAAAATATTTACACAAAATAAAAATTTAACTCATTGTTCTATCAAAATTTAAAAAATGTAATAAGAGAATCAAGGAGAAATAGCTCATAGATGCAACTGCAACCAACCAAATTGACTAAAAAGATGAATCTATAAAAAATTAGAAATCACAATTAATTACCTAAATTAATACTTGAAAGAGATGATCAATACGGTCAGATGGAAAACGACACCAAACAAAAGTTAGATGAATGAGTCAATAAATAAAACAATCCAATTTTTAAAACAAAGATGAGTGAATCAATGTTAATTAATAAATTATAAGAAAATAATACTCAGAATTTTTAAATTTGGAGGTGTTAAACTATACTCAAATAACAAAAACTCTTTTCAAGGTCCATAAATATATATATATATATATACATAAACAAAGAGGTGTGAAACAAATATATGTGAAAACTAACAAATGTGAACATTGAAAGCTGTGAATACGACGAAGACATACAATTGTTGGATCAAAATATTGCAACGTTTAAGATTATTAACAAATCTAAACAGTTAGATGAGCTAATAAAAACAATCTCATCCGTTATATTTAAATCTATGATTTTATCTATTAACTTGTAAGTTTAAAAAATATTCAGAAAAACGTATTCCATAAAAGTTTATATATAATAATAAACAAAAAGTGTAAAATATAAAGGTGTAAAACATAGAGATGTGAAAAAATGTGCAAAAAGTTAATATGTGCGATTTTTGTAAGATGGGGGTACGACAAAGAGATGCAAAAATATGAAAATAAAGACGTGTGAAACAAAAAGGTGTGACACAAAAGAGTGCGAAAACTAACAAATGAAAACATTAAAATCAAGGGGTACGACGAAGAAACACAATTGTTGGATCAAAACACTGCAACTTTATATAAACAAAGAGGTCTAAAACAAAAAGGTGTGAAAACTAACAGGTGCCTACATGGAAAGTTGGGGGTGGGATGAAGAAACATAATTGTTGAATCGAGTCTTTGCAACTTTTGAGATCATTAACAAAGGGTGATATCATTAATAATACTTAAATAACAAAAACTCTTTTCAAAATCCATAAAAATCTGTATATATATAAAAACAAAGAAGTGTGAAACAAAAAAGTGCGAAAACTAACAAGTGCAACCATTGAAAGCTAGGGGTACGACGAAAAAACACAATTGTTGGATCAAAACATTGCAACTTTATATAAACAAAGAGGTGTAAAACAAAAGGGTGTGAAAACTAACGGGTGCCAACATAGAAAGTTGGGAGTGCAACGAAGAAACACAATTGTTGGACATAAACTTTGCAACTTTTGATATCATTAACAAAGGGTGAGATCATTAATAATACTCAAATAACAAAAACTTTTTTCAAAATCCATAAAAATATGTATCTATATAAAAACAAAGAGTGTGAAAACAAAGAGGTGTGAAAAAAAAAATGCGAAAACTAACAAGTGCAACCATTGAAAGCTAGGGCTACGACGAAGAAACACAATTGTTGGATCAAAACATTGCAATTTTATATAAACAAAGAGGTGTAAAAAAAAAGGGTGTGAAAACTAACGGGTTGCAACATGGAAAGATGGGGGTGCAACGAAGAAACACAATTGTTGGACCGAAACTTTGCAACTTTTGATATCATTAACAAAGGGTGAGATTATTAATAATACTCAAATAACAAACACTATTTTCAATGTCCATAAAAATCTGTATACATATAAAAACAAAGATTGTGAAACAAAAAGGTGTGAAACAAAAATGTGCAAAAACAAACAAGTGCAACCATTGAAAGCTATGGGTACGACGAAGAAACACAATTGTTGGATCAAAACATTGCAACTTTATATAAACAAAGAGGTGTAAAACAAAATGGTGTGAAACTAACGGGTGCCAACATGGAAAGTTGGGGGTGCAACGAAGAAACACAATTGTTGGACCGCAACTTTGCAACTTTTAAGATCATTAACAAAGTGTGAGATCATTAATAATACTCAAAGAACAAAAACTCTTTTCAATAAAAATATGTATATATATATATATATATATTTGTAAACAAAGAGGTGTGAAAATATAGAGGTGTGAAAATATAGAGGTGTGAAACAAAAAGATGTAAAAAGTAATAGGTGCGATTTTTAAAAGATAGGGGTACGACGAAGAAACACGATTGTTAGAAAAAAAAACTTGCAACTGTTGGGATAATTAATAATTCTAAATCGTTAGATGAGATAATAGAAACAATCTCATCCATTAGATTAAAGATGACCCCCAAATTTCATAAAATTCTACTTCAAAATTGAAACTATGAAAATTTAGATATTTGCATTTTTTTAACGAAAGAAATCTTAGAAGAAACTATTCATTGACACACTATTTTACTCTTGCTACATCGGCATACTAATTACAATGCATAGCATTATTTTACTCATGCTACGTTTTAAATGATAAAGAAAAAAATCATTTGAGACAGAACTTCCTATAATTGTATTGTAAAAAAACTTCTCATCAAAAATTAAAACGAACAGGCCCAATATTAAAAAAATTACGCCCCTTTGTTACGCCCCTTTGTGCTATAGATACATGTCCTTTTGTTAGTTTATTTAACTTGAAGAAATTAAATGTAAGTGCTATCTTGAGTAAACAATTAAATGTAATTGCTATCTTGAGTGAATTATCTAAACGACAACATAAAGACAAACAAAGTACTTAAGAAGAACCAAACTTTTCGTTAATCTGTAATCTAATATATGAGAACAAACGGAGGAGGGAACAAAACCAATTTTTTGGAATGGACACTAACTTGTTAGTTCATATAAAGACCTTGATATAGATATTGATGCAGGTTAATTTAAAAACACTCCAATAAAAAAATTATTTGTTTTATTTTTTACTTTTAAAAATACTCTAAAAACAATAAATTTGAAACTTGTTTTTGTAGTCCATAAAAGTTTATATATAATAAACAAAGAGGTGTAAAATATAAATGTGTAAAACATATAGGTCTAAAACATTGAGGTGTGAAACAAAAATGTGCAACAATAAAAATGTGCAATTCTAAAAAGATGGGGGTACGATGAAGAGATGTAAAAGTGAAAATGTACAATAAAAGGTGGAGGTACGACGAAGAGATGCAAAAATAAAAAGGAGCAATTTTTGAAAGACGGGGGTGCGACGAAAAGAAACGATTTGAGAGAAAAAGCTTGCAATTGTTGGGATCATTAATAAATTTCAACCGTTAGATGAAATAATAAAACAAATCTCAGCCGTTGGATTAAAGATGACACAAAAAAGTGGGTTTGCTATTATAATAAACAAAGAGGTGTAAAATATAAATGTGTAAAACATATAGGTCTAAAACATTGAGGTGTGAAACAAAAATGTGCAACAATAAAAATGTGCAATTCTAAAAAGATGGGAGTACGATGAAGAGATGTAAAAGTGAAAATGTACGATAAAAGGTGGAGGTACGACGAAGAGATGCAAAAATATAAAGGAGCAATTTTTGAAAGACGGGGGTGCGACGAAAAGAAACGATTTGAGAGAAAAAGCTTGCAACTGTTGGGATCATTAATAAATTTCAACCGTTAGATGAAATAATAAAACAAATCTCAGCCGTTGGATTAAAGATGACACAAAAAAGTGGGTTTGCTATTATATATAGACTTTTAAAAATACTTGAAAAACAATAAATTTGAAACTTGTTTATGTAGTCCATAAAAGTTTATATATAACAAACAAAGAGGTGTAAAATATAAATGTGTAAAATATAGAGGTATAAAATATTGAAGTGTGAAACAAAAAAGTGCAACAATAAAAATATACAATTCTAAAAAGATGGGAGTACGACGAAGAGGTACAAAAGTGAAAAAGTGCGAGAAAAGATGGAGGTACGACGAAGAGATGCAAAAATTAAAAGGTGCAATTTTTGAAAGATGGAGGTGCGACGAAAAGATGCAAAAGTGAAAAGGTGCGATAAAAGATGGAGGTACGACGAAGAGATGCAAAAATCAAAAGGTGCAATTTTTGAAAGATGGGGGTGCGACGAAAAGAAACGATTTGAGAAAAAAGCTTGCAACTGTTGGAATCATTAATAAGTTTCAACCGTTAGATGAAATAATAGAATCAATCTCAGCCGTTAGATTAAAGATGACACAAAAAAGTGGGTTTGCTATTATATATAGATGTTCTATTATTATTAAATGATATTATTAACTGTTGGGTGCGTATTTGCTAAAACGCAGGTATTGTCTACATTGGAAAATTGAAGTGTGTTATTGATCTTTTACGTGTAGTTATGCCTGTCTTGAATAACGCACACTGTACAATTTTTTTAGTGAAACAAAACGCAAATTGATTAAATGGAATTGTAAATGGTGACATATTAGTGGTTTTCTATTTTTTGTTTGAATACCGCACTTAATGGTGTTACCATTCACTACCTTAGTTTCAAGCTTTCCATCTTATGAAACAATTTCACAATTTTAAATTAAGGAAATCATGAAGATAGAAGATTTCCTTAGTTTAGCAAGAATCGAACAGGCAGCAATGGGAACAGACTAATTTAGCAATTTCCAAAACCAGTTTTCAGAATCGTTTCCATGTTTGACGTCAAAAAAGAAGAGGGAACTTATGTGTTCAATATATCCCAGGATCGAGAGTCCTATAAATAGAGCTTGTACAAGGTCTAAAAAAATCCCAAACCAATTTTTTTCTTCAAACTTTATACAAGAAAAGAAAAAACCAATGGGTTCCACAAAAATGTTGTCCACCCAAAACGAGATAGAACCTTATGTGATTTCAACAACTTCTTGGTTAAGAGTTCTAGGTTCCAAACTTCCAATGATGCACCCATTCTCTTCCATTTCAGATATATGACTCTCCGCCAGTCTAATAATGGTTCCAACTGTCAGAGATATAATCCCAAGTTTATATTTGCCATCTATGTGACTATGTCTGCCTCCATGTCTAGTTTGCTTCGCAGAAACATACTCTTATCACTCCTACCGTTGCTGGTAAATCACGGTCATGCCGAACGAGAAAGATTGTTTCTGTTCAATGTGTCCTCATTTCAATCAGTTGCACTGCTTCGGGTTTCAGAATACCTACTCGGCTACTCTTTAACAATGATGGTAAGCACGTTGGTTTCTTGTGGCAGCAAAATCAAGCACTTGGCGGCCTTATCACCTTCCGTTATCATCAAAAAGCCTTACAAACAGGATTCAATGACCAGTTACAAACCTTGTCCGTTCTACAACTTCAGTCTTTTAGATTCCTCTACTACTCACTTGTTGCATATAGAATAATACCTTACCAGTCACCAATAATCTTTACATGAGCAAATCCCGGCAACAAAATGGTGGAATCGTTTTGTGTCTCTGAGGACTATGACTCTCCCAGTTACTTGCGATACAATCTTCATCCATGAATGGCAGTCTGCACATACTCTGAGATTCTTGGTAACCCTTATTGGAACCCCTTCACCTGTGTGAATTAGGGAGTATGTTGTCGCAAGTCTCTCACTGTGTCCACAAACCCAATTTGCTTTAGTTTCTTCATCAACATCATGAAGCACTACGCTCGTATCAGGAGAATAGCCATATTTATCAATTGCTTCCTGTAGTTCTGTCCAGACTTTCTTATACTCATCTGAACTACGAAACTCATACCCACCTCCAGCAACAAAGATTTGAATCTTATCTTTAACCTGTACCCAACTGCAACCAGCTTCCTTTTTGATCCCTCTTTGTCTCATCATCTCTCGGATCTTATCAACATTATCCCACATCTTCGCATCAGCATAAATGTTAGAAACCATAACATAATTTCCTGGATTACGAGGTTCAAGAACAAACAACTCCTTAGCTGCAATCTCTCCCACTGAAACATTCCCATGAAGCCTACAAGAGTTAAGCAGTGATCCCCAAACAGATGCACTTGGCTTAAACGGCATTGTTTCTACTATCTTAAATGCTTCTTCGATTTCACCAGCTCGGCCCAAGATATCAACCAAACAAGCATAATGCTCCAAGGCAGGTGAAACTCCGAACTCACTTTTCATACGTTCAAACAAACGTAGACCATATTCAGTGAACCCTGTATCACTACACCCTGATAACAAAGCAACAAACGTAACCCCATCTGGTGCAACACCTGACTCAATCATCCAATCAAACAGATTCATCTCTTCTTCAATACTTCCATTAATTGCATAACAGTTTAGCATCGTGTTCCATGAAGTCAAATCCTTAGTTAACAACATACCATCAAAGACTCTCCGAGAATACTCAACCTCACCACACTTCCCATACATATCCATCAATGAATTAAGCAACGGAACATCAGGTTTCTTCTCTTTGGATTTAAGAATCTGTGCATGAATCTCTTTCCCAGTGAGAAGAGCAGCTACACGTGAACACGCTGGCAATATAGTCGTCAAAGTCGCCCAACTAAACCCAATCATCTCTTCCTGCATCTTTCTAAACAGATGAAACATCTCATGCACCCGAGCTTTCTTACTAAGCACCGAAATCAAAGAATTCCAAGTAGCGATATTTCTCTCAGACATTCCATCGAACAACTTGCGTGCATCATCAAAAGAGCCACGTTCCATATAAAGCTTCAAGAGCACATTATACACAACCTGATCAACCTTCTCTCTCCGTTTCACAATCTGACCATGGATTCCTTTACCAACCCGAAGCTCTTTTAAACCGACGCAAGCTTTCAAAGCAACGGAAATCGAAAAATTCCCAGGTTGAATGAAACTACACAACATGTCTACATACACAAGCAAAGCATCTCGTGGTGACCCGTTTCTAGAATACCCAATCGCCATAGCCGCCCATACTTTCTCAGTAAGTAGTGTAGAATCGGTGACATCGTCGAATATTTTCCGAGCTAGATCTAATCGGCGACAAACCGAGAAAAGGGTTATGAGCTTGCTAAGCAATTTGGGATTGCGACGGAGATTAGGGTCGTTGAGAATCAAAGAAGAGATTTTGAGGCCATGGTGGAGTGATTTAGCGGAGATGCATGCATGAAGAAGGTCTGTGTAGGCCTCTGGAGTGGAGGAGAGATTCGACGGTGAGGATGATGATGATGACTTCTCTATCAAAGTTACAGCTTCGTCGAGTTTGGTTGATTTAGAGAGGACCGTGTTGAGTTCTAATTGCTTTGAGAAGGTGGATGGTCTCAATGGGATTTGTAAGAATTTAGCATGGGTGATGATACGTTGAGCCACCAATGGAGTTAGATATGCTTGTGAAGTGGTTATAACATCTGCAAAAAAAAATAAAAAATCATTGGAAACACTTAAACCATTGCAATGCACAAAGCTTTGTAACAACACCATTAACAGTAAACCTACCTAAAGAAGCCATTAAAAATTCATTCAGCTCAGTCGTAAGTAAGAGAAGGAGGCGATTCGAATTTTCTTCTCTGTGCCACAACCAGAACAAACCTCTGTGTGACTGTGATCATAGAGACGAGACAGAGAAGGGAGATGGATAAGCCACTTAATGGGCCTTATGATATTTGGGCTTTTCAGTTTTCATTATAGTGCATATGTTTTTTATTCGAGGCCTCAAAATAAGATACGAAGAAACAAAAGATTACATAGCAGGAAACGAAGAAAACCATAAATAAAAACATCACCGGTCGGAGGATAGTGTATCTTCTTCGCCGTTAGATTTAGAAACTGTTTGAGAACCATCAACTTTTTTCTCGACCTCTCTTCTTTTGTGTTCTATCTCTTCTTTCCCTTTATTAATCCTCTCCCTAATCTCTTCCTCCTATATGCATTAGAAGAACTTATAAATAACTTCGTTACACAAACAAACAATAAAATTCGAATATATAGGCCACAATTATAGTTACATTGTCAAGTGCTTTAGCGTCGGGAAGTTTCGAACCATGAACACCAGCTCGGTTCGAAGCTTTTCCAACCATAGTCCTCACGCCATCGTACCGACAATCACACTTTCCAACGCTTCCCACAGATCTCCACCACTTTCCTATCATCATTCTTCTGTTTTTCACTACTTTCACCTGATTTTACAAGGGATCGTGTATAATATATGGTTTTTATTCACAAACGAGGTGTGCATTACTGTAGTGGACTGCCTGCCACGTATTATCAATGTGTCCACGTGTTATTACTGTATGTGGAATTTTACGCCGTCGTCGACTTCAACACGTTTAAAAACACGACCGTTTCTGTTTAAGCTTTCTTCAATCAAATTAAGCAGCAGCACATATCTTGAATTTATTAACAATAAAGATTTATTCAAACAAAAATAAAAAAATTACAATGGAAAAATACCGTCTTCGATCGGGGACTCACAAAAGGGAATGGTTCTGTTCATCATATTGTCGGAATCTAAAAAAAACAGCTACAAATTACAAAGATACATGGGAGTGTACAATGCATGAAGGGGTTGTTGTTGTTGTTTGTTATTCTCTCATCAGATTTATGAAACCAAAAAAAAAAAAAAAAAAGGGATTTTGTTTTTGTTTTGTCCGTCTCTCGGTTGTCACTTGTTGTCGTCCGTCTCCGAATCCGAGCAGACATGAAAAAAGGGACAATTTTTATGTTTTTTGTTTGGGTCTCTCTCTCAGGTAAAAGAATTTACATGTAATCATTGGCGCCAGAGCTACCGGACCCGACTCCAACAGTTCTTTTGCTCATGTTAGCTCTCTGCACCAACACAACCAAGGCTTGCACCACTTCAGACATCGGTGGTCTAAACTCTGGCTCCGGCTGTCACAGATTAAAAAACCATTTACATTTCAGATTTTCATTTGTTCAGATCATCATCATCACATTTTATTAATATAAATGATTGGTTACCTGGACGCAAAGGGCGATAACATCTGCAAATCGGGAGAGGGATTTAACCGGGTAAAGCCCTTTGAGAGCTGGATCAACCATTTTCCCCAATGCATCGATATCGTGAAGCTGAGGTGTTGCCCATCTCACCAATGACTGCTCTGATCTTGACCTTGTGCTGTCATACACAACAATCCCACCAAGACTTACTTCAATTTAAGAACACAATTTTCACTCTTTCTTATTAGGAAGGCGAGGGATATGGATATGTGTAGTACCTGTCGAATGGTTTCCTTCCGGTTAAAAGCTCAAGCATCACTACTCCAAAACTGTAAACATCGCTCTTCAAAGAGTATTGGCCTGACATTGAAGTTTCTGGTGCGCTGTATCCTTCATCGTTTTGGTTCAGTAGCTGCACAATATATAATCGAATGTTAAGGAACAAGTTCCACAAAAGCAAATATACTAGAGTTATATAGTCTATAGTTTATATACCTCATTTGCAGTGGGGAGGAAGCTAGCAAGACCTGAGTCTGATAGGTGCGGATTCAGCTCTGAGTCAAGTAATATATTTGCTGATTTGATGTTCTTGTGGACTATAGATGGTGAGCAAACTTCATGCAAGTACCTGCAACAACACCATGAGACTCTGCTGGTATAACGAGCAATAATATGATTGAAATGTCTCTAAAGGCTTACTCCAATGCACGCGCAGTGCCAAGAGCAATCTTGACACGGGGATTCCATATCAACGGTTTGCTTTCCTCTTCCGCAAGATGTAAGAAGTCATGCAATGAACCGTTTCTATGGAACTCATAGACCACCAAGTGCTGCCCGTGTTCAGAACAGTAACCATCAAGCTTTGTGACATTTTCGTGATCCAAATGCGCAATTTTCGATACTATTTCGGTAAACTCATCAGCCGTGTCAGTGGGAAGTGCAGAAGAGTCTATCTTCTTCACAGCAAGTACCTATTAGAACAAAAGAATATCTCAGCAGCAGAATATTATGACATTGTGCTGTTACAAGTTAAGGATTATGTAAAGTTTAATACCTTTCCATCATCAAATTGAGCTCTGTATACTCTTCCAAATGTTCCTTCACCGAGAAGATTATCTACGCTGAAACTGTTGGTAGCTATTTGAAGATCTGCAACTGTATACGTGTTCACATTTGAAGGAACAACAACAGCAGCTTTCTTTGCAACAATGGGTTTTCTCATTGTTGAATCATCATCATCAAACGACTTATGTCGTTCAGCTGGTGGAGGGCGTAGATTCATAGACAATGAAGTATCCAGTTTCTTTGTCTCAACTAATGGTGGATTCTGTACAGACTTATTCTCTGCAGCCAAAATGATTACAAAGTTAGAAAACCATATGATCATATAATGTATATACTTTTTTTGACAAATTAATTTGTTATTACCTTGATGGAATTCATTTGAAGCTAGTATAATGGGTTGGTTAATGTTACTATCAGTCTTTTCAATGTCCGTGGATGGTGATGACCTCTTTGATCTTTTTCTCTTGATCAAGAAGAAAGCTATGACTGCTGCTACAATTATCAATGAAATGACTATTCCTGCTATTCCACCAGCTCCAATCCCTGATTTCTTGGAGTCTTTGCTACTACTACTGGAATCACCATTGGACCGGGTTTCACGGTTACCGGATTTTGGAGAAGGTGTTTTACTGATCGGAGGTGTACCTGGAGGTGGTGGAGGTGCAGGCCCAGAAGTGAATAAATTACCATCTTTTCTGTTTCCAAGATCATTCAGGAATATAATTAGTGAGATTAGAAAAAAAGATCCAAAGAACATAAGAAAGTAAACGAAAAAACTTACTGCAAGTTAATGCCTTTCAAAGAATCAGGGACCCAGCCTGTGAATCTATTGTTTGCAATATTCCTGAGGAGGAAACATTCAGAAAGAACAACATTCAAGAGGTGTTTACAGGTTATAAAGTCCTAAAAATGGATAAGCTTAAAGTTACCCACAGATTCTCAAGAGGAAGGGTGGCTAGGATATCGATGGTGCCTGAGAACTGATTGTTCTGAAGATAACTGTGAAGTTCAATAGACACAATGTTAGTATTAACTGGTTCACTTACGGAGAGATTGTTTTCAATACACTGAGACATACTTAAAAGAAGTCTTACATTGATTTTGCACTTGTAAGAAAGCTACAGGAGTTTGGGAGAGACCCTGTGATAGCATTGGAAGAGAGGTCCCTGAAAAACACACATGAAATTTGTCAAGACATCTGTTTAATCAACTAACCAAGTTTCTTAACTGATTCAGCTCACAGAAGAAAGGATCTTACAAGATAGAGAGAGAGGTAAGTTTTGTGAAGTCGATAGCTAGTTGCTTTAACTGGTTGTGAGCAAGATTGCTGGACAAAACAAATGGAGCATTAGATAACCGAACCAATCTTTCTCCAATAGATGTTTGTAGATAAATAATTGAAGAACTTACAGGTACTTGAGAGGTGCCATTAGAGAAATGGAATATTGAGCAGATCCAGTGAACTGGTTGTTAGCAAGATTCCTAGACAAATTTCAGAAATTTATCTACTTGCAAACACACAAAAGAAACTTGTAATAACATGTAACAGAGAGAATCATCAAACATACAATCGCTCTAAGTTTGGAGGAAGCTGATATGGCAAATCACCTCCAATGTTATTGTTGCTTAGATCACTGTAGGTTTCAGCAAAAAAAAAACACAAGCCATGATTATAAGCCACACCATTGAATACACACAAAAGTAAAAACTTTGGTGATATCATGGAAGATGAATCTTACAACTCAGTAACAGAAGTCAATTTATCAAGCGTATATCCAAGTGTTCCAGACAGTCCAAGACCTGGTAACTTTCTGCAAGTAGGTAATGTATTAAAAAAAAAAAGCATGGATACAACAAACAATAAGTGACATTTGTAAAAATTAGGATTCTGATACAAATTCAATTACATTTGAGTAACTCGTGAACCAGAGCAAGTAACGCCTTTCCAGTTTTGGCCACAAGGATCACCTCCTGATGCTGTCCATTGTGATAGCTGTCCTGGAGAATTCATGGAGATGAACATGATGTTCAACGCAGAAGCTGCACATATTGAGAGAACCAAGAGACCATTAGTGAACTATTCCAAACATATAAATTGAAATCATACTCATCTTGATGATTTTTTTGTTGTCGGTTCCTTAGCAGATCCCAAGATTTGATATCACCGAAGTTTTTATGAAGTAGATAATATGGAAAGAACTTAAATTTTCCTGTTTAATTGAATGAAATGCTTTAGACTGAACCCAAAAAGAACAACCCAGAAAAGGGAAGAAGCACACAAAGAAAGGAACCAAAACAAAAAACAGAACAAAACATAAAGTGGGTAGAAAAGGAAAAAGATTCAAGATTTGGGTGTGAACAAAAAAAAAAAAAAAAACATTTGGTCGAAAACAAAACCTGTTTTGAAGAAAAGAACATTTTTAAGTTTTGGGATGATTATGAAAGAAATCAAAAGTTGTAGAAGAGACATAAACCCAGAATCATCCATAAAAAAAACTAAGCAAACGATGGATTAAAGAACCTGAAAAGATCGAGACTTTTTGGAAGAAATTAGAAGAAAAAAAAAACACAGTGGAAGATTTCAAGAAGAAGAAGAAGCAAAAACTCACTATCTGATGCATCTGTATCTCCAAGGATGAAGCTTGGCTTAAACCCAACAATGCAGAGTAAAAGCAGAGCCAAAACCACCACCCGACGATTCTCAGTCATCATCTTCTTCCTCCTTCCCTCTTCTCTCTCTCTTCTCTCTCTCTCTAAAAGCAGATGAGACAGAAGAAAACCCAAATGGCAAAAACCCAAAAACTGGTTTTGTAAATTTTTTCTTCTGAGATTTTTTTATTATTTTAATAGTAGTTTTTTTATTATTATTTCAGGATAAATTTTGGTTAGCTCAGATACTATACTGTTTCAGCCATTAGACGAATTTACCGAGTAAAGCTGGCAAGCACGATTTGCTATTTTAACTTAAGAATCCAAGAACCATAGAAATAGTAGTAGTAGTAGGCTTCGTCACTTTGCTTTTTTACATTTTTGTATTACTAATTTTTATTTAATCATATTTTTTTGTGTTTATAATGAGAGGTAATCCGGAGGTTTATTATCTGATAACAGGATAAGTATAGCGGTTAAGTAGTCCATTCACGGAGTTTTTTTAATGAGCCTAAAACATATTACCATTTTAACTTAGATAGACTACAAGGGTGTATTAAAACCATGATTTTGAAGAATTTGATGGGATTTTAAAAATTTGGAATTTTGATGGATTTTAGGGAAGTTGATATAATTTATGGTGAAATTCTTTCAAATCCCACCTAAAATCATGAGATTTGGATTTTTGTATTTTTAACTAAACAAATGCTCTCAAATCCTCCAAAATCCATAAACCTTCTTAAAATCCAAATATACAAATTGTTTTGAATAACACTGGATTTTAAAATAAATTTTTTAAATCATCAGTTCAATAACAGTGAATTTGAAGAGATTTTTTAAAATCCATAATTGAATAACATAGGATTTGTAAATTTTACATAAATCACTTAAAATGTCAAGTTGAATACATTGAACTTATTTTTTTCATTGAGTATTTGTAAATTTTACATAAATCACTCAAAATGTCAAGTTGAATACATTGAAATTTTACATGATTTTGATTTGCAGCAAAATTTAAAGATTTTTGTGTATTACATTGAACTTATTTTTTTATTTAGTATTAAATCCTATATATATTAATAGAGAAACACTTTCACAAAAAGCTGATGTATAGCCCTCACATAGCTCTTATGTCTTTTTAAATTAAATACTTTTAAATCTCATTATCATCTACATACTATTTACAAATATAAGAGAATGTTCTTTTCTATTAGTTTTAAAAGATCAAAGATTTAATCAGCAATTAAAATTCAGAAATATATTTAATTATCAATTTCATAATATATCTCCTATATATTAATAGAGAAACACTCTCACAAAAAGCTGATGTGTCGCGCTCACATAACTCTTGTGTCTTTTTTTAATAAATACTCTTACATTTCATTATCATCTACATAAATGTGTCATTGACATATAAGGCAATGTTCTTTTCTATTAGTTTTAAATAATCAAAGATTATTAGAAGTAAATTATCAATTTCATAACATATTTAATTATTAAAAATAAATTACATTTCACAAACAATAAAAAAATCATTTATTTATTTACCACTTTTATATATTTTTCTCATTGCATTTTTTAAACTTAGAATTAGTTTAAATTAAACCTATTAGTCTAAAAAATACTATTTTATCTATTTAATGGTATAGTAATGTAGATAATAATGTGAAACATAAAATATCTGAACATAAAATATGTGAATTTTCTTTTTAGAAACACAAAAATATATCAAAATTTTCTACACAAATTTAAATTCTTTTTCAAGTTCAAATATTTCACGAGTGAAACTTATTTTACAAAAAATAAACGCAAATTTGAATAAACGAAAAATAAACTTCACTTACATATTTTGTTTACATAAATAATCTTAAATTTTAAATAATAATTTTACTATAATATTTTATTTAAACTGATTTATCTCGCACATAATGCAGATTAGTACCTAGTATAACTTTAGTAGTGGTAACATATATTTGTTACGCATTTTTCAAAATGTATAAGAGTCTGCGGATTCTGATTTTTGTCATGTAAATTTTGATGACCTCTTAAGTTATTTTTAGAAAATAATTCTCAGAGCTTTGACAATAAAAAGAAAAATAATTTAGTAAATTTCTAGTTTAAGATAAAGTGATGTATGGTTTAAACTTACATAACAAATTTTAGTCACATGAAAACTACTAAACCACCGCGACTTTATTACATTTAATAGTGTTGGTTTTTTTTTAAGTTTGGCTCTTAATATGTTAAATTTTCTTTTAATTTTGTCCATCAAATTTTGTTAAAAACAATTAATCTTGGGTTGGTGTATCATGGTTATGCTCTCTGACGCATTGTCTTTCTTGGTTTTTATGCATTTCTCTCATTCCCACAAATTAACAAGAAAATAAAAACTCAAAAAATAGATACAAATTAAATAATAGCTACCTGTAGTTTTCATAAGGCCTACGCGCTTTTAAAGGTTGTATTGTATATTCTTCTTTCTTTTCTGTATTTTAATACTCCCTCTGTATCAGAATATTTGATGTTTTAAGATTTTTTCTTGTATCACAAAGGATGATTTTCTGTATATTTTTATCAATTAATACAAAGAAATTGCAAATTTCAAGAATCATTAAATGAGAATTTAAAATTTTGATGAAATATTATTGGTTAATAATTATAAAAATATGTTATTATAAATAAATAATACACTTATTGTTAGACATTAAATGTTTTCTTAATTCATGTAAAAATCCTAGAACATCAAGTATTCTGATACAGAGGGAGTATATACTTTTTAAGCTTATGACTTAAATTTTTTCTGTGAATGACAATGTCATATACTGAATTAAGTTTTATGACAAGACAAAAAAAAACGAAGCTTTCATACAGTATAGATTACTTTGAAGATTGGTTATGATTGGGTCATTCCATCATTGCTTTGAAGAATTATGCTTTGAAGGATTAATTACTTTCCCTTCACATCTAAGTGGAATAAAAAAAAAAAAAAGGAAATTGAGTAAAAAAGTTAATTGTTTTTCACTAAATAAAAAAGTGAGTTTGTTTGTGCAGGAAAAGGTAAGTTGTTTTGTTTGTGAATAGAAAAACATGTGGGTAAAAATATGAGTAAGTGACAAACACTAATGTCGCAATTATGGGTATATAAGTAGTAATTAATAAAACCATCTTAAAGAAACTCACGAGATTCCTGTAGCGCAAATATGACCTTTTCTATTAAGGAGACAGATATAATTGCAAGTAATTTGATTATTCGTATATAAGAAAAGTTAACTTGGCCAAAAAAATCTCTTTATTTTGACCAAGAAAAAATTATGATACATCCCAAAACGTTATTAAGCGATTTCTTTTTTTATATGACAATCATTTCGTTAACTTACAAATTATTGTCAAACAAAAAGTTACAATCATCGATAATCAATCATTTAGTTTCGATTATGTCAATTTGAATGAACTATCAGTTTGGTTAAAACGTGTTAATCGGTCATTGTACGTGGTTCGCCTCTAATCTCCCTTTGTGTCTTCGTTGAAATTTTCTTCGTGTTCCTTCGCTTTCTTATCAGTTTAATTATATAACTTGCTCTCTTCATATTTGACCGGCGAAATATATACGTGTTTGGATATTAGTTTTTAAACGCACCGACGAGGACGAGGCGACGAGACCAAAAAAAAAAAACAGATGATACGGGGGTTTTTAATTTATAGCATTTTGGAATTATAGTAGTGTTTTGCCAAAAATAAAAATTATTTTTTATAGAAGTGCATGTTTTTGATATAATTTATTGCCGACTTATACCTATATTTTCATATAATTCATCTGTCATATAGTAAATGCCTAAATGGTGTATTAAATTTAGACAATAGTAGTAGTTTTTAGTTAGAAATCCATAAAGTTATATACTATTTACTACAAATCTCGGAAGACTTTGTTTATATATGCCTAATAATTTTAAAATATCGTTAAACTGCTTAATAGTATTATTAGTATTAATTATTATGTTAGAATTTAGGTAGATGAATAGATCAATCGAGGTTTGAAGCCAAGCGTGTGCCAGCAAGTAAGGGGTGACACAGACAGTATAAATTATATAAGGAAAGATATGATGTATCTCTCTAACATATTTTTAATTCCTTTTCAAATATTTATCTATTAAAAATTAACAACTAAATATATTTAAGATACAATTTAAGAAGAAAAAAAAACGAAACACAAACAAGTTAGCTAGATAGCTAGCTTCGATGAAACATGACGTTTATCCACTGACAAAAATAATCTCATCAGCCCTAACTTTTATTATATCTTTCTCGATTTTGTTTGTCTCACTGTTTAGTAATCTCGAGCTCATTATAAGCTCTAATTTTGTTTGGTTATTTTTGGACACTTGGCTGTATCTTGGAGTAGGTATTAGGTATTAGGTACATTTTGATGACATTACACAAAAGAATACAGAGTTCTTAAAATGAAGACTTCTTTAAAGAAAAAAAAACAAAATAACAACACAATTTGTTTTCTCTTAAACAAAAATTTCCTTAAAAACGAAATAAGCTAATTAGCATTCAACGGCGTCGTTTAATTCCTGAATAGACGACTAGGCCTAACGTGTTGCCGTTTATTTTGTTGCCGACAAAATACGCGTACTTTGATTTTCGATTGCATACAAAAGCTAGGCGACCTAATTACGTTATTTTGGTAGGTCCGTCCAAGAGAAGAACTCTTTGCTCGCATAATAAAATGGTCGGTGTGTGTATTAGTAGTGTGTTTTGTAATCGATGGTGTATCAATTGTCTACCCACGAAAATGTAAAGGAACATGTCAATTAATATATCTATCAGCCCACTATAAACCCTTTTATATAGTAGACTATAGATCCTATCAATTTATTTGTAAGTTAGTATCGTTCAGTTCACTAACTTGGTCGTTAGTACTACTACTATTCATACGTATTTTATGCTCTTTATCGTTTTATTCCATCGGAGTCTAGGGACTCTGTATTGTATATGGTTTTCATGCTATATACGGACCGAATAACATATTTTTTATCTTATAATTTTAAATAAATAAAGTACTGAAAGTTATTCCAACACTAGTTTCTAGGAATATCAAATAAGCCACTTGTTAACAAGTAGTCCACCTAAATTCCCGTTGAAAGACAAACATAGAAAATAGTACATATTTTATTTTAAATTATAGCATTTGTTTTTCTCGATACTGGAATAAAAAAGCGAAAATTATTCTGCTATTTGAATATCAAATGCTATAATTTAAAATAATAAAAATGCAAAGCTAACTTAAATGGTGCATTTTGTTTTGTTTATTTATATATATACTCACCTGAGAAAAAGAGAAACACATAAGGAAAAAAAATGCTTTGCTTGTTGGAGAGTAGTTACTTTCTTTCGGGAAGGCTTAGGAGTGACGAGTGAGTACTTAGAGCTAGGAGACAGAACTGACGTGCTACGTACGTGGGTATCAAGATAAGAAGATTATATATTTTGTTTAAAAAAAAAAAGCTACAAGCATTGAATAAAAATGGTTATGTATAATGTATCTAATCGAAGGGGTTGCTTGTAACTTTTAAGTAACCGAGCAGTCATTAGTCCTTGGTAAAAAAGTGGTTATGTATGTAAGCTTAGGCTTAGCTTAGAAAGAGCTTAGATGAGGTGTGAGAGAGCCAAATGAAACACTTGTTAGAATATGAGCGAGACGAAATGCGAAAGAAATGACACGTGAACTCCCGTCAGATGTGATGGTTTATTGGGCCGTTGGAGACAACGGCTCACTTTCAGAACACGTTAAAACACGTAGGCACGAGGACTTGTTGGGCCACTGTAATAAAAGGCCCACATTCTGAACACCAACACACACGTGCCAACGTTTATCTCAAATTTTTTTCATTTTGTCCACTTCTTTTTTTTTTTATTTCTTTTTCTTGCATTGGTCCTTTACAGAACACAGTTTCTATCGATTAGAAAAATTGACCCCAAAAAGAAAAAAAAAGATGGATAAACAAAAAAAAATATCAGCTTATAAATTTGCCTTTTGAATCCATATTAAGCTGTAAACGTTGGCAGTATGTCACGCACGTTGATGGTCGATAGAGTAGTAAGAGGACTACAGAATATTAATTACAATTAATTTTTGCTTAAATATGATAGAAGACTTTAGAAATTTTTTTTACTATATAAGATTCTAATTCCTAATTATGTTTTTTTCCTGATCAACCATACTGATTATGGTCCGTCCATACTCCATACTGATTAATCAAGTTTCATAAAGAAAGAATTATAAAAGCACATTAAAATGTGAGATTTATCACGCATGCACATTTATCAAAGACAATGTTCCTTACAATACACTCAATTAGAAAATGGTAGTTGAGTAAGTCTCTGAATCAATATTATTAACAAAAATGAATTTTTTAAAAATAAGTTACAAGCTGTAAACTAAATAAATCAAAATTAGATAACTAAAACAAAAAAACAAAAATCAGAATCTCTAGTCCCAAAAAAAGAAAATGACGAAAACATTTAACCTAGGTCCTAGATAAAGCAACTTCTCCCTCCCCTCTGCAACAAATTCAATTCTAAACACAAAACAGAGAAAAAAGAAAGAGAGAGAGAGAGATCACTATATCTATATGCATGCGTATACATTGATATTTTATATATATACTATAAGCTTAAAGCTAGCCTCCATTGGAAACCAAAAACAGAGGGGACATGCACAAAGACAACGAATCGGGTTCGAATCCGGTTCACGGGTCGAACTACTTGATTGTTCGACCACACCGAGGTGGGTTCAGAGACTTGTTCCGGTATGGTGTCAGGGACGACGAAACGAGCAAAGAAAAGTTCTTGGAGCGGCCTGAAAACGGAGGATGGAGCACTATGACGATTGATAAGGAAGCAGAGGAGGATCACCGTTGGGTAATTGTTGTTTCGATTCTCGTTCGTAAGATCATCAGACTTCTCCGAACGCCGATGGAATACACAGGTTTCGTCATTGACTTCTTCCTCAATCTGCTCTCTGCGAATGGTGGATTCTTCGGTTTGCTCCTCAGGTTGATTCAAGGTAAGTTATGATAAAGATCGAAACTTTAAACTGAAAAAAGCGTTTTGTAAGTGGTTTAGTAATGTTAATTAAATTGGTGTTGTAGCTAAAGTTGTGATACCAAAGAGAGGCTCTGTGACATTTGTGAGTACGATTGGACAACTTGATGGAAGAATTGGTCTGTATAAGGAATGGAGTTTCGTCGAACACTTAGAGGGCGATGACTCGGTCAATTCAGGTTCTTCTGGAAGGGCTAAAATCGAATTGGGAAGTCGTGGGCTTATGGATTTGTGTGTGATGTCGTCTAAGCTTGCGTATGAGAACGCCAAGGTTGTTGAAAACGTCGTTGATCTTTATTGGAAGGTAAGTTATTATCAAGTACAGAAACTTTACTTTAAACACGTTTCATTGGAGAAAAAAGTTTCCAACTTTATATAAAGTTTTCATCTTTTCAATGTTTGCAGATGAATCTGGTGGAGTTCTTGGATTGTTGGAATGGTGAGAATTTAGATATCGAGCTTTAGCTTTTGACCATTGCTTAATAAGACAGTTTTTTAGTTTTATACATGCATGTGTGTTTGCAGATTATCAGAAGCAGATGTCTACACAAGTTTTTATACTTACGGATAAGGAGAAAGATGCAAACTTGATAGTAATCAGCTTCAGAGGCACTGAGCCATTTGATGCAGATGATTGGGGAACTGATTTCGACTATTCTTGGTATGAAATCCCCAATGTGGGAAAGCTTCATATGGGTTTCCTTGAAGCAATGGGTTTAGGCAACAGAGACGACACTCCCACTTTCCATCACCATCTCTTCAAACGAAATTCCTCTGAGGAAGAGAATAATGAAAACAATCTCCTAGATATGGTAGAGAGAAGTGCTTATTACGCAGTCCGAGTCATTCTGAAACGTTTGCTTTCTGAACACGAAAACGCTCAATTTGTAGTCACGGGTCACAGCTTAGGAGGCGCTTTAGCAATATTGTTTCCCACATTGCTTGTGTTGAAAGAGGAAACAGAGATGATGAAGAGAATGCTTGGAGTTTACACGTTTGGACAACCGAGAATAGGGAACAGAGAGGTTGGTTTATTCATGAAAGCTAAACTGAACCAACCTGTTGACCGATACTTTCGAGTCGTTTACTGCAACGATCTTGTTCCAAGATTGCCTTACGACGACAAAACTTTCCTCTACAAGCATTTTGGACTCTGTATTTACTACGACAGCTTCTACAACGAGACGGTAATGTTATCATCACTAGACAAACTTATGGATTTCAAATTGTGAAGTTGACTTTTAACTAATGATGGTTTTCCTGTATATATGTAACAGAAAGCAGAGGATGAACCGGATCCGAACCCTTACGGTTTCCGTTACGAGATTTTTGGTCATGTAATCGCGGTTTGGGAGTTGGTTCGAGGCTTGACGATGGGGTATACTCATGGACCCGATTATAAAGAAGGATGGTTTAGGATCATGTTTAGGCTTATGGGGCTGTTGGTTCCTGGTCTCTCGGATCATTGCCCGACTGATTACGTGAACTCGGTTAGGCTTGGATCAGATAATACCCTTCAGATGTCCCCTCTTTGAGGAGTGCTCTGTTTTTTTTTTGAACCGGAACTAGGTAGGTTCTTGTAATAAATCTTAACCGAATCCGAACCCGGTTAAGATGTTGGTTCGTAAAATATAATAAGATGAGTGTCTCTGGTTTGAGTTTGAGCCAATAAAAGAACCAAAGTTTTGCCAAAACTAAACGTTTTATTCCTTATTATTATTAGTTTGTCGTCGCATTGATTACAAATCAGAGGCAACAATCAAACAAGATCTTACATATAACCAAAAGAGACTTCTTTGAGTCAAAATGAAACTAAATCCAAAACTTCGAAAGATTTCAAAGTATGAAACTCGTCTTCTTACATAACTTCATCCAAACTCCGCCAGCTCAATCGGCGGATAAAATCTCTCTTGTCACTTGATGCAAAATAACCCATGAAAACAAACCAAAAAACAAAACCAAAAGATTGATATCTTTAGGTTAAAAAGGTAACAAGGTTTTGCAGGGTTATTATTGCACCAATTGAAGAGAGAGAATCAAAAGTTCTTGGAGAGGGTTCAAAGCCATGCAACCAAGTAGCCACCAACACCAACGGAGAGCTTCAAGAAGAAGGGGCATGGAGAGGTCCTAGAGGAGGGGGATATATATATACATATATAGTTACATGTAGAGGTTAATCTGAACTGAGAATTTCGAAGGCTTCTTTCTACTCATCGCCATGGATGTACCAGCAGCAAAGCATGGTGGCGCAACGGCGGAGAATGTAGAGACGAGCTCGTTGTTCCTTCACCAAAGAAACACATTTGCTTGTAAAGGCGTGACCTTTGTTGAACTTTCTCTTTAATCCTGCCATTTGGTTGAAACTTAGGGTTTTGTATATATGTTTTAGGACTGATCAAAGGTTGAAACTTAGGGTGCTACCCAAAAAAAAAAACCCTTTAGTGGGTGAAGGAGGAGAGTGCAAATGAAATATTTGTGATGAAGGAGAGAGAGATTTGATGAGTATATATATATAGCTAAGAAAAAGAAGAAAGAGGTGCAGTAAATAATAAGGAAGTAAATTAAGAGGAGATGAACATGGTCTTTTAATTTATTTTGGTTCATTGACATTGAGATTTGCATGGCTCGCTTTTAATTCTCCAAGGAACTATACTTTCATGAAATCATAACTCTTGACATACATATTATATTATATCACTGTCTCATCTATAATATCATGGGCTGCCAAGAATATAATATTATCTTTTGAAAGAGTTTTATCTATATATATTATATATTTTGTAATTCTCTTTTGATAACTAGTTATACACCAAAATACAGACTAAACCTTGGAACATGTTGAAAGTTATGTAATATCAATTTACTGTAATTTTAGGAGTGATATATCAGTTTTGATTTGTCATGTATATTGCTTTCTCACTAAGAATATATTTGAATGTGGTGCTATCTATGACATATATACGAGTATATAAAATTTGGAATTTCGCACTATCAAAATTGATTTCATCTTATAAATAAAGATAAATTTAGTCTTCATAATTGATCATGAAATTTCTTATTTTGTTTTGTCAAAAAATAAAAGAAATTTCTTATTTTGTATACCTTAATAAAAAAATAAGGAACGCGGTTAGCACAGCTGTTGTTGATCCATATTACTTGTTTTTGACCCATAAGGAAATTATTAACCTAACAACATTGTTTAATAGCTTCAACGCAATTTTTTAACTCGAAAAAGAAGAAGAAGAAGAAGAAGAAGAAGAAAGAGTAGAAGAGGGACAAAGGTGGGCTTAAAAAGAGGAGAGATGTTGAAAGAAGACAAAGCATTGAGATTGGATTTAGGGGAACATGGAACCGGCAATCTTATCTTCGGTTTCTCCACTTGAGTAGGTTTGTTTGGTTCGCTTCTCTTATTTTAATCTTAACTCTCATATTTTCATAAAACCTAACAATGTACTTACAGCATGGAACCATCCTATGCATCAAACCAATCAAATTTTATCTATCAAATTATATGTAAATACTTTGGACGTCTATAATGAATTTTTCTTTGGTTTGTTTAACTTGGTAAGTATTTTTAAAATATGTAATTTTATTTTACTTAAAGTGCATGTAAATTGGTAACACAAACTAATATGAACAATCATATCTTCTAAGATTATGGTCGGACCAACCATATCAAATTGAGTTTGAAAACATTATCTTTAAGCATTGCCATATTAAGTTATGAACACAAAAATCTGAAAGAGAGATTATGACTGTTCCCGTTTCTCTATCATTCGTCGCGGTTTTACAGCTGGGTAGAACAAAATCATCCCTCTCTGATTTCTTCCTCATTTTTCTAATCAGTTCTGCATCACTTCGTGTATCAATTTACGGATCACAACAGATTCGGATCACATTTATATCCTCAGCAATCACATCGTTTTGTACACACACCAATGATAATATATAGTATTATATATATATATATATACTATTGTCGGTCCAAGTCTCTCTTAAGGCTTCTAAGCCCAACCAGTATCAAAATTTTGATTATGATGTTTCTTATTCATACGTACGTCCATGTTGGAATAAACTATAAAAGTGTGGCATCCTCTTCTCATGCAATTGCATATTTGCATTGAGAATGAATCTCCCTAACGGACAGGGCCTGATATTTAACTCCAGTCCATTTTTAATATAATGGGTCTTACTGTGACACACTAACACCATTACTACACATATTTGTTCTGTGAACCCGTTAATCCGAACCGGTGTTACGCAAATTCGTTGAAATCAATCGAATTGGGCCAAAGTAACTAGTATCCGACTGTTACGTTTCATCTTCACATGACTGGTTTTTTTTGGAATAAGAGTTCAATTTCTGTATTTGGGAGATAAAAAAAAAAAGAGTTATAATCGGACAAGAATTCTTTATTAACAAATTCTGGCTGAGACTAGAACATTCTCCACCTTCGTTTTTATTATTGATGTTCGATTTAAAGTTTTTTTAAAAACTCTCTCCTCTGTGTGGTTAACTGGTTATAAATAGTAATATGGACCGTGTGGTACATTGGTCCAGCTACCAACGCCGGAATCGAACACGTCATTGATGAAGCTATGCAAGTGCATGCATTCAGAGTTTGCATTCTTTTGCTAATTAAACAAAAAAAATCAATGTAAGGCAAATTAAAGACTGTTTCTTCACGTATAATTTAACTTCCATATACAAAATCGTTGAGTCTCCTATTGTATACATACACTAATACACATCATATACACGCCTTCTACATATATTTTTAACCCTAAAATCGTATGAGAAGAATTTGAAGAAAACAAAAAAGAAAGAAAGAGTGAGACAGCCTTAAACACGTTTACGACTCGCGTAGCTTTTGCCCACATAATGATAATAGTTACTATTGCTCTGGTTTTTACTCCCACCACTTGAACTTTTACCGCGCAGTAAAAAAGACAACGCTCTCCACAAAAACGACTTCCTCCGTCGCGGTGAAACGGCGGTCACGTGACTAGCATGTGCTCTAGTTGACGACTTCTTAATCACAAGACCTCTAACTTCCTCCGGTGGCTTGTAATGCCTAATCAACGGCCACTTAATCCCATCGAAAAACGGATGACGTTTGATATCTTGCGCACCCTTGGCGCATCCTAGCCTTTTCCTCGGGTCTTTCACCAAAAGCTTCTCAATCAAGTCCTTGGCTTCCTCCTCCAGATCACCGTCCACGTGGAAACTCGCGGTCATAGTGGTCGATACTATATTCCGGAGGGTTTGCTCTTTGCTCTCTCCCTTAAACGGCGTAGTTCCGTGTAACATCTCGTAAAGGAATATTCCGAACGCCCACCAGTCAACTCCGCTTCCGTGTCCGTTGCCGGAGACTAGCTCTGGCGCAAGGTACTCATGTGTTCCTACGCAGGACCTTGAAAAAGCCGTCACTGGCTCTGCCGCGAATTCAGACACGATCTCCTCTCTCTCGTACTTTTCCTCCGTTTGTACGGAGAAGCAGCCACTTCTTCTCCGACGAAGCGACGGAGATGAAGAAGTTCTCCTGTACCGGCGAGATTTAAAAGTAGGGACGACGTCGGATTTAAAACAGAGATCAAAATCTGACAACATGACGTGTCCGTCTTCGCGGAGCAAAACGTTTTCAGGTTTGAGATCACGGTATACGATCCCCATTGCGTGAAGATACTCTAAGGCGACGAGAACTTCGGCGGCGAAGAACCTAACCGGCTGAATCGGTAAACGGTTACCAGGTTGCTTGCGTAACAAGGAATGTAAATCTCCGTTTGGTGCATAATCAATGAGGAGACAAGTGTAGTGAGACTCGTCGATACGAGCGTAGAGCGTAGGGAGGAAAGGGTGGTCTAGCAAGGAGAGGATCTCTGCCTCCGTCTCGACTTGAGAGAGCTTCTTCTCCGTCGTGAGACAGTTACGATCAATGACTTTTAAAGCGAATCTTGCGGAGGAGTCACGAAGGTTACAGAGGAAGACTCGGCCTAGGTTTCCGCTTCCAAGGTGGCGTATTAGTTTCAGGTGACGGAGGTGGATGTTTCCGTCGGAGGAGAGAAGTTTTGCGGATTTGATTGCTGACCAGTGAGGATCATGACGACGGTGGTTGACCGTGGAGGAGGAGACGGACGAGGTTGTTACGGCTGAGGAAGTGGAGAGTCTGTCGTTGAAGCTTAAGCTGGTTAAGCTTGAACGAGCGCTTGAGGAGGCGAATGTACGGTCTGTGACGGTAGATGTGAAGCTGAGATCAAGATCGGTGTCAGGGAAGTAGAAATCTTCTTGTTCCATTTTTGTTTTCTTGCTTCACTTTTTTTGTGTGTGTGTAAAGGTCAGAGGATTCTGAGATATTTATAAAGATGATATGGTGGTGGAAACGTAAGGTGAGAGATAGGGTGTTTAATTAGTTAATTTAGTTTAATTATGTTGATTGCTTAAATGAATTTTTTTTTTTGTGTTTGGGAGTTTTGGGAAGTTGGGAAATGACAAGGGAAAGTGATAATGGGTTTGACCTTAACGTTTTATTTGTGTTTTTTATTTGATTCAAGTATAAACAATTACAAAAACATGAGTGAAAGTCATTATGACTAATCTTGGGTGTGCAAGCACATGATCAAAACACCGACGATTTTATATTTTAAGAAGAATAAAAGAAGTTAAAATGAATTGAAAATTAACAATAGCTCGAGAATTAACTCTAAAAAATGTTATAATTCATAACAATTTATAAGTTAATTAGAGGAAAAACAACATAAGACTTGACGGGAAAATACATATTCAACTTTTTACGAAAATATTATAAGTGTTTTAGGCTTAATTAGGTGCGTAACAAAGATGAGGATCGAGTTTACATTAAAAAAAAAACTCAAATTGGATGTGAAGAAACATATGGTCAGTGAAATTAAGTGGGGGGAGTCTGTGTGCATTAAATGAGGCAGTAACAGCTTGTCGGCTGTAACGTTCCTCAAAGTTAGCTTCATCACACTTACGTTACGTGTAGTTACTCTACAGTCTACACTAACGATCTTATCTATAAACGTTTAAGGAGTAACTATATTCATTCTACATTTCTACTACTAGACTACTAGTTATATCATAAGTCACTTACAAATAGTTGATACGTTTATTGCCAAAATAGAGTAAACTCACTATACTATACAACACCATTTGCTGCTTTTATTCACACTATTTCGTTTTAGACTTTCTGTCGCTACGCAATAAACAAAGAAACTAAAAACAATAATCAACTAGCAAAACAAAAAAAATCTACGTATCTCATGATTTTTTTCATCTATCAAAGAAAGAGAAGAGATTACGAATGCAAATCATGCATGGGAATATATTCTTAACGTGTTTTGGAAATCAAAATCATGTTGTATGTGACAACTTATGATAGTATTAGTGGATTGAAAGCATGTATGATCTTTTCATAAATGATTTCAGTTTTTTTTTTTTTTTTTTTTTTTGTTAAACAGCAAACAATTTGATTATGAAAACTATTTTATATTCTGTTTGTAACGAAACGAGATTGAATAATTGGTGTTTAATTAGTTAAAACTTAAATTTTATCGTTAATATTTTAATTTTTGTAACGTGTCGTGGTGAGGTGGGGGGGTCAGAAATTTAAAGAGGGATTCGCATGTTGAAGAGAATATGGGAACTGGATCTCCATGTGATGGGCCATTACTAAGTCTTCTTACCTTTGCGGGACCCACGTCGACTCCTAAAAAAGTCTTACTTTGTCTGCCACGTGGCCTACATCGGACCTACCTTTGTCGCTTTTTAATTTCGTTTTTATAATCTTTTGGGCATCCTATAGTTTTTTTATAACTAAATAAATACTGTATAATTTAGATTAATAATTATTTCAATAATCAATTCTCATTTATTTCATACCTAAATAATTATTTCTTCAATTGAGATAAATTATTATTTTTATATAATACCATCTTTGTTTTATTTTTAAATCAATTATAGTTTCGATCAATTATTCTTTTTTTTTTTTTTTTTTTTTGTTAAAGTCGATCAATTATTGAAGTTATCAAATTATTAGCTCGTGGTTTGCTCGTTGATCAGGTTGATACATCATACATGGAGTTATTATCAACAATATATATACATCTCTAGTCTTAAGATAGCTAACGGGTGACATTTGACGATTAGTATATGGGATAAACCGGTTGTATAGAGAAGATAATACAAAGATTAATGATTGATTTAGGTATATATGGTTTGTTCAAAGAATATGCTTACACTCAACTTATAATCAAGAACAATTTTTATATTAATATACTCTTTTGATTTAATCGTTGAATTCTAGTCTACAGTTATATATCTACCAGATCAGATGATGACCGGTACATAATGATGCAAGTTGCAAAACAAAATCGTGAAAACATAAAAATTGTTAAACCCAAGATCTGAGGAAAAGGAAAACACACGAGGATCTTCCCCTAAGTTATATATGCTAACTGGTAACTGAACACAATAATGACAGTATATATCATTAAGCGATTTGCATTTGAAGCAATGGGATTTTCTTCTAATCAACCACGTGGTTTTTGGCATTTTGAATCGATCCATTCATACTTTGGTTTGATGATCGAACGTGATAATAACATTATTAATACGTCCTTATCAATTATACAATTTTTATCATGCAAGTAGCCTTACTTTACAATCTACGTACTACTGTGACTTACAGTATATATACATAATACATGTAAGTAAGTATGGCATCACGTTGGCTATATCACTATATCACGAATGACCTAACTCTCATTGAAGATTTCTTGTTTTTATTGGCTTCAGTTTCAAATGCTATGAATGATAATAATACACTGACAAGAGGAGAAAACAAAACAAGAATTTGGAGAAGAAGAAAATAATAATAATAATTGATGGTAGCAAAGAATCCAACCTGTATTAATTATTAAGAGAAACCATTATTTGAAGACAAAAGAATGCTAACCTTTCATGTGATGTAATAGTTCCATTTTGTCACAACTACTTCTAACAGAAAGAGAAACATCTCCTAGCTCATCTATGTGTGATGATGTCTATCAAATAAAATCTTTTTAAATGTAGCTACATTGGTCGTTTTAATCTTGAATTAATCTAATCTCCTGCCCAACATGAAAATGTATATACATCATTTTTTTGTCACGACCTTTTTCTTTTACATTTCTTCTTTCCAAGACTGTGCTATAAAGGCATTGGAGTCATATATTAACGCCCTGAAAATATGCGTTGGAGTGTAAACCATAGTTAGTCCTTTTTGAGGTGCAATGCATCTTTGTTTATATACGATGATTAGTTTTGTTAATTTATTATAGTTAGTGTGTCCTCCTAATCAAGCTCCCTAGTTAATATAAACCACTTTAATTCAAAGAAAGTTTGACATGGTCATATCACATGGTACCAAACGTTCATTGAGATCAAAACATAACAGAAGCTCCTAATCATCACCTTGGAGCCCACAACCAATTTATTTAATGAAACAACAACAACATATCATATGGGTTTTCAAATACATTGAACTATGCCCACTTTCTAGGTTTAAATTATTTAACTATATAAATAAATATCTAACTAGTAGCTTTAAAATATAATATAATGCTACTTACGAATTATAAACATACCCAACGGCCAACGCACAAAAGGGACACACCAAACACTTCCTTTCAACTACAAGTCTACAATTTTACTCTTCAGAAGTCAAACAGAAACGTTGACTAAGTAAATCTCGGCCCTGTCTCGTATTAGACTATCTTAGCCCATATCTGTAAATGGGCTTTGTGATTAATTTATCCACATTTTGTGGTTCAATCGCTGCAGTTGTCAAAAAGACAAAAAGTGAAAACCAAGCTCAAGAGGACTAAAACAATTTAAGCCTTTTTTCAAAGTTTGTTGAGATTAAAGATTAGGACAATAGTTCAACCTACTTTTTCCGATTATCTTAAAACTTAAAAGGGATAAATCAATCAATTAGAGAAAACATTAATATTTAGTTACTCTTTTATTCAAAGTATTCTTTCACTATAAGTATTCAACCAAAGAGGACCATATAACTTTGTTCTGTCCCTCTTTGTTACTTTTTCTTTCTTTCTGTGTTCTTCAACTTCGGTGCTTAATTAGGGTGCTTCAAATCTGCTGAAGAGTCGATAAGAAGAGATAAGCGAGAGTAACATGTAGAGAAGGGAGACAACGAATGTGAACACAACCGAAATCAATGCCTTGTGACAGAAGATTTCATAGGAGTCACAAGCAGAGCTCCAAGTGATGGGTATGTTTCCATAATACGCTAAGTAAACCGTCTCTGCAGATACAGAGCCAGCCGCTAGAACCAGGTACGTGACCACCTGATCAAGCAAGAACAATGACCAGACTTGCTGCTTGCTTATCGGACACGGAAGGGCTAATATCGCGAGAGCAGAAAGAAGAGAATAGGCAGCACAAACACCATTAGCACTCACCAAATACCTACATGCAGGGAAAAACAAAAGCAAAGGTTCATTGATTGTCTACTCTCTAGTGAAGGCGCAAGAAGATAAGGAGACAGAGAGAAGAAGGTGAACATGAAAGCTCCAAGATTTGAGTAAGAAACAGAGCCAAAGTCGTTGGATATGGAGTTCTTGATCATGATCACGAGACCCGCAATACTTAGAGCCATTGATACTACTCGCAGGACCGCCTCTGCCGTTTTCTCACTGCGGTTAAGCTCTAAAGCTGAGCCGTCAATGGCTATTTGATCAGTCTTGTCCATATTTTCTTCTTGGTGTTTTAAGGAAAGAGGTCTTTGTTTTTTTTTTTATAATGTTAAGGGTTTCAAGTCACAAATCACAATAGACAAAACAGTCGCTCAAGCATTCAATATAGTCATGTGATTATATGCCGTCACTAGTCTCAGTTTTAGGTGACTCTCTTGTTTTGCTTGCTCTAATTATCATTTTGTCTTCCAAATTTGGAATTACGTACTAGTAGTGAAGGGAGTTTGATATTTGATTAGGCCTTAGTAATTAATGATATATAGGTTGTTTATTTATTATTATGTCTCCGTTCATTTATGATTTTCGGGTTTATGGGGCTATGTTCTCACAATTTTTGTTAAGAAAATTTATTCAAATGAATGGTCAGTCACCAGTGTATTTGCACATGTTGGGTGGACTCTCTGACACAACAAGAGACTTCCGTCCATGTTCATACCTTTACTTCAGTGATTTCAAGAATATTATTTTGTACGCTTAATTCAGTCGAGTTTAGAATATTAAATGGATTCCACCCACGGCTTGGGCGACCAAAAGAATTTTGACCACCGTCTTAGTATTGAATTCGTAGCACTAGATATCACATCAAAATGAGATTTTTAGTATCGACCTTTGCATAATCCACGCGTCCCATCTTCCAGCATAATATATACCAGAATCAAACTATATAATCACCCAGGGGTTTAAATTTATATATGGGTTTAGAGGAAAGTAATTGTTATATGATATCTCAACTTCTGTTAACGGTAAGTACGTACACATGTTTTTTTTGCCGTTACAATATGAATTATTTTACCAAAAAATTAAAAATTGGTAAATTAGACCATTTCCAACTCATTTCCATTTCCATCTCGAAAATAGAATTTTGAGTCAATTTTTTTCAAACCATCTTTATTTCTATCTCTAAAATAAATATTTTTTTTCTATTTTTTCTCTATATTTGGAGATTATTATTTCTAATTTACAATAAAATTTAAAGATATCCATTTTTAACTTCAAAATAGAGTAGAGTTGGAAAAAATTATTTGTGTAACTCTAATTTAAATGAAAAAAATAGAGAAATGGATTGTAGATGCTCGTAGGTAAGTAAGTAGCTTTATTTTGAGCATATAAACTAGGTTAATGTGAATATGGTTGCAAACAGACATATGAGGGAATGTGATTTAAATTTCATGCAAATTGATAAATAAATAAATAATATATATATATATGCACATTTCTAGTGCACTCTAATAATATAAGTGATTTTGAAAATAACGCGACTATTGCAATAATAGTGTTTTCTATGAGGAAATTGCAATTCCTAGATCACAAATGATAAAAAAAAAAAATATATAGTGTGATGTCTAGTAACATATCTCTTATTTGACAAAAATACGATCATGTATAATGAGTATAATGCGTACCACAACGTTCGTTAGGATTAAATAGTGTGCTCTCAGATAAAACACCATGTTATTTAATTTGTTGAAATTACCACGCAAATCTGAGCGAGGATTGAACGGTGATAAAAAATAAGGCAATGTCGGTTGCTTAGATCAAATGTTTTAAGGTCCTTTAAAAGCTCAACTCCAAAGTGTAAAATTGATATAAGTTTTCCAAAGTATAAAATTGATAACTAGAAGGCTCAAAGGTATTGGTATCATTAAGCGACTGATCACTTCTTGCCCAAATGATTTCACTTCTAAAACTTGCTTGATATAGTTAACCAAAAGTATATTCCCTTATACCGAATTTTCTATTTTATGGATGATAAGGGGAATAAAATGGAAAGAAAGAGACAGTATACGATACTTTTATAAAGTCATGTTAGATTTTAAGTTCTCACGAAAAGTTCAAAGTGAACGAAATAAAAAAGTGTGTCTGTTTTGTTTTATCTAAATAAGAAAGTTTCTCAGACTTTATAAGAAATTAATTGAAATTAAAGGAACATATATATGAAGCATGAAAGACTTATTAACGAGATGAATAATTTGGGACAAATATCGACTTATAAGTAACATTTGGAGGGTTTCTATGTTATATACTTATATATATGAGATGATAAGTCCGATCCATGACTACGAGTGTGAGGAGTGTGTAGATATATATATCTGGAAGCTAACATGGAAGAATAGAGAACGAAGGAGAGCCAAGGTCAACTTGCCAGACACAAATCAACAGATTGTGAATGAGACCAAATCAATGGTCATAAACCGGTTGTGTTTAAAACCGGCAAGTCATCCTTGGCTCAATTCCATTCTTTATTCCTTCATGCAAGACCCTCTGATACAACCAAAAGACTCTCATCATCTTGTTTCGATCCGACCACGAGCTAATTGTTTCAAATTTGTCACCTCTTTCTTGACTCTTGTGTTGTGGTAAAGCCTAGTCGAGATATGTCGGTATTTATAGGCACACAAATGCGATTATAAAATATGTGTATTGTTTTACTCCTAGATTCCATTTCCATATGCATGGCTGAGAATTTTGACCAAAACTCTAATTCAAGAATGAAATCTAAAAGATGTGATCAAAGAATATAATCTAATCGATGGGATGACCACATTTTCCGATTTAATTCGAATAGTTTATGTTCGTTCCACTACTTTATGGCGCAAAAATTTGTAATTAAGTAAGACAAAGAAAAATTAATATAATAGATGGTCGTAGACGCCCCGAGAAGAATTTCATTTTCCGTGGATAAGTGGAATATATTAGATTTACAGTACCGTGAAATGGGAATAGTCTTATAATATCAGATTCTATATACTGCATGTTTATGATAATTGCATGTTTGTATAAATTAATAATAATACGTTTTAAGCATTCTTCAACAAGATTTACAAGTTCTAGATCCTCTCTTAACGTCGGCAAGAGTGGAGCCATCGCAGCTACCACGCCCTTACTGTTTTGATCGTCGACGAGGCCACGCTGCGTTTAAAAAGCCTCCACCATCTCCAACACGTCACCAGCCCTCTTATGGACCGCTGGCATGGCTTTTTGGATCGCTAAAGCTCTCTTTTTCTTTGGTTAAAAGACATGTTGATGCTCTATTTTTACAAGGTTTTACCAAACTCCTGTAAATATATATATATTTTTGTTAATTAATAAATTTAACATTTCAACAAACAAAAAAAAAGAGTGGAGCTTACGTTAAAAGTTAAAACTAAGTAACAACTCTTTATATTCATTCATTAGGAAGATTCCAAAACAAACCTTTTTTCTATGTAAATGGAGACGGTGGCGGGAAGCTTGAAGTAGCAAAATGGTCCCATGCGACGCCGTATCGGCGCGGCCACCTCTCTCCGCCACAGATTAGAGGAGGGTGGTCCTTTTAAATTATTTTCTTTCTGTGGTTTCTATAAAATACCGTATCAATTTTTAATTGCTATACATGGTACGACGTCTAACAACTATGTTACCTGAATTGTCCCATCGGGGCAATAAATAAGTGATTAGTTTTGTTTGTGCTTGGGAAGTGTTTATATTAGTAATAAGTAGTAACATCCATTGGAGGTCTAATAGCATAGTTTAATATTTGATTCATCAAAATACAGTAACTTCAAAGTGAATATATAAAACAAGATTAAATATAAAACGTGACTTAAATATATTTAGTTTAGTTGGATGACCATAAAACTTGCAAAAAATTTATATATATATATATATATTTTTTAAAAGAAGAAGCAAACTTTCTATATTTGAACAAATAAAACCTAAATACACAGCACCTACAAATTGGCTTTTGAATTTAGTAAGAGACGGTAGTGTGATGTAAAATGTCATCTTCACGAATTAATGCTAAAAGTTTGGCAAATCTTTGGTTGGCCAACTCATTTTGCTATGATATGTTACCATTATGTTGTTGTCAAATTTTGTATTTTCCTGAGTTTAAGAAATTATTATATAGTATATATTAGCGGGTACGTATCATATCATACAGCCATATATTAAGAGGATTAGAAAAAGGGAATCTCATATAATTTATCTTATATTAAGCAACGTTTTTTGTTTTTTCTTTAAATTATAAAATCAAATCATTGAGCTACCTCATTTGATCAATACAAGTAAAAGAGTGGAAATTCATAGAACTATAATTTGTGAAGAGAAATTAAAAGCTCAAAAAGGTGATGGGTTGTGTCGCTAATTTATTTTGGCTAGAAATTATAAATGAAGAATCCCCACACCGTCGTCCCTTTTGAAAGCAACTTCGTACCCATCACTTGATTTTGCATCCGTACTACTGTGTTTATATATGTAATCTGGATTTGATTGTTGTGTAGGTGGTGTTTATATATTCGGAATTAGTTTGTGTAATCAAATGATTTCATCATCATATAGGTTTCTAAGCTAGAGATGGTTCTAATTTGTTACACTGATATACTCACTTAAACTTTGAAGATTACCAAATGATTAAGCTCGTTGACCAAAAAAAAAACAAGTATGTTTTATGTGAATTATACCATAACATTGAAAATTAGGTTTGATTTTTGTCGGGAGTCTTTTAAGTACTCTTCTTCATATATTATTTATTGTCCTTTTCTAGATGCAAGTACTTCATACTCTCTATAAATTCACTTTCAACTCTCACCAAAATCATTCACAAATATCGTGTCAACAATATCTCTTTTTTCTTTCCTTCCCATGCGCAACCAAGAAGCTTTCATCCTCCAAAACTCTCTTTTCGACTCGTTCAATCACCAATGGAAACAGTTAAGACCTCCAGGTTCATCACTGAGGTGGCTCCGGCTAAGTTTATATCGGCAACAAGAGAGCCATTCAAGAATATGTTGACAACAATTTCCGAGGAAGACTTTGATTTTGAAGAACTAGTCAGAGCCACTGCAGAGAGACTCTCTTCTTCTTGTCCAGGCACCTCCTCCTGGTCTCTTGCTCACTACTCCAAGATCAACAGACTCTCTTCTTCTTAATACTACTATTCAATTGCTATAATCCCAAAATGCATCTCTTTGTTTAAATAAAACCCGAAGAAACCATACGTTTCTTGGCCCAAATCAACTTTAAAGAGAATCCTTTTTTTGTAATCTCTTCAGCATCAGAACATTTTTTTTTATATCTATTTCTCGTTGTTGAATGTTTTCCTAATTCACTTGTGTTTATCAATTCTTGAATACCTCTATCCTTAATGTTTAAAGAACACACAAAACAAACAAAATAAATCCAAGAACGTTATGATATAATTTCCACAGGACTAGTAACAGATTTGTGTGAAGAAGTGTCACGAGAACAAAAAAACAGGCTTTATATTATACAGAATGAGATATCTATTAATTTTGCCTTTTCCGGTAATTTACTTTTACTCTCTTCCAAAAAATGTACTACTGTAATAATAAGAGACCCTCACCAGGAAAAAATCTCGATACGCTCTCACTGTATCACACACCAACCAGATGGGTTAAGCAATGATGGAAAATTAGGACCAAGGAGAGTGTGTTGTAGGTAACCAAGTAGGGGATTTAAGCATCCAAGTCGGTTTATGCAAAACCAATAATTCACGAGTGGTACTTCTTCTTGCTAATTTCCCAGATACGGTTGACCAGATCTGCTTTTAATTCCTCTGGAATCTGCGATTTTAAACTTGTTTTTACATCTTCAATCAACCTCCTCCTGCAACGACACAAGTTCCAACCATCCAAAAAATGAATTAACAAATGATGATTATAATGAAGCACGAAGTTAAAAGAGGTTCCAATATATGCAAATTCTAGCTACTATACTCAAGCAAGAGGCAGTGAAAATATGAGAAGATTAGTCGAGAGCCGCAAAAGTCAGGTTTCACTTACTTCAAGTCGTTACCATCTTCTCCTTCTGATTGCTCTGTGCGCAATCTCTTCTTGGCACGCATGGAGATTTGTACCTTATCATACCATCCGCATGACCGTAGATGTGACAGCGCATCCTTCTTCAGGCTGAGGAAGTTTGCAAAAACAATCAATTATAGGTTAGCTATGGTGTCAGATATAATCTTGAGTATTAAGCAAAAGCACAAAACTGAAATTACCTCTCTTTTATTGCTTCAAGTTCATTCCGAGATGATTCATCTTTCCTGAGCAAAATGCAAGGGTCTTCTTTTGTTGAAGAGTCCAAGGCTTTGGTTTGAGTGGTAGTAACAACGTTCTTCTCAATTTCCTGGTGATCAGTTTCATTTTGTGAGCCATTACTCTCGCATGGATTAAATTTATCCTTGTGGTGATCACCCCCATTGCTGGAGCCATTACTATGCCCATTGGGTTGCAATGCCACTTTATGATTACTACTACCTGGTGCACAGCCGTTTTCTTTAACTCCATTGCCACCATTTTCAGTACCAAACTTTCTCTCCTTGCCAGAGAAAACTCTAGCTGACGAAGCTGATACACTATTCTCTTTGTTCGCCTTTGGAGCTATGTTCTCATCTTGGTGGAAAGAAAGTAGTCTACCATTGACAGAGGGAGAGACCCTTTTGGCACAAAGGTTGACAAGGTTGACAGATATCTTCGCATGTGGCTTTAGAGGCGCCAATTCAACTTTGGAAGAAAGCAGGTTATCCTTTTGAAGGGCCTGCTCGGTTCGTGGTTTGGGTCCAATGAATTTATGGGGCTTTGTAGGAGCCAGGTTAGCCTTTTGGAAGGACTGCTCGGCTTGACGTTTCATGTTGAAACCATTAAGGGGACCAATAAACTTCAGGGGCTTTGATGTCTCGCAGCCATTAACCTCAGGAGATGTAGTCCCATTGGATGTTACCAGAGTTTTGGCAGATGCTGGCCTCGGGTTTGAACGGCTGAAAAACAGGATATAAGCTTTCTCTGACAAAACCTCCTGCAAGGTGGAGCGTGAGACAAGAGAATCATTGCAGCAATACCATTGGCCCAAGGAATCCTACACAAAGGAGTTTAAGAAATCAGCAAGCAGTACAAAAGAGTTCGTGTTGCATAAAAATTTAAAAGGCAAGAAACGAACCTTAACGTATGCATAATAATGCCCAGATTCAGGAGAAAATCCTGCATGCACAATTATTCCAAAAAGCTTGTACTCCGTTTGAGGGTCCTGCAATTTTTGGCATAGTAAATCACTTAACAAAAAGTATGAATTGAAAAGTATAACTTAAGAATATATGAACGCTGCGACTTCATTCTATATTCTATATGCAAATCATGTCAAAAGGATTAATCAGGTTGAAATTCCAGTTAAATGCTACACTAAAACACTATAACCTTGAACTTTCTGATAGGCATCTAACTAGATATGTAACATCACTAACAAAAACTGGCAATAAACTTAAAGATTAGTTGAAAGTGCCAGAATCTTGTACCTTGCTTGCTTTACTCATGAAGTTCGAGAGAACCAGAATCTCACCAAATGAAATGGCTTTATCAATCTTCCCACCAAACATGCCCCCAAACCTCTGCAAAACCAATTTATTAAAACACAATAAAGATATTATATCTAAAATAATTGTCACATTTTGTAAACAGAACATGATATACTTACTTTCAATTGGATAACAAGGACGTTAGGGGATTGGAGTACAGACATCTGCTTCCTTGCTGTCACCAATTCCGTACAGCTAAAAAATGGAAAAAGTTCAGTTATAAAAAAACAACAGAACCTCAAACGGAAAGAGTCGGAAAGAAAAGACAACTAGAAGATTCAAATCACTTACCCCTCACATCTATACTTATTGTTGCCATCTAAAATCTCAGGCTGAAAGAACTTTTGCAACGATTCCTTCAATGAGCTACTGTTCAAAATTTCGAGACTGATATCCATAATCTCATCCGCTTTATTAGACTCCGCACCACAAGACAAACACTTAATCTGGCTCTGCAAAGAGCCACCAAAAATCTCCATCACAGCAGTAGTATTGCCATTAAAGGGCTCATTACCCTTGATTCGCAACTTCTTCAAACGGAGAGATGTATTGTGACATGCATCAATGACATACCGCAAGAACTCATGAGCGTCTTCTTGACGACCAAACTTAAAATGCTCAGCAAAAATTTTTAGACAACTTGAAATCTTGTTAGGCGCATCGGTTGTTAGATCCACACTAAGAGACCTTGCTATTCTTCTCTCAACTATGCAAAAAGGACAGTCCCGTTTACGCTCCCCATCCACAACCGAGTCGCCTATCAAAAAAATCGGTCCCCAAGGGAACACATAACCAACCAAAACCGTCAGAACAACAAATGAATAATAAGAAGAACAACAATACCAAAACCTGTATGAAGCTTATGATCAACTTCCTAATGTAAAAGTATCGAATCACGGTATCAGCCAATAACCTTAAAGCGTGAAATCAATACGGAACACGAGAGAGAAGTAATCTAATGGAAGTAACATAAGAATAAAACGAGAGAGGGAGAGGGAGAGAGGCGTACAGTGAGAGGAGTGTTTGTGAGTAAGGCAGAAATTAGCGAGAGGAGGAGTGTAAGTAAGACACTGAAGGACACTATTGAGGTAGCAGGTGTTGCCGAGATTTCGTAACCCTAAGGGAGGACCATTCCTACGCTTCTGACTCAGTAGACTCGGCATCCAGCTCATCTGCAGTTTATATCCCATTCAAAATCGGTTATTCTCCGCCGGAGAAAACCAAAGAAGCAACCGCTCATCGCTGACTCGCCGCCACGGCGTAGCCAACAGCTGCGATCGCATCTCCCTCCGCCACCACCACCAATCAACAACAACGAGGGCGTTTGTTTTTCTCCTTTCTCTGTCTCTCTTGTCTCTCTAATTCACGCGCTTAGGCTTCGCCGTCCGATTTCTTAGTAGAGAAGATTTAACGATTTCGGAAAGAAGAAGATCGAATTCGATGAAAGGTAACTGCCGAGGGAAGAGACCCGCCCAGCAACAAACCCCACAAATCCTTCGCGATGTTATAATTACCCTTCTCCCCTTTTTTTTTTTTTTTTTTATTTAAATATAAATTTCCAGGTTGGTGAACAAAAAAGGAAATACTCGTTACTGGGCTTTTTAGGCCCATTTTTAAGCCAGTAGGAAATCAGAACACATTTATCTCCATTTAGTAAATTTTTAATTTAAACTGATCATAATAATAAATGTCAAAAATAAATAACTGATGATATATACTATTAACTTAAAAACAATATTTAGTTCTTGAAAAGGAAAAAATCAAGCAAAATTAAATATTTTATTTTATTTTCTGCCATATGTGAATGACAGATAATATTTATATTATTAAACCTACAAATTGTGAATAAAAATGATGAGAATCGAATAATTTGATTAAATCTTTTTTTTTTTTTTTTCTGGTACAGATAGTTTGTGTAAGTTGTATAATTCGGACGGTACATATGACAAAACAAACAATCAAAAAGATTACCTCAAAGACTGATGATGAGAAACTACATTTTTTTAAGGGCCATCATCATCTCTCTGTATTAGTATTAGCTTGTGACACTAACGGTATTGATTCACCATCAGCTGGAGTTTCTGAAGGAACTTTGGATGCTTCCTTCTTCAGCTTATGGTTGTTGTAAGCCGCTACACCGGCAATGGCTGCGTATGAAAAACATAAGAGGAAGCTTGATGATAATGCTCATGATTCTAAACCGAGTAATGATGTGAATGTAGGGAGTTTTGTTTTACCAATGGCGTAACCGAAAAGATTGATTATTGTGAGTTTTGTATCCGCAAAGAGAAGAGCTGAGACCAAGACAACCACCCAGTCCTTGACAACGCCAGCAACTCGGATAGTGAGAGCGCTTGTGTGAGAAATCACCAGGAAAACCGACAAGTTGAGGGCAAATGTACATAGGGAATTAAGGGTCAACACTACAAAATGGAAGTTCCATGTGCCATTGCCTTCCATCTTCGATTTCTCTAGAAAGATCCACGGTACAAACAAGCAAATAGCACTGCAAAAAGGAGGCACATAAATATAAAGTAAACTTCAGGCTTACATAATGAGAGAACTGATTTGAGATGGCTTCTTCTTCGATTTCACTTACCTGCAGGGACTCACGTAGTACATAAGAGAGATTGGGTTTAATTTGATGCCCTTCCTCTTGACCAGAAGTTCCATGAAGATCAGCCTCAGTGCTTCTCCAACGACGCCACCCATTTGGTAAACCACTCCAATCCAGTTGATATTTAATTCTCCATAAGAAGCCACTAAAACACCGAAACTTATGATAGACATAATCAAAAGCATCCTGCAGCTCATCATTTCAAGTCCAGCAGCCACTCCAAGAATAAACACCGCAACAGGCACTGCACAGTCGTATCAACAGACCATCAGACCCTTATATATATAGATATAAGAAGAAGTAGACATAAGACTAATGAGGAAAGTGGGAGCAAGAGCAGTTTCTTACTTATAGCCTTCAACATCTGTGCAAACGCAACTGATATGTATAGGTAGGCAGTATTTCCCAACCAGAGGGTCATCGCAAACATTGCACCTATTGGAATAACTGATGTAACGTATCTGAGTACATAAAGTAAGTTATTTATTACTTAACCATAGATCAATACTACATTGATAATAAAAATTATGGCTATTTTCAACTACTCCAAAATCAAATGTCTTACGAAGTCTTTTTCCTCCTTACATTTCTAGTGTCATTCCTTCCTCAACCTTCACGATCTTCATGGAGAAATAAATAGAGACCAAAAAATTAGAATCTTTGCATTCAGTACTCTACTAATGAACGTCCAGTACAGAAAGATCATTAATTGCAAGATTACCTTTAAAACTTTGGTAAGAAGAAAGCACAAGACAGACGAAAAGATCATATGAAGTAAAGTCAATCCAAGCGGATAAGGGAAATTTATTTCCTTAGATGACAAAACCCACTGCAGAAGAGCAAGTCAAAAAACAAGAACATTAAGTCATGATTCATGAAGCAAACTTTTATTAACACAAACCATGTCTTCAGCAAAATAAGGAAATAGTTAATTGTTACAATTTGGACTCAGTGGTGAACTCTGATGCATAAGCAAATAACAAACAGGTCGCCATTAGACACACTCAACTGCTCAGGAACAGTCCTCAAGACTTAAAATTCGAGCTTATGTGATTACAGTTTATCCTCAATTATCAGGAATTACAGAAGCAGGACTAGCCAGATAATCAAACAGAACGTACGGCACAATCCACAGGTTAAGAAGAAAGCAAACGCAATGCGATCAAACCTAAAAACATGAACATTACACATAACCTATGCTTAATGAACACCTGATTTTGATTTCTATACTAACCATGGATTCTAAAGTCAACTTCACATTGCACCGAACCTCACACACAAGCGGAAGCTCAATCCATACAAAAACTAGCGATCGGGTTTATAAAAAATATCGAAAGAGCAACAAAACAATACGATGCGAGACGAGAACACAGATCCAGGGAGGGACAGATTGTGAGATTTAGGATAAACCTTATTGAAGAAGATTTGACCACTAGAAAGTGCGATGTAGAGTAAAATGTAAGCATAGGTCACGAATTCATCTCTCATAAAGCCTTTGCTCCGATCCGCCATTGAAACTGATAATTATGATCTCCGATTAACGAAAACGTTTTCCCCTCTGTTTCTTCTTTTTCACTTTTCCGATTACTTTGTTTCCTTTTTGTTCTTTCGTCTTCTCCTTCACTGAGTGTCTGTCTCTGTATATATATTTCACTTTTTCAATCTTCTCAAATCTCAAACAAATCAGCTAAATAAGAGAGACGATGACGACGACGACGACGTGTTTGTTTTGCATATTATGGGCTTTTTACTCACCTCAATAGTTTTGGGCTTTTATGCTTCAAATTAGGCCCATGAATCCTGCTCTTCTTACTTCACACTATTTGTTGTTGTTCTGTGGTGTGTGTTATATATCATCAGTTTCATCATCCATATTTGGATTTATGTATGGATGTATGCTCTTTAACAAAAGAAAAAGAAAGAAAACAAACAATTTGGTTTGTGAAATTATTATTATTATTTTCCTCGAGAACGTGAACGATAATACTTAAAGAAAATCTAAGGAACACACAAGTTGCTTGTGTGGATTAGACACAACCCATCCTGATTTTTGTCTGTATCTCTTCAACGATTCTTCACCTCCAGCTTCTCATCCTATCAAAAATATATATTATTAACACTTAAACCAAAATATAAAAGTTGGGATATATATGATATAAGCTTTCAATCAACACCCTTCATCTCTCTCGAGAGCTTCATTCCCAATCAAGGTGTGTGTTGTGAGAGATTATGTGTTTCAAGACCAAAACAGAGACACTGTGTTTTGAACTCTTGAGATTAGAATAGTTGTTATGACAGTCTGAATTACACAAAAGGTGACTAACTTCAGGCCTTTTTAACTCTTTTTGACAGAGACAAGCATCGGAAGATGGAGATCACAAACGTTACCGAGTATGACGCCATCGCAAAGCAGAAGTTGCCTAAGATGGTTTACGACTACTATGCGTCTGGTGCAGAGGACCAATGGACTCTTCAAGAGAACAGAAACGCTTTTGCAAGGATCCTGTGAGTTGTTATTTTTTTTTTTTTGTGATGATAAGATTACAGTTTTTGTTGTTGGTTTTTAATTACAAAGAGCTGTGATTTTATATGCATATGACCTTTGGGATGTTTTAATAGCTTCCGGCCTCGGATTTTGATTGATGTGAACAAGATTGATATGGCAACAACCGTCTTGGGTTTCAAAATCTCGATGCCGATCATGGTTGCTCCTACTGCCATGCAAAAGATGGCTCACCCTGATGGTAAATGATGTTTGCTTTTTTTCCTGAAACATTATGTAGAAACTGAGTCAATTTTTAGAGAGTGAAAACTAGAGACAAAAGACTAAAGCATGTTCAAATGAAAACTAATGCAGGGGAATATGCTACGGCTAGAGCTGCGTCTGCTGCTGGAACAATCATGGTATGTTATTCTATTGTCACGAATGGTTTCATGGGAAGGAAGATTTGTAACCTTCTCGGTGTTTAGAGCTTCTTAATCCACAATCATTGCGTAACCATGTCTCTGGCTTGTGATCATTTCTTCCATGATATTTCAGACACTGTCTTCATGGGCTACTTCCAGTGTTGAGGAAGTTGCTTCCACAGGGCCAGGGATCCGATTCTTCCAGCTCTATGTAAGTAATTTAAGTCGCTTGATAAACAATCAAATACACCTGGTCATGGTCACACTTGATGGCTCACACGTTATGATTGTTCCGAGTAGGTATACAAGAACAGGAAGGTGGTTGAACAGCTTGTGAGAAGAGCCGAGAAAGCTGGGTTCAAAGCCATTGCTCTCACTGTAGACACCCCAAGGCTAGGTCGCAGAGAATCTGATATCAAGAACAGGTAAAGCCGCATCTACGGAAATGTAGTAAAGAGTTGATTAATTAGACTTGAACATGCAAACATATAGCTAAATAAGTTATAGATTAACGATGGTGTGTTCTTCTACTACAGATTCACTTTGCCTTCAAACCTGACATTGAAGAACTTTGAAGGTCTTGACCTTGGAAAGATGGACGAGGCAAGCATCGACCGGATAGTATTTACTCAATAAACAAATTCTAAAGCATACTGCTTTATGTCCTGATTATGTTCCTAAACTTTTTATGTTTCCACCTGCAGGCCAATGACTCTGGTTTGGCTTCATATGTTGCTGGTCAAATTGACCGTACCTTGAGCTGGAAGGTAAGAGAACATAACAAATTATCAGACAGGACAGCAAAACCGAGTAGTTGCCGATTCATGATTCAGATTGCTCTAACTTTTTCATCTACACAAACAGGATGTCCAGTGGCTCCAGACAATCACCAAATTGCCGATTCTTGTCAAGGGTGTTCTTACAGGAGAGGATGGTGAGTTACCATCTGACAAACAAATGTTGACAACACTTTAGTTTCATAGGAATACCTGAAAAGTTTAACTATTATTTTCCTCGTGCAGCAAGGATAGCGATTCAAGCTGGAGCAGCAGGGATCATTGTGTCAAACCATGGAGCTCGCCAACTTGACTATGTCCCAGCCACAATCTCAGCCCTTGAAGAGGTAGATCATTTTCAACTACAAGCATCAATCTTTGTTCTCATGAAAACGTTTTGTCCAACAACTTCAGTTCTGTTCTCTTGTTTTCAGGTTGTCAAAGCGACACAAGGACGAGTTCCTGTCTTCTTGGATGGTGGTGTTCGACGTGGTACTGATGTCTTCAAGGCACTTGCACTTGGAGCTTCCGGGATATTTGTAAGCATCATAAATCTATTCACCTGAAAGCCAACTTGAAACCATTGACAGTAATAACACAGTGTTTCTAATACCCTCAATCTCACAGATTGGAAGACCAGTGGTATTCGCACTAGCTGCTGAAGGAGAAGCTGGAGTTAAAAAGGTGCTTCAAATGTTACGTGATGAGTTCGAGCTAACTATGGCACTAAGTGGGTGCCGGTCTCTCAGTGAAATCACCCGCAACCACATTGTCACTGAATGGGATACTCCACGCCATTTGCCAAGGTTATAGAGAGAGATAAAAGTCACAACAACAATACAGAGCATGTAATGCCTAAACCTATTCATATTATGATTGATCACATGGCTTTTTACTCTGTTTTTTTTTTTCTTTTTAAAAAAAATGTATCTCAAGACTTGTTTTCTCCCTATATCGGATCACAAACCTAGAGATGCTCTGTAATGCTATTTGGCTACTTCTACTTTCAGTCCATTCTTCTTGCTTGTACAATATATGTTGATCTCTAACACTAAGCTACCCATGTATTCTAATTTCTATAATCTGATAGACACTAGCATAGTCCTATCTTACATTGCTCAGAAACCTACCACACACGCAATTCAATCTGTGACATCTACTAACAGCAACCAGAAACCTTACGAAAGCTAGCAATGGATACCTCATCGAATAAGATTCGCCTCAGCTCCTCTCTGTTCTCTTCACTTGGTGTAATCCATTTTGTTCCAGTTTCTTCTCAATCTCAACGACTGTGTTGGGCTCTGTCTCGCATTGTAAAGCCCACCCACTCTTGGATTTTATTTTATGCACTTTCAAAAATCAAGAAAAACAATTGGTTTACGGATTATTTATTTCTTCGTGGAGAGATTAAGAATAAGAACGATAATATGGAAGAAAATATGACACACACAATCCCATCTGCTTTGTCCTTATCTCCTCAACCATTCTTCACCTCCAGCTTCTCATCCATACTATCTCTTTCCCTTGCCAACACTTTCAACTGTTACCGAAAAAAAAGAAAAAAAATATTATTAATTCATCACAAAATATTAAACATTTAACCAAATACATAATATAACAAGCTTTGCTTACCACTCACACTCTTCATCTCTCCGCAGAGCTCCATTCCAATCAAGGTACGTGAGACTCTCTCTTTAGACCAAACAGAGTTCATCGACAAGTTCTCGCTCACGTAGCTATGACTCTATGTCTGAATTTCGCAATAGCTAACTTAGACCCTTCCTTTTAAATTATTTTTGCTCTTTTTGACAGACCGACTTCCGAAAATGGAGATCACAAACGTTACCGAGTATGATGCCATCGCAAAGCAGAAGTTGCCTAAGATGGTTTACGACTACTACGCGTCTGGTGCAGAGGACCAATGGACTCTTCAAGAGAACAGAAACGCTTTCGCAAGGATCCTGTGAGTTTTTCGTCACTTTCCTTACGAGATGATATTTTATTGTTTACGATTGGTTTTTACAAGAGATTTGATGCATACCTTGGGTTGTTTAATAGCTTTCGGCCTCGAATTTTGATTGATGTGAGCAAGATTGATATGACAACCACCGTGTTGGGGTTCAAGATCTCCATGCCCATCATGGTTGCTCCTACAGCCATGCAAAAGATGGCTCACCCTGATGGTAAATAAATATTTGAGTTATGTAGAGACTACAGAGTGAAAACTTGTTTTAGTATAGCTAGAGACAAAGACACTAAGGTTGCTCTAACCACTCTGTTGTAAATTAACGCAGGGGAATATGCTACAGCTAGAGCTGCATCTGCAGCTGGAACTATCATGGTATGTTACTATATTATCCAAAGCAAGATTCATAACCTTTTCAGTATTTGGAGATTGTAAATCCACGACCCATGCATACCCATGTCTCTGATTTGACTTATTTTCTTCCATGATATTTCAGACACTATCTTCATGGGCTACTTCCAGCGTTGAAGAAGTTGCTTCCACAGGGCCAGGGATCCGATTCTTCCAGCTCTATGTAAGTCATCTCGAGAACTTGTTGCACATACTGAAAAAAGCCGGTCAGGCTTGATGGTTCACACGTTTCGATCGTTGAGTAGGTATACAAGAACAGGAATGTGGTTGAGCAGCTAGTGAGAAGAGCTGAGAGGGCTGGATTCAAAGCCATTGCTCTCACTGTGGACACCCCAAGGCTAGGTCGCAGAGAGTCTGATATTAAGAACAGGTAAAAGCCAAGTCACTTGAAATATGAGGAGACTTACTGGATTTTAATATGTGAACACATAGCTCGAAAGCATAACATTCTTCTGCTACAGATTCACTTTGCCTCCTAACCTGACATTGAAGAACTTTGAGGGTCTTGACCTCGGAAAGATGGACGAGGTTAGCATTCATCAGATACTATCTAGCTCTATAATCTGAATACGATTCTCAGAAAGCAGTCTTAACTCAGAGTTGTTAGTTTATCTTTCTTGAGAGTTCCTGAGCTAGATATGTTTCCACCTGCAGGCCGCTGACTCTGGCTTGGCTTCATATGTTGCTGGTCAAATTGACCGTACCTTGAGCTGGAAGGTAAACAGAGTAGTTAAAAATAAACAGCATACAGAGTTTTTAAAACTTAGAACAGAGAAACTTGATTTTTGACTGCTCTCACTTCACGAACAGGACGTCCAATGGCTCCAGACAATCACCAAATTGCCGATTCTGGTCAAGGGTGTTCTTACAGGAGAAGATGGTGAGTTACCATCTGACAAAACAAATGTCTGCTTCACTTAAAGTTTAACAAAAATACCTCACCACATCAACTGTAATTATCCTCCTGCAGCGAGGATAGCGGTTCAAGCTGGTGCAGCTGGGATCATTGTGTCAAACCATGGAGCTCGCCAGCTTGACTATGTCCCAGCAACAATCTCAGCGCTGGAAGAGGTAGATCATTCTCGACTAAGAATATCAATTTGTGTGTCAACAAGTGTTTTTTTCCAACAATTTCAGCTCTGTATTCCTGTGTTCAGGTTGTCAAAGCAACACAAGGACGAATTCCAGTCTTCCTGGATGGTGGAGTTCGACGTGGCACAGATGTCTTCAAGGCACTGGCACTTGGTGCCTCCGGAATATTCGTAAGCATCATATGTCCATTTATCAGAAAGCTGACTGAAACCAATGACAGTAATAACCTATTATTATAACGCCCTCTCAATCTCAGATTGGAAGACCAGTGGTATTCTCATTGGCTGCTGAAGGAGAGGCTGGAGTTAGAAAGGTGCTTCAAATGCTACGTGATGAGTTCGAGCTAACCATGGCACTGAGTGGATGCCGGTCTCTAAAGGAAATCTCCCGTAACCACATTACCACCGAATGGGACACTCCACGTGACAGTCCACGTCCTTTGGCCAGGTTATGAAGAGAATACAACAACAAAAAGCAGAGGAAACAGCAGCAACACAGAACATATAATGGCTAAACTTATTCATACTCTGATTAAGTCACTTGGCTTTTCTACTCTGCTATTTATCTCAAGACTTGTTTCTCCCTCCTATCTATCATATACACAAAACCAAGCCTAGAGATTCTGTAATGCTATTTCGCTACTTCTTTTCTTCAATCTTCAGTCCATTCTTCTTTCTTAATTCCATATCTTAAACTTATGATTCCACAAGAGAACATAGCAAAGAACACAGTGAGTATAGTGACTACAACCGAACTCTTTATTAATCAAAACAAAAGCAACGGAGGATTACATTGACACTATTTGAACAAACTGACATGTACAACAGAAGATAAAAGATAAGCGTTCATAGCCGTATACAAAGCACACACGTCCTACAGATTCATGAGTTGTACTCAAGTCAGAGACCGAGAACTAACCATTTCAAAAAAAAAAGAACAAAACTCTAATTTCAATTTAGAACGGCCAGATGTCAGATCCACCAGGTTTCTCCACAAGAATCCGATTGTACTCAGGCCTCGCCGTCTGCAAAAAAAGAAGCAAAATCAACATGAGAACAATGCGAAATCGAGTTTAGTACAAGCGGAATTAGCAAAGATGATCGGATGAGTTTAATTTTACCAGATCTTTGAAGATGACGTAGGTTATAAGGATGAAGAGCACAAAGAGGATCTCAAACTCAGCCAATCGGAAGAAATAGAATACTGAGTCAACAAACCGAGTTAGAAGAGAGTCGTCTCTCCTCATACCGATTCGATTCGTTCCTGCACGTCGGCCGATCATCTTCGAATTTAAATTCCTTTCGTCGGCTTTGAACGCAAACCACCGTCGCTTCTCGTTTGTTCTCTCTCGAAACTTACCGGTGAGTTCGTTACCCGTCGGCGAATAATAATAAGAAGAAAATGTTTGCTTTTTAATTCACTAAAAGCCTTTTTCAACTCATATGGGCCATTATTCTAAAAAGGCTGTATATAATCAAAGCCCACTAAGAGATGAGTAAAAAAAACGACAAGTTGTTCACCGTGTTATAACAAAGACGGCACGTTTCTGGCCGACGTGCTTCGTCTTCCTAGAGATCAGAAGAATCATCAGATCACCGAGTTTCGCACTTGAATCCTGCTTCCAGGTACGAATTCTGGATAATTAGGTTATAAATCAGGTTTATGCTCGAAATTAGTGTTCTTTATAGACGAAATTGAGAACCTTTAGACTCAAAAATCAGTTTTTTTTTTTCCCTTAATGGGTTTGATTCTGCTGTGTAAAATTTAATTTAGGATTTTGATTATATGAACTTTGTGGTGGATTGTGAAATAGAGAAATGGATTGGAAAGGGCAAAAACTAGCTGAAGAGCTTATGCAAATTCTGCTCATAGCCTTTGGTGGTGTTGCTTTCATTGCTGGATATGTAACGTCTTCGTTTGGGACAATGATGATGATCCATGCTGGAGTTGTGCTTTTTACAGCTATGTTTACTGTCCCTAATTGGCCTTTTTTCAATCGTCATCCCCTTAAGTGGTTAGATCCAATTGAAGCAGAGAAGTATCCTAAACCTGAACTGACGACCTGAGTCTTGGAAGAAGAGAAAGAGTAAACATTGTTAGGTTTTGATTCTTTTAGCTTCTCTGTTTTGGAGTTCAAGATTGTTTGATATTGGATATGGTCTCTAATTTCTCAATCTTTACCTTGATATACCCTTTTAAATGTAATGATAAATTGCAAACCTTTATTGATCAGAAAAATGTTAATCTTCTATGTTCATTATTTTGCTAAGGATTCCGACTTTGCTATATCCTATATATGGCTTTCTTCTTAAGCGTTGCTGTGGAATGTTGAAACTCTTTTCTAGATCAGTTGCAGGGCTGTGTCGAGGCTCGCTATATTTAATTTATATCTGAAACTGAAACGTTTCCCGTTCTTCAGCAGTTGCATCTGAAGTTTGCAACCTTGTAGGTTAAAGCTTAGTAGTTTTGTTCACATGTAATGATTATGCGTCATGTTTCTCTGTGTTGCACTAATTGATCACATGATTCTTCACTTGATTTAGTTTTGACTAGCATACATTCATCTGTGCTGATCCTTGTGGATGCAAGATCCGCACTTGGATTTTTCGTATTAGCGTTTTTATTCCAAGGATCGGGCCCTAGATGGAATTGTGTGAGCTGAATGATCTACATTGCGGAAATGGAATTGTTGCCATGGGCTTTTTCACTGGCGGGGTTCAAACACCAACAGTCCTTATCAGAAGTTGCAGTCCTAGTATGTCGGCCGCCGGATAGATTAGGCAGCCTTTCAAAATTCTCTCTTTCTTTCTCTTGACCTTATCAGATTTTTCCAACCCGGTTTCAACATCCAAGTGAGTCATATAAGAAGCATCGTTTTCATGTCGTTAAAGAGATGAGAGAATGTTAAAAGAAAGAAGATTTGTTGTTCTCCTCTTCTTCGTAATCAGTGAGAGGGTGCCCTATGAGACTGAGTTTGTAACTTAGTATTACGTTACGTTGACGGTCACGTGGTTGTGACCATCTCTGGCCTTCGATACCTCTAATACGTCCAGAGTTTCCTGCGCGTGGCTGATTATGACATTTTATCCCTTTCAGGAATATGACGATGATGAAAAGCAAATTGATGAATTACGTAAAATTCCAAAAAAATAAAGGAAAGAAAAAAAAGATAATGAGAATTGGTCTACTTTATCCATTTTGTGGCTTTCAGTCATGTGCTAAGTTTTTCATATCATCATCTTTAAGACTGGTCCATGATGACTTGCCTCCAGACAGGTTTTTCTTTGTCGCGATATTGCAAGATATAGAAACTGATTAATATTTTTATTGTAATAATAATAACTTGCGAAAAGTTTTGAAAACATGTATCTTCAGTATGTAAAGAGATTCCAAGTTTTAGGTCTGTAATCCCTTCGAGGAGAGATCAGAGTATGTTAGTTAGTCACCTCCCTAATTGCAATTATCGACTCCGCAACTTTGAGACGTGTTTTTCTATGGAAGGTATCTTAGTATACATATGGATCAATGATCAATCATCAGTATTGCTACTAAAGATAGGTTTTGTAGAGGTGTTTTGTGTTTAGTCCGGAGTTGTCACAATACTATTGTCCCGTTTTCTAGATTTTCAATTTATAATATCTATTAAAAAAATAATACTGATTGGTACAGTTTTTTTTTAGTTCTATTCTGATGTTGAATGTTGATCAAAATATCACTCGTTAACTTACTATTTTTCCCCTTTTTGCATGGTTTCATTCAAATTTGAATTTTGGCAGGGTTATTTAGTTCGTTTCGGATCAAATCATATCAGTTTATCGGATGTACACAAACTAAACTCATCATATCGCACTAAACCAAAGCAAACAATTATTTTTAGTGTTGTATTCCAATAAGTATTTCAATAAGATTATGTGTAGCATGCTAGCAATTACATAAATACCAAAAAAAAAAAAGGATAATAATGGGTAACATCCTAATCAGTGAGTGTGTAACATTCACGTGAACATTGAAAGATTATGACGGATGTTATAAGTAAGATATATATAATCGGTACTCTAATATATAATGCAAAAAAATAAAATAAAAAACTTACAATATAAGGAATAAATAAATACGAGTACATTAATATTAGTATTAAATAACATCATATTCATGTATCAAAAACATGATTGGCCAATCTTAACGCTGAAAGGTCGACCTCCACACAACACAAATCCCCCCCAGCTGTTTAATGCTGTTGGTTTCTTTCTAGGGAGCTTTACAGTATATTTATATAAAAATAATCCATATATATATATATTCAACATATCAAAAATATTCATTAGAATTGATCGATTAGTTTTATCAAGAAGGATGATGCTATCCAAGTAAAATTCGAATCTATAATTATTAGATATCGATGATGAGAGATGAGACTGTATATATATGGTCGTTACTAGTTAGTTAAGATATTGTGTCTATATACATATAAGTATAATATTTGCTAAAGTTTTGGAAGTATAAGAAGTAATGTGGCGTGCATTATTGGCGTTTTTTTATATCTTTTTTATAAAATATATGAGGCACGATTATAGTGGTATACATCATCTTGTTCGTCACTCTCCCCCCATCCAATTCTTCACATTTTTAAAAGTTCCAATGAATTTTTCAAATTTTATATTCTATTTGTTGCAATAATCATACATCGCTTTGACGCTTTTTTTTTGATCCACAACAACGATTTCATGCTTCAATGTATGAATTATGAACACGTGCCCCAGTCAAGATAGAGTAATTCTCTCTTTCTTTCTCATATTTTATTGTTCTTACTTTGATCAATAACGATTGGAGTAATAATAAAATACATAAACAATTCGGTTTTGCATTACGATATACTCTCTATTAGACTTCCGAGTTTAAAGACTAAGTCTTTTTTTGATAACAAAGGATTTAAAGACGAAGTCTTAATATAGATATATTGGTGATAGACTGATAGTTGATAAATACAATCAGATATATAGGAAATATATATTTGAGAATAAGGGGACACAAGCTGTTCGTTAAAATCGACAAGTTTAGACTATTTAGTTAGGGTTACTATTAAAACTCTGTATATTGACTATATATTGGAAATACAAGAGTTAGTTGAAAAACAATAACAAAACAAAAATAAATAACCTCTATATATATTGATTACTAAAATCTTAATATTATCATTTAATATGTTGATCCTATATTTATATATATATATACACTATATACAGATATAGTTCGAGTTTATAAAGTATAAAGTATAAACACGTATACAGATGTGTCTGTGCATAAATCCCTTCAACGAACCATCTTTTTGTGTCGACTTCCCGATATAGTAACACATGTAAAATGTTCAATGAAAAATAGCTTACTAGAACGCTGTACTGTACACACACTTTAATTATTTAAACTCAAACAGTTGAAAGCATAGGGGGTCCCCTCAAAATTTCTTGTCACTAGATACTAAATTATTATCTTTGGACATTTCAATATACTTTAGCTTAGCATTCGGTCGTTTTGGTTCGATGGAAGTTCATAACTAAAACATTGCTGCCATTTGCCACGTCGCCTTGTTCAACTATATAAAAAAAAAAATTATATTGTTTTCTTATACCCACACATATGTGCATTTAACTATACGACTTATATTGTCAAAAGAGAATAAGAATATCCTTCGACATTTCTTTGAACTAATGATTTGATGCTTTATTGATTATTTGACCATAATTATAAATGCCATATTTAAAACTCAAACCAGAAGCAAAAGAGCTCTATATATAACTTGAAATCTGAATTTTTACATCAAACAAAAAAAAACATTAATTGTACTATAAATATTTATGTAATATATTTGAAGTACGTTAATTCTTGTCAAAACAAAGTACGTTAATTAACTCACCCATACTCATCATCGTTTTATCCAGTAAAATTGCATAGATAATTAATTTAGTGATTACGAAAAAACGAAATCTTTTTAACGTGTTGAGCTTTGTTTTTTCGTGAATAGTAAATCTGCTATACGTTTGGTGTTAATTCCGTCGTCATTTTCATTTTCTAATCAGAATTGTGTGCATAATTTTCATTTCGTGTTACAAATGTTTCCCATTATATCTAACTAAGAGGAACATACATGTTAAAAATCACGAGAACAAAAATAAACTCCAAACATTATGCGTTGTGGTCTCTTCTGTTCAACGAGGAGCCATATAAAGCGCCGCAAAACTACTCAATGGCTAGTTTATAAGGATGAACAAAATTATGCAGAAAAGAAAAAGAGAGAGAGATCAGCTTCTACATTATTATGGCCTCCACTTGCTAATGTCTATATATAGCTATGGACTCTATGTAACATTAATTATTATAAGCTAGATAAGTTATTGATAATAAATAACTATATAATACTCCGATTTAATTGATAATTTCGTATAAAATGATAGAATGGTATATTAGGGTACTTGTCACTCTTTGTGAGTTTTTTTTTGGTTTTTAATCATATATGAATATTCATTATCTCAAATTTTGGTTTGAATATTCTGCTATATTCCATCAATCAAGCATTAATATAACTAATATTCCCACATCCATTAGTTTTGCAACTAAATTATTCTTTTAAATATAATTCTCTTAAGTAAATTTTTTTTTCTTTTATTTTAGATCGGACCATCACTATTGTAGACTTTGGCACACACATGTTATAAAAGTCTACAATTCTAGAAAAAGTATTCGAGCACACAGCTGCTACATGTGAAGCTTACAATACCAACCGCATATATTCTTGTTAGCTAAGAAGAACCTTTTAAATATATAGATTCATAATAAAATATCTATTTATATAAGAAAAAACAAGAAATCACATCTGGACATATAGTTCTCCGAATCACAATGCCGGATTTTGCGGTCTCTGTTGAGTAAGAGTAATTAAGTAGTAACTGCTAATATATAAACAGAAAGAATAGTGCCAACCTTCCACTAAAGGAAAGTTGTTAGGCTTAAGATTAGTTGGAAGAAAAGTCACCTTCTATATTGGGTAAATAGTGAATATCTAATTGGTTGCTTCAATATATTCCCTCACAGCACAGTCACCTATTTCTTTAGTTTATTACACTACAAATCTGAAACGTGGATGGCAGTAGTTAACTGTCTAAGTATTGTTTATAATAAATATTTCCCATGCAACCCACCATATGAATCATTATTTCGTCGTATCCAATAAAATTTTCACCCAGTGAACTTTAACAACTGTTATTTGTTCTTTGACAATCTTTCAAATTCTTCAGATATTATTAATTTATTACCATAAACTTTCATACATATTAGTATTAATATCGAAATATCTTGAAAAGTTAGATATTTTTGCCATTTAAACATGCATGTAGTTTGAATCGCCTTTTAACAATTATATATGAGAAGTGGTGGATCAAGTCTTACAAACAGCTTGAGACCTTGTAGAATATCTATTATTTAAAATTCTAGTTAAAATACTCGACACATTATTCTAATTAATATGTAGTTGAAAAAAAAATACTCGATCCATTGACCAAATATACTCGACCCACGTCCAGACTTCTATACATTTGATCACTTGACAGAATAGGTCAGTAGAAAATCTTGTAGTTGGTGCTATTTATGTCTATATTATTTAATTTGAATTGTAATTTTCCTTTCATAAATTAGTTATAGTAGAACAAAAAAAAATCATATCTTTATATTTATGAATAATTGTTTGTCTAGACAATTTTTTTTTTCTCAAAAGCTTTTTGGTCTTAATCATAAAGGTGTTTTTTGTCTAATCACGTTAATTTTTTTTATCCGGAGTTTCTAAACACAAAAATACTGGGGTATATATATCTCACAGATACGTATACACTATAATTATATCCCAACAAACAAGAATATTAACTATATCATTTAGTGGGTTTCTATAATATCGTAAGAGTGAACAAACAAACAAAACTTAAAATCCATCATATGAAGAAGATATCTCCTAGTTGGCCAAAAATTAATATTTCTTTTTGACATTTATCGAAATCATGTATGACCTCTGTTTTAGCACTTTTTGGTGTCTTGAGATATTTTCGTTAAATGTGAAAGTGAACTAATGTGCATTAACTAATGCAATGTTCAGTTTATGCTTCTTTTGCTCACCATTACCCCAATCAACTAATTTCCTCTTATCCTAATCATATAATATTATATATGTACACATACACACACGTATACAAACTATCTCACTGTTTGTACGTAACCACAAAATTTCGAAATTTCATTCCATAATAATTCGACCCAAACTTAGTAAGAGTAATTCAAAGGTTTCTCTGTGTATACAAACTTGGTAAAGGTCGTGCTTAAAATAGTATAGTCGTTAACTTTTTGGCTACCCGCAAGACTAAAGTTAACATTTTATCTAGATAGATAGATCAATACGACGAATCACGTGTACATAACTCTTAAGTCTATGCAAACTGTTGTATATAGAGAACATGCAACCTAAGGATATTGTTCCCTAATGAACCATTTTATATGTAAAACTTCCCTAACGAAAGTTGATAAATGAGAACAAACAATAATGTTCATCATTGCAAACCTATATTACTTTGGACATGTCTTAATCTCAAAACACCGAAACACGCTTTCGGACAGTTGACTTTGCTTGCGTTGCTTACATATTTATAATCGTCCAACGATAAAAGATCACCCTATCAGATTATGTGTTGCATTTAAAAAATAATAATAATAATAATGAAATATGTTATTTAAAAAGTAACAAATGCGTGATTACTTATTTTATAGGTATAATGCCGTTAATTTCGTCACATTTCCACTATTTTTGATTGGTCTCTCCACTGTGTTACCACCCACCACTCACATATCCAATGTATACGGTTCTGCTTACCAAAATAACAAAATGCTCTTTAAGATAGGTTAATGACAACGACCGTTTACTAAAATGTTTATTATTTAATAGGTTAATTTCAATAAGTCATATTCAAATTACATACTTAACTTTTTTTTTGACGTGGGTTAACTTCACTCGTTGGTTTCTATTTCCAAATTGACTGAAATTGACTTTTAATGATTCTCTTCCATGCAAATTACCAAAAAAAATTGACTAACTAAAACTTATACAGCGTGTGATTTGGTTATTTAACTTTTGGACTTTAGAACAAAAGTTTACTTGACTCTTTGTCTTACTCTCATTGGTCTATTATTTAAACTTCTACAATCATTAAGAAAATAGTTTTTTTACTAATAAAATCTATCGGGTGATTGGCACAAGTAACACAAAATGTTTCGAGGAGAAAAAGTAAAAGTGTTCCATATATATACAAAAACATATCTGTGTTTAATATTATTTTTATATACTTCTCATAATGATGAACAACAATAAGTGAAAGAATAACAGAAACCAGCTGAGCTCGAAACGGCTAGGCTACCCTACAGCCCAAAAGCTACAAACTGGTCCCTCAAAATCTTTCAGATTTCTAGATTGACCCCAAAAAAAAAGGGAACTAGCAAACCGCACCCCAAACACAGAAACAGAGCAAAAAAAAAAAAAAAACAGAGGAGCAGATTCCGGGGACGTATATGCAAACCATCCCACTGGTATAATCGCTCTCTCTTTGGTTCTTCTAGAAGCTTCTTCATCACCACGTCTATGTAAATTCGTTTCCTATGTACACATAAGAGAACTCACATCACATCTGCTTAGCCAAGTCACCAGCTCCGATGAATGTACCGTGAAACCCGTACGGAACCCTTGACGGAAGCTTAACCGTTGCTTCGACCTCTAAGCTAACGGCGTTAACTATCTGTAACTCCGATTTCCATGTTTTCTCGTCGTGGACGAAACAGAGGATGTGTCCTTCGTCCTCTTCTCCTTCTCCTTCTCCGGGGAGAAACAGAGGCTCTCCGCCGTAACGGTTATCACCGTATAGATGTTTCTTGACTTCTCCTGTAGCGAGATCAACTTTAGCGAACCCGGATACTTTAGGCCAAGGCTCGGCTAATGCTAAGTAAGCGTATTTGGTTTTACGGCCGAGCATGTTACGGTTGACCATCCCTGCTTCAAGGTTGACTTGTTGATCTCCGTCGGAGATGATCGGACGACGAGTGGATACTCCGGTTCTGAGGTTGAGACGGATTTCAGAGAGTACACTCTCGAGATTCTCGTCGGACTCGTTGAAAATTGAGTCCGGTGGAGTCATACAAGACCCGATCACGACGACCTCCTCTGTTTCTGGCTCTTCCCAAGCATTCCAAAGATGGAAGCAGAAGCAGTCCGGAGCCTCAATCCACTTTATCTTCGACGAGTCCTCGGCGTATTTGTCTAAAATTCCGAATCTTGACACCTTGTTCTTGTCGTAAACCACCGGAGAGCCACCGCGGATCATCTCCGGTAGCTTGAAAACGACTTGCTGGTCCGGTATCACGACGAAGTTCTCTGTAATCGCGAAGTCGTGCATCATCGTCGGCTGATCAAGCTGGATCTCGACGTCAGGGGATTTAGTTCCGTCCGGCGAGAATCTGAAGTACTTCAGGTAAGGCTTTGAAACGACGTCGTAGCTTAAAGCGAATAGTTCACCGGATTCCGGGTCGACTTTCGGGTGGGCAATCATTGTGGATTCTAACTGTCCGTCAAAATCGAACCGACCAACGGTTTTTAAATCACCGGTTGGAGTGATCCGAACTTGGTAAGGCAAATCGTCCTCCGACATAGCTAATAACCGGCCGTTGAAATAGACTAAACCGGCGTTGGCTACACCGGTTCCGTGTGCTGGGTCGACTATACCGGCAGCAGCTCTGGCGTAGAATAACATAAGTCGGGCAATACCGGTGTGGCCGTGGAGCTCACCGATGGCTTTGGGGAAAACCGGTCGACCCAATTGACGCTCCTGAACAAACCGGTTTGTTTGAGTAAACCGACAAGCGTAGCTAGCTGAACCGTCTTCGAATTTCACGGCGTGGACCATACCGTCTCCGTCGAAGAAGTGGTGACCAGTCACCGGCTCGTGAAGTGGGTTAGCTCCGTTTCTCACATACACTCCTTTAATAGAATCGGGTATTTTCCCGACCACCGGAAGATTACGCCGGACGGGCTGTTCATTCACCGGAGCAAAATTTCCGGCGATCTGAACACTAGGATCAGCCGTTTTAGGAAGCGGGTGTAGCCTCTCGTGGCTAACGAGGAAACCCTCAGCGGCGTCCAAAGCTGCAGCCGCCGCTCTCTGGAACAGATTCATCTGTTTAGTGTCGGAATCTTTGGCTTTGGGGTTAACAACAATGGCGGGAGAGTTTGAGGATTGCTTAGGGAAATGAAGAGCTGGAGGAGTGTGAAGCGCAGATGAAACATTGAGTTTACGTGTAACACGACTGGTCATAGGTAAAGAGTTACAATAACTCAAGTCGGAGCTTTGAGAAGACGATAATGGTGGCTGAGTATGATTGCCACCAACCCATCTCCGAGAAACCGCCGCAGTCGCCGTGAAAGAAGCCATTTTTTTTTTTACAAGTATGTCCAATCACTATTTTTTTTTTTCGGTTCTTGGAGTGAGAGTTCGATTTTTGTAAAGGGCTCTGTTTTTGTTTATCTGATGATTGTTTTAAGTGAAGAGAAGAGAAGAGAGAAGAGAGAGTTGGTTTGAGAGCGATGAAGTGTTGAGGGTTTATATAAACCGGGAGGTGGGTAAGTGTGGCCACGTGTTGAATGAGTGACAGAGAAAGGGAATGGAGTGAGTGGGGAAGTTTTTTTTTGAGAGAAAAGGGTACTTTAGGAAAGAAAAAAAGACTAAATATGTTGTGGTTCAAAGTTGAAACCTTTCACACATAGATAGACAAAATGCATCACTTCTTTTAACTCCCTTTGTCTTATTTTTTTGTGTGTGTGGCTTCTTCTGTTTCTAAGTTTGGTAACTAAAGCTTCCAATCTTTGGCAACTTTGAGATGTATGCCCTTAAAATATCTAATCTGGTAACAAAACGTATCCTCTTGTCTTGATTTTGAGGGTTCAAGACACTATGGGTTGGAATGGTAACTGTGGTCAGGGCGGCCAAATCCGTCTGCGGTCTGGACCACTCCATTTTTAAGGTGAACTACAGACCGATGCAGACCAATTCTATATGTATGCAAAAACGGTTTACAGTTAGTCCGTTGCGGTCTTGTCTCTACTTTATTTGGACCGCACCACTGCAAACTACAATTGCTGATTGGTAAATAAAAAGCAATCCAGTCCACAGATGGATTTGTCCGCCCCAACCGCTGCAACCATTCACACCCTATATGCGACACTGTAACATGAAACAAAGTTTAGAAAAATTCTAAAATGGTTTGCAATTCTATTAGATATATATGTGATTAGTGATTAGAATGCACTGTCTAGCAGTTTTTAGTTTTTACTATTCGGTGAAATGCATTTTAGGCTTTTGTTTTTGTGTTTAAAAAGGATGCTATAGACAAAAACAAAGGGTCCCTAATATATATACCACACATTAAGTGTCAATATGATGTTTCATTAAGTACGATCATCAACTTGGCTTATGTCGTGGCTCAAGAGCTTCTTGTTTGCCAACTCCAACTTGGCCTATTCATCTCCACATGAAAAAATATCTTCAGACTTTAAGTTATATTTCATGTGTCGTCTGTCATGGTCTAGTATTGTTGAAATTTAAGAGAATATATACAAGTATTGGAAATGTTATTTCGCTTATTTGTTGAGTCAAGTGTTGGTGTCCGTACAATAGATTTGTGTTATAAAAGTTTGGATGTTTTTTCTTGTGTACAATTGACATATCTATACGGACACAAGAACCCAAATACTTCGCGATCTCATCTACGACTTAAGTCTGATATCATTTTTGTAACTAATTACAAAGTATGAAACTTTTGAAAAGCTGGAATAAAACTAGCAAAACTTGTGCCTCAGTCCATATATACCCGAATAAACCAAAAACTTCAACCACTAAATAATACGAAGTGTCTATATTATCCTAGTCCCCAAAAATCATAACTTATAGAAATGAACAAAATCGTTGATTGAACACTAAATAGTATACGCACGCAATTTATAAAAAAGAGTCGGTGTGTTACATCATTTAACTTGCTCTCTAAGATATTTTAACTTTGAATTGTCTGAAGTGATGATGTTGTTCTCACTTGGATTTTAGTTTGACGAGATCTATAGAAAGATGTTCGAACCACACCTTTTTCTATTTGGTCAACACTCAACAGGGATTCTCGCATTTATGTTTTTTACCTTTGTCATCAGATTCTTACATACACGCTTACATAAATTTTCCCAAATGTTTGTTGGCAACAAAGAGTTACCGAAATATATTCTAAATCATCTGTACTTTTGGATATATTTATATTCTTTAAAATGTCTTAGGTATATCACAAGTTAGATCTAAATGTATGATACACAAGATAAATCCGTAAACGGTCTAAGCACAATAGAGTCTTTATTAATTATTTTGTATTAGTAATCACAGTCTATGACCTTGAGTACGAAGTCGTAGTTACTTGTTTACTCTATTATATATATACTTGTTTATATCATGAAATTACTAGAATTAGAAGAGTCTTGAATTTGCGAGTATTATATGCTGACACACATATTAAATAAACGTTACTACAAACTTGGCGTATTTTTTTAACGAAGAAACACACTTCACGTATTATTTTTCTAGAAACCCCGACTAATAGTTTAATACAAAAGAAGCATATAAAAATCAGAAGGAAGAGTCCCTCCCTGCACCAAACCAACTTTGTATAATCATGATATATATATATGGCCTCGTGTAACAAACAAAATCTTGCATTATAGGTGTTCTTGGACATTTTTAAAACGATAAAAGAGAAAACTGATAAAATAAAAGATAGAAACAAATAACACGTAAAAAGATAAGTAAAAGGACATCTGGGTCGATATTGTTTCACTATTCTGTGATTGGACCATTGTGTCGTCTATCTTTTTTTTTTGTTTGGGTTAGAGAAGTGAAATCAAATTGGTTTGGTACGTCGTTAGTGAAGAGGACACGTTTTAGAGTTAGCCCGCGTCTTTGCCTCATAACCGAGTTCTCTCATATAACACGTGGCATTCTTTTCTTTTTCACTTCTTCTCTCCATCACGCTTTGCTTTATTTTTTCTGTTTTCTCTTTTTTATCTTCGCCTTTTTTTTTTTTTCATATCATTTCATCTTTTACTTTCTTTTTTCCTTTCATTTTCTGAATAAATAAAAAATCTAACTGTTTAACAGAAAAAAAAATCCTTGGAAAAGATAAATTTTAAACACGTATCCATTTACTGTTTACAACTGAATAATAACTAATTTCATATTTAATTGAACTATTATTAAATAATTTAGAGTCGAATCTAACTATTCGTGGATCTATCCAAGTTTTCATAGTTTTCTTTTATTCTCGTAAAATAATGCAAATAAGTAAATCACATGTAGTATACGCTCCATGTGATTTAATCATACGACCAAACAAAATGACATAATAAAAGTAATAATAGAAGGAAACGAATCATATTCAAATCTTAATTAGAGCAATGCCACTACTTTAATTTTTTTTGTAATAGGTTAGTTATTATCTTAAACCGTCAAAGTTAGGTATAAACTTTTTATTCTTCATGTTCTCTTATATATATTCTTTGTCAGGCAACCACTTATATATAATTATGTCCTAAAAATCGTTCAAAATGCTGATACACGTTTCTTCGACAACTCGGTTTAGCGATAACTCCTTTTGGACTTCAAACGATCTTGTGTTCTAACAACAATTGTCTATGCATACTAATTTCACGACTTTCCTACCTAATTATTTTTAAAATCTAAAATTCACACGCTCACACTCTCAAGTTTGAATATGAGTTCTGAAATTGGAGGAAGACCAATATAAACCATGTAATTACAAGCTTCAGTTAAAGTTGATAATTATTACAATTAATATTCATGATTTTTTTTATTATTTATCTATATATTTAACTACACAATATAAAATATATTTTTCCAGTCTAATTTTAAGTGGGACATGTTTTATAAAGTATTAAACACTGCACGTAAGAAAATATTGAGCATGCAAGTATAAAGTTTTGCACCGGCCAAATAAAAACATGACCTACAAAATTGAGAACGGATATAATTTTTCCTATTAGAAAGTTCTCTGTGTAATTTAGAGGAGTAATAAAGTAATAAAAGTTTGAAATGCCAAATTATCATCTGAGGTCTCATGCAGATACGTGACTGGGTTTTTTTGTTCTTTGTCTTTTTTTTTTTTTGTTTACTATAACTAGAAAGAAAACACGCATATATGGATCAGTTTCATGTTCTATATATTATTTCCAAATCCTTTGAAGTTAATCTGCCTGTGAGACCAGATCTTCTATTATGGAATACACGGTCCATCGGATCAAAATCGCACAAAAAGTTTACGAATCTCTCAACACAAAATTGAGTAAGGTGAAAAAAATGAACAATGTAGAGACTCTTTATTTTAACATCGAAATGAGAAATGTAGAAGACTCTTTTTTAACATAATTCTTCTATTATGAAATACAGTATGAAGAATTATGTTTCCTCGAAGATCAATATTCAATATCATGCCTAGCTAAATAGTACCACGGGTTAATTACTTCTAATCTAATATAAGTATACATTTAAAATTGTAGTCCACACACCCGCCTACACAATATATAATGTCGCTTGAAAAAAAAAAAGTAACTAAAGATTAATTATGCAACCTCAACTATAAAATTAAGTCTAAGTGGGATTTTTTGTCCCCTTTGATTAGAGTCATCAATGACTCCATCAGAGCCCCATGAAAAGTGGAGGATGAAATTAAAAAATTAGGAATAATAACATACTATATAATATAAAAATAACGGTTGATTCGATCATCTTTGGGCTATATAAATTTCAATCATGCCTGTGATCTTAACCATCCTTTCTTTTTAGTTTTATATAGATACAAAGAAATATATCATAAGTTATCGCCACGTCAGTTTGATCGACACCTCACTCATAACTTGAGTGATTTATCTGTTAAATATATGTAGTGTGTACACATGATGCGTATACAGACATCTAATGTATTTATGTATATACGTATACATAGCATGATTTCGGGAAACGTATCGAAGATTTTGTGTTTAACGGACGAACTCGTGGCTCACGAGACACCTCATCAATAATTGTATACTATTAAGATATAAGATTTTTCTATAACTAACAATATATAGTATTCAAAATTTTCTAATTAAAAAAACTATATAATATGAAGTATTTTATTGTACTTTGATATTTTCTGTTAACTTGTTTTATTGTAGCCTTTTTTACTTATGATGGTACTACTAAGGTTCTTAATTACATGATATATCTAATCGGTGGATGAGGATGCTTTTTTCAAGGTTAATTTTATCAGATAAGTGTAATTTTGAATGATTATTGTACAAAAGATATATGTAATTTTGAATGATTGATTATGAGATTTTTATCATTAAAGTTCCTCGTACCATAATAATATAACCATTTTTAGTATACCAAAAAAAAATATGATATGTAAAATTGTTGTTTAGGTTTATAACAAAAATTTGCACAAAGAGTTGGCTTAAATCAAGGTAAACAAAGATTGTCATTTTAATATATTGCACACAAATTAAAAAAAAAACTTGAATTATATATATATGTTTCTATTTAATGAGTATTTAACATTTAAATTTAATAAAATGAGTTTTGGATTAAGGATAGATTATAAATTTTAATGTAAAAATCACATTAGAAATGTAAAGTGATATTTTTTGTGAAACAAATAAAACAACTCTATAATAATACCTTTTGTGAAACTATATTTCAACATGCATGTAAGATAAGTATTAGTAGTAAATACTAAAGAGAACTACATTGTATAAATGTCGAGATTTTTTTCAGCAGATAAATCACGAAGAATAGGGACACTATGTGCTCTGTGTTTTAACACTTTTTGCAAGTGTCATGAGGTTGGATCAATAATACAACACTTGGAACTGAAATCTGAACACTGAAAAGAAAATGAACTGTAACTTTATACTTATAATGTATATAAGAGCAAATCCAATGCACATACTCTCAGTATGTCTTTGATTTGTTTACTAATATAATCAAAAAAAAAAAATGTTTTAATCTCAATATTACAGAGACACAGGTCTCTGCCGAGATCCTTTTAGATCTTCAGAGACACCACACGTGTCACTAAATTATTGGTTGCGTTTTGTCTTTGTTTTTTTTAAAATATTTTCTCTTTTCCTTCGCTTCTCACTATCAAAACTCTTTCGATACAATCGAAAATCGAAAGGATGAACAGGAAATCGAAATCAAAATTGTGCGAACCTTTGATCGTTTTCCAGAATCAATGATCTCGCGTCGTCGTCTTCTTCTTTCTGAGATGTTATCGAGATCGGTTGCTGAATAAACTTGAGAAAGAGATCTCGCCTCGTCGTCTTCATCTTCAATTCGATCCACAGCTGCCAAATTAGAAAAGGTATTCGCAATTGCTTATTCTTGATCTCATTGATTCCTTATTTATTTGTTTGGTTCTTTAGCCGAGTATGTTTCAATTTTAGGGTGTTGTTCTTTATCTATCTCTCGTGTTTCTTTCTTATTCGTTTGTGTTTGGGATTGTCGATTGGGTTGTTTGATAAAGAACAAATATTCTTGTTTCATTTTAACTTGGTTACAATTTGGAGATGTGATATAAGACAGATTGATTTCTTATGATTGTTAAATTGTTTTCTGAGAGTGGAATTGGATTGTATCTTTGTGATAGAATCCAGAATCATTAGTTTGAAATTGATAGAGATCTTTGATTTTATAAATAAAAATATCAGTAATCGTTTGTCTGATCTGTTTATTTTGAAATCAATTTGTATTAAGATGATCTCTCAATTAGGGGAAATCATTTTGTATTATATATATGATTCTTCAATTTGTGTCCTCTGTTTTAACTTTTAAGTTTCTGATTTCCATTTGAGTCATCTAAAGATCCGATTTTTGCAGTCTTGATGTTTCAACTTAGTTGCATCTGCAATGATTAATCTTATATTCATTCCTGCTTGATCCTATCTAAGTTCATAAGTATATTAGATTAGTTATAGTGGATGTGCATCCTTCGTATTTAACTTGGTCAATCATTTGTTTTAGATAACCTCTTATTTGGTCTGTCCAGTCTAGTTTGGTTCCGTTTTTAAGTCTTGATTGGTCCTTGTTTGTTTCTTGTTATAAGTCATGTTTGGTTCTGTTTTGTATGTTTAGTTTGGTTCTGTTTTTTAAGTCTTGTTCTGGTTTTAATTCTTGTTCTGGTTTCTCTTGTTCTGGTTTAAATCTTTCTTAATTCTTGTTCTGGTTCAAGTCTTTCTCTTGTTCTGGTTTTCATTATTTTCTTTTCATTGATAGGGAGCATAAGTCCCTTTAAATAAGTACACACTTGTGATTTTGCAAATCTGAGAACATGTATGTACACTGAATCATTTTTCAACGTTTATATTAGATGACCAAAAAGCCAAGGGAAGTGGATTGGCTCCATGGCCAGCTTGATTGACCTCTCCTCCTCCTCGGTTAGCCATTGATGATGAGATTTTTTCTTTTTCTTTGAGATGGAGCGAGAGCTTTAACTAGATGGAAGTTATAGGAGAAGAGATGTAGAAAGGTCAAACGAAATAGGATTAAGGGTTGTATAAGAAAGATGGTGAAGAGAGCTTTGCAAACTGTAAGATTTGGCACCGGAGAGAGCTTCTACTGATTTGTTTTCTGCAACTATGTCCTCAACTTGGTGATCATCAACTTCCTAAGGTGTTTTACTCTCCTATCTACAACTGGCTTTTGTGTTTTGAAACGCAAACGCAATTGTCAATCAAAACAGATGAAATGTTTTTAGATATAACTTTATTGTCGTTTCTTTGTGATTTGCATTATTTCAACATAGAACAAGAAATTAATGTTTAGTTTTGTGTTCAGTTTGGAATCAAGACACCCATATTTGGGGATGACTAATGGGAGGATAAAAACTAAAAACAATAGGATGAAGATGTAAACTTAAATTAATATTATTTTTAATATTATTAAAATTTAGAGACACTAACTTGGAGTTGTGCAATGTGTTTGCTCTAACGATTCAAAGTATTGCGAACAAAAAGAAAAAAAAATCTTATCCTCCTTAGAATGGAATATTGTCAGAACCCTAGTCGATTAGACGTGGTTCCATGGTTTCTATTTTTTGGTGGGTCAAAGGTCGACTCGTTCACGTCACATGTGTCACATTAATAATTGTGTGCTCCAATTATATCCTATATAAGAATTTGCGTATAATTGAGCTACTGTGTAACCCGATATGTGTGGCACTTAATTATATGACTCAATAATTTTTATCATTTAATTTGTCATGTTTCTACTCTTTGTAAATCCATTTAAACATAGCATTTGTTGTAAGAATATCCATGTATCTTAACTAATATCTAATTGTGTTCTTGTAGAAACATTCGATTAATCGTTTAAAAAGTACTGTTTATAAAAAAACAATTAAAACTGTTTCTTCTGCTGAAGTGTTCGTTTTAGCATATGTCAAACATATTAATTAAAAAGGTTAAATATATATACAATTGTTTAAAATATACCTTAACTAAAAGATAGTTAAAATCGAGCTTTTTTAGTTTTATGTAAAATTGTCGTCTATAAATTTACTTTGTAAATATAAAATTCTATATTTATAAAATATAATATTTTCGGTGAAAGGAAGACAAAAATGGTTAACGGTAAACTTTTTAACGAATGAGTTTTGGTTCCTCAAAACATATATGGCGAATTCAACGTACCAATTTGCCGGTCAAAGAGTCAAAGTTTCCCATTCTTCATACGTGGGCTTTCACGATTGGAGGGCATCAACCCGACAAAAGACCATGTGTTGCGCACGCACATGTCAGACCATATAACACCAAGATGTCCTAACACATCGCAGTTTTAATTTTCATAAATATCTTGTTTTTTGCCTTTAGAGTATTACGAATTTACAAGTTTGTAAGGAAAAATTAATTAAAGCTAATAAGCTTTTCTAAAATTCTTCATAATTACAAAAATTTCCTATATTATAAAAATGCATGCATGTCTCATGTATATATCATGCTCAAAGTTTTCTTTTTCTTTAATTTTGGTGACCAGAGTATCCAATTTTTAAAGGTTAAACTGAAAGGTGTTTACTCGTATTTTGCCTAAATTTGCTTCCGTATAAATGTTCCGATGCGCGTTGATGCAAAATAAATTGACCCGTATATATATAAATGTGTGTGCATTCACATATCAAACACGTTCCTACAGTTGAAAGTTTGGTCTTCAAATTAATTATAAGTCTTGTTCTTTGTTCTTTTCTGTCCTAATTTATGTCACGTGGAATATATTTTCTTTGAAAATTATGGTCATAAATAAATCCAAAATAACCGTTATTTAGTGGTTTCAAATTTTTAATCGATTGTTTAATGTTTCTACATCAAATATGAGATCTGACCTTTAGATAGTTAACTTTTGTAGACCGTGAAAGCTGTCAACGTACTTGTTGCAAATAAATCTATCTCTTGCGAATGTGATATACATTAAAACCGTCGGTCGTAAAAAAGAAAGAATAACTAATGAAATGTGAAACCATGGATCCAGTGACGCATTCGTAGATCTTAATGGCGTATATTTGTTTGTTCTGTTACTATGCATGATGGTCATGGATCAAATATTTTCATCAAGGTATCCGTGGTAATCCCGTTAAACTCATTCAAAATTCCAAATATGGGATTCTCCCGACCAAAGAAAAAAAAAAAATGATATACATATATTATTATTATTTTTTAATATATATATTTTTTAACAAAAAGAGTCTATTTATGTTTTCCGTACAGTTTTTAAAATTAATATTTATCTATCTTTATTATTTAAACTTATTAATTAGAAAAAGAAATTCTTTTTAGTATATTTATAAAAAGTAAAATAAAATTTTAACTAATTTTCTTAATTTATGTAAATAATATTTTTTGTAAAACAGAGAAAATATTTATTTGTTATGAAAAATAGCTAACGTGTAATTGTTATGAGTAACTTATAAACATAATTAAACTCGTAACACTTAACGTACAAAACAGTAATCAAAACGATTCACCACACGAAATACGTAAAGACTAGGCATAAACAAGTATGGATATCCGTTGTCCAAGAGTTGGGTATATTCTAAATGGATAAGGATTTTTTATGATGAATGTATATATATATATATATATATTTATGTTTGGCGAGGGTTACTCTCCCATGTTATTGGACAAAAATGGAGATAAAAAAGGCTGCACTATAGAATTAAATTAACCCAAAGGAAAAAAAAAAAAAAGAACCGTGATTTTATGGTTAGCGGACCCACAACAAGTGTTCTGCGTGTGGAACCCATCCAAGTGCCCCCTGAGTTTATGACTTTTTGTTAGCCTTGCGCCGACCGGCCAATCAGCGTTCCGAAATACCATACACATACATGTGCGTAAGTGCATATCTCTCTCTCTCTCTCCCTTTCCCTATATATAATTAATCTACATGTGTGTTTATTATCATATGTTTAATTACATTAATTCATATATGGGTTGAGTGTTTTTCATAAAGTTAATTGAATGGATGAGATTTAAAACTGGCGATGAGAAAAAAGAAACGATATGTTTTCTAAATAGCACTTTGATTTGGTAACCACGAAAATGCTATCCAATTTTTTTTTGAAAAGTATGCATGTACATATATTATAAGCAAAATTACGTACGAAAACCCATAAAAGAAAGATTAATGCATATCGTAATTCCTTATAAATAATCGCATCTTCTTAACACAATTCTTTGAAGTTTGAACAATGCATATTTATATAGATAACCTTAACTGTCTATCTCTACTTCATAGCTTTGTTTATGAAGTTCGTAATCAAATAGATCAATATAATTTATAAAACTCTCGTATGTTTATATATATATATATATATATATATATATATATGTGTGTGTGTGTGTGTGTGTGTGTGAATGCAAATAATTGGAGCCAATATGTGTGGGTATGACGACAATGGAATTTTGACCAAGACCTACTTGGAGGAGAGACAAGCACGAGAAGAAGGTGAGCAGACTTAGGGACATGTTTGGCAGGTGTCAAATCAAGTTTTTGTTACTACTAAGAGTTACAGAGAAAACGCCACAATATGGATGACCCCCACTCCAAACGCTGCCTTATTTTATCGTGCGCATGTTGGTATTAATTCCTTCGAACTGCACACTAGCACGAGTAAAGATCAAACTCAATTTGAATGCTGAGATTAGTATCGTCAACACAATCGCTTTAATTTCTGGTTATAACCCATGCAAGTGGATCAAAGTTGTGTGTGCCGTTAAAATGGCAAAGACAAATCTAATCACAATTTGAAAAAGAAAAAAACAACTATAAGGTTTTTTATCTAAATACTCGATATCAATTAGATCAATCCAACATGTCAAAGTTTGAGAGAAAGTTAAAGTATATAAATCCTAGTAATGCTTATTTTGTATGCATTGGTTAACTTGCACGTAAGAGAATTTCTAGAAAAGCTTCTTTAGACAAAGTAAATTGCTTAATCAGTCAAAAGGAAAGTAAAAAAAAAAAGGGATTGTTAATGCAAATTACCAAAAGAAGGCTTTATCAACTTTGATTTGTTTAGTCTTTACATTTAACTAACTTTGCTATTTGAGGAAACGATTTATATTTTCCTCCAGTAAAGTAAGTCAAAGTTCAACATATATATATACATCACTAATATCACAAGATCAAAGTATTAGGTCTGGTCTCATTGATATATCTAAATTAGTTTTTTTTTTCTTCTTTTATATAAGTAAATAAAAAATCCTAGGTATCGATAACAATCGTCGTCATTATCTCCTCCAGATAAGTTATATACTTAGTCAAACATTTTTCCATTTGTCGTTGGTTGTATATGATTTTCAAACTAATGAACTCGGCTTGATTGATGTCTCGTTTGCTATAAATAATCGATGCATATAAATAAAAAATTCTAATATAGTAAGCTCGACATACCAGAATTTGTTTGTTTCAAGAATATACAAGTACGAATTTATAACGATATCACGATCTCTTGCTCTTATAATACCACATCATAAATTACCTTATCAACAACATTGTGACACGTCTCATATTTTGTAATATAAAAACTAAAACCCAAAAACTAATTATATCGCAACGCATGTATATTTGACAAATGTTTTTTTTTGTGTGTGTCCAATCAGGCAAACTAGTTTGCTCCATGAGACGTCGCTATCTATATATGAATATATTTAATTATGTATTTCATATATTAAAACTTTTTTTTTTTGCATATAACAATACCAACACCACACGTATAATGTTAATATTTAACTAATAATATAATGAATAACAAGGAATAAGCATTATTTTTTCAAAATTATTTCAACTAAAATCCAGAGAAATAACTGTATTTGTAATTTGTATGACACTTATAAATTTGGAGATTCAAAGTTACTGGTTGGCAAATAAAATATGCATTATATACATCATTTTTTTTTTTTTTTACCGTTGCATGCAATTATTAAATACGACCAACGAACTAAACGACTACGAGGCACTAGAAACAAAAACACAATTTTTGTTTTTCTTTCTAAAAGCAAACTCCTGATGTCGGCAAAAGATCACTGAAATGCTAATGTAATCACTGAATATAATTCGCCTGATTGGCTAATCCAATAATAACTTCTTATAATAAAATCGTTTCTGGTCAGTTTTAAAAATCACTAAATCATCTCTAATTAAAAACTTGTTCCCACCGTCGAGTCGTTGTCGTTCCGAAGATATGCGTTTGCGTGGTGAGCTATATCGCACCCGAAACCGCGTCCGCTTTATCTGTTCGTGTCTTTTCTTTCTTCTTATTTTACATAAGCGAACACTTAATTATACCTAACTATTAGTACTACTTACTTTAATTCCATTTTTAAAATACGACCCAGCTAATGCTTGGCAACAAGGGCAGTGTTTTGTGTACCACACGGAATATATTTGTGCAGTACTAGTAGATGTCACTAATAACAATAATTTATCATTATAACAACATTAACAATAAGATACAACTTCCACTACTAAGTACTAACTCTTTTTTTTTATGTTATTCTTAACGCTCTAGATGAGAGTAATGGAGGTGATGACAATTTCCTCAGATTAATTCGTATATAAAACTATAAGAGATGTGACAAAAATAAGATCTTTCTTCTCGAAGAGGCTTAGTTGTCCTTCGTTTATTCGTACCTAACCAAGAGTGACTTACATAGTTAGTATGTAACATTCTCTTTGTTTGACCTAATATAGTATTTAGCAAAGCCTTATCTTTGTTAACTTTTTCTTATTTCCTTTTTGATCTTTGTAATCTTTTTGTTCCGTGTACTTAATCACACTTTTCGGAATAATCAAAGACTGCTTTTGATATGATACGAGTTTAATCATATTTTAACTACACCAATTAGTAAATTAATAGAAAAAGGTTTCTGTTGATAAAGCTTAGGCTACTACATATATTAATTACAAATAATATAAACAATTGGAGGCCCGGGTTTATGTTTCTGATAAAAAAGTTTTAAAGTTAATCCACTTTTAGCTCAAATATTATGTATCATATACTGGTAATTTTATAACCATATGTAGCTAAATTTAATTTTATTGCAATAGCACCAAAGAAGTTACACAATCTATTGTATTTTTCGAACCTTTTTCTTTTTTTAATGGGGTGCGGTGGGTTGGGCTTAGGTCCTAATTGCGCTGAGTTGCATTGTTTCTTCACTGCCCCTACATCTTTGAAATGTAGCTTCAAACAAGCAAATAAATATCTAGACCTTTGTTTATGACTTTTAATAATAAAAGAGTACATGTGTGTTGTTTCTATTTGAGTCACCAAAACTTTTATATGTTAGATATTTTGGCACAATTATTATATTATAAACTCCAAAAACTTAGAGTGCAAAGGTTAAATCTTGAAATGGCGTGGACGTCGACCATTTTTAGTGCGGTTCAGTTATATATATATATATATATATATATATATATATATATATATATATATATATATATATATGATTTAATTTCTTGTCAAAGAACACTTCTCAGATATTTAAATCCTGGTAAACAACCATTTTTTTATAGAAGGAATTCCATATCTTAGACGCGTTTATTTATTTTTATATCAGAAATATTTTGGTTGGTGGATGCATAAGCAGATTTAACCTACTAGTCAATGTTAAATTATTTTATTTGAAATACTGAACATAAATTTAAACACTTTAGATCGGATATAATTTTGTATAAATTAAGTAGGACTAAAACTAAAGTTATTATTATTGTTAGAAAACCATAGTTGTAGGTTTTTCGATGTATATCATCCATTACTATTTTTCTAAGAAAATGATATGACATATTTCTCTTTTAGGTGAAAGACCATCAAACAATTTTCATCAAAAAAACTAAGAAGAAGAATTAAAAAATCATCAAAAGAAACTGTGAGAACTTTATATATAGTCAGGAAAGGAATAAGAATGGAGACTCCTTTAAAGATTCTGCTGCATAAACAAAGAGATTGAACGAAAAAAAAATCATAAAAGGTGAAAGTATACGAAAAAATCTTTAAAGATGGAGTCAAAGTCAAACTTACATGTTTCGAACTATATATATATATCTATGAAATACTTACTAAAGTAAGCATGCAAACAAAACTCAAAAGCTATAGGAGCGTCAACTGACCCTCTTTTGTGTTAGCAAGTAATTTTCAAAATTTAAGAATATAGTAGTTGATGTTATTTGACGAGCTTAATTAATTTGTCTCAAATCTAACAAACTAACTAACAGCTATACTTAACGAAAAATTACAGTGTTAACTGTACAAATTTATGCTTTTATATTTTATTGAAAGAAACGAACATAACCTCCACATAGAGAGAGGACAAAAAGAAGTGATGATTAAAGAAGGTGCGTAAAATAAAAGAAAGAGACGGACACTCACTACCTCACTTTCACTGATTCATGCACTCCTTTCATTTTAATAGCTCACTTCCAATCAAATTTCTTTTTCTGTCCCACTCTCTCCATATCCCTTCTTCCTTTTTCTATTCGACCGTCTTGTCCAATCAATGCATGTCGTTCTTCAATATCTACTTACTTAAAGATTCTAAATTAAAAGAAGAAGAAGAACAAAGGTCTCTATCAAATAGTTCCATAATCTAATCTACTTAAAATTAATCCTGGAATGGCGGAGAGAATATTTGTTCCTTTCTTTTCTTATGTTGTTTAGTCAATCATATATATACACCAATAGCTTATTACCGATCACAGCTAGAGTTCCATAACATTTTTTTTTTTTTTTTTTTTTTTTCATTTTGAAAATCTATAATATAATTTAGTAAAATAGACAATATTAAGTTAACTAAAAGGCGTATATATATATATATATATATATATATATATAAATCGTAGATTTCAGACAAGTAACGTCATGGGAAAAAACCGAAAGTGGACAAAAGATTAAAAAGGCATTCTATGTACTGTGTGTGTGATACTTATTGATGTAATTATCATTATGTTCTTTCAATTTATCAAAGAAAACAACAAATTATTATCCAAAGCAGTAAATTAAAAGATAAAATAAAAATAACGGCAGGCAAAAACTCCAACGGCTAAAAAACTGCCGCCAAAAATGTACGATACCGTTAGTTAAAAGACACGTCATTGCTTAGAGACCTTCCGACAGAAAAGGACACGGTGGAGTAAACGTGTCCGTCTCACCAAGAAGATGACCCTACACGTGGCGCCTTCTTGATATTTTTTTTACTTTCTAAAAAGAAAGATGTGATTTTTGAGTCTTTGACGCGTTTGTTTTTATAACGGTCATCAAAGCGCTTTAACCGACCGCACTCGATGATGAGTTGAATCTTCTTAATTCGCCTTTAATCATTTTCGTTTAACTATTGCGGAATCCTATAATTTGATGACCCTCTCTCTGATATTATCCCATCCCTTGTATCTATCATCTGATCTACTACTATACCTCTTTGTTATTTCGTATGTTGTTGTTTATCTGAGAATTTGATAAAAGTGGACGTGCCATTATCTTCTTTAAATTTACTTACTGTTGAATAGGAAACGTATTCTTTCTTTTAATACACATTTTGTAAAAGTGTTACATATCATTTGAATGTCTTTTTTTTTAAGTTCTTCTGATAACCGATTTTTGCTTTTGTCTTAGATCAAATTTAATAATGCATGTAATGTAAGGAAGCCGTGAATCCGATTGTTTGTTAAATTCACGTAATTGCTCATATTTTTTCTTTTGTCATGTGGATAATATTGTGATATTATCGGGAAGTAATTCATAAGTTTGAATATATTTATATTTTTCCGTGTAATTCTTTAAATGCAAACACATGTAATCAACGAAAAAGATAGGTCATGTTTGTAAATTTCTGTTTTTTTATTTCTTGTCAACCTTGTATAGTCTGTTTTATTTACGTAACATTTGTGGCCAGTTCTTCTTTTTACTATATATAAAAAGATGTTTCCATATAATAGAAATGTTGAAGGAAGTTTCTTAGAACTTGATTTGCAAGAAAAGTGAAAAAAAAGGAACTCAATTCCGATTTTGCTAGCTCGATCGCCTCGATCTTGGTACGTTGGTTGATTTGGTATATTCTAGACGTCTTCAGATAATTCGAGAATCCGTGTCATCATATACTCTTACTTTTTAAAAAAAACAACGGTGGATATGGAATAGTGACAAAAAAAAATTTGACCACGAGAAAAAGAAGGATGGAATATGCTTGTAAATATACGTAACACAATGATGCACGTGAACGAAACCTACCAGTAAAAAAAAAAAACGTTAATTTCGAAAACCATTTTGTTTGCAACAGAGTTAACTACTTTTTCACTTTTTGCTGTGAAACGAAAGATCAAACAAATTAGCACACAAAAAGAAAAAAATAGAAAGGGAATAAAAGTATTTATAAGCGAGACCCCCGAATAATTATTTTTTGTATTTGTATATTTCTATTTAGTTAGTTGGGCCCAAATATTAAATTCCAACATATATTATGTTCGGTATTGGTTTATTCGATTAGTCATATTACATTTTCAGGGAATAATGATGAGCCTATATGGGCCTGGAACCTCCAAACAACGTTGGCGGGACGATTCTTTGAATAGCTATATCACCACTTTGTTCTAAAAGGACTTGAACTTGTACAAGAATGAAGATTATAACGCGAGACGGTCATTGTTCAGTTATGAACGGATTGCGAGGCTTGGCCGAATACTAAACCTGTTGGCCTGCTCCTGAAAATGCAACACTGGTTGGATCTTACGTACGATACCTTACACTATTACAGGCGAAATCAAGTTCCATGGACCATGGAAAAATGTTCACGTTTCAAGCCAGTTTTACGTAGTCTCCATTGGGCAATCAAAGTGGTGACATAGCTATTCAAAGAATGTGGTTTCATGTTGATAAATACTCCCCTACACCTCTACTGATTTTAGAAACCCCTCAAGCGCGAATCACCAACTTCACGAGAGAGATTTTATCTTTGAGTTTGTTTGGTTATAATATACATTAATTACTGTTTAACAGTGAACGGGGATACAACAACAATATCAATATATCATCATCAATACTTATTAGACTTTGTCGAGGAGGGATTGAATATCTTATTACATGCAACGGCCAACACGTGTGTACATCTATGAAAAATGTAAATAATAACATATATGGTCGAAAAGAAGTCGTGTTATCGTCGAGTCAAGGAAAATTTGTCTGTCCATGTGTAATTACACAACGATATATTAAAACAAAATATAAACCGTATGTGTCATGTATACGATATAAAAAAGAAAAAAAAAGAAAAGAGAAGAGAACGACACATTGAGTACTTGTTCTTCGTTTGGTGTCAAAAAGAATAAAATATAATTGGTCTTAATTAAATGTACAAAGCATCTCTCATAAATACAATACATTTATTTTGGAAACTTCTTATACAACCAATGGAACGAGTCTTATATAGTACTTGTATTTCTTTGAACAATAGAATGTTTTACTTTACGCAGTTAAAATAAAACTTCTTTCGAAACAGATCCTTCCATTGTTGTGTGACATGTCGAGTCGTTTGTTTGCATTGCAACGGAGGAGAAAACGTTTTAAATAAGGCAAAATACAAAGAGTAGGGGACCTTATCATAATTGACCTTTTCTTTCTAAAAATTAGTTACTCAATAAATAAAGGGATCCAGAAAATTTCGCGATGGATAATATTTTTTTAAATTTAAAATATATATACAATAAAATGCGTATATTAGACGTATTACTCAAACGAGAAAAATTGTATACGACAAAAAAAATATGAAAATCATAAATTTCATTCTCTATTGTAGTTTCGACGAAGACGGTGGATTCTGTTGTTGAATAAGCAGATTTTATATTTGATTCGCGCCGAGATTTGAGATTATAATATTAAAAATAAAATTTTGAATATACTGGTAAAGAACGAGAAAAACGAAATTTATTATAAGAAAAAGAAAAAGAAAAAGAAAAAAAAAATAGATACGAAAAAAAAAGAAAAATAGATAAGAAGATCCTAACAAACACATATATTTATGCATAAGTAGCAGCATGCAACGGACTTATTAGTTTAACGAGTCTAATACTCTCTACGAACGACCCCCCAAAAAATTGTGTGAAAATAAACAATAAAATGCAAGAAGAAGAATTAAACCAAAAGAAAAAGAAGAAACGAATATAATCACAAAATTGGAATAAAATAATAGTATGATTGATATTGTCACTTTATATGATTCCTTATAGTATGATATTTTTGATGATAACATATCGACTACATAAGATAAATTTAGGACCTACGTAAACTACAAGGCAATTCATGCAAAGAATAAAAAGATACGAGGACACAAAGATAATTATAAAAAAAATGGTCCCTTAACAACAAGAAGTATTTTTTCCTACTTGTAATGCAAGTAGAAAAGGCCAAAATAGAGAGCGGCCAAAACGGAAGCCAAAAAAACTCATTATTATTCTTCTTCTTCCCTTTATTTTCTTTCATCATCTTCCCCCACTTCTTTCTTCTTGATGGTCTCTCCTCACCACCACCATTACCACACCCACACAGAAGCTTTCTGTCATTTTTTTTTAATGGGCTAATTCATTACATTTTCCCTAAACAGTGGGTTTTTTTATATATATACACATCTACGTACGAGATCAAACCAAACTCTCGTGTGTTCCCTTGCGCTGTTTTTGTCTAATTTCTTCTCTTATATGGTTTGTTTGTTTTGTTCCATTAAGAGTGTAACATTTTGGATCATCTTCGTCGGAAAATATTTACGGGAAATAACTTTCTCTTAATTGTTCTTAATTTTTGAGTCTCTCTGTTTCGTGTTTTCTGGTGAGTTGTTGTTTTTGATCCAATGGCTGCTGCGGTCACTGATGTTGTTCTGGACGATGTTCATGAAATCAATATCAAAAGTGATGGTGGTGAAAAGAAGATCATCGGTGAAGGAATTGATGAGAAGAGCTCGATCACCGAGGCTGAATCCAAATCAGAGATTGATATGAAGAAGCTTGTGGCCATGTTCAAGAAACTGAATCCTTTGGCCAAGGAGTTTTTCCCTTCTTACTACAACCCTAAGAAGAACAATCAGGTTGGGAAACCTAATCAGTTTCTCTCTGCTGACGATTTTGCCACTGCCAAGAAGCAATCTGGTGAAGAATTTGAATCTGATGCCAAGAAGGATGACAATACCAGGAAGGTAAAAAAATAAGTTCTGTTTGTTGTTAAAGCTTTAAAGTTTGATTAAATGGGTGTGCTTTATATTCTGTTTTATTGATGTTTTTTTTTTTTTATTACAGAGAAGAAACAATTATAGCCAAGGGAGGAGGAGGTTGACTGGAAGAATTTCTAAGGCTCAAAGAGAGGATAGTATTAGAAGAACAGTGTATGTTTCTGACATTGACCAGAGTGTAAGTTTTAATTAGTACTCTCTGTTAAGGTTGTGTGGAACGGATTCTAGTTAAATTTGCATCAATGTATAACAAATCTGTTTTGTGATTTTAGGTGACTGAGGAGGGTCTTGCTGCCTTGTTTAGTAACTGTGGACAAGTAAGCTTTAAATTAATGTTTTGTTTATGTATCTTTCAATAATGGGTTTGGAAAATGTGTTTAGTTTAAATATAGTATTTTTTAAGGCTGTGTGACTAAGGTACTGAACTTTAAAAACCTTTCTGTTGAAATGATTGTGTAGCAAGAAGTTTCATGATCAAAAAGTTACTTTGGTGGTAACATTGAGTTATATAATTTTGTGAAGGTTGTTGACTGTCGAATCTGTGGCGATCCACATTCAGTTCTTCGATTTGCGTTCGTTGAGTTTGCTGATGACCGTAAGTTTGGCTGCTGGCTTCTTGAAATGCTTTACCAAAATAAAAAATCACAGTATCCATTTACACAGTAAAAAAATTTCTACAGAGGGTGCTCGAGAAGCATTAAGCCTTGGTGGAACAATGCTTGGGTTCTACCCGGTGAGGGTCTTACCATCAAAGACTGCTATTCTTCCAGTGAACCCCACTTTTCTTCCCAGGGTAAGCTCAAAAGGGGGTATTGATCAGAAGTTATACTAATCATTTTGGTTTCAGTTTTGAGTTTTAAATTCTACTTTTGATATCGCCTATGTTTTGTTAATTCAGTCAGAAGATGAAAGGGAGATGTGCACAAGGACAATCTACTGCACAAATATTGACAAGAAGGTAAATGCTGAACTGTACTCAAAGAATCTATATATATGTATATATATTTTTGTTAGTGTCTCCTGGTTTAAGATCTTTTTTGCAGGTTTCTCAAGCTGATGTGAGAACCTTCTTTGAGTCTGCATGTGGTGAGGTCAGAACAGAACCTATACTATCTCATCTCTCTCTCTCTCTTATTTGTTAATTAACCTGAAAATTTTCTTCTAAGGAGTGAAATGTGATGCTTAACTTGTGCAGGTAACTCGTCTGAGGCTTCTTGGCGATCAGTTGCATTCAACTCGCATAGCATTTGTTGAATTTGCTCTGGTGAGCTCGTTTCTCCTTGGATGTAATGTTTACTTTAGCTCTTTTTACTGACGAAAACAATGTCATGATACATTCCCTATATGTATTTACTTTTGCTCTTTTTACTGATGACAAGAAGTTTCTTGAATGTGGATGAAAGATGACTGACACATTGCTATCACCTGCAAACTCAGAAACTTTGATTTTGTTTTTGAATGAACAGGCAGATAGTGCACTTAGGGCGCTCAACTGCAGCGGGTTGCTCGTTGGTTCCCAACCGATAAGGTAGATTTCGATTGATGCAGAGAGTCTTAAAGATTTCTCTGAATATCTCAACTGGATCTAAATTTGGCTTTTATATCTTCTCCTTTTCAGGGTAAGCCCGTCAAAGACACCAGTGAGGCCAAGAATCACTCGACCACCGTCCACAAACTAGAAGAGAGACCCGACTAGCTGGCGTTTCAGAAGAGAGATGACTGCAAACATTTCATTTCCTTCAGCAATTTTTTTTCTTTTCCCATTATCTATTACGTTTTTAGAACAGTTAATCTCCAGTTATGTTATTAGTAGCTGGGAACACTATGATCCTGCCTCTGAATTTGGAGTTCTTTGTTAGGCTTTTCTGTCGTTTCCTCACTGAGATACTTTCATCATCTTTCTCTCTTAAAGTGAATTTTGGAGCATTTTGCTTTTGAAAGTTCTTGGCTTTTCACCTTTTTTTTCAAGGTTAGATCAATAGCGCTGAAGAAGTCATTGTTTTGAGATACAAATATCAAATCTTTCAGAGTTCTATGAGAAGAGCTCCAATGGTGGTAACAATTGTGAATTATATACAGTGTCGTGTACATCAAGTTAGGTCTATATTATTTCAAGAGAAGATCTCACCATCGATTTCCACCAGCCGTTGATCTCCATTGTCTCAAGGGCTACAGTATCTTGAAACCCTTTTCGATTCAGTGTCTTGAGGTTTTCGAACCGGCTTATCCTCAGAGAAAAACACCTCTTGGAAGCAACCCTTCATCTAGAAACGATTCAACGTCTTCGTTTCCTCCTTCAATCTCGAGATTTCGAAGGTTCTCCAAATCTCTCAACCCCCATTCGATTCTCGGCGTGAGCTTGTCGCAAAGGTTGATGCAGAGTGTTTGAAGATTACTGGGAAACCCTCCACCAGGGGCATTTGATTATAAACAGTGACAAGAGAGAAGTGAGTCCGAACAGTTTCTCAGGTAAAGTTTGGAGATTTCTGCAGTTTGAGAGTAACATTGAAGAGAGCTTCGGCGTTGGGAGTCCTCCTTGTGGGAAAATTTTTCAGATTTGGGCAATCCCTAATTTTCAAGAGACTGGAGAGCGATGCGGTCGTCTCCGAGTCCAGCGTGAATTGAGAATGTTCTGAAGCTTTGGCAATCCTTATTGAGAGGCTTTTGAGCTTTGAAAACAAGGATAGAGGGAAACTGAGGAGATTGCTGCAGCTACTTCCGATGAACAGGTGCTCCAGTTGTGAGTAACTCCGTGTTGGCTGTAAACTATCTGAGAAATCTAGTTTCTTGCAGTCTCTTATGATTTGTGGAATGAAAATTTTGTGGATTGGGATCTTCTACGCCAACCTTTCATACATGCTACTCAAGGGAGCCGGATTCTTGTGACAACAAGAAGCCAACGGGTTGCATCCAATATGTGTTCTGTCCATGCACACAACCTTCAGCCATTATCTGATGGAGATTGCTGGTCGTTGTTTAGATCCGTGCCTAGATCAAGAAATTGGAGATCTTGCAGAAAGGATAGTGCACAAGTGTCGCGGCCTGCCTTTGGCTGTGAAAGCTCTCGGTGGCGTTCTACGGTTTGAAGGTAAAGTCGCAGAATGGGAGAGAGTTTTAAGCAGCAGGATTTGGGATCTACCGGCTGATAAGAGCAACCTACTTCAAGTTTTACGAATAAGCTATTACTACCTTCCAGCTCACTTGAAACCATGTTTTGCCTATTGCTCAATATTTCCCGAAGGACATGCGTTTGAGAAGGACCAGATATTTATCATACCTGCGAGATAATAATGCTGAGCCTATGAGGCTCTTCGCGAGGTCAAGTTCTCTGTTCTCAGAACTTTTCTACCTCTTAGCCTCACAAATTCTTCTCGGTCATGCTGCTTAGAACAAAAAAAAAAAAAAAAAAAAAAGAATACAAAGCGTCTTCTTTAGAAGTGTTTCTATGCACTTTATTAAAGAGGAATTGGATGGATGAACAAAGAAGAGATAACTTCTTTGAGCTTTCCGAAATAAGGATCAGTGAATTCATCACCCTCCTTGTAAAACAGATCGATGGGTCGCGAAACGTTGAGGCATCGCACCAGAACCGGGCGTGGCACAGCGGTTGTCGTCAAGTACTCCTCCATTATTATTTTGTAATAATCAGTAGCAATCTTGTTCAACTCTCCAATCGCTTCTTCTTTGGTAACACCATGTTGCTTCATGTAGCAATTCAGCCCATTAGCCACTTCTCCTCTGCTCATCTCTTTCTGCTCATCCATTACATTTGTTAAGTTAATTTCTAAGACAATAACTTGTTGTTGATGTGAATATTGTTTGGTTGTCATGATTTTCTATGTCTTACTATTACCTCATAGGTGGCTATGTCGTTCTTTAGACGATACAGGCCATTCAAACCTACCATCATTTTGGGTCTGGAATTGTACCACTCGCACGTCTGATTCACATCACAATCTTCCATAGCGATAAAGCTATAGGCTGCAAATTTATCCATTGACGTATGCATCCCAATCTCCATGTACTCCTCAAAGGTTGGAACGTGACTTGTGCGTGCCCATTTCGAGATGGCCAAGTATGCTTTCCCCAACTTCTTCATCTACATGCAAAACACTCGGTTTTTTCTTATAGACACAGACTTGACTACAACTTTTGCTACCCCAATTTAGAGGACTCACCTCATCTACTGCTACTTCCACAATGCGTGATCTTCCTCTAGGCGTCATTTCTTTTTCAATCTCTTCTAAAGTTTCAAACACACATCGAAAGACGATTCTTAAATAGTTTGGTAGCTTTTCAATATCCCCAAGATCCCACCTAAACCATAAAATTTTTACTTACTCTTAAATTTAATCAAGTAAATAGGAGTACTTAAGATATAACAGTACCTTTGAAAAGAGTCAATGAGACTTGTAACTTCAGGAAGAGTGCCATATGCATCACATGTGTCATTCAAAACAGTTGCAACCACAGTAAGTTTAGTGACAATAATTCTCCCAAGCGAATACCGTGGCTCGAAATACATTGTGAGTGCTCCGAAATACACCTCTACAATTCTGTCTCTGATGTAAGGTAGCTTAGATGCAAGATCTAGATCCTTCCACCATCTGCAAAACATAACTATTCAAATAAAGCAACACTGACATACATATATATCAAGACTGCAGAAATCATGAACTACCACAACGCACTTGGTCAATTCTTTTAGATCTTGAATGTAATGTAGCTGGCAATAATTGAAGTTGAGCTTTGCAAACTTGAGCAGCGTCTCGTCGTGATCTTCTTCTTGTTCGTAGAAAGAGATAAATTCTCTTGCGACTAGTATCTCCAAGTTATGATATCGAGGTCTATACAGTGCGTTTTGTATATGTCTAGAGAGATGGGGACTAGCAGATGCTGCATGTTGACCTGTCAATGACTCCAAGTGATACCGAGTGAAACTCAATGCTTCGTCCATTATATCTTCAGATGGTGTCCCAAGATGTGCTGCTTCATACAACTGTAGCATCCCTCTAATATCCTGAGCTAGACTTTCCTTGACCTTCCCATCTTCACCTTTGAATCTATTGAATACATCTACAATGAAGTAGAAAAAACAAGTTATATATGAGTGTGTATATATTTATGTGAATCAAAGGTAACCAATAACCATACCGCAAGGCATATAGTAACCGCGTAGTCTGAAAACCTCAAACATGGTGGAGATTGTCTCCAAATCATCTTCCTTGTTGATTATGTCCTCCAAATTCGGAAAAGCTTGGCTAAGGATCTCATCAATCTCAGTCTCGAAATGATATGCGATTCCGAGGTTAATTAGCAAATGGATGAGACGTATCCTCTCATTTTCACTGTTTTTGGAAGACATTAGCATGTCCCTCACTTTTGGCTTCATCCTCACTTCAATGTCTCTTGAAAATTCATCAAATTTCTACAAAGATACAAAAGAATAATGTTTAACCAAACCAACAACTAATGTTGAAACAGATTTGAGTCATCATGTGCTTACAGCAACATCTAAGGGAACAGAAAGGAAGTGATCTCCCCAAAGAGTGGGAGAAAAGTGTGCTAATGGACGAGTTCTCTCAAGTTCATCATTAGTCTCAGTAGCACTAGTCCTAACACAGACCAAGTGGGTTTTTTTTGCCGGTCTGAGGGAAAGAGTGGGCTTGTGAAGCCAACGCTGGGGAAAGAGAGAGAGGTTGGTCGTGAGACAGAAAGGGGAGCTGTGAACATTAGGAAGACTAAAACCCATTATTGTTGATTCCATGTTGTTACTGGAGATAGCATATAGAGGAACTCTGTTTTAATGTTCCATTTCAAATTACTCTGTTTTATTTAAGTAAACCCTGGACGCTTGTCTTGCCCCTGACGTTTCTTCAATGGATCCTGATTTGAATAAAAACAAAATGAATTAACTATATACGAGTCGTATCTATTGTTATGGTTGGACACAATGATGAACTGAGAAACATTAATTGAGAGGAAAAATGTCAGACGATCATTTAATTTGATTTAAGTGGGGAATCCAATCCAGGTGTCCTTTCCAAGCTATTCAGTCAATCAAGGTGTCCCTAGTGCATTAAATTCCTTCTGCAACCAGAAAGAACCACATCGGGTCGATGAAGGCGTCCTGTGCATTTTGGCCTTAAAATGAAAACAGAGGTACTCTGTTTCTTATGCTTGGTTTCTATTTCAAAGTACTCTGTTTTATTAGGTAAAACCCTAACCTTGCGCAGAGATTTAAATGGATGATTTCAATTAAAAAAACAAAATATCTTCGGTTTCAGTTCTGCATGGTTGAGCTGGGGACATGTCATTGTGAACATTATAAGCAGTCACGGGAAAGAACTGTTAGACAGTCATTTAATACGATTGAATTAATTGAGAATCAAAGCAAATCATATTCGATCATTATCTCTCTTTCTTAAGGGCATGCATTAAATTCCTTCTATAAGTTACGACATAGGCAGTGTTCTGCAACAAGTACATTATGTCGACTGTGGTTTTGGTCCTGAGTACATACGAATGTTGGTCTTAATATGGAGAGGCTCACTCTGAACATGGTCTAGCTTTTTATGGGTCCGAAAGTCTTTCTTGCTGCTGCGTCTACAACAATTAATACAGGTCTATATACTCTGTTTTGGTTGAAATACTTTAGTACAACTCTTTCGCCACTCTGGTTTTAAATTACTTCCACAAGCTATAACCTTGCGCTCAAAAATAGGACTTTCATCCTTCAAAATATTGTTATGTCATAGGAACCGTAGAGGGTTCTCTAGCCAGTAAACTAGCCTCAATAATTATGTCAACCGTACTGTGTCTGTGCCTTAAAAGTTAAAGTTTTTAAATTACTTATCATGGACAAAATAAGGCATTGGATACGTCAAAATATGAGAAGGAACGAAGTCATATTTAGTTGTTTCTTGCAAATACATTAAAAAAGGGTTTACGTAGTCATAATTTGGTATGGATCAAACCAGAATAGGATGAATGAACAGAGAAGTGATGAGATCTTTGAGCTTCCCATGCGGATTAGTGTATTCATCAGTACCATCCTTGCAAAACACATCGATCAAACGTGCAATGTTGAGGCATCGTACCAGAACTGGACGTGGCACATCGCTTGTCGTCAAGAGCTCCTCCATGACTATCTTATAGTTATCACTAGCCATCTTACCCAATTTTTCAACCGCTTCTTCTTTATTTACACCGTGTTGCTTCATGTAACAGTTGACCCCATTCGCCACCTCTCCTCTGCTCACCTCTCTCTATATATATAATATATGTATACACCATAGAGTTGATAAGTTTATAGCAAATAAAAGAAAATACGAAGACCTAGTCTTGATTCATCCTATTAATCATTCATTTGGTATAATACCTCGTAGGTGACGATGTCGTTGTTCAGACGAAATATAGGACACAAAGCTTGAAATATTTTAGGTTTGGAGTTGAACCATTCGTACAATGGTTTTTCATCACAATCTTCCATGGCGATAAAGCTGTATAATGCAAAATCATCCATCCCCGCGGTGACATGTCCAACCTCCATGTATTCTTCAAAGGTTGGCACGTGACTTACACTTGCCCATTTTGATATTGTTTGGTACGCTCTCCCTAGACTCTTGATCTACGGTTTTCATTTGATAGAGGATGTTTTTTGTCAACATTTGAAAATGTAAACTCTTGTTTTAATATGTTTATGGCCATTTCAACAACATATGCGTATACTAGTTTTGGTCTGCTAAGTACCTCATCTATCGTGTGTTGCACACTAGCATATCTTCCTCGGGGCTTCATTTCTTTTTCAATCTCTCCCATCGTTTCCAATAGTAATCGGACGACTATTTTCAGATAGCTTGGTAGTTCGTCAATAGCTTCAAGATCCCACCTGCCCATTTACCATTTCATATGTTTTTGTTAAAACTATTTTCAATTAAATTTTTCAATCAATATGTGGATGCATGAAGTACCTTTGCAAAGAATCAATGAGACTTTTGACTTCGGGAAAAGTTGCATATGAATCACACGTGTCATCCAAAACAACCACGACCATGATAATTTTAGTCACTATAATTCTCCCAAGTGAATATCGTGGCTCGAAATATAATCCCAACGCAGGGAAATAGGTTTCCACAATTCTATCCCTCGCATAAGGAAGCTTAGAGGCAACATCCAGATCTTTCCACCATCTGCAAAGAAGAAACGACATATTTTTTTAAAAAGCTTCAAATATGGCAAAAACGTATAGATTTCTCGAAAAAAACATTTCCAAGTACTATTCCATCAATCAACCTTGCAACTCAATTTTCACCAGTAATTAAGTTAGAAAACACTTTTGCGCTTAAAAGGTATACATATTATAAGTGTCATCATGAGCTACTTCACTCACACGGTACAAGAATATAACAAAATCCCAAGTCCAATTATCTTAAGATGACCAAACAGGGTACACAGTTTTGAGGTAACTTATTAGAACCACTATATGTATATAGAAAAAATATGGAACCTTGTCAATTATATATAGGGTTTTGAGACCAAACTGCATGATGATTTAATCTTAACACTTAGCCGAGTTTTGTCATATATATTAATTTAATGTAGTTTTCTTTTCCCAATATCATTATATAGTTATTACGAGTTAATTAGTAAAGAGTAGTAAAATATGGTGAACTAGGTCAGTAGCATACTTGGTGAGAGTTTTGAGCTCTTGGATGTAATGCAAGCGGCAGTAGTTGAAGCTGAGCTTTGCAAACTTGAGAAGCGTCTGGTCATGACATTCTTCTTGGTCGTAGAAAGAAATGTATTCTCTTGCGACTAGTATTTCCATGTTATGATATCGAGCTCTGTACACGGCGTTACGAATATGTAAGGAGAGATGAGGAGGAGTAGTAGTACTTGCTGCCAAAGACTCCAACTGGTTCCTAGCAAAACTCTTGGCCTCCTCCATTATATCTTCAGAGGGTGTCCCGAGATGCGCTGCTTGGTACAACTGTAGCAGTCCTCTAACATCCCTAACGAGACTCTCCTTGAACCTCCCATCTTCACCTTTGAATCTTATGAAGGTATCTATAATGAAACGGATATACAAATCCATCATCGTATTGCATATAGATTTGCATGCATGCATACATATTAGGATCAAGGAAAATGATATTGTTACCGCATGACATAGTGTGTTGATACAGTCGGAAAACCTCAAACATGATTGAGATTGTTTCCAAATCGTCTTCCTCGGCCATTAGCCCGTCCAATTCTTCAAAAGCATGGTTTAGGATCATCTCAATCTCGGTCTCAAAGTAATGGGAGATGCCAAGGCTGATAAGCAAATGGATTAAACGAATCTTGTCCTTGTTGCTGTTGTGAGAAGACGTGAGCCTGTCTCTCACGTTCGGCTTCATCACTGTATCAATCTCTCTCGCTATTTTATCATATTCCTACGAAGATACACAAATATACGATCAAGTATCATTTTTTATAAAAGAAAAAAATAAAATAAAAGAATCATGTCTATGCAGCAAGGCTCGTGAATGGATCCATGAGTTTTTTTTTTTCTAGTGATCCAAATACTTACTGAGTCGTCGATGGGATGTGAGAGGAAGTAATCTCCCCAAAAAGAGGGAGGAAATTGCGTCAAAGGACGAGTACTCTCAAGATCATCACTAGTCGAACTTTTAGTAGTAGCTTTAACACAGAACAAGTTAGGTTTTATGGGTTTCAGCGAATGAGAAGGGGGGCGAGACACGGAGAGGCTGGTCTTAAGACAGAGAGGGAATTGGTGAAGGTAAGAGAAAGTTCTGATCCCAAAACCCATTCTTGTTGTTTCCATTTTAGTCAAAGTTAAGATTAGATAGATATATAGCTATTCTGTTTTACTTGAAGTACTCTGTTTTTTAGGTTGGTTGGGTTTTATTCCAAAAGATATATCTCATATCTACTGGCTACTGCTCTTATTTCCCTTAAGTAAACAAGGAACAAAGGAAGCTACGTGGTCAACCACTCAACGGCCAGGAACACATTTAATGAAATATTGTGTAATCATCTGTTTGTGATGCAAAATCTCTAATCTGATTTGAGGTATACATACGAAAGTTGTGAAGCAGTAGGATAGTGATGCTTGTGTAATTATCTGTTGCTTTAAAGTGGATGCTGAATCTCTTATCTTCACTACCGAACTTGTTCATTCCTTTTAATATCTCAGTAGATCTTAACCATACCAAGTGATCTTAACCACTCTTGCCGGTTTCAGGGAAAGAGTGGGATTGTGAAGCCAACGCTGAGAAAAGAGAGAGGTTGTTCGTGAGAGAAGGACGCTGTGAACGTTAGGAAGACCAAAACCCATTATTGTTGCTTACTGTAATAGAGTATTTAGAGGAACTCTGTTTTTAATCTTAAATTACTCTGTTTTATTTAAGTAAACCCTGGATGCTGTCTTGCCCCTGATGAACTTAAATCTTAAATCAATGGATCCTGATTTGAACAATACGAATCGTATCTATTGTTATGGTTGGACACAATGATGAACTGAGAAACATTAATTGGGAGGGAAAATGTCAGACGTATCATTTAATTTGATTTACGTGGGGAATCCAATCCAGGTGTCCTTTCCAAGCTATTCAGTCAATCAAGGTGTCCCCTGTGCATTAAATTCCTTCTGCAACAAGAAAGAACCACATCGGGTCGATGAAGGCGTCCTGTGCATTTTGGCCTCTGTTTCTAATGCTTGGTTTCCATCTCAAACTACTCTGTTTAAATTAAGTAAACCCTTGAAGCTGCCTTGCGCAGAGATTTAAATGGATGATTTGATTGCATGGTTTAGCTGGGGACATGTCATCATTGTATGTGATTGTTTGTGAACATTAAAAGCAGTTACGTTAAAAAATGTTAGACAATCATTTAATAAGATTGATTTAATTGTGGATCCAAGCAATCATGTTCAATCATTATCTCTCTTTGTTAAGGACATGCATTAAATTCCTTCTAAGCTACGACATAGCCAGTGTTTGTGATGAGAATCATGTGTGACGACTCTGGTTTTGGTCCAGAGTACATACGAATGTTAGTGGTCTTAATATGGAGAGGCACACTCTGAAGTCTGAACATGAGCTAGCTTTTTGGGTCCGAAAGTCATTCTTGTTGCTGCTTCGATAACAATACAAATCTATATACTCTGTTTTGGTTTAAGTACTTTGTTTAGTAGAAATCTGAAATCTTAATGCTACCATTAAGTTCCATGAGCAAACCTTATTAATATATGTTGAAACATGACATTAAGATTCAAAAAGCCAATACTAAAATACAACTTGAAAACACAGAGAGATGATCACATCATAAATGATTTATAAGAAACAAGACCATAGATCGACCTACAAGGACTTGTTAGGAGATTTTATCAGTCCATGAAAAGTATCAGTTTTGTCTGTAAGCAATATAGCTAGCAAGAGCTACCAGAGGGGCCGCCTTGCTCGAGTCAAACCCTAGAAGCTGTTCCTCTGCTTCCCTGCTCAGTTTCTCTGCCATTTCCGTCGATCTCTCTAGACCTAACAGCCTTGGATACGTCAGCTTTCCGGTCATTACATCATTTCCGGCGGTCTTACCCAATTCCTCAGTGGATTTCGTTACGTCAAGAATATCGTCAACCACCTGAAACAGTAGCCCAATACATCTCGCATACTTTCTAAGTTTCTCGATCTCTTCCTCTGTTCCACCTCCCATTATAACCCCTAACACCGCTGCTGCCTCCAACAACGACGCTGTTTTGTGGAGATGGATGAACTCTAGACGCTCCAATTCCACGTTGTCTGGATGCTGTCCTTTGCTACATAAGTCCATCACTTGCCCAGCCACTAGCCCAGTTGTACCTATGGCTTTTGCCAGCTCAATCACCGCACGGATCATCCTCTCAGGAGAGACCATCCCACTCGACACAACCGTCATCTGCTCAAAAGCCAAAGCAAGGAGTGCATCACCTGCCAAAACCGCCATGGCTTCTCCAAATACCTTATGGCTGGTGGGCTTGCCTCTGCGGAGGTCGGCATTGTCCATGCACGGAAGATCGTCATGAATAAGAGAACTCGTGTGGATCATCTCGACCGCGCAGGCGGCTGGCATGGCAGTAGCCTCGTCGCCTCCTACAAGCTCGCAGGCGGCAATGCAGAGCAGAGGCCTCACACGTTTTCCGCCAGCAAGCAATGAGTACCGCACAGCCTCCTGGATCGTGAGGGGTTCTTGGAGAGGTACTGAAACGTTGAGAGCCGCACTTACGGATCCGGCTTTACGGATCATATACGACTTGAAGTCAAAGGCAGAGTTGCGATCATTGCTTTTCCTTCCGGTCGAATCATGTCTCCACCTTGTGAGGTCATAGCACAAGAGAGAGACAAAACAGTGCGTTTTTGGAGATTGTTGAATGAGGGTATGTAGTTATATGTTCGTCCTCTGAATTGGACGATAACAGAGGATGAGCTGAGATGAACAGTAGTAGCCATGGCTGATCCCACCTTCTCCGATATAATTTTATAAGTGGGTTTAAAGAGTATGTGGAGCTCTTAACAGGATTCCAAAGCTTGGAAGCAAAGAACGTCAACGTCTTTACAGTTATATTTAAACTGTAATCTGCTAACAAAATAATATGAATTAATTTCCAATTATGGGTTATATAAGTCACGTTCTATTTACATATTTTAACAAAGTAAAAAGTCCAAAATAAGTAATGACTGCAGTTCAGATCGTTAAGTAGGAAACGTTTGACTTTGTTCACAAGTAGAGAAAACAGGTGCCCAATATGTAAAGTCTGATCCTAGAACTTTATGAATGAGTCTTTGCCCATTACTTTGTCAAGAGATTTTGTACTACGTATACAATCTAGATTAGGACACCATTTCTTCTAGGATAAATCTCAGAGTTAAGTATTATGATTCTATTAATCTGCAATATGAATTGTTATTCATTAATTCCTTTTTTTTACTGGAATTGTGAAGCTGCAAAGATCTCTTCCATTTCTCTAGCAAGAGTGTTTTAGAGGGGCCTTGAAATTACAGATAGATACTCAAGACAATCTCTTTTACTACATCTTGATTTACAGTTAGAGTAATCTGATCATATTCATATATGATCTTCATGGAAGTATAACTGTGCAATCTTAGTTTGGTTTGTTTAAAGTTCTTAAGAATTAAAGACAGATACCAGAGTGACATTAGTCATACCTTAAGGTAAAAGTGAATAAACAGAGAACCCACAAAAGATGACACAATATCCCCGCGAATTAACCTAGATGGGATAAACGGAGTCATAAAATCTTAGAGATATCACAAAAAAAAAAAAAAAAAAAAAAAATGAAGTAATGAACTCTTAGAATTGGCGTGTGTTCAACGTCATTATGAAAGGGGCACTGGGTGGAGGTACAAGGAGGTCATAAAGTGTTCGATTTTGCCGTCGGGTTCACTGTATCCATCACCCTCTGTGTAGAAAACATCGAAGATGCGTGCAAAGTTGAGGCATCGCAGCAGAACCTGGCGCGACACATGGTCATGCGTGTTCATGAACTCCTCCATTACCACTTTTTTGTGGTCTTTGTACATTTTACGCAACTCTTGGGATGCTTCATCCTTGGTGACTCCATGTTGTTTCATGTAACAGTTGAGCCCATTAGCCACCTCTCCTCTGTTTATCTCGGTCTGCAAATTTCATTTATTCACGCGGACTAGAAGAAGAAGAAAACAAAAATACAAGAAGGTGTACCTCAAAGGTTCCTATGTCATTTGCTAAACGGAACAGTACATTCAGAGCTTTGATGATTCGGGGACTGGAATTGAGCCACTCAAAAGCTTCCTTCTCACTGATATCTTCCATTCCTATAAAGCAGTACACTGCATAATCACCCATCCCAGCTGTCACCAACCCAACCTTCATATACTCGTCAAAGGTTGGTACGTGGCCTGTCCGTGCCCACTTTGTTAGCTGTTTGTACGCCTTCGCAATGATCTTGAACTGTGTTTGGAATCCAAGAACCAATTAGTGTCCACAATCTATACACATATATATATTGGTTTTAAAAGTAGACATTTTCAAAAATACTTTTTATGTCACTTTTTATAAATATGTCTCATCTTGTTTATTTTCAAAAATATTTCTTTTTAATATATAAAATGATTAAATTTTAATCTCTAAACTTTATTCCTTTTAAACTATATTTTATATGTAAAATTGAAAAACCAAATCTTAAAAAAATTTAAAAATTAATTTAACATATTGTAATTTTGTAAAATAGAATAAAAATGAAAATGTTCAAAAAAAAAAAAAATCTCAAAAAGTGTATCTCCAACAAAATTTCTTTTAAAATCTGTTTGTGTGGCTACATTACCATTTCCAACACTTGTTTCACGCTGTATGATCGTCCTTTCGGTCTCATTTCTTGTTCAATCTCTTTCATAACTTCAAACAAATTTTTGAGGACGATTCGCAAATAGTCCGGTAGTATATCATCGGCACCAATATTCAACCTGGGCATGCCAAGATTTCTCACATGCTTAAAATAAATTTAAAAGAGAAAGAAAGAGGCATATATGTAAAATAATAACACGCACACATATATATATATAGCTAGCACCTTTGCAAACATTCCGTAAGAGCTGTAGCTTCGGGAACGGTTGCATAAGCATCATATGTATCATCCACAACAACCACGATCATTATGATTTTTGCCACAATGATTCTCCCAAGTGAATACTGTGGTTCGAAATACGCGCCCAGGCTCACGAAATGACACTCCACAATTCTATCCCTAATGTAAGGTAGTTTAGATGCAAGATCTAAGTCCTTCCACCATCTGCAACCATTAAAGTAAATTAATGAATTGGGAAAATAGAAATTTAGACTAATCTTATCAACAAGATTGAAGAGTAGTATGTCACTTGGTGAGAGTTTTGAGTTCTTCAATGTAATGAAACTGGCAGAAGTTGAAGCTAAGCTTGGCAAACTTGAGCAGGATCTCGTCATGACCTTGTTCTTGTTCATAGTAAGATATATATTCTCTTGCCACTAGTACTTCTATGTTACAGTATCGAGGTATGTATAATGAGTTTTGTATATGCTTGGATAGGTGGACAGTTTCACTGGATACGTTACTAACTACCCAAGACTCCAAGTGATGCCGCGTAAAACCCAGTGCTTCATCCATTATATCTTCAGAGGGTGTTCCGAGATGAGCTACTTCGAACAACTGTAGCAGTCCTTTAACATCTCTGGCTAGACTCTCCTTAAACCTCCCATCTTCAACTCTGAATCTATAAAAGGCATCTACAAGGGAACCACGTAGCATATTAAAAGGTAAAAGTACATATATGCATGTATGCGAATCAAAGAAACTACTATTCTTAGTTTCTTACCACAAGACATCTTGTGACCGTACAGTCTGAAGACCTCAAACATGATGGAGATTGTTTCCAAATCATCTTCACCAACAATTATGTCAACCAACTTTGTGAAACTATGTTTAAGGATATCTTGAATCTCTTTATCAAAATGATAAGAGATCCCGAGGCTGATAAGCAAATGAATGAGGCGAATCTTCTCCTTGTCACTGCTTCCTGTTGGATATGGGTTTTACCCCCCTACATTTACAGAAGCCCAAACAGAAGATTTTAGGAGGTTTTAGTCTTGGATCTGGCCCATCAGGCCACAGGGGTAAAATCGTCATTTTACAGAAGGACAGAAGAAACCCTAGGTCAATGACCACTATAAATACCTGATGTCATTGTCACGTCAGAGGATGGACTTTTTTGGGCAATTAGAGAGAGAAGAACAATTATTTTCGTATTAACTGCGCTTAGCTCCTTAATTGTCATTTTTTGTAAAACCTTCTGAAATTCTACGTTAAATAAAAGGACCAGATCCGATTCGTCCCACTTATATTCTTATTATTTATATTGTCGATTTCATACATCAACAATTTGGCGCCCACCGTGGGGCTGAACGGAATCTTTTCTTTGACGAATAGAATTTGAAGACAAAGGCGTTTTCGGAAAACCAAGAAGCATGTCTCACACCGATCTCTCCAGCGATGAAGGCATCGACATCTCCGCGCGACGGTCTACCATGGCTCGAGTCGCGTTTCCTAGGCCAACGATATGGGAGCGCACAAGTGCTACGACAAACCAACCCCAAGGCGTCAACAGGACCGAAGCAGTTGCGGTCGATAACGCAACACTCACTGACCGCGCAACCGTAGGCGCTACGCGTGTCGCTCAAACCAAAGGTGTAGCCGTAGGCGCTACGTCTCATGTTCGTATAACCACTGGCGTCAATCCAACCGACCGCGAAGCCGTAGGCGCTACGCGCGTCGCTCCGACAAATGGCGTTATCCCTCCTGATCGTGTAGCTGCTGGCGACACTCCGAACAACCGCGAAGCTATGGCACTACGCGCGACATTCAACCCCGTCAAGCATCCGAACGTGTGACCATCGATCAAGCCACGATCTCGATCTCATCAGCCCTCAAACACGACAAGTATCAAATGCAACACCTTGACAGCATCTCGTGAACTCTCGAGCAGGTCACCTCGCAGCTCGTTAACTTCTCGATCTCGCCGCCAATCGGCCTATCCGCGAATGACCCAAGTCACACCATCTCGCCATTGATCCCATACGGAGAAGTGTTGAGCTCGCCAAGGATTCTATACGGAGAAGTGTTGAGCTCGCCAATGATTCCGTACGGAGAAGTGTTGAGCTCGCCAATGATTCCATACGGAGAAGTGTTGAGCTCGCCAATGATTTCATACGGAGAAGTGTTGAGCTCGCCAATGATTCCATACGGAGAAGTGTTGAGCTCGCCAAGGATTCTATACGGAGAAGTGTTGAGCTCGCCAATGACTCCATACGGAGAAGTGTTGAGCTCGCCAATGATTCCATACGGAGAAGTGTTGAGCTCGCCAAGGATTCTATACGGAGAAGTGTTGAGCTCGCCAATGATTCCATACGGAGAAGTGTTGAGCTAGCCAATGATTCCATACGGAGAAGTGTTGAGCTCGCCAAAGATTCCATACGGAGAAGTGTTGAGCTCGCCAATAATTCCATACGGAGAAAAGTTGAGCTCGCCAATGATCCCATACGGAGAAGTGTTGAGCTCGCACGCAGAAGTATTGAGCGCGCTAACGCGACACGGCCTTGCTATCTCGCAACAACAAATGCAACAATCCCGTATACAAGATTCAAGCTCACCACTCTGTAGTTCGGCAACCCTCGAGCTTGACGCTTCCAAATCCGCAACACGGAGCTCGTCGATCCCGAACCCGCAATATCAATCTCGCTAGGCTTGAGCTCGCCGGTTTTGAACTCGCAACATCAATCTCGCTAAACCTCGATCTTGCCAAGTCAGACACACCATAGTCTCGTACGCGAACCCTTGATCTCGCCATAAGTCTCGTACGAAAAGTCTTGATCTCGCCATAAGTCTCGTACGAAAAGTCTTGATCTCGCCACAGAGATCATCGTCCGCTACTGCACCAACACAACCAACTCGCCACCTTTGACAAGACCTCGAGAAACACACATTCGAGCAAGTCAATTCAAGCTCACCATCTTAAACCCTGCTACGACGTTGAGCACACCAACGCACGACGTCAGCAGCATCGTTTTGCCACTTCACCACCGAAAATCTTGATCTCTCCAAGCCTCGACCTCGACCAAGGAACCTAGAAGCTAGACTTACGAGACGCAATCAATAAGCTCGACGCGCGAGCACATCGAGCACGCCTCCCAACCCGGATCGGCAAGCCATCTCATGTATGCGCCGAACTCACAACCACTTGCTCTCCGCCTTGTTCCAATTTATGCCCGGTTGCCTTGCCAAATCTCGACTATGCCACCATGACAAGCGTCCGCGAGATCTCTACGAGTCGCATACCTACGGGACGACCACGCACCACATAGCAATAGGGCTCACGCTCCCATTCCACTCCAAATCCACCTCACCAACGAGAGTCTCAAGCTCGCCGTACATCGGATACGAACCACTCCAACACATTAAATCCGTACGATTCACTAGATAGCATCACACCACCTGCGCGATACGAACTTCCCGCCTGCGCAAAACGAGCTCACCACCCGAGCGAGATTAGCACGCCATTTCCGCGAAGTCGAGCATGCCATGGCAAATTCTCGAGCAACCCGTCTCCTCCCTAGCAGGCGCGCCTCCATCCATCCGACATCGTACGCGCACTCACCAGACAGCGCCGCCGGAAAACCACCGCACATTTATCAACACGCATCAAGGAGCAATACTTGCCATATTTGACGCAACGAGAACCTCTCAAAAAAAAAAAAGAAAAAAAAAAAAAAACACGCTCGACAATATCGAGCTCTAAGTACTCACGGGATAAGCCGGATGCAAAAGCCGCAACCAATGAATTTTCGGACAATACTGCCTTGCTAACGATTAGCTTGCACATCGTGGCCCTGGCCAGGTGTACGATTTTAAACACGCTCCGCATGGGTGCAGTGGTGAAATAATCCACAAACTTTACTTTTGTAAAGATTAAAAGCCGAGTCCATACTCGCAAGCGCTCCGCATGGGTGCAGTGGTGATATAATCCACGTCCTTACTTCGGTAAGGACTTATAAGCCGAGCCCAGACTCGCAAAAGCTAGCAAGGAGCGGAGTGAATAAGCCGAAGACCCCGACTCGCACACTCTCGCAACTCTTGCAGCACCTACATGGTAAGCCGGTCACGACTGAACGCACCTAACTAGTACGACAAGTCCGTCTTGTCTACTCTCAGCGTTACGGGGAATAACATATCCAGGATAAGCCAGGAGACGTTCTGCACCGCAAAATATGCCCCGCAACGACAAAAAAAAAAAAATTCAAAGCAACTTCATCATAATGAAGAAAACAAAAAAAATCGGCAATGATAGATATTTGCGTAATAAAAAGTACGAATGACCAAGTTCATAAAGCAACCATGTTCGCAATTAAAAAAAAAGGAGGAAATCAATACGAAGACACATCACTCTTGAGCAGTCTTGTCGGCACCTTCGGTAGCAAACTCTAGGAAGGGCTCGAGATCATCTTCACACCATGGCTTCGTGTCTAGGCACAACTGCGGAGATCATCATCACGACGAGACCTCCGAACCTTCAACCATCTTCACATGCGACCATGGAGCCACGGGATCTGATCGACAAACATGGCTATGCATAGAACCCTCAAAACTCCTGCTTAAAGTCGACCACATCTAAGAAAATGTGCGCAACACTCTATTCATCCCAGCACTCTTCGGATGTCTCGAAAAATATGTGCAATGCACTATTCATCCCAGAATTTTCCAGAAGGCCTTCAAGCTCTTAAAATCTTCTGTTCATTCTGCAAGACGGACCTAGAGACGCAAAAATTGGACCCGACGAGCTCAAGCAAGCCATCGCTCATCAGACTATGGGAGGACCATTGTTGGATATGGGTTTTACCCCCCTACATTTACAGAAGCCCAAACAGAAGATTTTAGGAGGTTTTAGTCTTGGATCTGGCCCATCAGGCCACAAGGGTAAAATCGTCATTTTACAGAAGGACAGAAGAAACCCTAGGTCAATGACCACTATAAATACCTGATGTCATTGTCACGTCAGAGGATGGACTTTTTTGGGCAATTAGAGAGAGAAGAACAATTATTTTCGTATTAACTGCGCTTAGCTCCTTAATTGTCATTTTTTGTAAAACCTTCTGAAATTCTACGTTAAATAAAAGGACCAGATCCGATTCGTCCCACTTATATTCTTATTATTTATATTATCGATTTCATACATCAACACTTCCTGAAGACATGAGCATATCTCTCACCAGCGGCTTCATAGTTTCAATCTCTCTTTCTACTTCATCAAATTCCTAGAAAATGAATACAAATGTACAATGGGATGGTCAAGAATCATGTTATCTGCTGCAAGATACGTGAAAGGCTCTCATATGCACTTACAGCGGGATCGAGGGAAACAGAGAGGAAGTGATCTCCCCAAAGGGAAGGAGAAAAGTTCGTCGAAGGACGAGTACCCTCAAGATCAGCAGACCTTACAACGAACAAGTCTTGTTTTGTGGGCTTCCAAGATAGAGTGTGGCTGTGAAGCAAACGGCGAGGAAAGAGAGAGAGTTTGGTCTTAAGACAGAGAGGGGATTTTCTAAGGTAAGAGAAAGATCTGAGTCCAAAACCCATTCTTGTTGCTTCCATGTTTTATCGCAGTCAAGGGTGAGAGATAGCTGCTCTATTTTACTTGAAGTACTCTGTTTTTTTAGGTTCTGTTTCTTTTTCAAAAGGTATATTAAATCTTCTGCTCTTATTATTTACCTTAATAAGTAACACATGGAACAAAGGAAAGTAGGAAACTGTACGTGGTCAATGGCCAAGAAACGTTTAATGAATATTGTACGTAAAAAAAAAAAAAGTAATACCACAATTATGGAGATTTCGTCACACAAAAAAATCTGAGTAAGATGGGATGTTGAATCTCTAATCTGATTAGGGAATGCATACGATCACGTTTGTATAGTTCTTTAAAAAATCTGTTTTCTCTCATATTTTCAACTTCTCTAATAATAATGCAAGATTCGGAGGTTATGGGGTGTAATATAGAAACCCCATGCGGAGAAAACCAACAATATAATCTTTTGGCAAAATATGATATTCCACTAGAAACCATAATTTTTTTTGTTTTGTCTTTAATAATTCCTAATTATTTAGTAGTGATGATGTATCTTCTGTTATTGTGTGGATGCATATGAGAAATATGGAAGGGAACAAAGTCAGCGAATCATTTAATTTTTATCATATTTTTCTCAGTTAACCCATCACGTTACCTGATCATGTTATGTAACAAGAATCACCTCGGCTCAACTGTGGTTTTGGTCTCTGTACATGCGGAGGTTGGTCTTAAGACGGAGAGTCACCGCAAGTGAGCTAGCTTTTTAGATTCGAAACCCATTCTTGCTGGCTTGCTGCTGCTTCAATAACAAATTAACAATACATATATATATTCTCTGTCTTGGTTAATGTTCTCTGTTCTCTGTTTTATTTCAGAAGCCTTATCTTTCCCACTCACGTTTAGTTTCCCATTATCCGAGTCATTACGTGATGATTTAGTTCCATTTGACATCAATATTCAAAAACATAATACTAAAATACAAATTGAAAATACAGATAGATGAAGGCAACATAATATGATTCACAACTCACAAGGAAAAAGACCAGAGATCGAACTAAATGGACATATTATGAGATTTCACTGAAGATATGATCAGTAAATGCAACATATCAGTTGTTTCTGAAGGAAATGTAGCTAGCAAGAGCCACCAGAGGCGCTGCCTTATTGGAGTCAAACCCTAGAAGCTGTTCCTCTGCTTCTCTTCTCAGCTTCTCAGCAACCTCCCTCGATTTATCCAAACCTATCAGCCTTGGATACGTCAGCTTTCCGGCCATTACGTCTTTTCCGGCAGTCTTACCCAATTCATCCGTAGATTTTGTTACGTCAAGTATATCATCAACAACCTGAAACAATAGTCCAATACATCTCGCGTACTTTCTAAGTTTCTCGATCTCTTCCTCGGTTCCACCTCCCATTATAACCCCTAATACAGCTGCTGCCTCCAACAACGACGCTGTTTTGTGGAGATGGATGAACTCTAGACGCTCCAATTCCACGTTGTCTGGATTCAATCTTTCGCTTCTTAGGTCTATCACTTGTCCAGCAACTAGCCCTGTTGTACCCATGGATTTTGCCAGCTCAATCACCGCACGGATCATCCTCTCAGGAGCGACCAGCTCACTCGACACAACCGTCATGTGCTCAAACGCCAAAGCAAGGAGTGCATCACCCGCCAAAACCGCCATGTCTTCTCCAAATACCTTGTGGCTGGTGGGCTTGCCTCTGCGGAGATCGGCATTGTCCATGCATGGAAGATCGTCATGAATGAGAGAACTTGTGTGGATCATCTCGACCGCGCAAGCGGCTGACATGGCAGTTGCCTCGTCACCTCCCACGAGCTCGCAGGCGGCAATGCAGAGCAGAGGCCTCACACGTTTTCCGCCAGCTAGCAATGAGTACCGCACAGCCTCCTGGATCGTGAGGGGTTCTTGGAGAGGTACTGAAACGTTGAGAGCCGCACCTACGGATTCAGCTTTACGGATCATATACGACTTGAAGTCAAAGGCAGAGTTGCGATCATTGCTTTTCCCTTCCAGTGGAATCATGTCTCCTCCTTGTGAGCTGGTAGAACAAGAGAGAGACAAAACCGTATGTTTTTCGAGATTGTTGAATGAGGGTATGGAGTTGTATCTTCGTTCTCTGGATTGGATGAAGAAATAGGATGAGCTGAGATGAACAATAGTAGTAGCCATGGACGATCCCACCTTCTCTGATATAATTTTATAATTGGGTTTGCCCAAATTAAATGCGAGTAAGTGGAGCTCTTAATAAACTCCTAATGCTTGGAAGCAATGAAGGTCAACGTCTTTACTGGTATTTTAAACTGTAGTCTCGTAGTATGAATTAATTTTTCAATTATGGGATGAAAAAGTCATGTTCTATGTACATATTTTCAACAAAGTAAGAAGTTCAAAATAATCATTAGAACAATTAATGACTGCAATTCATATCATGTTAAGTAGTGATTGGAGGAAGTTCTAATAAACGGTTTCACTTCCCAAATAGAGAAAAATCATATCCCAATTTGTAAAGTCTAATCCTAGAATATTATGAGTCTTTGCCCAATCCTTAGTCAAGAGATTGTCAACTACGTTTATAAGAAAATTTGTGTGGTAGAATATCTGTAGAGTACATCATGAGTCTCTAAAAAACTGGGCCACTTGATCTAAGTAAAATAGAACACAAAGAATCAGGTACTTACAGTTCATATTTGATATCCTATAGGAGAACATCTTTGAGGTATTGTGGCCATGTGACTAAGCTAACTTCTTGATCTGAGAGAGAACACCATGCAATCTCAGATAACTTGTCAAAACCTGGTACCATAAGACAGTCATCTAACAAGTCGTGTTTTTTGGGCTTCAAAGAGCTGTGAAGCAAACAACGAGGAAATAAAGAGAACTTGGTCTTAAGACAGTGAGGGGCATTTTCGAAAGGAAGAGATAAGCTCCGAGTCCAAAACCCATTATTGTTGCTTGTCCATGTCTTATCAAAAGTCCTTTTTACTTGAAGTACTCTGTTTTTAGGTTCTGTTTTCTAAAAGCTATCTCTTCTTTCCATTAAACAAGGAACAATGGAAGAACGTGGTCAAGGACCGGATGGGGTGTAATATGAATATCTGTAATAGTTATCGTCGTATTGATTCCTAAAACAAAAAGATCTACATAGGTATAATATAGCAAGATCCGCAAGGTAGGGGTCGGGGCGGCCTAGAAACCTAAGGTAATTAAAAAGTGAGTGAGTGAGTACAAAAACCATGTAAAGAGCACTAAATAAGTTTGATACTTTGATGTTATACTTTAACTAAGTTTGATGTTATATGGAGCACTAAGTTAATTATTAGTCTTTGCGATCACGTTTGTATTTTTCAGTGATGTTTTTTGGAAACATACTTCCATCTCTGCAGCTTTGTGATCATGTTTATTAAAGGAAGAAAAGGGATAATGATTAATTACTTCCCAAATCCCAATTAATGATCGTATATTCGTAGTCGTATGACATTTTAAATTCCTAGAGTACTTCAATAGAGTAGGTGCACTTTTTAATGCAATTTTAAATACTTCATACTTGTGAATTCACAAAAATCAAACGACATTAGAATGTGTAAGACGTGCATTTTATTAACCATTAAAAATATGAATACATACATTATTTCCATCTGACAATTATATAATTTTGGCATAAGGAAGTTTCATGTAAGGATGTCGTTGACAGTTTTGACCCCCATATGCGCACGTACCTTTAAATCCAATAATTGACTTACTTGAGAAACTTCCTTATATCAAAGAGGTAGGATGAGGCAGCGAAGTATCACATACATCCTAAGACAAGGCCAAGTAAAGGAGACTTTAATTTCTCGTGTCTTTCTTTGTACTGAGAGTGTATAAAAAATGGAAGCATCAAAAATGTGTTTTGGTCTTACAACTCTCCCTATCATTCACAACGTCCCTCTCTGTCTGAAGACCAACTTCTGTCTCTTTCCTCGCCGTTTGCTTCAAAGCCAGTCTCTTTCCTTCAAGAAATCCACAAAACAGGACTTGTTCCGTGTCAAGGCTGAGACTAGCGGCGATCTTGAGAGTACTCGTCCATTGACGTACTTTGCTCCATCTGTCTGGGGAGATCACTTCCTCTCTGTTCCCCTCGATGACTCCGTAAGTCACACTGACTTGGTCCGATGTATTTCGTGGATATGTCTTGTTAGAGTACATGTTTTTTTTTTTTTAAATTAAGCCACTTTGTATATTTGTAGGAATTCAAGGCACTTGAGAAAGAAATCGAATCGGTGTTGAAGCCTAAAGTGAGAGACATGCTCATGTCTCCTCACAGCAGCGACAAGGAAAGGATTCGTCTCATCCATTTGCTTATTAGCCTCGCTATCGCTCATTACTATGAGAGCGAAATCGAGGAGATTCTACACAAGGCTTTCGGGAAGTTGGCCTGCTTAATTAAGGACGAGGATGATTTGGAAACAATGGCAATCATGTTTGAGGTTTTCAGACTATACAGACACAAGATGTCGTGCGGTACGTATACTGACAATATAAACGAGTTTGATCAGTTTTCTTGTTTCACATGAATATATAACATAGCGTATAATGGTTTGGTATAGATGTGTTCGATAGATTCATAGGCGAAGATGGAAAGTTTAAGGAAAGTATAGTTGGAGACGTTAGAGGGCTGCTACAGCTGTACGAAGCCGCACATCTCGGAAGACCATCTGAAGATATAATGGATGAAGCCATAAGTTTCGCGCGGTACCACTTGGAATCGTTGGCTAGCCACGAAACAAGCTCCCATCTCTTTAAGCATGTACAAAACGCATTGTATAGAGCTCGATATCATAGCATAGAGATACTAGTAGCACGACAGTACATCTCTTTCTATGAACAAGAAGAAGGCCACGATGAGACGATCCTCAAGTTTTCAAAGCTCAACTTCAATTTCTGCCAGATGCATTACATCAAAGAGCTCAAAATTGTCACTAGGTAATTATACTGTATATTTAAGATTCTCGTTGTCGATGGTCTTACAAATCTAACCTAATTTATGGTTCCAGATGGTGGGAGGGGCTAGGTCTACCATCTAAGCTACCGTATTTCATAAGGGACCGAAGTGTGGAGACCTATCTTGGGTGCTTGGGAATGTTTTTCGAGCCGCGATATTCACTTGGGAGAATTTTCTCAGTTAAACTGACACTGATCTTGACTGTTGTGGATGATACATGTGATGCATATGCCACTCTTCCTGAAGTTCAGAGTCTTCATGATGCTTTTCAAAAGTATGTATTTAGAGTCTTATCTACAACCATACATACCATAATCTCATGCACCTATATGATGACCTATATATGTGTTTTCATATATTAATGCATCTAATAGAGAAACGAAATATCCAGATGGGATCTGCTGGCCATGGACGAACTACCGACGTATATGAGGTTCATCTACCAAAATGTGTTAGAAACTGTGGAAGGTATTGATCGAGAAATGTTAGCTCTAGGAAAACTTGGTAGGTTGCAACCAACTATAGATGAGATAAGTTAACTGAACTCAAGTAGTAGAAAGAGTGTAGAAACCAGTTAACCTAATTAACAAAGGACAACGATCCTTGCAGACTAAGAGTCTGCTGATATACTATCTAGCGATAGCAAAATGGGCACGCACAGGTCATGTGCCAAGCTTTGAGGATTACATGGAGACTGGGATCGCCTCGTCTGCATTGGATGACTTGACAGCCTACGGCGTTATACCAATGGACGATTGTGATCAGAAGCAATTGAACGAGTGGTTTAACTCCAAACCGAAAATCTTCCACGCCTTGACTAGTGTGTTTCGTATCCGAAATGACATCGTCACGTACGAGGTACGTATATACAGAACTTTTAATTCTGTTTTTTTTTTTTTTTCCAAGGCTATTGCAACATCTCTAATATAAGCAGTACAATATTAAACAGCAAGAGATGAGCAGAGGAGAGGTGGCAAATGGCGTCAATTGTAACATGAAGCAAACATGGTGTTACCAAAGAAGCAGCGGTGGAAGTAGTGAGGAAGATGGAAAGAGATAATTATAAGATAATAATGGAGGAGTTCCAGACGTCCAAAGCTGTGCCACGACAGATTCTGGTGCGACAAGTCAACATTGCGCGTGTGATTGATTTGTATTATAAAGAAGGTGATGGGTTCGGGCATCCTGATCAAAAGCTCAAACACATTCTTGCATCTTTGTTCCTCCATCCAATTGCTCTTTGAACATTTATTAAAGTTATACGTAACTTTTACATGCGACTTTGAATAAGTAATTTTCACACGTGTAAGAGAAAAACTCGGTGAAAATATTACCTATTTCCTTTACAGCACTTTTTTTTTTAAGTTAATACTTGCAGCATCTTACAGATCTTGATAAAAAAAAAAAAAAAATCAAAGAATAAAAAACCTTTAACTGGAGTTACAGAGCAATAGTTAGGAAAACAGAGAACCTGTGAAAATGTTGGTGACTGGTATGAAAAAAAGGAAATAAGTCGATCGCTTGTCGCTTGGCTTCTGGTTTGAACAAGAAGACTAAATCTGTTTCTTTTTGATGATTCATGATTTAGAAGAAAAAAAAGTTGTTTCAAAGAGTTACATGTTATCATCAATATCTAAATGTAGTTATTTTTTTCTTTCCAGTTCACCTCTATGATATTTATTATTTAATTAAAAATATATATAACATTGTAATAAAAAAAGGATATAACTGTTATCTCAAAAACTATTGAGTAATTTGGAAAATACATTCTTTTTGTTTACACTTTTGAAAAAAATACCATTTATTTATTATCATTTCAAAAACTATTTTTAACTAAGTAAAATTACTAAAATAACTTCACTTAAACAATAATAATTAACCAAATCAATTATTTGTTTATTAGTAATAATTAAATATTTAATATTTACAACGTTGTTATACAACTGTCAACTAACACAATTCCACAAATTTATAATCATAAATTGTTTTTAAAATAAAAATAAATAACAGTAAACTCCCAATATTAAATTATATTTTTATTAAATCATGTGCTATTGTTATAGTTCCGTTTTTGATGATTCATTTTTTCGGATGTTTACTAATTGACAAACGTTAAACTACATGAGTTTTGAATTATATATTTTTATTTTTTGCAGTCAAGGATAATCCGACAAAATATTAGAGAATAATTGGAGAAGATTAAAGAAGAGCAAAAGAGAGGTGGAGACATGTGTACCGAGCGATAATTGATGCGACGAAGATGGGGTGGGTCGGTCCACTAGAAGAACCACCACTCGTGCTAATGCTTCGAATCTCATTTATTCGGTCAAATCACTTCTTCTCCAACGTCCAACACCCACATGTGACACGTACCTTATCAAGCATATCGTATACGACCCCCTCAAAATTAAAGTTTCCTTTTTTTACATATATCTTTATTATCAATTTAGTGTCGGTACGTGTATTGTGAATTTGTGATTGTGACATCCATTTGCATTCTTAGGCTCTTAGCCTACATTGTATTTATTTCAAGCCTATATACGTTAGTGTCCCAAACCGTTTTTATAGGCGTGTAGATAGTTCATTCGTACACCTTATTAGAAAACTTTTGAAGAAATTATATATCAGTTAAATTTAAATATAAAGCTTTTAAAAATTTTGTGACATTATTGTATTAACACTTCTTCTTAAACGCACGACGCCTACCTTTAATTGTGATCTTAGTTTTCTTTTAAACATGCGAATCGTTTGCACTTGATGTAAAAACTACTTTTTTGAAATAAATTTTACATTTTATTCAAAAAAAAAAATACAAATGTAGAACTGTGATATATGTTGAACAATTCCTTTGATTCTATTGTTTCATCAGTTTACTAAAATAAAAAAAGAATTTCTTCGTTTTACAATTATGTGAGATTCTTTTTCTTAAAATCGACATGGTATTCTATAATATTCTATCCCTCATGTTTTTTTTTCTTCATTTCTTAATGTTTTTGTTACGGCCACAAATCATAATTTTTTGTTTAAGAAATGATATGGTGTATAAATTAAAGTTTGACATTTCCTTTAAATTATTCTTTCCTGTAGAAATCAATTCCTCAAGAATAAAATCTTTCATAAAAATAAATTACTTTTTGTGGATATTTTTATGGTACTGGTGTTTTCTTTGTCTACATAATAGTGGTATATATTATCCGGAGCATTTTAAAAAGTTCCCCTTTTAAAAAATAAAAATAATTCTACGTCCGTTGATTTGTTCCTAAGTTAATTGCAAACACGAGTAAAGTAGATGTCTCAGCTTTGTTTCTTCGCCTGTCCTAAACCATACCTATACGTATTAAGTGGGTTGTGTGCATTGTACCAAACTTGAAAGATCTTGCCTGTACGCATATTCCCACTTGTACATTTGAAATTTGACGTTCAACTAACTTTATTATTATGTAGATGCTCAAGAATTAATTTCATTCAGTCATGTCTCATCGATGGTCCATTACTAGTTAGGCCAAAAGCTACGCTATCCTATTCTTCTTTATTAGTGTTAAGTATTATATTACCATCATCATATCACATTACATATGATCACATGATTGGTCGTGTAGTGTGGGGGAGACATCTTATCTCATATGCCAATATGCCTAATTAATTAATGAACCTTTGCCTATATAAGAGACCTTAGTTTTGGCTCAAGCTATAATATATTTTCAAATTAAAGTAATACATATATTATCTCTTCAGAACTCTTTTTCCTCTCTTCACAAATGGCGTCGTCTGTGCAATATGCTTTTGATCATCAAGGCGGCATGGAGATTAACAACGATGAGCTTCTCATGTCGTTCTTGGAAGAAGAATCTCCCGTGGAAAATCATATTAGCATCAACAAAGAGGAAGAAGAGAAATTAAATAGTGTGATTAGATCGTTAGAAGTGGAGATCAACATGAGTTCTCCAACGACCATAGAAGCTAGAAAAATTGACCTGCAACAGACGACGACGATATGCGGTCTTGAAGATGATTTCAGATGGCTTAACGACTTTGATATTGGTATGATTTCGTCACAAAATGATGATGAGATGACGAACTGGTGTACGGAACTTTCTTACATGGATGGTGTGGTAGATAGTACTGTTCTTGAGATTGAAGGTGGTGATTATTACTCTCATATTAACTATGGACTTACATTTGAGGAACCAACTCTTTCTCTATGGCAAGAGGATAATGATGTAGTTATGTATTAATTGGTTTCGTGAAGCCATAATATAGCAAAAGCTGTTTAATAATCTGTTAACAAACAAAAAAAAGAAACAAAAGGCTGTTTCATATAATCATTTAACAAAAGAGAAGAAGGCTATTTCAACCAGTTATTTAACCTTTTAAATTCATGTATGTATTAGTAAACGCTATGTTAATGTTATACTAGGTAACAACCCGCACATAGTGCGGTATAAAATAATCATTTAATGTTTTTACTGTAATTATTATTTACAAAAATCTATTATATTTTTGGGTAATTGAAATATTTAAAATTCGACTGTGTAGTATATATTTATAAAAAAAATTGGTATAATAATTAAAATTTAACCCGTGAAAGTTATTATAATATCAATCTTATATTATTATATCATATGAACAAAGAGTTCTTAAAATTCATTTTATAGATTTTATGAAAATATAATTAAAGAATATAATTAAGTTAGAAAAATAATAAAAAAAATTAATTTTGGGTGTTAATTGTATTTTTGGAAAAACACAATGATGAAAAAAGAAAATATTTTTAAAAGTTGATGACAAATAAAGGAAAGAGTGTCCTGAGCTCTGTAATGCTGACACCTCAGTTTTTTGCCAAAATGTTCCTCTATTAATATATAGGGGATGCTTTTTATTATGGATTTTGAGAAATTAATATGTTTTTTGTCCAAAAAAAAAACATATATATAAATTGATAAAAGAATTTTCGTGATTATCACTTGACAAGAACAATCATTAAAACTAGCTGGATGGAAATATATTTTCCAGTTACATGTTTTTCTGTTTTATGATTATACATATATTTTTTATTTAAAAATATATTTTTATCATTATAAATTTAAAAATATACAAAAAGTTAATATTAGTATACTTTGAAAATAGCTTGATTAAAAAAAGAAATATCAACATGCAAATGGTTTTGGACTCTTGGTGTAGAGTTTGGTTAAAGAGATATTTGAATGTCGTTTGGCTGTTAAATTATGACAAAATTTTCTAAAAAGTGAAATCATGTTTTACTGGGCTTAGAAATATAAAACATTACTAAACCTAAACAAATATGAAAGTTGTTTAAACAAAAAAAAAAGTATATATATGAAAGTTGTTTTGTTTGTTTGTCAACAACATGCAATACACGAATATGGATTTTCATATCGTGACATATTAACTAGTAACTACATACTACAAGTGCTGGTTGGATGTGAGAATTCTTCGAAGAACTTTTTAAACCGTCCATATATCATAAATAATTTTTGTATAAAAACTGATTTGAAGACATTAAAGCCTTGGTATGTTGCTTTGCATTCAAAATACATAACACACAAAGCCCATGGGCCATTGGCGATTGATCAACATATCTAAGAATCATAGATGGGTTAATATACTCAAAAGTCCAAATTCTATATACCAGGCGCAGATATCATCAGTTCATTACATTTTGAAAAAAATACTTGGGTTAAAGACAAAACTACCATTAAGCTTCACTTGAGGTCTATATGCATTACACACTCGTCAATGTAATTAAGTTAATTTATCATCTTCGATACATAAAATTGTCCATATATCTCGTGGCTTTTGAAAATATAGTTTGTGCTGAATAAATAACGTAAGAGTAAATCAAGACAAGAAATGAAAAACACACAAAAGGAAAATACAAGAGGTCAGTTTGATGTGTTTAAAGAAAAGAAATTGTTTCGCTTTGGACTTTTTGGCATATTCTTAGTGACTAAGATACATACATATGCACATCAAGTATATGCTTTTATATTCCAGTTCATTTAAATAAGATTTTGGCTGCTTTACAGTCAATCATCTTCTTTTCTTTCTTTTTAATGTGTTTGTATTTTTTTTTCTTCTATTCCCATGCACGTTGGTACGTATATAGATAGATTATGGTGTAAAATAAACTATTGCTGTGAAGCCACTTTTTAAAAAGCAGGGATTTAGCAACAAACACTTTTTTTTGTTTGTCATCCAATGAAACTAGCTAGTAAACTACTACATATACCAAATGTTTGTTTCTTCATACATCTTATTATCTTTCACTTTAACTCTTGTCTTTTATTTTGTTATCTTTTGGAGAAAAAAAGCTTTACTTAGTTAATTAAAAAAGTTCTTTACAACTTTAATCTTTCTGACATTTAAGACCAAATTATGCAAAGTTAATTAACACTTCTCCTCTAAAGAAGAAATAGACTTCAATATAGTAAATCTCAACTTTTCTTGTATATATATATATGAAATTGACTCCAAGGATTTAATTACAACATGTAAGTAACCAAAACTTAAACATATATATATATATATATCAGGATTAATCCAAAATTACATTTCTTCCAAAACTCGAGTTAGGTTAAAATAAGTATCTAAAAACCATGTTATAAAATATACGTATACTATATATATATATATATCACCTTCACCAATATACAAAATTACAGAAAGAAGTTTGTGACGTAACCCTATTAAGAAAAGGTTATAGTAAAGTGAAAAACTGATCATTTCTTTCATATATCCTAAACTAGGAAAAGTAAAATTATAATAAATCATTTACTTAAAAAATATAAAATCACGCAAATTATATTACTGTACATCAAGAAATTATAATCTAAAAATTTAATTAAAAAAAATATTATCTAATAAAAGAAAAAAAAAACAAAAAATAACTGAAAATACATACTAATTTAATAACCTACTCTATTATAGTGTTTCCCTCTCAAAAAAAAAAAAAAGAACGGCCAACTCTCTAATAAAGAAAGCAAAAAGCCCCCAAAAGAAAAAAACAAAAGAAAAGGAAATCGCACTCATCATCACTCTCAGTCTCATCCCCTCTCTCAAATCTCTCCTCCTTTTTCAAAAATTTTCCGCCATGGAATTGGAAACTCACCTCGCTAAGCAATTGCAACTTTATATAAATCCTCCACTCATCTCCTTCCCCTCTTTCTCCTTCCCTCCAAAAAACTCCCCCACCGACGAACACAAATCCCTAGAAGAATTAGCTTTGATTTATTCTCCCGAATATGTCTCACGAAATCGTACCCGTAGATCCCATAGATGTTCCTAGCACTAGTTACTCACGGCCGATTCTGGGTGGTGGTGATGATGATTCGCCTGAACGCCACCAGTTCACTAGATCCCTAACTTTTCGGGAACATGTTTCGTCCTCGGAGCCTTTTGATAGCGAGAGGCTTCCTGCGACATTAGCTTCAGAGATTCAGAGGTTTCTTCGTATTGCTAATTTGGTTGAGTCTGAGGAACCTCGTATCGCTTATCTTTGTGAGTTCACTCTCCTCATAATTTCAATTCTTACTAATTTTTTAATTGGAGCTTTCTTGTTGAAGAATCATACTTTAGTACCAATGTTATGAATATATAATGTTGAAATTTTGGGGGGTTGCAGGTCGATTTCATGCTTTCGAGATAGCTCACCACATGGATAGAAACTCTACCGGAAGAGGTGTACGGCAGTTCAAAACTTCTCTTCTTCAAAGGCTTGAACAGGTAAGTCTCCTCCTATAGCTGTGTTTTTTGTCGACCAATCGGACGAGTTTCCGAATCATTAGTGAAATTTCTAAACAAATGATCTGTTTACTTTTTTTTTTTTTTTTTTTTTACTGTCTTTGATTTTTTTTTTTTTGGTAGGATGAAGAGTTTACGGTAAGAAGAAGGAAGGAGAAGAGTGATGTTCGGGAGCTCAAACGTGTTTATCATGCTTACAAGGAATACATTATCAGACATGGTGCAGCATTCAATCTGGATAACAGGTAAATCTGCTGACTATACATTATTAGACATGGTTCTAGTTCAGTTTCAGCGAGCCAACACTAACCTTTGGATTTTTCATCTTAATAGTCAGCGAGAGAAGTTGATTAACGCACGCAGAATCGCTTCTGTTTTGTATGAAGTTCTTAAGACTGTCACAAGTGGTGCTGGCCCGCAGGTTCTGCCTTCTATCTTCTTTTTTCCTTTCTCTCCACCCGAATCTATGCATAACTTGTGCATTTGTTTCACAATTTTGTATGTCTAACTTGTAATATTTGGTTTGCTGATAGGCCATTGCGGATAGAGACAGTATTCGGGCAAAATCTGAATTTTATGTGCCTTATAACATTCTTCCTCTTGATAAAGGAGGGGTACACCAAGCAATCATGCATCTGCCTGAGGTATATATGGCCTTATGGGGATAGCAAATTATTTTGTTTTCTTACCATTTTATTTGGTGTTTTTTTTTTTTTTTTTTTTTCCTGTTTTAGTTTCTCTTTGTAGTATGCATAGTTCTGTCAGACAGCATACTGAAATTTTCATGGTGAAATGTTCCTTTGTGTCCTAAATACAGATTAAAGCTGCTGTTGCAATTGTACGTAACACTCGTGGGTTGCCTCCTCCAGAGGATTTTCAGAGACACCAGCCTTTTGTGGATTTATTTGAATTCCTGCAGTATGCATTTGGGTTCCAGGTACTTGTCAGGAACTCGCTATCAGTATTGTAAAGACTGTAACTACAGATGGTGACCAGACTTTCAATTTTTCTTTTTCGCTAGAATGGAAATGTTGCCAATCAGAGAGAGCATCTGATCCTACTACTCAGTAACACCATTATACGGCAACCTCAGAAGCAGTCTTCAGCACCAAAGGTGTTGTGTTATGTCGCCTTTTTTCTTGAATAATTTAAGTTCTCCATCTTTGAAACTGACATAATCTTAATTCTTGAAACCAGTCTGGTGATGAGGCAGTAGATGCGTTGATGAAGAAGTTTTTTAAGAACTACACAAACTGGTGCAAGTTTCTTGGGAGGAAAAACAACATCAGGTATTTCAAGATAATTTCCATCTGTTCAGTTTCAATAGTTTTTTCAAATCTTAAGCCCATTTATTTTTAACTGTTTGGCCTCACGATCGACCTGCAGGTTGCCATATGTGAAACAGGAAGCCCTACAATATAAAACACTCTATATAGGACTCTACCTTCTCATATGGGGAGAGGCGTCAAACTTGAGGTTCATGCCAGAGTGCCTGTGTTATATTTTCCACCATGTAAGCACAAAATTTCTGTTTCTGTCATTATTACATCTTCTTAGAAAGTTCATCACTCAATCTGATCAATATTTACAATGTTGATGTTGATGATAATTCAGATGGCATATGAATTGCATGGAGTTTTAACCGGTGCAGTTAGTATGATAACTGGGGAGAAGGTCATGCCAGCATATGGTGTAGGACACGAATCTTTCCTTGCGAATGTAGTTACCCCCATATACAGGGTTGTCGAAAAGGTGATCTTCTGTTTGATGAAGTACTTAAATTAACTTTAAAATGAGTAGTCAATTGTATTATATATGTCTGCAGGAAGCTGATAAGAACAAGAATGGAACTGCTGATCATTCAATGTGGAGAAACTACGATGATCTGAACGAGTTCTTCTGGTCAGAACACCATATTACGTCTATTTGCCACCATATCTGTTTAAAAGCCGTGAACAACATCACTAATCAGTCTTTTACGTCTTCTACAGGTCTCCTGAATGCTTCGAAATAGGTTGGCCAATGCGAGTGAACCAGGGAGATGGCGAGGAATGCTTTGATGGCCAATGTCAGCACGATTTTTTCTGTGTAGAATCGTCAGATACCAGTAAAACAGGGAGATGGCGAGGAATGCTTAGATTTCGCAAGCAGACAAAGAAAACGGATGAAGAGATAGAGGATGACGAAGAACTTGGGGTACATGTCCCTGTAACTCATGAATCTCCTCCCCTGATTATTCATTTGCATATACACACTAAGTAACCTAAAGAACACCGGAAGCTTTATTCATCAGTAGGCTGTTCATTTTTGTCATAGCAGTACGGTGTTCCTAGCTTGTTCAAGAGACTACGGAGCATATTATCAGTTAATATCTAAGTAAGCACATAATTCAAATTGGTCAATTTATGTGTGAACGGCTTCCAAAATCATCATTCAGAAAAAAACTTGGGCTGTTTGTAGGACTAACGGTGTTAGGTTAAGAAAATTGCATAGATACATTTTTCCTTGCGTCATGTGATCTTTCTTCACTGTAGGGTCTCAGTGAGGAACAAACTAAACCAACCTCAAAATGGCTGGGAAAGACAAATTTTGTAGAGACACGTTCCTTTTGGCAGATATTCCGGAGCTTTGACAGAATGTGGAGTTTCTTTGTTTTGTCTCTACAGGTTCCTCTTCTTCTGCTCTTTCATCGTTCAAATTATATCCAAGTATATTACAAAATTTTGAAAATCTTCTTTTCATTTCAGGCATTGATAATTATGGCTTGTCATGATGTGGGATCCCCACTCCAAATGTTTAATGCCAATATATTTGAAGACGTCATGAGCATTTTCATTACCTCTGCAATTTTAAAGCTTATAAAAGGTTGTAAGCCATCTTTCATATGAAACCTAAGATAAAATACATATTGCTAACAATGTATGGGGCGTGTTGCAGGTATTCTTGACATAATCTTCAAATGGAAAGCCAGAAACACTATGCCGATCAATGAAAAGAAGAAGCAGATGGTGAAGTTGGGTTTTGCTGCGATCTGGACTATTATTCTACCAGTGCTATATGCTCATTCAAGAAGGAAATACATATGTTATTTCACAGATTACAAAACCTGGCTTGGTGAATGGTGTTTTTCTCCATATATGGTGGCTGTCACGATATACCTGACAGGAAGTGCTATTGAGTTGGTCTTGTTTTTCGTTCCTGCCATCAGCAAATACATTGAGACCTCCAATCATCGCATCTTCAAAACTTTTCGTGGTGGGGACAGGTACATAATTCTCAGAAACTCTATACTTTTGTTCAATTTTCTCACAGTTAAGCATTAAAGTCTTCAGTTTGTCCGTTTTAGTTTTGGTGTATATCAAACTCACTTTACAAGTTACTATCCGATTTATTTTATTAACTGCTAGCTGATTTTCTGCAGCCTAGATTATATGTTGGGCGAGGAGTGCAAGAAACTCAGATGTCACAATTCAAGTATGTATTTGGCCAAATTTCCTTTGTTACTTTTTTTGACCATGTATTTTCTATTTTTCTGTAGTTTTTATATTTGTTTTCTGTTCAGATACACCCTCTTTTGGATTCTAGTTCTCCTGACCAAGTTTGCTTTCAGCTATGCATTTGAGGTAACTAGAACTGATGCAGTTTCCAGATATGCACTACCGATAACTGATGTTGTATGCGTTGAGCTCAAACAATTTCTTACATTCGTTATGATCTGAAAATGCAGATAAAGCCTCTAATAGAACCTACACGACTTATAATGAAAGTTGGTGTGCGGAACTATGAATGGCATGAAATTTTCCCAGAAGGTTAACTCTTATACTTTAATTTTTTATTCTTCTGTTGTTAAGTATGTATTGAGGCGTACTAAAGAACCTTTTTTTTTCTCCTTCTATAGTGAAGAGTAATGCTGCTGCAATTGTAGCAGTATGGGCGCCGATCATGGTGGTGAGTTCTCTATAGGTAGATAAAATGCTTTGAGTTTTCCAGCTCGTACCTTCCATAAAGATTGAACTTTCAGGTCTATTTCATGGATACACAAATATGGTATTCAGTCTACTGTACGATCTTTGGTGGGCTGTATGGAGTTCTGCATCACCTTGGTGAGGTAAGCACACATTTTTTCAATGCCAGAGTTGTCATTTTTGCATTTTCTGGCCAGGTGTTGCTGTTTCCAGGTTAACATGTTCCTTCATTTCTAATCAGATTCGAACTTTAGGCATGTTGAGAGGCCGGTTTCATACTTTACCTTCTGCTTTCAATGCACGCCTTATTCCACACTCAACAAAAGATGAGAAAAGGAGAAAACAACGAGGCTTTTTCCCTTTCAGTTTAGGCAGGGTAAGAAATTTTTTGAATGGATAATGTGTATATGCTGAAAGACTAAACTGTACACTTTTTTATGAGCTGACTACTGGACTATATTTGAATTTCTCATAATGAAGTCATCCACTTTTTTTTTTGCAGGGGTCTGACGGCCAGAAAAATAGTATGGCCAAGTTTGTGTTGGTGTGGAACCAAGTCATTAACAGTTTCAGAACAGAAGATCTGATAAGTAACAAGTAAATTTCTCCCTTCTGTATTGTATGCATGTAAAGTTCTGACATATATAAATAGCTAATAAGTGATACTTTTCTATTCAGGGAACTAGATTTGATGACAATGCCGATGTCATCGGAGGTCTTATCAGGGATCATCCGTTGGCCCATTTTCCTCCTTGCAAATAAGGTACATTTTCTTTAAAAATTTTTAAACAACTCTTTTTGGTGGGAATTTCGGTTTGTTGGTAAATATAGCTGCCCCATCTTACTAGTTTTCAACAGCTCTGAGCATTACGAAAGACTTTGTCGGGAAGGATGAGGTTCTTTACCGAAGGATTCGGAAAGATGAGTACATGTACTACGCAGTAAAAGAATGCTATGAATCTTTGAAGTACATTCTTCAGATTCTTGTTGTTGGTGATCTCGAGAAAAAGTATAGCCTCATAGCTATTTACAACTTTTACTTCATTTTCTGCTGCCTGCGGTATGTAATTTATATATTTGATATTGGCTCAGGATTATATCTGGCATAATAAACGAGATAGAGGAAAACATTAGACAGTCCAGTTTGCTTGAAGAGTTTAAGATGACTGAGCTCCCAGCGTTGCATGACAAATGTATTGAGCTGGTTCAACTCCTGGTAATCATCTTTTGGTGTTGCTATAGATATCAGATTTTAAAGTGATGGCCGTTTCGTTGCCTAAAACTACAATACATGGGTTCTTCTGTACATTCCAGGTTGAGGGAAGTGAAGAGCAACTCCAGGTTGAGAAAAGCGAAGAACTGCATGGTAAACTTGTAAAGGCTCTTCAGGATATCTTTGAGCTGGTAACAAATGATATGATGGTACATGGTGATAGGTTAGTGGATTGCGAAGTTACGGATCCCCTGTTGTTTTTAGTTCTCTCTATGTGAAGGAATAAGCAAGCTGACATTGCTTAATATTTTTTTGCATGTTTAGGATTCTGGATTTGCTCAAGTCTCAGGAGGGGTCAGAAGAGGACACAGATATCTTTATGAGGGTTATAGAACCACAATTGTTTGAGTCTTATGGAGAACATAGATGCATTCATTTTCCACTGCCAGATAGTGCTTCATTGAGTGAACAGGTACCCTATAAGCGTGCTACAATGTGGCCTTCACTCAACTGTTCCAACTCCAACCCTGCGAAAATTCTGCTGTGTGCTGATAATGTACATTGGTTTTGGCAGATCCAGCGTTTTCTGTTATTGTTAACCGTCAAAGATAGTGCAATGGACATACCAGAGAATCTAGAAGCTCGGCGACGCATTTCTTTCTTTGCTACTTCGCTTTTCATGGATATGCCCGACGCTCCGAAAGTACGCAATATGATGTCTTTCAGGTTTGCCTTCACGACTTTACCTTAAAAAAATATTCAAATTATTACTTTCTCTAGGAAACTAGAAGAGGAGTACATGCTTGGATTAGCAATTGATGACTAACACTTTGGCTGCAGTGTTTTGACACCGCATTATCAGGAGGATATTAATTTTTCAACGAAGGAACTACATTCCACCAAGTCTAGCGTGTCAATCATCTTTTATATGCAGAAGATTTTTCCAGGTAAGTCACAACACGTGTTCGTTTTGTTTGATGTCTGTATTCTCTGTTCGTGTTTTAATCAGTCTAATCTTTGGATTGTTAGATGAGTGGAAAAACTTTCTGGAGCGAATGGGATGTGATAATTTGGACTCATTAAAGAAAGAGGGTAAAGAAGAAGAGCTTCGAAGGTGGGCATCATTTCGTGGACAAACATTGAGTAGAACAGGTGAGACCAATAAGAATATGTGCAAATTGCCTAATTGATCCTTATCACTCTTTAAACTAACAAATATTTATCTTGTTTTCCTGCTTAACACAGTTCGTGGTATGATGTATTGCCGAGAAGCTCTGAAACTGCAAGCCTTCCTTGACATGGCAGATGACGAGGGTATGTCATCTTGACTCTAATCTCTGATCTTTGCAACTTCTTTTTGAAAACATTTATCTTGTAGATTCCAATGTAGTCCTATTTCTCCTCTAGATATTCTTGAAGGATACAATGACGTGGAACGAAGTAACAGACCTTTAGCCGCACAACTTGATGCATTAGCAGATATGAAATTCACGTATGTTGTGTCTTGCCAAATGTTTGGAGCCCAAAAATCAGCTGGGGATCCCCACGCGCAGGACATACTTGACCTTATGATAAAGTAAGCTTTTATCGTTATGCAGATTGTACATGACCTTAGTTAGATTCATTAGCCAAAGTTGTAAATGCTTCGCTAAAGCACGATTACATGACTGTTGCATTTAGGTACCCGTCTCTCCGTGTTGCATACGTTGAGGAGAGAGAAGAAATCGTGTTGGATGTTCCGAAGAAGGTTTACTACTCTATATTGGTAAAAGCTGTCAACGGTTTCGATCAGGTATTAATAACTTTGCTACAATGCTTGATAATTTGATGTGCAAGTTGAACTATAAAATCTTCAGCACACGGTAATAGTCAATGATTAAATTTGGTATGATATTCTAGGAAATTTACCGTGTCAAACTTCCTGGACCACCTAACATTGGAGAGGGGAAGCCTGAGAATCAAAATCACTCCATAATATTCACTCGAGGCGAAGCACTTCAGACAATTGACATGAACCAAGTAAGTTTTCTGCCTCTTGGATGTACAATTAATTAACCACCCTTGTGTCTTCTAAAACTTCTGACATAAATGTTAGGATCACTACCTGGAAGAGGCTTTTAAAATGAGAAATCTCCTTCAAGAATTTCTTCGAAACCGCGGAAGAAGACCTCCAACAATTCTTGGATTAAGGGAACACATCTTCACCGGAAGGTTTGTTCCACACATACGTGCATGCACCTAATTATCTTTCTCCCTATAACAACCAGGACATGGTATATCATAAGCAGCGAATTTACCGAGTTTCTGGTATTGCAGTGTATCTTCTCTAGCATGGTTCATGTCATATCAAGAAACTAGTTTTGTCACAATCGGTCAAAGGCTTCTTGCTAATCCTCTCAGGCAATAATCCCTGAGTCCTGAACCCTCAAAATCACAGTTTCCATTTGGTGCGGCTACGGAAACCTAATATGTGTTTTGTTTTTTTTCACAAATTTACAGAGTCCGTTTTCACTATGGTCATCCAGATGTCTTTGACAGAATTTTCCACATAACAAGGGGTGGCATCAGTAAAGCATCGAGAACCATTAACTTAAGTGAAGATGTATTTGCTGGTATGAAATCACATATAAAGGATTTCATTCTCAGCAATTTTGTAAGGTTTACTTTGCAGTTACACTCTTCCTTGTGTTCTATAGGTTATAATACCACCCTACGACGTGGATGCATAACCTACAATGAGTACCTCCAAGTCGGAAAAGGTCGTGATGTTGGCCTTAATCAGATCTCAAAGTTTGAGGCCAAGGTGGCTAATGGAAACAGCGAGCAGACTATTAGCCGTGACATATACCGCTTAGGACAACGTTTTGATTTCTTCAGAATGTTGTCTTGTTATTTCACAACCATTGGTTTCTACTTCAGTAGCTTGGTAACATCCCTGAAACTTACCAAAACAATAACGGTTTCTTGTTTCAGTTTTGGATGAGCTCTAAATCCTGCTGACGTGTGTACAGATATCTGTGATTGGGATATATATTTATCTATATGGTCAACTCTACCTCGTGCTCAGTGGGTTGCAGAAGACGCTTATTCTTGAGGCGAAGGTGAAAAACATAAAGTCATTGGAAACAGCCCTTGCCTCTCAATCATTTATCCAGCTAGGTCTCTTGACGGGTTTACCAATGGTGATGGAGATTGGATTGGAGAAAGGATTTCTTATAGCCTTTCAAGATTTCATACTCATGCAGCTACAGCTTGCTGCATTCTTCTTCACTTTCTCTCTAGGAACCAAAACGCATTACTTTGGCAGAACAATTCTTCATGGAGGCGCCAAATACAGACCCACAGGGCGTAAAGTGGTGGTGTTCCATGCCAACTTCAGTGAAAATTACAGATTATATTCGCGAAGCCATTTCATCAAAGGATTTGAGCTCATGATTCTTCTGGTCGTCTACGAGTTGTTCAAGCATACATCTCAAAGCAATATGGCTTACTCATTCATCACTTTCTCAGTGTGGTTCATGTCCCTTACATGGTTATGCGCCCCGTTTCTTTTCAACCCTTCAGGATTTACCTGGGAAATAATAGTTGGTGACTGGAGAGACTGGAACAGGTGGATCAAAGAGCAAGGTGGGATAGGGATTCAACAAGATAAGAGTTGGCAATCTTGGTGGAACGACGAGCAAGCTCATCTACGTGGCTCTGGTGTTGGAGCTCGCTGTTTGGAGATAATTTTGTCCCTCAGGTTCTTCGTGTATCAGTATGGTTTGGTATATCATCTTGACATTTCCCAAAGCAGCACAAATATCATAGTCTACGCACTTTCTTGGGTCGTGATTCTCGCCACATTCTTCACAGTCAAGGTAAAATCTCTCATCTCCTTTCTCTCTCTCTCTGCTAGAGTAATAAAAAGATGCACAGAAACAATACAAAGTCAAGCTATAAACAATTTTTATGTGTTTTCTCTTGCAGGCTGTAGATCTAGGTAGGCAACTCTTCAGCACAAGAAAGCATCTCGTGTTTCGGTTCTTCAAAGTCTTCATCTTCGTGAGCATTCTAACAGTCATTATCACTCTATCAAACATCTGTCACCTCTCTGTCAAGGACCTTATAGTCTCTTGCTTAGCTTTCTTGCCCACCGGTTGGGGTCTAATTCTGGTACCAATCCTTCCCACTTCGATTTACCTCTCAGCTTTTCTTACAATTTAGTTTCTTACTGCATCCCCCTAAAAATCTGGCTGCAGATTGCACAAGCGGTTAGGCCAAAGATAGAAGGAACGAGCTTGTGGGAGTTCGCACAGGTTCTTGCTAGAGCTTATGATTATGGAATGGGAGTTGTTCTGTTTGCACCAATGGCTATCTTAGCATGGCTTCCAATCATCTCTGCGTTTCAAACACGCTTTCTCTTTAACGAAGCTTTTAACAGAAGGCTTCAAATTCAACCTATTCTTGCAGGGAAGAAGAAGAATCGATAAGATTATGCCCTCGTTTCTTCCTTCCACTCCTCTGCTTTGTACATCTTGTAACTATTTCACTTGTTATATTTTGCTCTGTACAAAAATACGGTTCATTAAAATTATTTCACTACCTGTAAACCGGATCTGACCACAATTTAGTTAAGAAAACTTTCTAAACCGTAACTGTGAATACTAAACCACTTGGTTTAATTTATTGTTGGACCGGTTTTGTTTTCAAAATCATATTTAAACAGTTCGTAGTGTCTGTTTCTGTTCCCAGAAGCAGCTCTGAAACAATGATTCTGCGGAGGCTTGTTGTTCTGTCTGCATCATCCTATTCAAATCTCAGAAGAAGCCAATCACTTTCATCTTCGACCGTTCGTCTTCTCTCATCATCATCGACGACGACGTCGCAACGATACTCCGGTGACGATAAACTCGCAAGGCTAAAGCACAAAGACTGGTTAGCTCCAAACGAGGTTTTGAAAATCTTCGAAAATGTCAAAGATCCAAGCTTTCTGATTCCGGCGTACCAACATTACTCTAAACGTAAAGATTACCAACCAACGGAGTCTCTCTACGCACTTCTGATCAACAAGTTCGGACAAGCTAAAATGTTCGACGAAATCGAAGAAGTAATGAGAATCGTAAAAGTCGAGAAACGATGTCGTTTCTCGGAGGAGTTCTTCTACAATCTGATGAAGGTTTACGGGAATTTAGCCGGTAGAATCAACCGAGCGATCGAGGTTTTGTTCGGTATGCCTGAGTTTGGATGCTGGCCGAGTTCCAAAAGTTTCAATTTCGTTTTGAACCTACTCGTTTCCGCGAAGCTGTTTGATGAGATTCATAAGATCTTTGTGAGTGCTCCTAAGCTAGGTGTTGAGATTGATGCTTGTTGTTTGAATATACTCATCAAAGGACTTTGTGAGAGTGGGAACTTGGAAGCTGCACTCCAACTGCTCGACGAATTTCCTAAACAAAAGTCACGGCCTAATGTGATGACTTTTTCACCTTTAATCCGTGGGTTTTGTAACAGAGGAAAGTTCGAAGAAGCTTTTGAGTTGTTGGAGAGGATGGAGAAGGAACGAATTGAGCCGGACACGATCACGTTTAACATTCTGATTTCAGGGCTTAGGAAGAAAGGCAGGGTTGATGAAGGGATTGAACTTTTGGAGAGAATGAAGTTAAAGGGGTGTGAACCAAACCCTGGGACTTATCAGGAAGTGTTATATGGCCTCTTGGATAAAAAAAGGAACTTGGAAGCTAAAGAGATGATGAGTCAGATGATTTCTTGGGGTATGAGACCTAGTTTTCTTTCGTACAAGAAGATGGTTCTGGGGCTCTGTGAAACGAAGTCAGTTGCGGAATTGGACTGGGTTTTGAGGCATATGGTGAATCATGGTTTTGTTCCTAAAACAGGGATGTGGTGGAAAGTTGCTAACTGTGTAGTTTCGAAGAATAATAATGACTGGAGAGAAAATTTGGATCGTGTTACTGCTTGCCAAGAAACTCCTGGTTAAGGTTTTATGCATTCTGCTGTATTGTTTGAAAGATGGAATATGCTATGCACAGAAGCTGTTTGTTCTTCGTGTGGAAGAAGTAAGACAAGACTCGTCAAAAAGTAAGATAGAGACTCAAAAGTCAAAACTCAACGTACAAGTAATCTTGTGGCGTAGATTTACAACTATTCTACTTGAGCTACTCAAATATCCATCCTCAAGCTGCTTTTGATTGATTACCTATGATTCCCTTTCAATCATTCGATAGTCTTGGGTCTCAGCTTCAGCAGAAGAGTTCTTGCCATCGCTAAAAGTTTGCTAAATTTACTTTATCTACCTTTGCTTCTTCGAAATGTCCGCAACACCTTTAGAATCTTCTTTGGAGATTGCTGATATATTTACATTACCATTTTCACCTGCTTTGACAATTTTTCCTTCAAGTTTTGCTGTTCTTGGTGTCCCCACATCCTGATCCTGCACGCTGCTAAATGCAGATTCATCATCAGAATATTCACATTGACATTCAGAATCAGAGACAGACTCAGATTCAGGAATGATATCTTTCTCTGACACATCGCTTGATTTCCTTGATCCTTTACGTGAAAATGCATACTTTAGTTGTCTTGCAGACTTTTCAGCTTGTTTTAGAATGCTCTTTGCAACATCCTTCATGTGTCCCTTGTGCAGACTGTCTTCAGAACCAAAGCTCCCACCTCTTGAACTTCTTCCTGTGAGTGGCCCCGATAGACTGTCTTCAACGATGAACTTTACACCAACATCCTTTCGATCTAACGCCTTCAAATTAATCCGAGGAGAGCTTATATCTTCTTCAAAATTCCCTCCATTATGGCATTCTTCTTTTTTGCCATTCCTATGAAACATTAAACCGATCTTCTTCAATCCCCGACCAACAGACTTCATCGGGCTCTTTCCTTCCTGATTTTCATCAGTACTGCTGCTTTCATTTTTGGGGGATGTAGATGCAGTGGAACGGGCACTGCCAGCACCTTGTATTTGGTTATCGAGGCATCGATTCTTGCCTTTTCTTGGTTCCCAAATCTGTGAGACTTCAGTTCCTGGTTGATGTACCCATATTCCAGTCTCTTCTTGTCCTTCGATGTTAATTGGTTCCATATTATCAGGAACCCGTGGAGACTTGTTAGATACCACTGACGAAAAGGAACCTTTATTTGTAAAGTCGGACGCAAAAGAAGCCCACATGTCTTCTTTACTTATTGTCACTCCTTCAAACGGATCATCGTTCATCTGTAAAAGAATCAGATGCACCATTGCATAAGAATTGTTCATGGAAACTCTATTCAAAGAAACTGATAAGGATCTCAATCTACCTTTGTGTCGTTCTCAAGTACGGTTATAGCAAGATGCAGCCTCCCCATTTTAATGTTCTGAAGAGGCAACCACATATCATTTCTTTGGCCACCTCGAAGCTCGGCAATGTTTACTGAACAATCGCCAAGACTATCATCGCTAAACCGGTCCTTGTCTTGAACTTCAATGTTAAGAACATTTGGGGAGTCCCATGTGCATATTGGTATCTTGAACTCTTCTTGCCATTTGGGAGCCAGCGTTTTTCTTAGTATCTTGGTTTTGAATCTGTAAGCGCCAAGCTGCCCTTTCACATAAGGATCAGCTAAACCTGAGGGAATCCAGATCCGAGCAGGTCATAAAATGTAGTTCAAACAACTAAAGCCGAGGAAAATAACTTCCGGTTCAGACTAACCATTTAGGTCTGATGGTTTACAATCAAGTGCTTCAACGACTTCAACAAGAACGTGTGCTACTGGTTCTTTCTCATCAACAAAGAACCAATTTTCTGGAACGAACACAGACAACAGAAGGTAATCATCTGAACTGTATAATGATGCTTTGAGGAACCAATAAAAGAAGTAGAAGATAAAAGTTATGAATTATGGACATCTCCTGCAATAGTTACCTCCTGAATGTGGACTAACAAATTTCTCCATATCAACTACCAGCATATTTGGCTGCAAATTAGACGACACAAGCTTCATTTAGCTGGGGTGATTGTATTGAAAATGATTTCTTAACTACAGGAAGAGAAAGGCGACAAACCAAAAGAATCTTACCTCAACAAGAGTCTGCTCAAATGCAACAGACAAAAGTTTGTCCTGATTGAGAAAGAAAGGAAAAGCTCAGAAAAGCTACTAGAGAGGAGTTACTGAGACTATATAAGTTTACAAGCTTATCCAGGAGTCGATACTTACTAGCCATCCTGCAATCCCTGGAAGCACAGCAACATCAAGTCCATGAGTGGTAATTGGTTTAACAGTCATTTGGAAATAAGGTGGCTCTGCAAAGCAAACACGTAAACGCCCCAGAAAAGGCCATCGACGAAGGAACTTCACTCCAATTAACACCTTCAAGAGTTGAAGGTACTTCATTTAAGAGAGTGTGCCCGGGTATGTGAATGAACTACAGGTAATAAAAATCTATTACCTTTCCTTCGACATGCATTCCTGTCAAATGCAACTTAGTCCACATTCCAAACCCAAGTCTTTTTCTTAGTTTCACAGCGAGCACTGCGCTCATATCATCTGCTGTGAGAAAATTCATTCCAAGTTCCAGTACCTGTATAGATTCCAGTATAAGTTCCACTTTCTCTATAGATATTACACACCAGATGTCACAAAACTGAAGTTGTGCAACCATACCAAGTGATCATCACCAGTAGATTCCCGAAGAACCCTTATATCAGTCAACAGAGGCGGGTTTCTTCCCAAATAGAGGTCCTGTATCACAGCTTCTTTCTGCAGAAATTATCATACCATCAATAAGACTTAGACGCCTTAGAACCCAAAGAAGTATTCAAAAATGTCTAAACTAGACAGAAAAGGAAATTGAAAAGACTCAAAAAGAGGCATCCATATTGATAGAAACAGAGAAACAAATTTGTATGTGTTACCGCAGTCCAAGGTCTATACTTGTCCAAGAACCAAGGTATGATTGGACGCAGAATCTTCTGAGATGCAATCTGTTCCATACAAATTGGCCATATCTTCTCAACAGCATGATTCAACCACCGCACTGATTCAGAATCGGATAGGACCTAACAAGAAAGGATTACCCATTTAATACAAAAAGAAAGCTAAATTCCGTATCTTCCAATACAAGATTGAGAACCCTAGTGTCTGCACTAAGAATTGGAAACAAAGCAACTTGAACAATCGAATCATTATCACAAAGGGAGAAACAAAGTAACAATTACCCTTCTCTGGTTAGCTTGCTTCCTCTCTTCAAACTGCAATTTCTTCCTCAATACGATTACATACCGTTCATGAACCTATGACGAAACCAACCAATTATACAAACACAACAATCTTTTCACTCAATCCATCAAAAGAAACATGTCAACTAGAGAGAGAAGAGAAAGGAACAATACCAGGTAGAGATAAATGAGAGCTATGAAATAGAAAAAGCCGTGTGATCGATTCAAGTAAGACAGAACCCAAAGTAAAAGTAACACAATGACTACGTGATGTATAACAGAACACTCCATTATTATTTATTACTCCAGAACTGAATAACCAACTACTCCAAAGATTCTTATTGCTTCTTCTTTTCAAACACCAACCTCATGAAAACCAAACCATCCAAAACCAATCCATCCGAATCGAGTCGAAGACCTTCAACATGTGTGTTGTTTGGTTCAACTAAAAAGATGAAAGAAACCAAAGATGATGATTGCAGTTTCTTTTGTTTTTTTCGGTTCTGGTGGATTGATACAGTTAAAGAGAGAGAGAGACAAAAAGACAGAGCAAACGAGAGAGACGGAGACAAAGAAAACAAAAAAACATTCGATCTATGCAATTTGCTCTGTTTTCTCCCCAAAAAATAAAAGATAATAAAAAAAAAACATCTTCTTTGAAAAAAAGGAAACGCGTCAACCGCCTAAAAGTGTGCAAACGTGTCATACACGTGTGAGCAGACACACTGATCGTTATACACTAAGCAGATCCTACCCGTTCATTTTTTCTGAATGGATTGATCTGAACCGAACCGACGGCTTAGAATTTCATATGTTATTATCCACATAACAATAATCTCATCTCTATTATTATTAAGCATACATAGTATTACCATTGGCATTAATATATTAAAATATATTCAACTAAAATAATGTAAATATGTTTTAAAATGTTTATTCAATTGTTATGGTAAACAAGTGGGGGTATTTTCTTCCTCATCTATATTAGTAAACTATCTCACTCACTCTCTATATTATATAGATCACTATTAATTATGCATCCACCTCTAATCTTGTATTATTATGGTGGTTGGAGAAACATGTGACCAGTAGTTATCTTTATAAAGAATCTAATTATGATTTGTTTCTTTGGAGAAGAAGGTAAACTGATAATAATAATAATATTAGAAATGGTATTGGTTTGAGATTCATGAAAATTTTTAAAGAGTTCAACAAAATCATAAAAAATTGAATTAAGTAAAAAATTACTAGAAAGTTTTGTTGATTATTTTTTTAAAATTTTTTAAAAACTTCCAAACAATTTTTGTATTTTTATGATAACTTTATTAAAAATCTGAATCCAATAATTCAGATTTGTTAAGATTTTAAATAATTTTTTATAAATCACAAACTAATAACATTAAACTTTAACAGAGTTTAACAAAATATTAATCTAATAACAACATATTCTACATAACATTTAAAATCTTTAAAACTTTATTCAAAATTTAAACCAATAATTAAGAAGGGTAAATTGTTACTAATTGATAAGGATTGTTATTAAATACTTTAATACACAATGAATTGAGTATATTTAACTTTTTTTTTTTTTTTTTTTTGCGTCGGTGCTTTTGTTTTTCCCCCTGGGATTACGCGAACGGCAAAACTCAAATTAATTAGGAAAATCTAGTTGGGGAAAAATGTGACTAACCACAGAAAAAGCCACGTGGCACGTGCACCTTCCTAAAATACGTAACTTTAAAGTTTAAGAAGAAGAAGAAGAAGAAAGAAGAATAATATCTTTGGTTCTTTCACCTCTTCACACAGATCCAAATAATAGAAAAGATCTGTGTTTGTTTTATTGATCTGCGAAGAGAGAGAGAGAGAGAGAGATGACGAGCGGCGCCGTGGAAGACGATAAGAACAGATCAGTCGTGACGGATCATCAACACCACCAACAGCCGTTTCAAGGCGTCTCTAACTATCCTCCTCCGCCGCAGCAGCAGCCTCCGGCCGGCGGTTTTCCTCAGCCGGCTCAGCCCTACGTACAAGGTGAGCTTCTTCTTCGTCTCTCATTATCAGGGCAGCTTTTAGATTTCGATTTTTTTGTGTGTATGATAAAATTTTTTTTTTCTTGATCTGTTTTTAAAGGCTCTGTTTTTAATGAGTTTTGTTTTGATATTTGATTGCTTTTTTTTTTTCACTCGTTAAATCTATTCGCAATGGGTTTAGAATCTGACTCTTGGATATCTCCGTACGTGGCTTTGTACTTTGTAGTATTTAAAAGAGAATCTATCTATTGCCTTTTTCTTTATGGTCCTATTTCGAAATGTATGTACTTTGAGATGATGATGATGATGTCAAATCCTAGTTTTCACAAAAGGATTCTTGTCATTTAATATTGTCACGCTTCACCAGACTATGTTGTTTTGGTATCTCTTCTAGTTTCCATCAGCTAAATTAGTCTTTGGTCGCAGGTTATGCTGTTAATGGAGGCATGACAAATGCTGAACACCATCGCCTTCCTTGTTGTGGTATAGGCGTTGGCTGGGTTCTGTAAGTGATCTTTATCGTTTTACCTAACTACTCTTCTTATTACATTCTTGTCAATTTCTGAGATGACCACAACCCACATATTGTAAGGCTTTTTATTAAAAATGGTTTTTTGTTTTTTGAAGATTCATCCTTGGTTTCTTCTTCGGTGCGATCCCCTGGTACATAGGGTTCTTCCTTCTATTGTTCTCCAGAAACATTCGTGAGAGACCAGGATATATAGCTTGCGCTATTGGAGTAAGTCCACACTTCTATATTATCTCTAACTCAACATTGTCCTGGCTCATGTTAAATCAATTCTGACTAAACCCATTATCATGTCACAGTCTGTTGTTGCTACCATTATCATCGTCATTGGAGCCGTAAGAGGATCAGGGGTCTGGTCCTGAAGTGAAGATTGTCAACACTCTGAAATCCAGTGTAGACCGGTTAGGCCGTTAAGATCTTATTATCACAGAAGAAGATTGTAAATGTGTGTTTTTTTTTCACTTCAAGAGCACAATATGAATATGTCTATTGTCTCAAGATTGTATATGTTGCCTAAAAAAAGAATTCTTCTCAAAACATAGTCCTCTCAAAACATACAACTACAATGTGTGAATTATATATATATATAAAGATTATTAATTTTGAATTCATACCATGTCAGATTTTGACTATTAAATTTGTAATAACGTTAGATTTTTAATTTGACTGCTGCAAATAATAGTTTTATAACAATGAGATGAAATTATATTATTGAAAGGGGCGAGTAGAAAAATAGCCCAGAGAGACGGCCTAGGGTTTGATTTAGAGAACTTCTTAGTTTTTATTTCTTCGGCGCCACCGTTGCTCTCTGTTTCTTTTTGGCTGATTTCGTCAGAGCTTGATCTCTCCGTAGAAATGGGTGCTTTCCGGGTAAATTGCTCTTCACGATTATGTTTTCAGATCGTTTTAGGAACTTGCTGAGCTACGAGTGACTCTGTAATTTTGGTCGTGTTGATGATTGATTTAGAGAAATCATTAACTGTGCTCTTGCTGATTGGTTCTGATTCGTTTAGAAAGTATGAAACTTTTTTAATGGGCATCTGTTGTTGGTTCTGAATTAGTTTCTGGATGAGCGTTGATCCATGTGAATCTCTTATGATAGCTTTTGAGCGTCATTAATCCCAAACTGTTGTTTGTTTTGTGACTTGCTTTCTTAGAGAGTTCGTATGATTATAAGGTTGAGTGTCTTCAAGGGTTTGCAAAGCTAATCTCTTTCTCTCTAATAACTAATTGATTCAATGTACATTGCAGTTTCACCAGTATCAAGTGGTTGGGAGGGCCCTTCCGACAGAGAAAGATGAGCACCCTAAGATCTATAGGATGAAGCTATGGGGTAAAAATGAAGTATGTGCCAAGTCCAAGTTTTGGTAAGTCGTGTTTGGTACCAGTTGTTTGTTAATGGAAACTCTGTTTTCTCTTCTTGATTATTCCCTGATCTTAAATAAATTTGTTTGTTGTATATCTAGGTACTTCATGAGGAAACTGAAGAAGGTGAAGAAAAGCAATGGGCAGATGCTTGCCATCAATGAGGTATCTGATTGCATTTCCCCAGCTGAATATCATTACATATGCTGAAAGATGGGTACACTTTTATATGATCTTGTTGTTCTACTTTTTATAGATTTTCGAGAAGAACCCGACGACGATCAAGAATTATGGTATCTGGCTGCGTTATCAGAGCCGAACTGGGTACCATAACATGTACAAGGAGTACCGTGACACAACGCTCAATGGTGCAGTGGAGCAGATGTACACTGAGATGGCTTCTCGTCATAGAGTGAGGTTCCCTTGCATTCAGATCATCAAGACCGCAACAGTCCCTGCAAAGCTGTGCAAGAGAGAGAGCACCAAGCAGTTCCACAACTCGAAGATCAAGTTCCCTCTTGTTTTCAGAAAGGTCAGACCACCAAGCAGGAAGCTCAAGACTACATACAAGGCATCAAGGCCAAATCTTTTCATGTAAAACCAATCTTACATGATTATTCATATTTTTATCAACCAACAGATAAGGGTTTTAGTTCCAAGTCTGAACAAACCACCATTTTGGAGTTCTTCACTTGAAGTTTTAAAGCTTACATCTTTTGAGTATTTTTGTTCTAGATATGATACGGTATTCTGGTTCACTCGTGTCCAGTTTTTTCACCAACTTTTAAAGTTTTGCTGCTTTAATGTAATGTTCTAAGTTTTCACAAATTGAGGAAGGATAGTGTTGGAGAGTTAACTGTACCTAAATCTCTCCCATTATAAATCAGTCTGCTAAAAGATGCAAACAAGCGACATTTCATCCTCAGCCTTATTGGCATTTTGGCAACTAGTGTTGCACTTTTCATCAATTTTCAAAGTTTTGCTGCTTGAGGTAATTTTGCAGAAAGTATAAAAGCTACGGAAGTGTTGGAGAGTCCATCGTATCTAATCTTGTAATTCCATAAATCGCTTGATAAACAGCTCTTCATCTGCAGTCTCAGTCTGGTCTTTTGCTACATGTTCTCCGGGGAGCTCTCGACGTCTGATGCACACGCGCTAATCCTTTAACTAGCAAAAGAGTTGAGAGCACTTTCATCAGAGTTACAACAGACAAAGTCCAGTGGACAAGATGGCCACAACACCTTTCAAGATTTATCGATTAAAAAATTCCCAGTGGACAAGATGGACACGACACCCGAGTTACAGACAAAGTCCCTTTCCCGGCGTAGGATTTGGACTGTAAATTGTGTATAATCGAAACGAAACTCCAGTGATAGATCAAAAAGTCTCAACCTTTATAAAACCCCACGAAAACTTGCGGACTCCAGCAGAGTGAGTTAGAGAACTGGAGATGCCTTCTTCTTTAGTAGCAGCTTTAGTGGTGGTTATAACAGTAGTGGTACTGTGGTCATGGCGGATCGTGAAGTGGGTCTGGATAAAACCGAAGATGCTTGAGAGTTGCCTGAAAAGACAGGGTCTTACCGGAACTCCTTACACGCCTTTCGTCGGAGATATTAAGAGGAACGTTGATATGATGATGGAGGCGAGATCTAAACCCATCAAGTTAACCGATGATATCACCCCACGTCTCCTTCCTCTCACCTTGAAGATGCTCAATTCTCACGGTATAGTGTCTCCCTTCGCTTTCCTCTTAGGACTTGAGTCTGATCCAGAGAGTGCTCTTTAGAGTTGGGAAGTAGAATTGAGTTTTGACTTGAGAGATCTCTGTATAGGTTTCATTGTTGGTGCTTGATTGAGTTATGTTTGTGCCACAGGAAGGACTTTTTTCATATGGATTGGACCAATTCCAACGATTGTGATAACGAATCCTGAGCAGATCAAGGAGATCTTTAACAAAGTTTACGACTTTGAGAAACCTTCTACATTCCCATTGATCAGATTGTTGGCAGGAGGGCTCGCGGGTTACAAGGGAGATAAATGGGCGAGACACAGGAGGATCATCAACCCTGCTTTTCACATCGAGAAGATCAAGGTATTGGTTCTCTGTTGTCTGCACCAGTTTAAGACTGTAATATGTTTTGATCTCTTAGTGACCTTGTGTTTTTGGTTACAGAACATGGTCCCTGCGTTTTACCATTGTTGCAGCGAGGTTGTCTGCCAATGGGAGAAGCTATTTACAGATAAAGAATCGTCTCTTGAAGTTGATGTTTGGCCTTGGCTTGTGAATATGACTGCGGATGTGATCTCACATACTGCTTTTGGAAGTAGCTATAAAGAAGGGCAGAAGATATTTCAACTACAAGGGGAATTGGCTGAGCTCGTTGCACAAGCTTTTAAGAAATCTTACATCCCTGGATCGAGGTAAAAATCCACAACATTCATTGTGTTTTTTACCTGTCACAAACTAAAGATTTTGAGAATTTGTTTATTTGGTGTAGGTTTTACCCAACAAAGAGCAATAGAAGGATGAAAGCAATAGATAGAGAAGTAAACGTAATACTGAGACGTATTGTGAGCAAACGAGAGAAAGCGAGAGAAGCTGGAGAGCCAGCAAACGATGATTTGTTGGGGATACTGCTTGAATCAAATTCAGAGGAATCTCAAGGAAATGGAATGACCGTAGAAGAAGTGATGAAAGAGTGCAAGTTGTTTTATTTCGCAGGACAAGAGACAACTTCAGTACTGTTGGTCTGGACTATGGTTTTGTTAAGCCATCACCAAGACTGGCAAGCTCGTGCACGAGATGAAGTGAGGCAAGTACTCGGTGAAAATAATAAACCTGATATGGAGTCCCTTAACAACCTTAAAGTCGTAAGTAAAAACACACAACTTTCACTATCATTTTCCATTGTAAAACTGCATTTGTAGTTTACCAAAAGTAACTTAAATTTCAATTGAAAGTTTCCCTTTGATGGATTTTGAACAGATGACCATGATCTTCTATGAGGTTTTGAGGCTATACCCTCCGGTGGCTCAGCTTAAACGAGCTGTTAACAAAGAATTGAAGCTAGGAGAGCTTACCCTTCCAGCTGGAGTTCAGATTTATTTACCAACTATTCTTGTCCAGCGAGACATCGAGCTTTGGGGTGATGATGCAGCGGATTTTAAACCCGAGCGGTTCAGAGACGGGCTCTCAAAGGCAACAAAGAATCAGGTCTCCTTCTTTCCCTTTGGGTGGGGACCTAGGATTTGCATCGGTCAGAATTTTGCTATGTTGGAGGCAAAGATGGCGATGGCTTTGATTCTACAGAGATTCTCCTTCGAGCTCTCTCCTTCTTATGTTCACGCACCTCAAACAGTCATGACCACTCGTCCCCAGTTCGGAGCTCATCTCATGTTACACAAGCTCTGATTTTCGAATTTTCAAGGTGACGTCGTCAGAAGTCTCTAGTCTGTAACAAAAAGATGTCATAGAAAGGCTTATAGCCATAGCTTTTGAAAATTTCAGTTTCTATGTCTGAAGTCTTATTCAGTCAAAGTCTTACAGGTCTTATTCAGTCAAAGTCTTAAAGGTAAAGGTTTTTCTTTTGTGGCTGCATTAATAATCTTGAAAAGTCTATACCAAGAAGCCAATTTCGATTCTACTATCCTTAGGATGTGTTTGTCTTTAAGGTAAGCCAAATCGTTTTTTAATGTCATAGGAAGTTAGGAACCATAGATAAGAACGCTATAATACTTGAGCGAGAACAACATATAACAACGTGTTACATGGAATTAGACAATCTAGAACATTCATTGAATCTTCTTGTGCCCGACACTTTGTCTACTTGACACATACGTAAATAAGCATGGATTTATGTGTCTATATATATACAAAGCATTTCACCTGGCAACTTAAAGCAAAAAAAAACACATCTGTCAATTTTCGAAAAGAAGTGTATTTATGAGTGATACAGAGATATCAGCGGTAGCAGTTGCGGCTGCGATTGTGGTGGTAACTGCGGTTGCGGTATGGATATGGGAAGGCCTGAATCTGGCTTGGCTTAGTCCAAAGAAGAATGAGGCTTATTTAAAGAGACAAGGTCTCTCTGGAACTCCTTTCACCTTTCTTGTTGGAGACGCTAGAAGGGAAGCCAGTATGGTGGAGCAAGCAAAATCTAAACCCATCAGTCTTACAGACGATTACACGCAACGTGTCATGCCTCTGATATTACAGACCGTTAAGGATCATGGTAAGAAACTGTTTGATTTGGGCTCAGAAAAACAGAGATCCTCTGTTTTTCTAATATATTGGTTGGTTAGTGTTGAAGTCCTCTGTTTCTAAGGTTGGTTGTTTGTTTATTTAGGGAAGACAACTTACATGTGGATGGGACCTAAAGCGAGAGTGATCGTGACGAAACCAGAACACATCAAAGAAGTTTTTAACAGAGTTTATGATTTCCCAAAGCCACCAATTCACCCAATCGTTGAGCTTTTTGCGACTGGTGTCGCGCTGTGTGACGGGGAGAAATGGGCTAAGCATAGGAAGATAATAAACCCTCCTTTTCATCTAGAAAAGCTCAAGGTCATCTTTCTTACATCATTTCTCATGGCTTTGCAACTGTTACAAATCATATGTTGACATCGCCTTTTATTTGCTTTGCAGGTTATGATACCTGCGTTCTACGAGAGATGCAGTGAGATGATAAGTAAATGGGAGAGAATGGTGAGCGAGCAGGGATCATCAAGTGAGATTGATATTTGGCCATACCTTGGGGATCTAACATCAGATGTCATTTCACGTACTGCGTTTGGTAGTAGCTACGAGGAAGGTAAGAGAATCTTTGAGCTTCAAGAAGAACAAGGCCGGCGACTTTTAAAAGCTCTTGAGCTTGGTTTTATCCCTGGAATGAGGTACATTAAGATGACCTTTCGTGTTCTTTCATTCATTCGCTATATATAGAAATCTAGAAAGATTATTCATTTGTTCTTCTCATTGGTTTAGGTTTCTACCAACAAAGAACAACATGAGAATGTGGGAAATAAATAGGGAAGTTAAGTCAAGACTGAAAGAGATCATTACCAAAAGACAGAGGGCTATGGATGCAGGGGAGGCTCCAAAGAATGATCTGTTGGGGATACTCTTGGAATCGAATTCGGGAGATCACGGTATGAGTATTGATGATGTGGTCGAAGAGTGCAGGCTGTTTCACTTTGCGGGCCAAGAAACCACCGCGGTGCTGCTCGTGTGGACCATGATTATGCTGAGCCATTACAAGCAATGGCAAGATCAAGCTAGAGAAGAGATCTTACAAGTCATTGGGAAGAACAACAAACCTAACTTTGATGCACTCTCTCGACTCAAAATAGTAAAACCACTAATCTTTGTGTATTTTTCCTATTACCGGAGGATTCTAGGCCAACATCTCATACTAACGTTTTTGTCTTGACAGATGAGCATGATCCTTAACGAGGTGTTGAGGTTATACCCACCAGGGATACTACTTGGTCGAGCAATAGAGAAAGAAACAAAGCTTGGTGAGGACATGATACTTCCAGGTGGTGTACAAGTAGTGGTTCCTGTTCTTATGGTTCATCGTGATCCCGAGCTCTGGGGAAAAGATGTTCATGAGTTTAAGCCCGAAAGATTCGCTGATGGGATCTCAAAGGCCACGAAGAACCAAGTTTCGTTTCTTCCGTTTGGATGGGGACCAAGGTTCTGTCCTGGCCAGACTTTTGCCCTGATGGAAGCTAAGATGGCTCTTGTCTTGATTCTGCAGAGATTCTCCTTCGAGCTGTCACCTTCGTACACTCACTCCCCTCACACGGCTATTACACTTCATCCTCAGTTTGGTGCTCCGTTGATCTTCCACATGCTCTAAGATCGATTCACAGAGTAACACAAAATTTGGAAAATCCTCTGTTTTTTTTCTTTCTTTTAAAGCAAGAATATGCTTGATAGAGTAGCATATGCAACCCAATAATACGAGGAACTCATGAGAATTGAATTACAAAACTATATTTGATAAACTTTTGAGCATGAACACTTTTGAGCAAACTATATTATCCTATTACATGTGTTTGCCCAAGATGATGAGTGGAAGCAATGAGTTTTCCAAGTAACATGTCTTATGGGAACCGGAAGAGATGATATTTGGAAAACTTCTACAAAAGCATAACTTATATTTATTTCCAAAAATTTATCATAAAAAAGGTCAATGAAAATCCATTATAAAATCCATAGAAGTATTAAATAAGAAAATACTAATTTGGGTAGACTAAAATTGTAGAATCCATAAAAATCTGTAAAATATTTAAGATCTATCAACTTTAAAAATACACTAACACTTACATAATTCTAACTTCCCAATAAAACAATTGATCAAATTAGCCAAGGCACAAGTGAATCAAAATACTAAATATCAATTAGTCAAAACAAAATGATTGTCCAAACCAAAACATAAAGTATTTAAGACATCAGAGGTGTCCACATCCGTATCTTCTAAATTCTCAACCTCTCTATCTCTCTTCTCTGCTGGGAGAGAGGATGGAGATATCAGGTGCATCGTTAACAGTTTCAGTAGCTCTAGTTGTTGTGATACTGAAACCATCACACCACGTGTCATGCCTCATCCCTTGCAAATGTTCAAGAATCACGGTATCCTTTTGGTTCCCGTTCCTCTCTGTTTAGAACTTTTGTAGAGTATCTGATCTTTGTTTGGTTTAAAGTTGTATATGTTTGTGTGGTTGAAACAGGAAGGTCTTTCTTTACATGGCTCGAACCAACACCAACCATCACCATAATGGATCCTGAGCAAATCAAGGAAGTGTTCAACAATGTTTATGATTTCCAAAAGGCACAGACGTTCCTTTTGGGCAATTTAATAGCCACTGGACTCATTAACTATGATGGTGATAAATGGGCGAAGCATCGAAGAATCATCAACCCGGCTTTCCACCTTGAGAAGCTCAAGGTTTATATTTAATTTACAAATCAGGTTTTACGTTCATTTGGTTCTGAACCAATTTGTGCCTTCTGCTTCTATGTATAGAATATGATACCTGCGTTCCACCAAAGCTGCAGCGAGGTTGTTTGCGAATGGGACAAGTTAGTCTCGGATAACAGGTCGTCGTGTGAGGTTGACGTTTGGCCTTGGCTTGTGAGTATGACTGCAGATGTGATCTCTCGTACTGCTTTTGGTAGCAGCTACAAAGAAGGACAGAGGATATTTGAGCTCCAAGCAGAACTAGCACAGCTCATCTTACAAGCTTTTTGGAAAGTTTACATCCCTGGATATCGGTAATGAAAAACCTTAACTTGTCTGGTTTAGAACAAGACCGTATAGAGCTTCACTAATGTTGTGTCATATTCTCTCTGTCTTCTGTTTGTGTAGTTATCTCCCTACGAAGAGTAATAGAAGGATGAAAGCAGCAGCTAAAGAAATCCAAGTTATACTGAGAGGGATCGTTAACAGAAGGTTAAGGGCGAGAGAAGCTGGGAACGCACCAAACAACGATTTGCTGGGTATACTTCTTGAATCGAACTTGGGGCAAGCTAAAGGAAATGGAATGAGCACTGAGGATGTGATGGAGGAGTGCAAGTTGTTTTATTTCGCCGGGCAAGAGACAACTTCGGTACTTCTGGTCTGGACAATGGTATTGTTAAGCCACCACCAAGACTGGCAGGCTCGTGCACGAGACGAGGTTAAGCAAGTTTTTGGCGACAAAGAACCTGATACAGAAGGCCTTTAACCAGCTAAAAGTTGTAAGTAAAACTAAATCATATACCTTTAGGTGACTTCAATATTTTTGTTGTGTTTAAATGATTTTGCTGAATATGTTTCCAAATTCCAACAGATGACGATGATATTATATGAGGTCCTAAGGCTATATCCTCCAGTAACTCACCTGACCCGAGCCATTCACAAAGAGATGAAGCTAGGTGACTTGACACTACCAAGCGGTGTTCATATCAGTCTACCCGTAATGCTAGTCCAACGCGACACCAAGCTGTGGGGGAATGATGCAGGGGAGTTCAAGCCTGAGAGATTCAAAGACGGTATTTCAAAGGTAACAAAGAGCCAAGTCGCCTTCTTTCCATTTGCGTGGGGACCAAGGATCTGCATTGGCCAGAATTTTACCATGTTGGAGGCAAAGATGGCAATGGCATTGATTCTGCTGAGATTCTCTTTCGAGCTTACACCGTCGTCACCATTCACCCACAATTTGGTGCTAACCTTATCCTGCACAGGCTATAATTCTAGAACCCCTTTTGTTGTTGTTAATTAAACAAAGGAAGTAAAGTCCAGATCATTATCAAATATTTTTATTAAGTGAAGTCAGAACAAAGTTATTTCAAAGAATACTTTTCTTCCTCTTTTTGTCGCTTTTCACAAAAAGTCAAAATTTGCTTCTTCCCTCTTCAATTAGTCACTACATAATAATTGTATTGTTGACATCCAATTATAGCCTGTGACCACCACATCTTCTCCGAAATTTTCCTTAATATATAGCCTAAAGAGGGCCAAGAATGGTCGCAAACTCTCTCTCTCTCTCTCTCTCTCTCTCTCTCTCTCTCTCTCTCTCTCTCGTAGAGAAAATGGAGATATCAGTTGCATCGGTAACAGTTTCAGTAGCTGTAATTGTTGTGTCGTTGTGGGTATGGAGAACTTTACAGTGGGTTTGGTTTAAACCAATGATGCTTGAGAGTTATCTGAGAAGACAAGGTCTTGCCGGAACTTCTTACACGCCTCTTGTCGGCGATTTAATGAGGCATTTCAGCATGTTGACCGAGGCAAAATCCAAACCCATCAAACTAACGGATGATATTACACCACGTATCGTGCCTTATCCCTTGCAAATGCTCAAAACTCACGGTATGCTTACTGGTTGGCTTCTTGATTCCTCTCTGTTTAGAACTGTTGTAGAAAAGGTTTCAACTTTTGTATCTCTATGTGGCGTAAACAGGGAGAACTCACTTTACATGGCTTGGACCCATACCAACCATCACCATAATGGATCCTGAGCTTATCAAGGAAGTGTTCAACAAAGTTTACGATTTCCAGAAGGCGCATACGTTCCCTTTGGGCAGATTAATTGCGGCTGGACTCCTTAGTTATGATGGTGATAAATGGGCAAAACACCGAAGAATTATCAACCCAGCTTTCCACCTTGAGAAGATCAAGGTTTAAAAGCTATATCTTCCGTAGTCCCAGGTTAAAGCTGCTTTATGTACGTATGTCTATTTGGCTTTGACCCAATTTGTGCCTTCTGCGTCTATGTATAGAATATGGTACCTGCGTTCCATCAGAGCTGCAGCCAAACTGTTGGCGAGTGGGACAAGTTAGTGTCGAATAAAGGGTCTTCCTGTGAGCTGGATGTTTGGCCTTGGCTTGTGAGTATGACTGCAGATGTGATCTCTCGTACTGCTTTTGGTAGCAGCTACAAAGAAGGACAGAGGATATTTGAGCTCCAAGCAGAACTAGCAAAACTCATCATACAAGCTTTTCAGAAAACTTTCATTCCTGGATACCGGTAATGAGAAACCTCAACTTGTCTGGTTTTCCCACAAGGCCTTTAATCTAGAGCTTGAGTAATGCTGCAATCTATAGGAGATTTTAAACCATTTTGTGTCATATATGTCATATGTTCGTGTAGTTATCTCCCTACAAAGGGCAACAGAAGGATGAAAGCAACAGCTAGAGAAATCAAAGTTATACTGAGAGGGATCGTTGACAAAAGGTTAAGGGCAAGAGAAGGCGGGGAAGTACCAAGTGACGATTTGCTGGGTTTACTTATTGAATCGAATTTGGGGCAAACGAAAGGAAATGGAATGAGTACTGAGGAACTTATGGAGGAGTGCAAGTTGTTCTATTTCGCCGGGCAAGAGACTACATCAGTACTTCTGGTTTGGACAATGGTTCTGTTAAGCCAACACCAAGACTGGCAGGCTCGTGCACGAGAAGAAGTGAAGCAAGTCTTTGGCGACAAAGAGCCTGATACCGAAGGCCTTAACCAGCTCAAAGTTGTAAGTAACCCGAACCAAAAACTTTCAGGAGACTGTTGCTGTGTTGTAATGTTTTTTGATGAATGATATGATCCCTTGCAGATGACAACAATATTATATGAAGTCCTCAGGCTATATCCTCCAGCATCCCAGCTGACCCGAGCCATAAACAAAGAGATGAAGCTAGGCGACATGACATTACCAAGCGGTGTTCAGATCACTCTACCCATTCTGCTAGTCCAACGGGACACTGAGCTGTGGGGAAACGATGCAGGGGAGTTCAAGCCAGAGAGATTCAAAGACGGTCTCTCAAAGGCAACAAAAGGCCAAGTCTCCTTCTTAGCTTTTGCGTGGGGACCAAGGATATGCATAGGCCAGAACTTTGCAATGCTTGAGGCAAAGATGGCAATGGCTTTGATTCTACAGAAATTCTCATTTGAGCTTTCTCCTTCATATGTTCATGCGCCAGACACAGTCCTCACCACTCACCCACAGTTCGGTGCTCCTCTTATCTTGCACAAGCTCTAATCCTATAACCCCTTTCCTTTTATTGCTGTCAAATAAACTTCCATACACGGATGATACGAATACGATTACACATAATACAAAACAAAGATTGTTTTTTTAAGTCAAAACTCGTGTCTCACAGACCCAATACAAAAGGATCGGAAACTGAGTGAAGAAGATTTATCCAAAATTATAAACCTTTTTGAGCATCTGTTCTTCATCAATGACTCCTCTCTTCTGATTTCTGATCAGCAGCGGCCACGATTTTTATCCGTACCCAAAACACTTTGGAGCAATCAAAACAATGCTCCCACCAAATATGAAACAGAGTACCCATATTTCTATACATAGACGATATTCTCCAAATCGATCACTTCAGAAAACCCTAATATGAAGAACCCCGTAAGGATCGACTCCTCTAAACCCTCAAACCTCGAGATACCCTATTTACAAACAAATCGCGAATTCGACCGTCGGCTAAAGGTTCTGCACGACGGCGCTAGCTATGTTTAGACATGACGACGACGTTTTCTCTCTAGTTTTTACTTTTTTAACCTTTAAACTACTTTTTATCTGATCAGGATTAAATATTAAATTTAAACTGTTTTAATCAACTATGAAATAAAAAAGGGTAAATAAAAAATGAATTACAAAAAATTCTAAAATAATTCTAAAATAAATCATGTGTTAATAAAATATCCAAAAAAATATGAAATATTAACAAAATTTTCAAGTAGTTTTACTTAGGCTTGTATTTGTATTTTTGTAGTTTAAACTTATTATCAATATAGTACCTTATTATCAGTTCATTTTTAATAGTTGTACTTTTGATATTATGTTATTTAAACTACATTTACTATACTTACACATCAAAATATTTTTTTTTTTTTTTGGCAAACACACATCAAAATATTTGTTAAAATACTTTATTTGTTTGTTTCACATAATATTGTGATGACTATTTACAAAGTAAATATAGAAGTATATGGTAGTTACAGTAAAAGTATGACAATAAGATAGTTATTAATTTATATTTTAATAGCAACAATATGATTGATGTAGTTATTATAAAGGGTGCAAATGGATGACTTAAATTAATAGGTTGAAATTATTGAATGAGCATTCATCCAATTTTTTACCATTTGAGAAAAACTTATTCAACTCATTCTAGTTCTACTAAAAAAATTGAAAAAAAATGAACAAAATATATAGGAAATTTGTTCAACTTTATCATCTCCTATTTAGTGGATGGATGAGTTGAATCCTATTCAACCAATTTTATTCAACTCATTCATTTTTATGTAACTATTTACACCCACAAAAATGAATACCATACAACATTGTTTTGTTTGTATATTTTTTCTTTTTTACACTTATAAACTTAGCTGTACTAGACTTAACTAGTTGGACATAGTTTGCCTTGTTGGAGGCAAAGATGGCAATGGCATTGATTCTAATGAGATTCTCTTTCGAACTTTCTCATTCCTATATTCATGGGCCTTACACCCGTCGTCACCATTCACCCACAATTCGGTGCTCATCTTATCCCATTTGCACAAGCTATATAATTCTATAACCCCTTTTGTTGTTGTCTAATTAGGAAACAAATTCCAGATCATAAAATACAAAACAAATTAAGTGAAAGCAGATTTTGTGTCTTACAGATTAAAACCCAAATATTTGTTGTATTAACAAAACAAGATATTTTCAAGAGTAATATACATGTACCAATATATTTCTTCCTCTTTTTGTTCTATTCACACAAATCCAAATTTGCTTCTTCCTCTTCGTGAGGCTCTCAATTATTCACTACGCATCTCTAGTTGTATTTACGACATCAGGGATGATGTCACTACCACATCCATATTTGCTACAAAATTATCAACCTTTATATTCGGAGAATTTTAGTAAATTATCTTACCCTCTCTCTGGTAGAGAAAATGGAGATATCAGTTGCTTCGGTAACAGTTTCAGTAGCTGTAGTTGTTGTGTCGTTGTGGGTATGGAGAACTTTACAGTGGGTTTGGTTTAAACCAAAGATGCTTGAGAGTTACCTGAGGAGACAGGGTCTTGCCGGAACTCCTTACACGCCTCTTGTCGGCGATTTAAAGAGGAATTCCAGCATGTTGGCTGAGGCAAGATCCAAACCCATCAAACTAACGGATGAAATCACACCACGTGTTGTGCCTTTTCCCTTGCACATGCTCAAGACTCACGGTATGCTTCTTGATTGGCATCTTGATTCCTCTCTGTGTAGAAACTGATGTAGAGTATCTAGAAAAGGCTTCAACTTTTGTATCTCTATGTGGCTGAAACAGGGAGAACTTTCTTTACATGGTTTGGACCTGTACCAGTTATCACTATAATGGATCCTGAGCTTATCAAGGAAGTGTTCAACAAAGTTCATGATTTCCAAAAGGCGCATACGTTCCCTTTGGGCAGAATTATAGCGGCTGGACTCGTTAGTTATGATGGTGATAAATGGGCAAAACACCGAAGAATCATCAACCCGGCTTTCCACCTTGAGAAGATCAAGGTTTTTAAGCTATAATTGTTTTCCGTAGTCCCAGGTCTAATTGCTTTATGTATGTATTTCAATTTGGCTTTGACACAGTTTCTGCCTTCTGCTTCTACGTATATAGAATATGGTACCTGCCTTCCACCAGAGTTGCAGCGAGGTTGTTGGCCAATGGGACAAGTTAGCGTTGGATAAAGAAGGGTCGTCCTGTGAGATGGATGTTTGGCCTTGGCTTGTGAGTATGACTGCAGATGTGATCTCCCGTACTGCTTTTGGCAGCAGCTACAAAGAAGGTCAGAGGATATTTGAGCTCCAAGCAGAACTAGCAACGCTTATCATACAAGCTTTTCGGAAAGCTTTCATCCCTGGATACAAGTAATGAGAAACCTCAACTTGTCTGGTTTTAATACAGAGGCCTTTTAGTTTAGAGCTTGAGTAGTAGTGCAATATCTGTAGGAGATTCTGAACCATGTTGTATCATGTTTTCTATGTAGTTATCTCCCTACAAAGAGTAATAGAAGGATGAAAGCAGCAGCTAGAGAAGTCAAAGTTATACTGGGAGGGATCGTTAACAAAAGGTTAAGGGCAAGAAAAGCTGGGGACGCACCAAGTGACGATTTGCTGGGTATACTTCTTGAATCGAATTTGGGTCAAAAGAAAGGAAATGGAATGACTACCGAGGAACTAATGGAGGAGTGCAAGTTGTTCTATTTCGCCGGGCAAGAGACCACAACAGTACTTCTGGTTTGGACAATGGTTCTGTTAAGCCAACACCAAGACTGGCAGGCTCGTGCACGAGAAGAAGTGAAGCAAGTCTTTGGCGATAAGGAACCTGATACAGAAGGTCTCAACCAGCTCAAAGTTGTAAGTAACCCGACCCAAAAAACTTTCAGGAGACTTGAGTGTTTTGATGATTTAACCTGAATGATTTGATCCTCACAGATGACGATGATACTGTATGAGGTCCTAAGACTATATCCTCCAGTAACCCAGCTGACCCGAGCCATACACAAAGAGATGAAGCTAGGCGACCTGACATTACCAAGCGGTGTTCAGATCAGTCTACCCATTCTGCTAGTCCAACGCGACACGGAGCTGTGGGGAAACGATGCAGGGGAGTTCAAGCCAGAGAGATTCAAAGACGGTCTCTCAAAGGCAACAAAAGGCCAAGTCTCCTTCTTTCCATTTGCATGGGGACCGAGGATATGCATAGGCCAGAACTTTGCAATGCTTGAAGCAAAGATGGCAATGGCTTTGATACTACAGAAGTTTTCCTTTGAGCTCTCTCCTTCATATGTTCACGCGCCTCACACAGTCATCACCATTCACCCACAGTTCGGTGCTCCTCTTATCTTGCACAAGCTGTAATCCTATAACCCCATTATGTTCCTGTCAGATAACATTTCCATACACAGATGATACGAGTCCACATTATACACACACAAAATAACAGAGTCTTTTTTATGTATTGAAGTCAAAACCCGCGTCTCACAGACCCTTTGCGTAGTGATTCCAACGGAACAAACCTCAGTTGTTAAACTAAAAAACCCATTATAAAGTGACGTGCAAATATCCAGATTTATAAACAAGAGATGATTAAAATAAACCCTTTTGAGCAACTCTGTTCTTCATCAACAACGACTCCTCTCTTCCGATTTCTGATTAGCATCGGCAACGATTTTTATCAATCAACAGGTAACACCAATCAAAACAGGTCGATTACGTCGTGATTTCGCCTCAACAATGCTCCCACCAAATCTTTACAGCCTCTTAAAATTTTTGAAACAGAGTACCATATTCTATACACAGAGACCACATTCTCCAAATCGATAACTTTATAGAACCCAAAAACGAAGAACCTCCCAAGGATCGACACTCCTACTACACCCCCAAGGATCGACTCTCTGAAACCCCCAAATACCCAAATCGAATTCGACCAGTCGGCTAAAGGTTCTCAACGACGGGCCTATGTATAGAGACGTCTTCTTCTTTTTTTTTTTTTTGGTTTTCTGAAACGCCGTCGTTTTACTTTGTTCAAATGTGTTATTTTCAGCATTAGTCTTTTTGTAGTGTTGGTGTGTGAAACTCTCAATCTGTAATTGCACATTTGCGCTGACCCTTTTTAAACAACTTCACCAACAAGAGCAAACCCATGTCTTTAACTCGATTTATAGGCAATACAGCAAATTCGATTCACATGTCCTGGTTTTACATTTCGATGTTACTTAATACTTACTGTCAACATAAGCAGTATCTCTCCTTGTGTTTCCTCGATTTGTGAAACCCATTATAGTTTTGTTTTGTGTGTCATTCTTATACTAAAACCCGTTTATACCCTTTTTAGTATCGTTCCAAATTTAACAAGGGACAATCGTTACCTTTACTTCAAAATTTAATTTGTTTCTTACTAGAAAAATAGGTGATACTGATATGAGACTTTTGATTACGTTAGCAAACCATTATTTGTTACAAAATACAAAACATTCAGCTATATAAGTAAACAGACCTTTATGCCCATGAAACCCCTCTCAAACTTTCCACACTTACACTAAGCCACTTTACAATTAAAAAGGGGGCCTATACAAAAAAGAATATGCTCCTACACTCGAGCCATACTACAAAAAAAAAACTCAAAACTCAATCAGGGGACATTGCTCTTTCCTCTACAAAAACTTGATGAAGCCATGAGGGTCTTATCCATTCTTATCAAGTATTTGTATAAATTCATACATAATATGCTGTGGAAATAGCTAAATGCCATGAGTTAAATCATCCAAATATTTTAAAGAAAATGTGTTGTATCCATGGGAAATGATTTTGTAATTGTTTTCAGCCTTCTTCTTTTTTTTTTTTTTGTAAAGAAATCACACCTCGAGTAAAACGCGTGGAAGGTAATGATTGACGTAGAAACGTCAAAAAGCTGAAGACGTCCAGGACCTGGCCACCACTCAAGTCATGACCAAAATAGTTTAGTTATTTCATCTTCTTTTTTTGGTAAAAATAGTTCTTCATCTTGTTATCCTTTAAACATCAAGTCCAATTTAGTTTCTTACTGCTTCGTGGCATGTGACTGTGAAGCGTGTGAACCCCCAAGTGAAGTAAAAGATCAAAAATAGTCACCACAGCATAATTGTCCGAAACATATTCCAAGAATATTTAACCTTTATATTCCGAGAATATCTAGCAACTTAATTATCTACGTCCTCTTCTAGCTTCTCTAGATGGCATTGGTAAATGACAAAAGAAACGTCACAAAGTTGAAGACGCTCGTCCCTTGCCCGCCACTAATGCGGTATATGACTATGAGTTAGTTAAGAGTTATGACCACACAGGAGTCCAAATTGCTTCTCGCGCATTCGTGGCATGTGACTGTGAGTGAGGCAACAAGTAAAGCAAAATATCAATTAGTCACCATAAGATAATTGTCCGAACACACAAGATATAACATCAGGGGTGATGTCATCACTCACATACATATCTTCTCCACAATTTTCAACCTTTATATCCCAACAATTTTAGCAAACTCTCTCTCGCTCTCTCTCTCTCTCTATCTCTCTTCTTCGGAAGAAAAAAATGGAGATATCAGTTGCATCGGTAACAATTTCAGTAGCTGTAGTTGTTATGTCATGGTTGGTATGGAGAGCTTTACAGTGGGTTTGGTTTAAACCAAAGTCGCTTGAGAGTTACTTGAGAAGACAAGGTCTTCCCGGAACTTCTTACACGCCTCTCGTCGGCGATGTGAAGAGGAATTTCAGCATGTTGACTGAGGCAAGATCAAAACCTATCAACCTAACGGATGATATCACACCACGTGTCATGCCTCATCCCTTGCAAATGCTCAAGACTCACGGTATGCTTCCTGCTTTGCATCTATTGACTCTTCTCTGTTTACAACTGTTGCAGAGTATCTGATCTTGAAAAGGTTTCAACTTTTGTATGTTGGAATAGGAAGGACTTACTTTTCATGGTTTGGACCTGTACCAATCATCACTATAATGGATCCTGAGCAAATCAAGGAAGTGTTCAACAAAGTTTATGATTTCCAAAAGCCGCATACATTCCCTTTGGCCACACTGATAGCCAAAGGACTCGCTAATTATGATGGTGATAAATGGGCGAAACACCGAAGAATCATCAACCCCGCTTTCCACCTTGAGAAGATCAAGGTTTAGTCACTTAGAATCAAGTTATTTAGAAAACTGTAGATGTTTGTATGTTCATTTGGCTCTAACCCAACTTTGTGCTTCTATGTTTAGAACATGGTACCTGCGTTCCACCAGAGCTGTAGCGAGGTTCTTGGCGAATGGGAGAAGTTAGTGTCGGATAAAGGGTCATCATGTGAGGTAGACGTTTGGCCTGGACTTGTGAGTATGACTGCAGATGTGATCTCCCGTACTGCTTTTGGCAGTAGCTACAAAGAAGGACAGAGGATCTTTGAGCTCCAAGCAGAACTAGCACAGCTCATCATTCAAGCTTTCCGGAAAGCAATCATCCCTGGATTTAGGTAATCACAAGGACTTCAGAGCTTGACTCTTGATCTTTTAGTTCTGCAATCTGTTAAAGACATGAAGAACCATGCTTTCATAATCTTTATGCCAATTTTTGTGTGTAGTTATCTCCCAACAAAAGGTAACAGAAAGATGAAAGCAACAGCTAGAGAAATCCAAGTTATACTGAGAGGGATTGTTAACAAAAGGTTAAGGGCGAGAGAAGCTGGCGAAGCACCAAGCGACGATTTGCTGGGTATACTTCTTGAATCTAATTTGGGCCAAACGAAAGGAAACGGAATGAGTACTGAGGATCTGATGGAGGAGTGCAAGTTGTTCTATTTCGCCGGGCAAGAGACGACATCAGTACTTCTGGTCTGGACCATGGTTCTGTTAAGCCAACATCAAGACTGGCAGGCTCGTGCACGTGAAGAAGTGAAGAAAGTTTTTGGCGACAAAGAACCTGATGCAGAAGGTCTCAACCAGCTCAAAGTTGTAAGTAAAAACAAAACCATAAACCTTTTTAAGTGACTTTTGCTGTGTTTTGATTAATGATTTGGTCCCTCGCAGCTGACGATGATATTATACGAAGTCCTAAGGCTATATCCACCAGTAACACAGCTGACCAGAGCCATTCACAAAGAGATGAAGCTAGGAGACCTGACATTACCAGGCGGTGTTCAGATCAGTCTACCCATTCTACTAGTCCAACGCGACACGGAGCTGTGGGGCAAAGATGCAGGAGAGTTCAAGCCAGAGAGATTCAAAGACGGTCTCTCAAAGGCAACAAAGAGCCAAGTCTCCTTCTTTCCTTTTGCATGGGGACCGAGGATATGCATAGGGCAGAACTTTGCAATGCTTGAGGCAAAGATGGCAATGGCTTTGATTCTACAGAAGTTTTCGTTTGAGCTTTCTCCTTCATATCTTCACGCGCCATACACAATCATCACCATTCACCCACAGTTTGGTGCTCAGCTTATCCTCCACAAGCTCTAAAACCCTACTACCCCTTTTCGTTTTTTTTTTGTCAAATAAGCTTGTTGTTATACACAGATGAAACGAGTTAGATCACAGAATACACCAAAACTGAAATCTTTTTAAAGTATATTCAAGTCAGAACTCTCATAACTCGTAGTGATTTCTCACTTGAACAACTAGAACCCAATATATAAAGGAAAGACTCGCACACTATTTAAACTTCATCAACGACTAATTCCTCTAATCCGGTACAGCCGTAACCAAATATGCAAAATACCAATCAAACATGTCGATTACGTCTGTTGATTTTCGCCTTGTCATCAGAAGAGTCTCTTGAAACAGAGCACTCATAGAGACATATCGAGGAGGAAGACATCTGAGGTTCCCCAAAATCATTTCTTCCTACGGTTCGACTCACTAAAAACCCATGACCTAGGGAAACCTTACACTTTCAGAGAGATCAACGGCGAGACTTGCGGAGGTTCTTCGGTATGACGGCTTTGGAGTAGCTCTGTTCTTCACTAACGACTTCTCTCTTCCGATATCTAATTAGCCAGCGGCAGCGATTTTATCCGGGAACATTCGTAGCCAAACACGTAAGACCAAACAAAACAGGTCGATTACGTCGTGATTTCGCTTCCTCAACAATGCACTCCACCAAATCTTTACAGTCTCTCTCTGTTGTACCATAGACGAGAGAATTCGACGGTGGTGATGTTCGCTAAACACGGCGGCGCTATTTAGACAGAATGACGCCGTTTTTGTTTTGTTCACCTTTTTTTTTTTTTTTCGTTTCCTAAAACGCCGTCGTTTACTTTTATCCGTTGCCGTATAAATTTTTCAGCCATTTTAAAAAACTCTCGAGAGTATGCACCGCACCGACGATCCCGTTCGCTTGACTTTGACACATGTTTTAAACGTTAATATCACCGAGAAGAGAAAAATCATGTCTTAAAACTCGATATTTTAAAGGCAATGCAGAGGAAAATAATAAATATGATGTGGAATAAAATTATGCATTTCTGTACTGTAGTTAAAATCATCATCCATTGTCCATCATCCATTTTCCATGGAAAATAAAATATCTTGTAATTTGGTTGAAGACATTTAATGAGACCTTCGATAAAATCTTTATCATCAAAGAAAAAGAAAAAAAGAAGAAAAAATGACTTGGAAATATTTTGTTTTCTAACGAGTAAAACCCGTGGAATGGTACGAATCGACGTAGAAACCAAATGAGTTCTTCATCTTGTTGTCCAATTTTGTTTCTTACTGCTTCGTTGTATGCATGTGACTGTAAACTGTGTGAACCGACAAGTAAAATATCAAAAATGGTCACCCACAGCATAATATAATACCGATTATTTATATTCCGATAACTTTTAGCAACTTACGTACCTCTTCTTCTGTCGATGGTGTTGGTAAAATGACAATGATAACGTTTAAGACGTTCATCTCTTGCCCGCCACTGATGAGTTAGCTAGTTTTGACCAAACAGAACAAATTGATTCTTGCCCCTTTGTAGCATATGACAGTGAGGCACCAAATAAAGCAAAAAAATATCAGTTAGCTAGTAATACATTTATATCTTCTTCACAATATTCAACCTTTATATATATATCTCAACGGTTTTTCCAAATTCTCTACCTCTCTCTCTCTCTCTCTCTCTCTCTCTCTCTCTCTCTTCTCTGAAAGAAAAAAATGGAGATATCAGTTGCTTTGGTAACAGTTTCAGTCGCTGTAGTTGTTACATCATGGTTGGTAGGGAGAACTTTACAACGGGTTTGGTTTAAACCAAAGATGCTTGAGAGTTACCTGAGAAGACAAGGTCTTTCCGGAACTCCTTACACTCCTCTCGTCGGCGATTTGAAGAGGAATAATAGCATGTTGACCGAGGCAAGATCAAAACCCATCAAACTAACGGATGATACAAGACCACGTCTCGTGCCTTATCCCTTTCAAATGCTCAAGACTCACGGTATGCTTACTGCTTGATTCTTCTTTGTTTAGAACTGTTGTAGAGAAGGTTTCAACTTTTGCATCTCTATGCGGCTGAAACAGGGAGAACTTTCTTTACATGGCTTGGACCCATACCAACCATCACTATAATGGATCCTGAGCAAATCAAGGAAGTGTTCAACAATGTTTACGATTTTCAGAAGCCGCATACGTTCCATTTGAGCAAATTATTAGTGACTGGACTCCTTAGTTATGATGGTGATAAATGGAAAAAACACAGAAGAATTATCAATCCGGCTTTCCACCTTGAGAAGATCAAGGTTTAAAAAAAGCTAAATCTTCCTACCTTTACTTTATGTATATATGTCCGTTTGGCTCTGAAACAATTTGTGCCTTGTGCTTCTATGTAAAGAAAATGGCACCTGCGTTCCACCAAAGCTGCAGCGAGGTTGTTTGCGAATGGGACAAGTTAGTCTCGGATAATGGGTCGTCCTGTGAGGTGGACGTTTGGCCTTGGCTTGTGAGTATGACTGCAGATGTGATCTCCCGTACTGCTTTTGGTAGCAGCTACAAAGAAGGGCAGAGGATATTTGAGCTCCAAGCAGAACTAGCACAGCTCATCTTACAAGCTTTTCGGAAAGATTTCATTCCTGGATACCGGTAATGAGAAACCTCAACTTGTATGGTTTTAATACAAGGCCATTTTAGTTTGTTGTGTCATATTATCTATGTCGTCTGTTGGTGTAGTTATCTCCCTACAAAAGTTAACAGAAGGATGAAAGCATCAACTAGGGAAATCCAAGTTATACTGAGAGGGATCATTAACAAAAGGTTAAGGGCAAGAGAAGCTGGAGAAGCACCAAGCGACGATTTGCTGGGTATACTTCTTGAATCTAATTTGGGCCAAACGAAAGGAAACGGAATGAGTACTGAGGATCTGATGGAGGAGTGCAAGTTGTTCTATTTCGCCGGGCAAGAGACGACATCAGTACTTCTGGTCTGGACTATGGTTCTGTTAAGCCAACATCAAGACTGGCAGGCTCGTGCACGTGAAGAAGTGAAGAAAGTTTTTGGCGACAAAGAACCTGATGCAGAAGGTCTCAACCAGCTCAAAGTTGTAAGTAAACCGAACCAAAAACTTTTAGGTGTCTTTTGCTGCGGTTGTCTTTGATGAATGATATGATATGATCCATCGCAGATGACGATGATATTATACGAAGTCCTCCGGCTGTATCCTCCAGTATTCCAGATGAGCCGAGCCATTCACAAAGAGATGAAACTAGGCGACATGACATTTCCAGGCGGCGTTCTTATCACTGTACCTACTCTGCTAGTCCAACGCGACACGGAGCTGTGGGGCAACGATGCAGGGGAGTTCAAGCCAGAGAGATTCAAAGACGGTGTCTCAAAGGCAACAAAAGGCCAAGTCCCCTTCTTTTCTTTTGCGTGGGGACCGAGGATATGCATAGGCCAGAGCTTTGCAATGCTTGAGGCAAAGATGGCAATGGCTTTGATTCTACAGAAATTCTCCTTTGAGCTTTCCCCTTCGTATCTTCACGCACCTTACACAGTCCTCACCATTCACCCTCAGTTCGGTGCTCCTATTATCTTGCACAAGCTCTAAAATCCCACTACCTCACTTTTGTTTCTGTCAAGTAAACTTGTTATGTAAGAAATAATTTCTTTTTTCTACTATGTGGTTTTATATTATCCGTTTTCTATAAAATATTGTTATCTAAAAATATCTAATTTAATAAATAAGGGTCAACTAAACTTGTGATGGAACGAGTTATAATATCACAATTACACAAAACTCAAATATTTTAATATGTGTAGCTTATTAATTTAATGCAGAGAAATTATCATTAAATATAAAAAAAAATGCAGACAAAATTATCATTAAAAAAAAAAAAAGAGGAGTTTGGTATTTTGGCCTGTGGGGAATTTGGCTCGGAGAATAAAATTTACATAATATATTGACGTGAACTCAAATCTAATACTTTAACATTTAAGACCTTTTACCACCTTCAGTTCTCGCTATTTAAAGACCAATAAGGCTAGGCAAAATGATCTCTGCCTCTGATATAAATCTGTTCTCTGTTTGATAACTATATAGTTTTCTGTCCTGTGGGCTAGTGGACACGGAGAACTCTGATGTGGGGTTTCCGAAGATGTTACTTGAGATAGGGTCGTCTACGTCCACCTTAAACATGCTCCTCACTCACGACCAACATTGTTAATTATATTTTATGACTACTTTAATTGATTTTATTATTTTATTTTTATTGACAACTGATTTTATCACTTTCTTAAAGATAATATACTATAGATTTGATATTATCGAATAATATAATGGACCTTGACGTGGAATTCAGTTTTCATATATATATATATATATAGTTTAGGATCCTCCTGTATCCGCTCGAGAAAATTCTTCTAGTCAGCCCACCGAAACTTACCTTTGTCAATTTGGGCTTCTTGGTCAATCCTTTTTAGCTAAGCTATAGGGATCATCAACCTCGATAACATCGTTTGCTGTTCCGAAATCGATTTGGTGAATTTCATGTGATTTGAAGTTGGAATCTGGAGATTGTCTTCTTTGTGATCGTCCATTCTCAATACAAACACCATAAAAAAAAAAAGGTATTCAAAGTTTTTTTTTTTTCCTCTTCTTGTTAATTAGGATTCCAAATTAGGCAGGAATTAATAGGTCAAATAATAAAACCTAGATCTCTAATTATATATAAGCTTTTTGAATTTTCTCGTTATCGTATACGTTTCTGTCTCATCATCGCGGGGTAATTTTGATAAGGATGTCTCAGTTCAACATAGCTACGAAGAAGGTTTCGATGAAGAAGAAGAATAAGAAATTAGTTATAAATATTGCTCTAGATAAAGATGATCATGGTCAAGGTCTTGGTTCGAATAGAGAGGATACAGAGAGGTCTGATTCATTAGAGAGACTAATAAGTTATGTGGTTTGTTCCAAAGCTTATGACCATAATAATAAGTTTGAATCAGTTCAAAGGGTTTGTTCCAAAGCTGATGAAGAGATTGATGATGATCATCATGAATCTAGTACTTTAATAAGAGAAGGGATGATGCGTGAGGTTGATGTCGGAACTGGATTATCTGGCGCGTTGAACCGTCTTAGAGAGCAAGGTACTTTTAAAGGAGGGGAAAGCAAGGTTGTTGTAGGTGTTAAGGACAGGCATGATGATGATCAAGGTGACAGATTCAGAGATGGATTTAAGGATATACAGATTCATAGGGTTGACAAGTGGGGAAGGACATTGACTCAGAAAGAAGCTTATCGAGCACTCTGTCATGGATTCCATGGGAAGCAACCTGGGAAGAGGAAGCAAGAGAAACGGGAGAAGAAGTATGAAGATAAGTCTAAACAGATGGAATCTTCAGAGAGAGCTGTGGAGAGAATGAGAGAAGTTCATGCCGTATTGAAGAGTCCTTACATTGTTCTCTAGTCATGATAAAAACTTCTCTTTACATAGGCTTCTATAACGATGATCTCATTGGCATTTTTTAATTAAAAAACTTCATAGATTTGGTATTTTGCTTAATATTTTCAAGGTTTGTTATATGTTTTTACATCAATAATAATACATTGTTTTTTTTCACCTATAATGTTGATGATCAGGGAAAACAATTTCAATGCATCCCGAGACAAAACAAGCGTGTTTAGTGAAGGTTCCATCTTCCAAGAAGGCTCGCCTATGCAGTGATCAGAACTTTGAAGATAAGTTCAGCAGCTTGCATGAGAGTATTGTTAGCAGAATTCTAAGCCATCTTCCAACTGTTGAAGCTGTTAGTACTTCTGTGTTGTCAAAGTCATGGAGGAACATGTGGACAAGCATCACAGAGTTACAGTTTGATGATAGGACGCATAGGGATCCGAGTGATTCTCGTTTCACTGACTTTGTTGATCGTGTGATTGGAAACATTGGAAGTCATCCTATTAACAGTTTCCATCTACGTTCTGTTAATTCTTACGATGAGGCTTTTCTAATCTCGTGGTTGTCAGAGGTTCTAAAGCGCAACCTTCAGAGACTTGTTATCACTTGCCACGAACTTGACAGCGTAAACTTTTCGCCACTCTTTCCTAGTTTTGGTTCTCTTGTGGAGTTAAGGCTTCGTACAAAGAGCATTCTTGACATTTCGGCTCCAGCTCGTCTTCCTAATCTTAAGTTCCTTAGTCTCGAGGATGCTAGAATCTTCAACTTGTCTTCCGTCTCAACGAACCTCGTTCTGAACTTCCCTGTCTTGGAAACTTTTGAAGCATCTTATTGCCGCTGCTTTAAAACCGATACTGTGATCATAGATTCTCCATTGCTCAGGATCTTTGAGATGTTCAAGTGTACCTCTGTACACGTACCAAATGCTTCACAAGTGTGTAAGATCAGGGTGTTAGCTTCAAATCTTGAGAAAATCACTTTCTCCGGGAACGATTCCCGAAAGATTTTTCTTTCTTTTCCACCGTCTTTACCTGAAGCTTATCTTGCCCTCAGCAGATCACATTGGTCCAAGAAGTTTCTAAGTAGCTTCACGTGCGTGAATAGTTTGGGGCTCGAGGTTAGTTACATTACATCTTCCTCTTAACTTAATTTTCAAAGCTATTCATGGCTCAGTTCACTCACACAGCTCTTCTTTGTCTCGGCGTCCTTCTTAGCTTAACAAGGATTTTCATGTGCTCAAAGTACCCAAATTCAGACAGTTGGTTTACCTGCATTTGATATACGACATGACACAATATCTTATACTAACACAGTTCCTCGAAGCCGCACCAATACTCGAAATGCTCAGCATCCGCGTAAGTCATATACATGTCCTACTAATAATATATAATGTTGTGAGTTGTGACACTAATATCTTTTCTCTTGTTCTGAACTTGCCTTTCCGGTAAAACCACCTTCAGGACGTGACATCTCCTCGTTCATCCCCTACTGAAAAGTTCTTGAAGGAACTACGTTCAGAAGAATCCCCGAACTGCATTCGAACAATGCTCAAGGTCCTGCAAATCAGGAATTTTAAGCCAAACAGGCTGCAGACATCAGTGTTGAGGCGCGTGATGGAGAACGCTGGGATTCTTGGATCAGTCATCCTTTCCTCCCCCAGTCCGATCACAGAAGAAGCTAAAGCACAGATCTTGTCTTATCCTAAAGCCTCACCTCATGCCTCTGTCTTCTTCGAATGAACAAAACTTAGACCTTTTTGCAATTCTCGGTTCCTTGTGGGTTACGGCAAAGTTATTTGATCTTTATTTTGTTTCTCACTAAAAACTTTAGAAGTTATGTTCTCTGTGGATTCTCTGATTGCAAAGAAAAGAATATGCCTTTTGGACAAGGTTTAAAGACAGAAACAAGTACTGTATATGTGCCCTTAACCACATGCAACTTCTTCTGCCACTCTCAGTGGACCACTCTTGTTTGCACTAATATTATGATTTATTAATATGATGCAGCATCCAATATTTGTCTTCTTCTTTTATCAACTCGACTAATTTTTTGTATAGTAATATAAATTATTAGACAAAATCTCATAAATAGTTTTATTATTATTAAGTTATGGTCCTCTGTTTTGCTGGTCTAAAAGATTGAAAAAGTTGTTTTGGAGTTATGTGTAATAAGATGCTTTAATTTTGTTTGATGTTAATAGGTGGTGTCACAAACTTATTTTAGCGTCATAAATAATTTTGATGGTGATGTGTTTTTAATATTGAACTATAAATTAGGTTCGTTGATTTTAGAAGGCCACCAAACAAACAAAACAAAACAAAAAAATCTGCTTGGCGGAGATATTTCGGCTTTATAATTACACCAATTTGAAGTAAAGCCAAATCTAGCAAAAGTTATGTTTTATGTGGTCGATGTCTGTCATTTGTGCTGCTTTGGTTGTTTTGAACCGTAACCATAGTGGATGAAACAAACAAACAAAAAACGGTAATTGATGATCATTCTAGTGAACGTCTGTCTTATACATTGGTTATAGTTTGTTGTTAGTATGTTAATTTTTTGTTTCTAGTTAATTGATAACTTTTATCGGTTTTTTAGTTAATAGCCAGGGCAAAATAATTACTATATACTAACTTTTCAATCATTAAAAAGTTAATCAACGGCCACGAAACCGGATTCGTATATTTTATGTTCAAAAATCTAAACTGAAAACTTAAAATGATGAACACATGTTGAAGTTTAAACGATGGCATATTATATTAAGGAACTCCCAAATGTATGGGAACATGTTGTAATACTCTCGAGTGTTATACACCAATTTAGACTAAATCAGAGCCAATTTTGTGTGTAGTCATCTAGAGAAATACCGAGTATCACGTTTCCAATATAGATTGATGTGTAGCTTAATAAAAAAGAGTTAGACCTTGTATGTAGATTTTTATAATTAAAAAAGGGGTCACCAGAACGAAGAAAGCGTGATGGAAAACGAAAGATCAACTTTTGTTTAAATGTTAAAATATTATCACTTAGTTGACACCTTGCCCTACATTTACAATAAGATATGTTATTTTCTGTGGCTTAAGATTCGAGATAATCTAATATATAATATGCAAATACTATGTCATTTTCATGCTTTTAGCTAATGGACCGACTTTACATCTCACCCATATGTTAAAATAAAAAAAAATCTAAAATTGTACAATTACATTAACATAATTGACTCAACAAAATATATAATTTAACCATATCTATTAATTAAACTTTGAATGGGCATGCATGATACAACATTTGAGTCCAATCTTAATTTATAAACTTTGCCTCTTCAAATTTTGTTAATCAAATAAATTAGTATCATTGACCTTGATACCAATTATTATACTGCTTTTGGTACTTTTTTTTCTTCGTCTTTGATCTTAACGTTGTAGCGGCAACAACAACAGCAAGGATCGCTTGCAGAAGTCATTATCCTATTTTACTTTTTTTTTTTTTTGACACTAAAGTCTTCTTCCATTTTATTTAAAATGTAATAATCTAATATATTATACATTTAAAACAACTTTTAAGAAAAATAAAAAAAAAGTGTTGTTGATTATCATACTATTAAATTCCGCCATGTGTAATATACATGTGAAACGTTATCTTAACTATGATTAGGTAAGTTTTACTGCAACATAGTAAACTTATCCTAATTCATTATTATGATCTAATCCATTGTTAAATAATGATATTAATTGACTGAAACAATCAATGACAGACAGAGAGATCAACCAAATGTTTGAGAGATCTCAACTCTTGTTGGTAGGTAACATTAGCTGTGACCAAAAAAAAAAAAAAAAAAAAAAAAAAAGTAATTTAACCACACTATTTAATAAAGTTTGCAACATAGAAAATATAGTAAAATAGTATTATTAAAGAATAAAAAAGGTCCGGTTGATCATCGGTAGTTGCCTCACAACGGGTCAATTTGGAAAAGATCACACCACCGACAGTGGAACTAACCAAACTATTAAACCTCAGCGTTTGTAGTAAATTACGATTACTGCCATTCGGTTCCTCGTGACCTGTCCCACCCGTACCCAATAAGTACCACGAAAATTGCTAATTTTAGAATTAAAAAATATTATACAAACGGAAATAAAAAATCACATCTTTGGGTCTCTCTGTGTATATATATATATATAAACATTACTGATCTTAGGGATTTTGTTGTTGTTGTTGTGTTTGTCTATCAATCTTTTCTTTTTCTCCGATCGCTGGATCTTAAGGGATCTCTAGATTTTCTCATCTCATCTCTCTCTCTCTCTCTCGAGATTTTGAGTGCGTCTGGGTTTTTGGGGGAGTTCTTGTGAGAGAGAGAATCTAGGGTTTTTTTTCTGGTACCCAAAAAAAAAAAAATCTCGATCGGGTTTTGGTTTCTGGGATTTGTGTAAATCGAAGAATCGCCATTTTCTTTGATTACTCATTTTTTTTTAATAAAAAGTTGCGATCTTTACCGAGATCATTAAGTTTGAGGGGAGAAGACGATAAGGGTTGTTGAGCGGTATTGGTTCCTTCTGGTGTTTTAAAGCTTTCTTCATCTTTCTATCTATCTATACTTGTGTTGTTGGTTTGGTTGCTGAGAAAATTTACAAAAAAAAAATTCAATCTTTCGGAAGAGGATGATGCAACAAGGTCAGGAAAAGAAGGTTCGTTTCTTTGTTGAATCTGAGTACCCTTTTTAGTGAATGTGATTCATCAGAGATCTTACGATTCTTTGTTTTTTTGTTTTTTTTGGGGAACTAATTGTACAGAACATGAAAGAGGTGGAGTTTTTCACAGAGTATGGTGATGCTAACCGTTATAGGATTCTTGAAGTTATTGGGAAAGGAAGCTATGGTGTTGTTTGTGCTGCTATTGATACACATACTGGAGAGAAAGTTGCTATTAAGAAGATTAATGATGTCTTTGAACATGTCTCTGATGCTCTTCGTATCCTCCGTGAGGTTAAGCTTCTTAGGCTCTTGAGACATCCTGATATCGTTGAAATCAAAAGCATCATGTTGCCGCCTTCCAAGAGGGAGTTTAAAGATATATATGTTGTGTTTGAGCTTATGGAATCTGATCTTCACCAAGTCATCAAAGCTAATGATGACTTGACTCGTGAGCACCATCAGTTTTTTCTTTATCAGATGCTTCGTGCTTTGAAGTACATGCATACAGGTGAGAAATATTCTTATCTTTTCTTTTTCCCTCACTTAGATTTTGCGGTAATTGGTAAACTCTGTTGTTAACTGGATTCTGTCTGGATGCAGCTAATGTTTACCATCGTGATCTTAAACCGAAGAACATATTGGCCAATGCAAACTGCAAGTTGAAAGTCTGTGACTTTGGACTAGCAAGAGTGGCGTTTAATGATACACCTACAACAGTCTTTTGGACGGTATGCACCCTTATCTACACATTTTGCTGTCAACTGTTAATTCAGTTCTGGTAATCTCTCCAGTGTTTTTGAATTTCCGTCTCTTTGTCTTTCTTTGTTTTGTTCCAGGATTATGTTGCCACAAGATGGTATAGGGCACCTGAGCTCTGTGGATCATTCTGTTCTAAGGTAGTTGTAATTCTTCTTGTATGCTTGTTCCCTATTTCTCTGTGATTGTAAAGTTATAGGTTTGGTGTAGAAATCTGTGTGGTAGAGAGTATTGGATATATGTCTAGTACTCTACAAGTTAGACTTGTGCCTATTGGATAGAATGAACCCGCATATGGACATATTTTTGCTCAGGGAGGATTTGAACTCCCGGAAATTGAAAAACCTCAGGCAGCCTAGGCACTTGTTTCAGAATTGTTCGCTCAATATTCTGATATGCAGTTTTTATCTTTGGCAGTACACTCCAGCAATTGACATTTGGAGCATTGGCTGCATCTTTGCTGAGGTATTAACGGGGAAACCTTTGTTTCCTGGAAAAAGTGTCGTCCATCAGTTAGACTTAATTACCGATCTTCTTGGCACACCAAAATCAGAGACCATTGCTGGAGTATGTTCCTTCTGCTTCCACATTACCAAATTCTTTTCTTTTTTTTTGCGGGGAGGAGACATGCATAACTAATAGTAGTGTCTCTAATGCAGGTTCGCAATGAAAAGGCTAGAAAATATTTGAACGAAATGAGGAAGAAAAATCTTGTCCCCTTTTCGCAAAAATTTCCTAACGCGGATCCTTTAGCATTGCGCCTTTTGCAAAGACTGTTGGCTTTTGATCCAAAGGATAGACCGACTGCTGCAGAGGTGCGTGTTCTGTCATTTCTCTTGTTAAGCTGTTGGCTTTTGATTCTTTCATCCGTTTATATTAGAACAACTGACTTTCTTTTAGTGCAGTAAGCTGTTGTTCATATTTCAGCTCCTTAAATTGGTGGTGTTAACACTCTGATGTTTTTTGACAGGCGTTGGCTGATCCTTACTTTAAGTGCCTTGCTAAGGTTGAGAGAGAACCTTCTTGTCAGCCGATCTCGAAGATGGAGTTTGAGTTTGAAAGACGAAGGTTGACAAAGGATGACATCAGAGAACTAATATACAGGGAGATACTAGAATACCATCCGCAGCTGCTCAAGGATTATATGAACTCTGAAAGCTCAAGTTTTCTATATCCTAGGTTGCTACTTCTTCCTCTTTTAAAACATTGTCATGTCTTCTTTCCTCTGTCGTTATTCATTTTCGCTGATTGATTGTATTTTCAATTGCAGTGCCATCGGTCACTTGAGGAAACAATTTGCGTACCTCGAGGAAAATAGTGGCAAAAGTGGGCCAGTCATACCTCCAGAGAGGAAGCATACTTCACTTCCACGGTATGTTTTCTCATCCATTCATAACAGTTGTGCAGTAAAATATGTCTCTTTTGATTCAGTATGGCAGTTGTGATTAATATATACCTGTTCATCTTCGTAGATCTACAGTTCACTCCAGTGCAGTGAACTCCAACGCTCAACCCAGTTTAAATGCATCAGACAGTCGACGCGTGTCTTTCGACCCTCCAAGAAATGGAGTAGTTCCATCAACTTCAGCATATTCAACTAAACCTTTAGGGCCTCCACCAAGAGTACCATCAGGTAATTCCCCAAGTTATAATTTCTGAAAGTATTTGACTTTTTCTCTGGGGCAGAAAAATTGTAGCAATCTTCCATCGTAGTTAATATCACAAATTGATGCACAGTATTGTTCTCAAAGTCAAGCGCCTTCTATATGTCTAACAGGTAGACCAGGCCGTGTTGTGGAATCATCTGTAACTTATGAAAATGACAGAAACCTCAAAGAGTCATCCTATGATGCAAGGACATCATATTACAGAAGCACGGTAGTCCCTCAACAGACGGTATCTCCTAACTATTTCTTCCATCCTAACTCCATGAACCAAGAGAAGCACGGTGGTACAGCTGCTGCTTCTCAACCAAAACCGCAGTTTGTCCCCTCCCAATGCAACTCCGTGAAGCCAGCTGAGCTGAACCCAAACCCTTATGTCCAATCACAGCACAAGGTGGGTATTGATGCTAAGCTGTTGCAGGCACAATCCCAATTTGGTCCTGCTGGAGCTGCCGCGGTTGCAGTAGCAGCACACCGGAACATGAGTGCGGTTGGGTATGGCATGTCTTAGAATTTAGCACATTGGCGCTGTTGGCTATTGCCAGAAACTCCTCTCGTTAGTTGTTATGTAATGTAAATATTATTCGATCGAAGCCTGATTTGAACACATTTGAGATTGTAATAAAAATGGTTCAGTTTTAACACCACCAAATGTCTCGGCTGAAGCCTAATGTGCTCTTAGAAACTGTTCCGGTAAGCTTGGATCATCCAGGTGATTTTTTTTTTTTTTGACGATCATCCAGGTGATTTCTTATTGGAAAGATTTAAGATTTTGGCCTTTCAAGAATAAAGGACTACAAAATAAATTAATGTTATTCCAAATTGGCCTCCACAGAGGAATGGCCAAAGAATTTACAAGTCCCAAGATGTGGTTGATTAGATTTTCATAGTCCGTAAACTATTGTCTATCACAGAACGTAAATAGTAAATTATACTCAATGGTTACAAAAAGATCTGACGTCTACACAAACAAGTGGTCGAGCATCATTGACTCATTACCATGCATATGAGAAATCAATAGGTTTAACCAAGCGTGGACAGATTTCAATTCTGGGTGAGTCCGATCGCCGGTAAAGAACGTGTGAACATCGTTCTTGAGCGCAATCCAGCTGCAACCTGGTGTCTTCTTCACATTCTGCTGCCTCATTGTGTCTCTAACGTCCAACACTTCCTCGTACTTCCCAGCTTCCACAAGAATATTAGACATTAATACATAACCACCGCAATGCTCTGGCTCGAGCTCACTTAGCCGCTTTCCTGCCAATAGTGCGAGATCATTGTTCCCGTGAAGACGACAAGATGACAATATTGACCTCCAGACTACAGGATTATCGCAAACGGGTATTGATATTGCTAACTCATATGCTTCCTCCAGCTTGTCTGCACGGCCAAGCATGTCTATTACACAAGCGTAGTGATCACTTGTTGGGAGAATGTTATATACCGTCTCCATCTGAGCCAAAAATCTTCTCCCTTCGTTCACAAAGCCTGAGTGGCTACACGCTTGTAACAACCCAACGAATGTGATTTCATCGGGTTTAACACCGGCTCTGCACATGCATGAAAACATATCCAAAGCTAACTCACCGCAGCTCTGCACACCATAACCATTGATCATGATATTCCAAGAAGCAGAGTCTTTAACCCTCATCGAGTCGAAAACCATCCGAGCATCCCTCAAGTCCCCGCATTTCACGTACATATCCATCAAAGAGTTATGTATGAAATATTCAGTATTGGAATTACGGTTTATGAGTCCATTGACGATCATGTAGCCATGAATCTCTCTACCCTGCTTCAGTGCAGCTAGACGACCGCAAGTGGGCAAAACGGTTGTCAGTGTAACAATATCAGGTCGGATTCCAGAACTAAGCATCCTTTTGAAAAGAGCCAAGGTTCCATCATGATCACCAGAGTAGTCATGAACACATAAAACAGAGTTCCAAGTAAAAATGTCTCTCTCATCCATTGCTTCAAATATACTAATTGCCTCTTCTAGCCGCTTACTCTTACCATACATATCAATCAACGCATTTGACACAACAATATCAGAATCAGATCCCGTTTTCACCGCAAGACCATGGATTGACCTACCGTTTTCAAGATCCCCTGACACAGTAAAACCAGACAAGACGCTTGTAATCGTATGCCTACTCAAGCCTACACCTTCTTCACGCATTTTACTAAAAACTATCAACGCATCCTCAAATCTAAAAATCTGTGAATACCCATTAACCAAAGCATTCCAAAGCACACTGTCATCTCTGTCAGGCAATTCATCGAACACTTTCTGAGCATCTTCCACTGACTTGAACTTCGAATAAGAAGTAACCAATCCACTCCCAACATAACAATCAGAATCAAATCCAAGTTTAAACGCTAACCCATGAACCTTCTTAACATCAGAAACCTCCATAGCATCGCTTCCTTTAAGCAAACTAGGAAACGTATACTTATCAGGCAAAATCCCTTTAGCTCTCATTTCTCTATACATCTCCATCGCATCCAAAGGAAACCCATTCACCACAAACCCAGAAATCAAAGCGTTATAACCAAACACATCGCGTTCAGATCCGACAATGACCGTCACCGCACGCCGCATAAGACCACACTTGGCATACATGTTGACGAGGCTCGTGACGGCGCGTGGCGAATCTTCGAGAAACCCTTTTCTAACCATGAAACCGTGGATCTTTTCGCCGGAAACGTAATCGTTGCGCTGCGCACACCGTTGCAACGCGGCGATACATGTAGCAACATTGTGGTACTCGTATCTCTTCGGATGTTCTTCGATTTGTACAGAAACTGTTGAATATAATAAAGCAGCTGAAGCAGAAGAAGGCTTTATTATAGCTGAGAGTAAATCTGGGTTTCGGGAGAGCAACCTTAATGTTCCGACAGACATTGAATCTCGATTCGTAGAATCAAAACGGTCATTGTTTTTGGTTCCGACGATTATATTTGAAACTAAGCTTTTTATATAAATAAATAAAAAAAGCTCTGTGTTTATATATATAGAAAGAAAAAAACATAGCTCTATCTAACGGATGTGAAGTAATAATGTAAAAAGCCCCATGAAGAGAGGCATACAGGCCCATTTAGTACTAAACAAAGTAGCAATTTGTCCCACATCGCGTAGCTGAAGAGAGAGAGCAATGTTTAAATAAGGATAGAGTCGAGTAAGTGATTGTCCCTTCGGGGACATCCGATAAAATTGGAACGATACAGAGAAGATTAGCATGGCCCCTGCGCAAGGATGACACGCACAAATCGAGAAATGGTCCAAATTTTTTTTTTTCTCCAAAAATCTTCTCAGATCGATCTCGTCTTCTTCTTCTTCCTCTGTTCGATTTCTGTGTTTTTTCCGTTCTGTGGATCGCAAGTGATGTTTTTAATACAAGATTTTCTTGAAAACAGTAAGGTTACAGGTTTGTTGAACCCTAAAATTCGACCTGCAATGAACTTATAAGATAGCTAAGACAATCTGATTGGTTTGTTGTTTTCAACTCTGATGGTCGGAGAGTTTTGTTTCTGATTATACGTGTATTGAGAGAGGTTCCGGTTAGGTTATCGGTTTAAGCGTAAACCAACGAAACCATTCCTTTACTATTAGAGTCTGAAATCGTCGTCAGAGGAGTTTCTGGATTAGTAATGTTGTATATGTATAGAATCCTTTTTTGTTGGTTGGTCTTATTATTGATTTCCAGAGAAATGATAAAAGATTTGATTTTTCAAAGAGAGAAGACAAGTGTTTTATTTTAGAACAAGAGAATCAAGGCCAATCATCAAGACTACCTCTACCTCTTTGAAAAATTGGTGGCTCAAAACTTTAAAATTACAGCAAGAATGGAATAAGATTGACCAAAAGATTAAACATAACATAGCTTTTTCAGAATATCATAAACTTGACAGCATTGAGCACCAGAGCTACTCTCACTTATCAGATAACAATAAAAATCAGAAAAAAAAGAAAAAAAAATCAAAAGTACATGAGTGGGGAAGCTTCAGAGTTGCAAGCAAAAGCATGGTCATGGCCCTCGAGCTTTCTCCTACTTTTTATCTTCATCTCTAGCAACAATCTTGTACTTCCCACTTTCCTGTTGCTGACAAACAAAAACTTATCATCAAATTCAAAAACTGAGCCCTACACATACATATAAACAACTAAACAGATCAAAAACAAACTAGAGAAACTTTGATATAAAATATTACCTTTTCCCATAGTTTGGTATGCTCATTGCAGAAACCAACAACAATACCACCAGTCTTCTTGCCTTCACGATACTCAATACAAAGATCCTCCTTCAACCCACAAGAAACATGAAAACCCAACTGACACCTCATCTCCGAACACTCAATAACACACCCACGCCTAACCTTACACAAATAACACCTATCTTTCCATCTCCTACTCGGTACCTCGCTACAACAAATCCCTTCCCTTCCTTCAGGATCCTCAAAGTAAACCTCAGGCACAAACAACGCGCAAGTTATATGAGCCCATCGACCATCATTAGTAGGTTTCATCGCTCCACCTTTAGTTGTACACAAGCAGCAAGAGTAAACCTTCTCTCTATTCTTCTTCGAAGACATACACAGTCTACAAAACCAATCACCTTCTGGTATAGCCTTAACAAGAGGATTCCCATAACAAGAAGCATGAACCATCAAATCACAACCATCACAGAACACAATTGGATTAGATGGATCACCATCTGTACTTTGACATACAGCACACATAATCCCATCTTCATCTTCTCTATCTTCTAGATCCAATACTTTTACATTCCCTAGAGGATCTATATTCTCTTTATCATCATCTACCTCTAGACTCGATTCAACCACTAGAGTTGACTTTTTCTCTATTGAACTCTCCTCAACAGAAGGCTTATACTCAATATTCAGATCAAAAGACGAAAAGGGGTTACCAGAGAGCAGATCAGGATCAACCGCCCAGATCCTTTTCTTCGCCGGAAGACAATGATAGGTAGGGTTAGAGTTCTCGTTGTTGTCTTCATCGTAGTCGACTCGAGTCTGCTTCCTCTTCTTGGCCGGCAACTGCAACGACGACTTCGCTTCTGGTTGGTTCTGTTGCGCAGCTTCGAGATCTCGCTGCATCAGTCTGTATCTTTTGAGAGGAGGTAGATCTTGATACTGAGCAGCAGCATCCATGGCTTCTAGTTTCAGATCTCTGTGTGTGTGTGTGAATGAATGAATGAATGAACAGTCGTAAGATCTCGAAGAAATTAAAGGCAAAACGAAAACGAGATTTGCCCGCCAATTGTTATCTGTGCGCCAAATTTCTGAAATTTGGTTCTGATTTTTAAAATTTTCTTTTTTCTTTTTCGTTTTCACCCAACCGAAAAATAAAAATTTTAGAATTACCCGCCAATTGTTTTTATAAGAGCGTGCGAGGGAGGGAGCTGAGATCTATTATGGGCCTTGATTCGGGCCTATTTAAGATGTTAAAACTATTGGGCTTTAATGTTTTTTCTTAATTGACAAGACTGTATTTATGCTGCTTGTTCATAATCATTTGCAATTATAGTAAACTTACAAAAAGAAATATCATGAGAGTTGGTGGAAAAATGGAAAAATTGTTCATCGATGTCCTTGTTGTCCTTGTGGCTGCTGCTGGTGTTGCTGCGGATCGTAGCCACCAGCCCACGCAGCCTGTGGTCCGTAGGGAGGAGGATAATAGCCAACAACGCCTGCTTGTGCCTGAACCATCATTGTCAATCATCATATGAGCACATTGCTTTAGATGTGTATAATAAATGTATGCACCTAAAACTACAAGACCATGAGATATGTGAAGAGAGTTGTTGTTCAGTAACATATTCTATCACAGACTCAGAGTTTTCATCAACTACACAGGTCACATTGTTAACTCGAGCTTCGTCTAATAAATTAGTTCTCTTTACACTAGATTGACTTGTTCGAACTTTAGGCTGTACTATATTGGCTACTGAAGTTCCGGTTCATGTCCAACATTCAATGTTCAAAGTAAGTGTGAAACTTTCTAATTATGGTGGGTTCAGACATATCATCTACTATATATAGCACAGACAATAAATACTGTCTTCTTAGTAAAGCTGTAACTTTATAACTTACTGGATTCATGGCATAGTTGGGTTGATAAGGATTCACAGGATATCCAGCCTCAGGATTTCCATAGCCACCACCATAAGCAACTCCACCTGATCAAAAAACATGTTTTTGCTTAACATCGGCATATGCATTCAACTGTAGCTCCACTGTATATTCCTAGTGATTATTTTCACCTATCACTTGTGCATTGAATAGGCACTATGATGACTAATTTTAAAGGTTTGTGATTATTCAAGATTATCATACCAGGATTCCCAACAGGGGCAGTTGCATGAGCTCTCGACTCTGAGTTAGCAATCTCTGCTCGAAGCTTCTCCAGTTCCCGAGCCATTGCAACTAATTTATGCTCCATAATTTTACCGTGCTCGTAATTTTCCGCATACCCTTTCTTCTCATAATCAATAGCCGCTCTACAAAACAGAAATCACAGCATTAACATATTTAACATCCAGATGAACACAAAGGCAAAGCTTAAAAAAGAAACTGGTCTAACCTTGCTCTTTGCAACTCTTGCTTTGTGTTCTCAATTTCTGCAGTTAATGTTGGTATCTGCTGCAAATCTGATGTAAGTCTAGCCAAATCTTGAGTCATCACATGAACCTGACTGGTAAGTTCTTGCCTACCAGAAGTCAACTCTTTAATATCCACCCGAATCTTCTGAATCTCAGCTCGCATCGCATCAACTTCACGCAATTCCATCTCAGACCGCATAGATTTATCATACATCTCCCTCATCATAATCTCTTCCTCAGCTCTCAATGAATCAATGTAATGCATAATTCTCTGCAACTCATGCTGAGCAACTTCAAGTTCCTGATTCAACGCCACATGAATAGCAGCAACCGTCTGGTTATCAGCAAGTAACCCCTGAACATCTTGGTTCTGAGCAGCTAGACGATCCTCCATGATTGAAAACTGTGGAGGAAGACCTCTTGCATCAACTCTAAACTGAGCTTCCCTACCATCATCAATCATAGGAGGATGTGGAGGAGGAGGTCCTCCTCCTCCCATGCCTCTAACGTAAGGCGGTTGTTGATGAACTGGAGGTTGTAAGCCACTGTAAGACCCACCTTTCATCGAATGTGGAGGAGGTCCACGGTTTCTTCCAGACATTATCTTAAAACGTCTAACCAGTAAATGATCTTAGAATCGTTTCAAAACTATAATCTCAATTCCTTGCACGGTGTTCGTTTCAACAAATTCGACAACGAAAAGGTTTACAAACTCAGAATCACGCACTGACCTTCGACGATGAACAAAAACAAGCTTTCGCACCGGAGAAGACAAATTAGGGTTCCTTAGATAAAGCCTTGTTCATCAAATTAAGAATCGATCAGCTTCGAACGTTCCCTCAACTGTAACAACTCCGATTTGCTCTGAAGAAATCAAAAACCTTCAAAATTTCCAATTCGCCGGAAAATGATAAAGCGGAGGTTTGCTTAATAATAGTTATTTTCATAATTAGTCCTTGATGTTTTCCGGATTTACAGTTATTTCTCTGTGATGTTTAACCTTTTTGTCAATTCTACCCAATTATTTCGGTTTTTTACAATTTACTCCACTTCTCGTCTTTAATTGGTGGCACCATGACAGGGTCCAATAGGTCCACACACCAACAAGAACATGAATAGACAACGTTGTGTGGCTCGTGATGTCATAAACACCTTCTGTCCCCACTAGCTATACTCATTACTCATACTACAAATCATTCAATTAACCTTTAAATCGTCAAAAAAATATTTCAATCTAAATTTGACTATCTTGTTACAATTTCGTCAATTCATTTTTTAAGCTGAATTGACACTCTCTCGTCTTAAAACGATACGTAAGGTTTACACAGCTTTCCAAAACCTTACAATCATACAAAACGTAACAATCATACGACTACAGTGACAAATGTAATATTTAATTTTTCTTTAGGCAGCAATAACTTTGGTTAGTTTCCGTTACGTAGACTACCAACTGATGAATTTAATACCACAATGACATCAATACTCAAAACACAATGAATCGTCAAGGTGAGAGAGACGAAAGTTTTGATTGATGGGTTATATATATAATATATCATAATGATGAATAAATCTATAACGGTGGTATTCACATGAAGCTCACCATTTTCACCTATATACTTTGCTGCTCTCTCACTACAGATAGACCCCTAAAAAAGACCCCCAAATTTAACAAACAATGGAAGCCTTGTGGGGGTTGGAAGAGAAACTGAATCTAACAACCAAAGAAGAAGTTGTGATCTTGGTCGGAACAGCGGCTGCAGTGACGCTACTTTGCATAGCCGCAGCGTTTCTTAACCGCAATTCTCGAGGGAAGCAAGTAGCAGACGCGGAGTGGGCGTTCGAAGCATCGGTTGTATCGAGAGCTATGGAGGAAAAGAGGGAATGCAAGTGGAGTAAAGTGAAGAAAACGTTGATGGGTTCGTTTTGTTGGAGCTCTGGAGCCAAGTGGATGGAGATGGAAACGCTGAGGCCGCCTCCATTGCTTGCGGCTAAAGAAAGGAGTCTTAATGCGGTTGATCCAGTTTGGAAGCGACCGATTCTGATGGGTGAGAAATGTGAATTACCGCGGTTTAGCGGTCTTATATTGTATGATGAATGTGGCCTTCCTCGTCATCATCCTCAACTTCAAGAACAAGTGAGTGTTAGTATACTCCTTATATCTTTATTGAACAATAAAAATGTTTTTTTTTTCTTGGTTATAATTAAGTTTCTGGCACATTGCTGTTTTGTAGGTAAAACAGAGTTCTATGGTAAGAACAACTCTGAGAGATTTGCTCTGACAATGGTTTTCTCTGCAAGGAAGTTTCGTGAACTACAAGTTAAAACCGCAATGAAAGGTCAGATTCTGAGAATGTGGAAAAAATATGTTTCTGAAAACATTGTCCTATGTGATGTAGATGCAAATCTTCTTCCCTTCTTTTGTGTTCTTGATTGCTTAGAGGGACAAAGAGTAGCTTAATCTTACGAACAAACGATTTGCTACAAGTAGATGCTATTTGTGTGTTTGTATTTTTGATTGCTTGGTGTGGACAAAGAAAACAGAATTCTTATGAAATGAAAAATCTTCAACAAACAAACAATAATATGGACATTGTTTTCAAATCAACCAACCATAGATTACATCTCAAAGAAACAAAATCTTGTGAACAAACAAATCGAATTTTTGCAACAACAAAAAAAAAAAACAAACAATATATGGACATAGGTTGTTCTTCAAATCGAACCCACCATAGATTTGCATCACACAAACAAACAAAACCCACACCAGTGAATCTGTCATTTGTCTTCAGATAATCTTCAGCAATTGAGAGCCATCAAAACTGAAAAAAAATTCCCATCTTCGATCATGACCAGAAGCCGAGAGGATGGTTACAAGAAGCTACACAAAGTAGACAACAACAATAACAACAAAGAATCTTGATGTCACCATGTTTCCCCCACAGTATATTTGCATCTTTGTGCTAATTTCACACATAAGCAACAATCAGAGGCTCTTTTGTTTCTTCTTCTATAGAATTCTTGTGGTAGTAACAGTACAAAGCCAGCTGCACTATACCAAGAATAGTTCCTATTCCATTTGGTATCTGAGTTGAGAAAAAATAACAACAAGTTTTGTGAGGACTCCAAAATGAGGAAAACACAGACTGCAATAGCAATTATTGTAGAGTATTATCTTACATAAACAAAGGCGTCGCTGTTGAATAACCCATAGAGTAAGAAGGAAGCGCTCATCAAGAAAGTCGATAGAGAGAGATAAAAAGGCATAAATTCAACGCTTTTAGTCCGAATCACTAGGTTCTGCAAAGAGCAGACATGTCAGGCAATCAAGAAACTTACATTTTGAAAAGATTTGTTTGGGAACTTACTATAACAAACAAAGGCGAGGCAGACATCGAGACAAGAGAACCGCAGCTCAAGAACCCGACAAAGTACCATCGTGTGAGCTGGTCAGGTATCTGCAAACTTCCAGCTATAATCAATCCAACCACAGCAAACACCACAAAAAGCAAACCAAGCATCTTCATCTGCCATGATCAAAAATGTTGAATAAAGTTACTAAAGAAACACGAATACTTTGGTAAAGAGCATACAAGTCAGGCAATCAAAATTAGAAACCTTGTTCTTCTTGTCTGTGTGCATGATGAAGAGGATAATGTAGCAAAGCTGAAAAGTAGCTCCAACTGAATTCACAGTCATAAGCATGGTATTGCTGTGTGATATGAAAGGTGTGCCATACCAAAGGCAGATCAAGCAGTTTACGAGAGCGTAAATGTATGGTAAACCCGAGAATTGCTCTGTAGATTTGTTCCTCATGATTCTCCTAAAAGTTGGCCTGAAAGAAAAAAAAAAGACAGATATCAGTGAAGTCCATAGATCAAGAAAACTTATGTTTAATACAACCAAGGAGCAAGTTTAGTAAATGAAGAAAAGAGGAACTCACATTGGTGAAACGAAGAGCCCAAATGCAAATATGTTGCCTGAACACAGAAGAACAATGAAACAGTGGTAAGTAATATTAGCGGATAGGAAAAGTTTATATCATCCTTGTTTATAAAATTGCATCAATTCTGTTTCTACAGAATCATATTCTTGAATTCTCCGACAAAACTGATCAGAGACAAAATTTTGTTACTTATTAACGTTGTTTCAGTGACTCGAAGTAGAGAGGTGCAGACCAAAAATGGACAAAACAAATCTACTGAATTGGGGGATATTCATGGAACCTATGCCAGATCTAGTTACATATTTCATTAAGAAAACAAAAAATGGAATTTAAATATTGAATATTACCAAATTAGCTTAAAATTTTACCAAGAAAAAAAAACAGTAAAAATAATAACCTGCGATTCCGGCAACATCTTTACAGAGGGATAAAGAACCATTGAAAGCAAATACATCCATGAGAGAGAAGCTTCTTTGTCTTTAAACTCTCTCTTCTTGTTTTTTTCTCTCAGAACAAGAAAGCTTCTGCTTCTTTTTGTTCTTGCTCTGTTCTGTTCTTATGATTAAAACGCAAAACAGAGAATTATTAATAGAGAGACGAGATTTCTTGTTATAGAAATGAAAACAGAAACCCAGAAACCAAAAAAAAAAAGACTTTCCTTAAAAGGTAACGAGCAAAACACTCAATGTGTACGACTATATATATGCGGTCCAGATTTGGCTTTGTCGACTGCTCTACTCTAACTCTACTATCTTACAAAATAAATTAAAACAAAAAAGTGTCTTAAAGTTATATACTATCTATATTTTTAACAAAATTCACAATCAGTAATTTCCAAAAAAGTCTCCATTGATTATGCATTATATGTGTTTGTTCAAAAAAAAAAAAAAAAAAAAAAAAGATTATGCATTATATGTCACATTGTTCTCACCGTCTACATTGATCCCAACTTGATTTATTTTTCCATATCGATCTCCATTTGGTTTATCTGATAGTTGCTGTCTTCTGACCAATCATTTCTTCTCGTTTTGGATTGAGTTTTTTCTTTTTTTGTGGTCTACGTTTGACATTCTCTCACACAAGTTTTTTTTTTTGTTTTTTGTTTTTTTTTTCTTATGATAAAGAATATATAAATAATAATTAACATATAATTTGCTGGTACGTGTGCTCTCTACTTCAACAAGCTGTCTTGAGTTGTGATATGTGTCTCGCGCTGCGTCACTCATCACAATCTTAAACCCTGAGGATGAAAAACTCTAATGGAACACGTAAATCACACTTTTATACCATTTTTATTATTTACTAGTATAGATTTATAATCTCCAATGGGACACGTAAACTACAGTTTCTTTTACTAGTTGCATGGGTTTTTTTACTTCTTTCTTTTAGAAGAATTAACAACCCATTCGAGAGTTTGACAATAAATAAAAAATAAAAAAAAATATCAACCCTTCGGGCTTCGAGAGACAACACCCATATTTGTTTTCAAATTAAGAAACCATTACAATCTTAATATGTTTTCAGGATATCATTTTACCTCTCATGATCTCATCTGGTCAGCACGTTCCTACCCATAGCGAGACGCTCACTATTACAGTTAAGAACAATCAATAGTGTACGTTCTGTGAATTTATTATCGACGTACGGTATGTGAAATTGTAACTTAGGTAAGCGAGTCAATACGATTATACGAATATGAGATCGAGATAAAATAATAAAGTAGAAATATACTGTACGTATATTAAAATATTGTTTAGAAAACCCCAACTTGTGAAGAAAATATCCACTAAATCATTAGATTTTTCTTAATCAATGTATTATTGAAGTCAAAATAATGATTGAATAGTTAATTAAGCGATGTCATTGATGACCTACGTTTTACGCGAAGGCTGCGAAGCCACGCGATCTGTTTAACAAAGCGTGGGGCAATCAATCATTGAATATAATTAACGTAATTACGCAAGTATATTGTGTCTCTTTTGCTACTATATATGGTGAACAAATGATTCCAAACCATTTATAATTGAAAATTAGATATCTTTTAGTATTGTGTATTAAGTAGGTTTGACGTTTATGTTGTGGGTTGTTACACGTTTATTATTCATCACGCGGATTAGTTGTTTTTTAAGTATACTCCTTTATTTGCAATCAAATTAAAACAGAGCCCTAAATGTTGTCTAGTCACTATCGGTGACCTATGCAAAACATGTGTTTACAGTTATCTAATGAGTAATCAACTGGTTAAGCTTATCCAGTTTTTCAGAAAATTATACGATTCAGATTTCCGGTGAGTATTTTTATAACGTTTACTTAGAAATATCAATTGGATCAACCAGAAAAAAAACACGTGAATTAAGCAAAAGAAAAGTCATAAGGAGACTTTTGCACTTTGTTATAATTTTTTCCGCCCTGAATGCATGTCTTGGTTTTTAAAAATGCTCATAATTTAATTACATAGAAAAAAGTAATGAACCGTGTCTAGTTTTGTTATTTGTCTAGATGATAATTATAACCAACTATCGCTTGTCAAAATTAAAAGCTCACAAGTTATGATGAATTAAAAAGTTCGAGAAGCATAAATCAATGGATCACATCATGTAAACATAAACGTGCATATATTGTCTCTCGCAATTTGTTAACAATTATTACAAAGGGGCATGTGTTATTCACATGTGGATGAGAATTTATAGTATATAAGTTGCTTGAAAATGTGGTAGTAACAGTACTACGCCAGCTGCACTATACCAAGAATAGTTCCTATTCCATTTGGTATCTGAGTTGAGAAAAAAGAACAAAAAAGCTTTCTTAATACTCTAATGAGAAAAAAAAAACAGATTGCAAATTTGCAATAGCAATTACTGTATAGTAACTTACATAAACAAAGGCGTCGCTGTTGAATACTCCGTAAAGGGAGAAGGAAGCGCTCAACAAGAAAGTCGATAGAGAGAGATAAAACGGCATAAACTCAACGCTCTTTAGTCGGAATAACGAGGTTCTGCAAAGAGCAGGCAAGCAAGAAATTAGCTGCACAATTTGAAAAATTTCGTTGGCATTTTTTTTTTGGGAACTTACTATAACAAATAAAGGTGATGCAAACATCGAAACCACCTATGGAAGGAGCGAAATAGAAGGGTGTTCAGTACCACTGTCTCCCCTCCAGCTACTCTCCGCCTCGCCATCGACCGTTCCATCAGGGATCGGTTACTCTCCATTCCGGACCCCAGCCAGCAAGCTTCTCTCCTCCTTCTTTACTTCTCCTTTTTCTCTTATCGATTGTAATTTTTTCTGTCTTTGTTTCTGCTGATAATGGGTTTTGTATAGCGGTAACTATGTAAACTAAAGTATGAATGAAATCTTCACATTAAGACCAAAAAAAAAAAACATCGAAACAAGAGAACCACAGCTCAAGAAACCCGACAAAGTAGTACCATCGTGTGTGTTGGTCAGGTATCTCGTTGTGTATGCGAGAGTCGTAGACCCAAAACAATAAATTGTGAATGAGAGAGTCACAAGCCCAAAACAATAAATTGTGAATGCGAGAGTCACAGGCCCAAAACAACAACACATGGTATATCGCTAACTAATCACCGACAACTACGATCTAAAACCCCCAAGTAGAACCAGGCTCTCGTTGATTTCTAATCTACTTTCATCAAATCAAATTTTTGCCGTTTCGCGTTCAAAGCCCCAAACCTGATGGCCAATGAGTGCATCCAAAAGTCTGTTGTTGTTCCGGTTATTCAAAATTCCTATTCGAAATATATATACTAATATAATGTCACTCAAACACTCCAAGTCTCCATGTGTCCACCATCACTTTTTTTCTAATCAACTCAAACACTCTTATGCAACTGCAAAATTCGTAAACAGAATTGAAATTCTTAAATTATATGAATATCCGAAACATATTTTAAGACTGAATTTTATTATTTATTGTCTTACAAACATTATATATATATAAAAAAAAAGATAGAAAATAAAATTTTATTGGCTTTGTTTATTGTTGTTTGTTGTTTTCGGTTTGGTTCGCTCTCATGGACGGAGGTACGTGGTCTGGAAACATGTTTTGCATCATGTTAGTCCAGAAGTCGACATCCTTGAGTTTCAGCTCCATCTCCTCAATCCTCTTCTCCACCTTGTTCAACTTTTCTTGTGTCTCAAGATATTTATCTTCGTCTAACAAAGATGGAACTACCGAACTCGGTCTGACACCGTCCCCCATTGACCTATTTGCAAACCCTCTGTCTTCCTTTTTTTGAACTTCCTAAAAACCCTCAAAAAATATGAAAATTAGTTAGATAATAATATGCTTATAAAGTTATTGTTACAAAATAAATTAGATTTTTAACATCTCAAATGTGTTGTTACCTCTTTGTGGATGGCATTTATGTCAGTTTGGGTGAGATTGTTTGACTGGATGGAGTCATGATCGCCTTGACACAAGTGAGTTTGGCTATCCTCCTCCAGGGCTTTGCAATTCTCAACTATCAACTCGGCGGCTTTTTCGTCGACAAAGGTCCCATCCAAATTTCTCTTGTGGGTCTCCTCTATTGAGATGACCACGTCAAGTAGTTCACCCGTCTCCTCATCCCGGTTTAATAGTATACTTTCTGGGGGTGAGGCGTAAGTGCCATTAATGTCGGCTGCCTTAAGAACTTCATACAAAACGGACGCAATTCTGCGTGCGTTTATCAACTTCTCTCGCTGACTATATTAAGATAAATTTTCATAGTTAAATGTTGGCTCGCTGATCGAGACTGAAGTAAAAGTAGCAATAGTGAATGATCAGTGGTTAAAAAAGAAAGAAAGATGGACGATACCTATCATCCAAATTGAATGATGCACCATGTGTGGTAATGTATTCCAAGTAAGCATCATAAACACGTTTGAGTTCCTTAACATCATTCCTATCCTTTCTTAATCTCGTAGTTAACTCTTCATCCTACAAGGTTACAAAGAAGAAAAACAACAAAATAATTAAACATATGATGTTTAGAAATTTCATTAATTTTCCGGAAACTAGTCGAAATCATCTAAACGATCGGTGATATATATATATTTAACAAAAATCATAGACTTAAGAAACTAGCTAGAATTAGTCTCCCGTTCTACTATATTGGATGACTTGCCTTCTCAAGCCTTCGAAGAAGAGAAATTTTGAATTGTCGTACACCTCTTCCAGTGGAGCTAGCGTCAATTCGGTGAGCAACCTCAAACGTATAAAAACGGCCTGCGACAAATGGAACTTAAGAGTCTTTTAACAAGAAAGCGCCAAGAAAAAATAAAATAAAGAGAAGATTCAAAAATAGTAACAAATTGACCTAAAAACATTAGGGAAGACGAGAGTAAAACTCACAAAGATAAGCAACACGAGGTTCTTCAGACTCAACCAAGTTAGCTACACGAAGAAGCCTTTGAATCCCTGAGGCCAACGTCTCCGGAAGATTCTCGCTGTCATAGGGTACCCACACATATTGTTCCTGAGAAGTGACGGATCTCGTGGACCGGCAGATGGTTGGGGAATCTTCGGGGAAGATGGGATCCATATCAACAAAAACATCGGTGGGATCAGCGGGGACGATTTCGTGAGACATAGGGGAGACTAAAAGCTGATTGTTCTATGGTTTTCGTTGGCATGGATAGATAGTTGGAGACGGCAGGTTCCGTTATATAAAGCGGCAATAACTTAGCGAGGTGAGTTTCCATGGCAGATTTTTTGTCAATTGTTAAAGTGAAAATGACAAAATTGGTAAATGTAATTTTTTGGAGGGGTGAAGAAAATACTTTTTTACTAAATTTGTACTAGAGAATGTGGTTTTTCAAGCAATCTTTTACAATTAATGGGAAAAGTAAAAAAAAAAAAAAAAATGTTGAGTGTTGTAAAAAGGAGCCAAATCTTATTTGGAGTGTAAAGCATATACTTAACGTGTATATGTAACTATTTCTTAGTCATTAAGATTATATGTACCAAAAAACGACACGAATAAATTGGGTATCCAAAATCAAACCATTTTGTTTTGTCCCTTATATTAATCATAATCAAATTATAAAAACATGAGATTAAGGATAGTCGATTTTACTCTAATGTATAGACCACTAGTGAAGTGTGTGATTAAGGGTAGTTTTGTATACTAACAAAATGCTTTGATTTGTTTGAATGTGAATGTGATGATTAAATGAATCAATCACTATACTATACGAAATGATAAATGTGCCCATTATTACGCTTTTTGCAAAGTTCATAACTTGCAAACACAAAAGCTGTCTTTCTACTATTTAATTAATATAGAAATTGTGAAACCGAAACTCATGCGGACAAATCGAAATTTATACGTTTGCCTATTTTCGGTTAATTAATCTATTAATATATGCAATTGCAATTTGTAAACAGAATTGAAATTCTTAAATTATATGAATATCAGAAACATATTTTTAAACTGAATTGTAATATTTATTTTTTATTTTTTTTTTGTCAGCAAGAAAATCAGCTCAAACGAGCCAATTTGGTGGGAAATCGTTTACAAATAAATATGGTGCGAACTTACACGCGCTTGGCGTGCTAGGGAGTCCGCCCTAATATTAGCATTGCGAGGAACATAAAGCAAAGAAAACGAAGAAAACTCCTCCCTGTCCATCTTTATGTCGTCTAGGTACGGTGCAAAGGCCGGCCATTCGTGAGGAGAAGACACCATCTTCACTAAGTCGGAACAGTCCGTAAGAAAAGTCACCTCCCGGAAATTATGTCCAATCATACATCGCATGGCCCACATAAAAGCTTCAACTTCAGCGTGTAGCGGGGAAAGACTGCGCCTGTAATTGGTAGCTCCAAGCAAAGGAGACTGTAGCTGTACAAAAGTACACCACCATCCTGCACCTGAAAAAACATCGGACTCCTTCCAGGAGCCGTCAACAAAGCATCGATATCCTGAAAAAACCGAAGAAAGAGAGACAGAACACCCCCGAGGTGTCCGAGAAGAAGGGGGAATAGGATGGGCCCTCCAAAGCCCCCTCCTCCGTCTGAGCTTGAAACCAAGAGGACGCTTCCCCTTCGGCCAACCTCACCACCTCATCCGGATGTTCCTCTCGGTTCTCAAAAACCTTAGCATTTCGTGCTTTCCAAATGTACCACATGAGCCAAGGGAAAAAATCCACCCGGTTTCCCGGATTATTCCGCCCTAGAAAATGATCCACATTAGCATAGACCGACTCTGTCGGGAATTGCCGCGGACCCACCGGTACATGGGCCAGAGCCCATGCCTGCCGTGCCGGCGGACAGAGAAAAAGAACATGATTAATAGTTTCTTCTTCCGCCCCGCACCGCGAACAAACAGTATCGCAAGAAACACCTCGCCGTTTTAGATTAACTGAAACCGAAATACATCCAGTAAGAGCTTGCCACATGAAATGTTGCAATTTAGGTGGACACCGCACTTGCCAAACCCCTGCTAGAAGAACGGTTATATCAGGCCCTGATCCAGTAGCTTTAAAGGTACTGGGAACACCCAAGCGCGATGTGTCGTACCCTGATTTAACCGTATACTTTCCAGACTTTGTGAAATGCCAACCCAGAATTGTAATATTTATTGTCTTACAAACATTTAAAAAAAAAAAAAAAGATAGAAAATAAATTTTTATTGGCTTTGTTTATTGTTGTTTGTTGTTCTCGGTTTGGTTCGCTCTCATGGACGGAGGTACTTGGTCTGGAAACATGTTTTGCATCATGTTAGTCCAGAAGTCGACATCCTTGAGTTTCAGCTCCATCTCCTCAATCTTCTTCTCCACCTTGTTCAACTTTTCTTGTGTCTCAAGATATTTATCTTCGTTTGACAAAGATGGAACTGCGGAACTCGGTCTGACACCGTCCCCCATTGACCCATTTGCAAACCCTCTGTCTTCCTTTTTTTGAACTTCCTAAAAACCCTCAAAAAATATGAAAATTAGTTAGATAATAATATGCTTATAAAGTTATTGTTACAAAATAAATTAGATTTTTAACATCTCAAATGTGTTGTTACCTCTTTGTGAATGGCATTTATGTCAGTTTGGGTGAGATGGTTTGACTGGATGGAGTCATCGCCTTGAGACATGTGAATTTGTGTCTCTTCGTCCAGGGCTTTGCAGTTCTCATCTATCAACTCGGATTTTTCGACAAGTAGTTCACCAGTCTCCTCATCCCAGTTTAATAGTATACTTTCTTGGGCTGCTGCGTAAGCACCAGTTGTGTCGTTTGCCTTAAGAACTTCATACAAAACAGAAGCAATTCTACGTGCGTTTATCAACTTCTCTCGCTGACTATTAAGATAAATTTCCATAGGTTAATGTTGGCTCGCTAAGATTGAAGTAAAACTAGCACTAGTAATGATCAGAATAGGTTAAAAAGAAAGAACGATATGAACGATATACCTATTATACAAATTGAATGCTGCACCATTTCTGATAACGTATTCCAAGTAAACATCATAAACACGTTTGAGTTCCTTATTATCCCTCTCTTTTCTTAACCTCGCAGTCAACTCGTCATCCTACTAGGAAACAAAGAAGACGCATGACAAAATAATTAAACAAATAATGTTTAGATATTTCATGAATAATCCGGAAACTCTAGTCCACATCATTTATATGATCGGTCATATCTTTAACAATAACCGTAGACTTAAGAAACTAGCTAGAATCAGTAGTGTCCCGTTCAACAATATTGGATGACTTGCCTTCTCAAGCCTTCGAAGAAGAGAATCTTTGAACTGTCGTACACCACTTCCGGTGGAAGTAGGGTCAAGTCGGTGAGCTAACTCAAACGTATAAAAACGGCCTGCGACAAAAATAATTATGAGTCTTTTTAACAAGAAAGCGACAAGAAGAAAAAACAAAGAAAAGAAGAGAAAATACACAAATAGTAACAATTGACCTAAAAAAATTAAAGAAGACGAGAGTAAAACTGACAAAGATAAGCAATACGAGGTTCTTCAGACTCAACCAAGTTTGCTACACGAAGAAACCTTTGAATCGTTGAGGCTAACGTCTCCGGAAGCTTCTCGCTGTCACAGGGCTCCCACACATATTGTTCCCGAAAAGTGACGGATCTCGTGAACTGCTGCGAATCTTCGGAGAAGATGGGATCCATATCAACAAAAACTTCGGTGGGATCAACGGGAACGATTTCGTCGTGAGACATTTGGGAGACGAAAGCTGATTGTTCTACGGTTTTGGTTGGCGTTGAGATAGGTGGAGATGGAAAGGTTCCATTATATAAAGCGGCAATTGCTTAGCGAGGTGAGTTTCCATGTCAATTAACTAAGTAAGCTTTTTACTAAATTTGTACTAGAGAAAGTGGGTTCCCAGCAATATTTTGCACTTTCCAACAACATAATATACCAACGTGCATGGGAAAAGTTAAAAAAAAAAAAAAAAAGTTTGTTGAGTGTAAAGAAGCCAAATCTTATTTAAATGAACTGGAATGTAAAGGCAAAAGCATATATATATACTTGATATTGATGTGCATATGTTATGTATCTATTTCTTAGTCATTAAGATTATACGTACTAAAAGGCTACAAAAGTAACTTGGGTATCCAAAATCAAACGAATCTTTATTTGAAACATTTTGTTTTCATATATCATATCTAAACTATAAAAAAATGAGATTATGGATAGTCGATTTTAGTCTAATGTATAGACCACTAATGAAGTTGGATTAATGCATGGTAGTTTTGTAGTAACGAAATGTGAATACTGTAAGTGATGACTGAATTAGTCACCATATTAGTAGGATTTTTATTCTTTTAAGTAGATAAGATAGTTCATAGTAGCATTTACTAGTAGTCTAGAACTAATGATATAAAGAAAACAATTTTTTTTTTTTTTTATGATAGTAAATAATAGTAATACTATTTATGTTTGTTCGTTCAATAAAAATTACAAAAAAAGAAAAATTGTCTTCCTACATACACAATTGTGAAACCGAAACTCATGCGGACAAATCGAAATTTCTACGTTAGTTTGCCTATATTTTCGGTTACTTGCTTAATCTATAATTATGATAGAGTATATATAAGTCAATTAATATCAGGTTAAGAAAAAAAAATAATAATAATAATTTGCAAAAGCGTAATAATGGGGCAAATTAGTCATTTTGTAGTCACCCCCTGGTTCACCGTAACTGTCTCTCAAAATTAATTAGAGAGAGAGTTAAAAATTTCAGAGACGCTCGTCCGTTTTGGTTCTTCCCCTTCCCTCTCTTTCTTCTTTCTTCACTCCTTTATTTATTTATTTATTTATCTCCTCCATTGATCTCTCTCTCTCTCTCCTCTCCGGGCACAATTTTTTTCCCTCTCTCAACAGATTCGTCAAGCTTTTAGATTCATCCTGATCGTTCCCGGTACGTGAGCTCTGCTTTACCAATTCTGTTTTGATGATCTCTGAGCTTTCATTTGTGAATTCTGCGTTTCATGCGATGTTCTGAAGGTTTATGTATGATGTGTGATTGCTTTCTCATTGTTTTCCATTTGGATCTGCTGCTCAATCTCTGGGAATTTTTTTCTAGCGTATTTGATTGCTACATTTGTCTTACTCCTTTGGATCTAGATCTGATCAATGTTAGAACATCTCTCGCTAATATAGCATCGTTGTTGCTTCATGTATATCTCTTATTAAAGCTGAGTCACAGTGAGATTTCCCAAACATTGATAGATCTGAAATGGTTCTGCTTAGTTTGTAGTCTATCTGTTTGATTAAATTACATTTCGAATTTGCTCGGTTGTTCTTGGTGCTATACTGAATGCAATTTTCATGGTTTTTTTTTTTTGATGTTACAGATTTGATTATATTTCCACAATTCACATGGCTACTTATAAGCCAAAGAACATCCTCATCACTGGTGCTGCTGGTTTCATTGCTTCCCATGTTGCCAACAGACTTGTTCGTAGCTACCCTGACTACAAAATCGTTGTTCTTGACAAGCTTGATTACTGTTCTAACCTCAAAAACCTCAACCCTTCTAAATCCTCTCCCAATTTCAAGTTTGTCAAAGGTGACATCGCCAGTGCTGACCTTGTCAACTACCTTCTCATCACTGAAGAAATCGACACTATTATGCACTTTGCTGCTCAAACTCATGTTGACAATTCTTTCGGTAATAGCTTTGAGTTTACCAAGAACAATATCTATGGTACTCATGTTCTTCTTGAAGCTTGTAAAGTCACTGGCCAGATCAGGAGGTTTATCCATGTCAGTACTGATGAGGTTTATGGAGAGACTGATGAGGATGCTTCTGTTGGAAATCACGAGGCTTCTCAGTTGCTTCCTACTAACCCGTACTCTGCTACTAAGGCTGGAGCTGAGATGCTTGTGATGGCGTATGGTAGATCGTACGGGTTACCAGTTATAACAACCCGTGGGAACAATGTTTATGGTCCTAACCAGTTTCCTGAAAAGTTGATTCCTAAGTTCATCTTGTTGGCCATGAATGGGAAGGCTCTCCCAATCCACGGAGATGGATCTAATGTTAGGAGTTACCTTTACTGCGAAGATGTTGCTGAGGCGTTTGAGGTTGTTCTTCACAAAGGGGAAGTTAACCATGTCTACAATATCGGGACTACGAGAGAAAGGAGAGTGATTGACGTTGCCAATGACATCAGCAAACTCTTTGGAATAGACCCTGACTCCACCATTCAGTTCGTGGAGAACCGGCCATTCAATGACCAGAGGTACTTCCTCGATGACCAGAAGCTGAAGAAATTGGGATGGTGTGAACGAACCACTTGGGAAGAAGGACTCAGGAAGACAATGGAATGGTACACTGAGAATCCTGAGTGGTGGGGCGACGTTTCTGGAGCTCTGCTTCCTCATCCACGGATGCTCATGATGCCAGGTGACCGACACTCGGATGGCTCTGACGAGCACAAGAATTCAGATGGTAATCAGACATTCACGGTGGTTACTCCAACCAGGGCTGGTGGTTCTGGAGACAAACCATCTTTAAAGTTCCTCATCTATGGGAAGACTGGGTGGCTCGGTGGTCTTCTGGGAAAACTATGTGAGAAGCAAGGGATTCCATACGAGTATGGAAAAGGGAGACTAGAAGACAGAGCTTCTCTAATGGCGGATATTCGCAGCATCAAACCAAGTCATGTCTTCAACGCTGCCGGTTTAACTGGTAGACCCAATGTTGACTGGTGTGAATCTCACAAAACCGAGACCATCCGGGTCAATGTTGCTGGAACTTTGACTCTAGCAGATGTTTGCAGAGAGAATGATCTGCTGATGATGAACTTTGCCACTGGTTGTATATTCGAGTATGATGCTGCGCATCCAGAGGGTTCAGGGATTGGTTTTAAAGAAGAAGACAAACCGAATTTCACCGGTTCTTTCTACTCGAAAACAAAAGCAATGGTAAGATAACATCACATAACCAAACCACATCTGATCCTCAATTTCTTAAAACTCTGTCCATAAAAATTCTCTTGATTCTATTTTTGCAAGGTCGAAGAGCTTCTAAGAGAATTTGACAACGTGTGCACCTTGAGAGTGCGGATGCCAATCTCATCCGACTTAAATAACCCGCGGAACTTCATCACAAAGATCTCGCGTTATAACAAAGTGGTGAACATCCCAAACAGCATGACCATACTAGACGAACTCTTACCAATCTCAATCGAAATGGCGAAGAGGAACCTAAGGGGGATATGGAACTTCACCAATCCAGGAGTGGTGAGCCACAACGAGATTCTAGAGATGTACAAGAGTTACATTGAGCCGGATTTCAAATGGTCCAACTTCACTTTGGAAGAACAGGCTAAGGTCATCGTTGCACCACGGAGCAACAACGAGATGGATGGTTCCAAGCTCAGCAAGGAGTTTCCAGAGATGCTTTCCATCAAAGATTCGTTGATCAAATACGTCTTCGAACCCAACAAGCGAACGTAAAAGACACATACACACACACACACACTCTTATTCTCTCTGTGTTCACTAGAATGTTTCTACTTTAATTTATCATACGATTCATTTACTCTTTTGCATTCTACGACTTACATGTAGCTCTCTTCACACGTTCTACATCACAACACATCTTTGTTTACATTAATATTTTACACAGATCAATTTATTTGAGTTTAGTTTTACCATCATTCTGGATTGCTCATTTCCTACTCCTATTATATATATAATCACTGTTCGTTTCCATGTCAAGATAAGGAAAAGAGTTGAAGAAAGAAACAAAATTGACTGATTTCTGTAACTTATTTCCCTTTGCTTTTAAACTTGAGGATTCTTTTTGTTACAAGAACAACATCTCTCATATGTTAATCTTCCTAATGCATTAATAGAAATCGCGAACTCAAATGCAAACTAAATTAAACCTCTGTACTTTCTGTCCCCATCTTCGCCACACGACCATCTCTACCAGCACTTCGCTTTCGCTTAATCACCTTAGCCAACTATTGAGTGACAATTCCATAATCTTTTCGTCCTAATACAATTCAAAAGCAACAAAGTTAAATATGTATTGCGAGGCTTTTCAATTTGAATGAAGATGTAAAAATGATGAGAAACCGGTGTAAGAAAGGAACAGAAAGAGCTCAGTACCTTGAATTTTGTTCTTCTCTTCACTAAGCTGGAGCGTATTGTCTAGACAATGGTAGAGTTTCTTGGCTCGTTATAAGATTTAAAAGCTAAGTCAGTAGGAGTTGAAGATTGACTGTTATGAGTTCTTTATAAAGAAGAAAAAAAGACAGAGAGTTTGGGATTGTACCTTCTGTTTCTGTAGACAACCAATCATGTGCACAGAACAAAGCCTGTCTAATATCAGGGTTCAAGGAACTCTGGCTATCAGCGATCATTGGTGTCCCAGAGTAAAATGTTGAATCAGGCGCAAGGATTGACATTGGCGTCCCCAAAATGTCACGTGCCAGAAGAGAGAGGACAGGGTATCTTGGTGTATGAACCTTCCAGTAATTCAGAATGTTGAACTCGCCAGTACGGGGGAACATTGGTTCAGACAAGTATTTGTCCAAATCCGATGTTGTGTTCAGGTTCTGAGAAGTTTCACGGAGAAACTTGTCGAATCCTTTCAATCTGTCTCTAGTGTCCATGGCTCTACCTAAGCCAGAGCCAGAGAAAGAAGAGTCTTCACCGACAATGGATGAGCACATCGAATATGCATCAAGAAGCTCCTTGATACCATTAGACACTTCTTTGATGCGGTCCAGAGCGGTACTGCCATAGATCTTAGAGTAGTAATACTCTACCAACTTCATCTTGAATCGAGGATCCAATATCGCAGCGATGGCTAAAACAAGGCTGCATTTGTTCCAATACTCATCGAATTTAGCCTTCATGTTTGCTGCGAGAGAACTCAAGAAATTGTCCTGGTTCTTGCACCACTCGATCAACTGGATGTGGAAATCACACATCTCAACAAAGTATACATTTGCTGTTGGGAACTTGTTTCTTGAAAAGTCAGAGGCAATATCGAACACAAGTTTAAGATAACTGGTAACGTATCTTGTCCATTCCCACTCCTCATCGGTTAGAGATGAATCAAACGCGTGATCGTGATCACGCAGATGGCAAAACGCACCCTTGTACTCCAGTACAGTTTCAAGCATCACGTAAGTAGAGTTCGAGTTGACAAGAGAATCTAGAACCAAGATCTTGTGGGAGTTGATTCCAGCGAGTTGAGCGATTTCATTGAACCTTACTTGTGTTGATTGTGAGCTCTTGACATATCTCACACTTCCTCGAATCTTTTGGATCACATCTCTCATAGCCTCCAAGCAATCTTGGACAAGAGAACTCAGAAGATGAGCGGCAGATTTCAACTCAAGTAACTGCCCGTTGATTAAGATCTGGCTGCTCTGAGACATGTGGTCTTTAATTCGCAGGACAATCTCTTCATTAACAGAAAAACTGTCAAACGTTACAGCGAAAAGCTTGCTCTCAAGCCTCCATTCAATCAAACATCTGATGATTACTTCAGAGAGCATATCCTCAGTATGAGAAGGATCCAAGGTGATAAAGTTTAGCACATTCCTGTGTAGCCTCCACTCCTCATCGATATAATGAGAGGCCAAACACACATAGTTAGCACTGTCCCGTGAAGACCACATCTCCACCGAAAGATTGATCTTGCCGTATAAATTATTCAAAGTGTGCTGCACTCTCTGCTTCTCCCTCATGTAAATCTCCATACATGAATCCTCAATTGTGCTATTTGGCACAGCTTCAAACAAGGGCTGAAGATTCCTAGCAAACACTTTGAAACCAACATGATCAACCATGGCTAACGGATAACCGTGCATAATAATCATACGTGCAAGATCAACCTGACTCCTTTCTTGACTGAACCTTCCTCCACTTCCTCTGCTTAAAACCACCTCGTCCCTACGTTGTTGCTCATGATCGAACTTAGTAGGTCTGAGATACTCGTCTTTAGGCTGACCCTCATCGAAACTGATAGCAGTAGCAACAGTAACTGGATTCTCTTTCTTCTTTCTTTTAGGTGTCAGCAACTGAGACATGTCATGATTGGTTCGTTTGAGACACCGCATAAGATGGTTCCGAAGATGAGTCGTCCCGCTGTTGCTCGAACCACTAAGTTTCTTATTACACTGAATGCAAACAGCATAGCACACATCAGCTTTTCTCACCCTCTCAAAGTAATTCCAAACAACAGATGTCAACCTCTTCGATTTCTGTAAGATGATCTCATTTGATTCATCCATCTCATACAAAAAAACTCGTATCGCTGCTCCACCAAAACCCCCTATTCATGAAAAAAACAAAACTTGAGACTTTATAATGACACTGAGAGTTACAAAGATCATCATCATAACCAACAACATCAGCATTACACAATTATAAAAGCTTTCATCAAAACCAAAAGATTCAAGATTGCAACAGAGATCAAAATCATAAAACCACATTATTCAACAATAACACAACAACACAAATTGAGATAAAGGTGAAAACTTTCTGATGAAATTAGTCATACACTGTAAAGAACAAACAGAACCCTTTTGAAATTTGCGAGCAAGGCAGAGTCTTTTTTTGATACACGAGGAAATAAGCGAAGAGAGTTAGAGACGAACAGAGCAAAAGCAAAAAGATTTGAAATTTGAGGCACCTTTTCTTTAACAAATTATAATAAAAGCCGTCAGAATCTGTGGAGACTAGAATCGGAGGATCCGAGGAGCTCTTTTAAGGGTTACGGGTGGGAAGAAGCTGGATCGAAGTATTATCAGATCCGATGGACAATTTGGGTTTTTTAAAGACCCGGATTTAGGGGTTCCGGGTGGGTTATACGGTTACCCAAACAGGATAAACGGATCCGGTTCTGGATCCGAATTAACAATCCCGGTTTCGTTAGTTTCACAAGTAACGCGGTTTGGATAGATCTGGTTCCCGATCCGATCCGATCTCAATTAATCCCATTTATTAATTATAATTCAAACATTAAACACGTCTAGATAATGTTATGATTTATAAATATGATAAGATAATTTTTGTGTAACATATCATTTTTTTGTAATATATATACTAATTTTTATTTTTTAAAGTGTCTAATTTATTTTGAAACAAGTGTTTTTACAAATTAAATGTTAGTTTATGCAAAACTTGAATTGAACCATTTCATAAGGTTTTACAATTGTGCCTTCATTTCCTCGATTTAGTAAAAACAATATAAAAAAATTGTCTCAAGGCCATAAACTTAGCTACAACAATAAACTACTTAAAGCATCACAAACTACTAACTTCAAACAAAACCACTCATACACATAAATATATACACAAAAGAATTCATAATCTTCTTTCGCATAACGCAGTTGGAAGTATATATCATTCCTTCTCTTTCACTAGAATCATTTCAATTCAAGGAGCGCGTTGTTGCATCCATGAAGGAGGAATACGGTCTGAAGTCACTGGACCAGCCGTAGGAGGGAGACTTCGAACATTAATGTTAAGAGGATATAAACGATACTCGATATCGAGCTCTCTACAAGCTTTTGCAACTTCCTCTAGTAATTGACCTCTTCTTATATACCTCTCTCCCATGTCTTGATGATTCATTCTATGTGTCAACCACACCGCGATCTTCACACTATTCAAGTTGTCAATGCTTAGGTACACTATCATAGGTGCAGGATACCAATAATCCTTCTTGTTGTCTACATAACTGCATGAAATTAAACATAAGAAATAATGTTAAGAATCATTACGTTCTAGAGACTTAACCTAGTATATCGTTTAGGATTTAACGAACCTGAGTATTCTTTGTTTAATAGCAGCTATCTTTTCAGGAGGAGTTGCTATATGGATAAAGAATTCGACCGCGTCTCCCATATCAGGACTTCGGTAATAGTTAGCTATCGGCTTTGTGCCAAGAACACTATTCGGGTATATGATCTTTTGATTATCATATCGCAAGAAAACAGTCGTCAATATGTTCATCTCCTCCACAACCAACTGTTACATAAACAGTTGATATATTAGAACAAAGTCACAATATCGTCATTATAAGAAAAACAATTTTATTGTATATATAAGAGGGAACAAACCTGAACACCGTCAATTTCACATCGGTCACCGACATCAAATGGGTGCATAACGAAAAGGAAAATGATGGCTTCGAAAATGGTTTTGCATGAGTTTCCGAATACAAAGGCTACTAGAAGAAGCTGAGAGCTTAAGACTAGCAAGAATCTAGTTGTGGCGATTCCTAGTATAAGAAGCCAGATGACTATGACTATAATGCCAATCAACACGTTGATTATACGGTGAAGCCTGTTCACTGCTGTTTTTGTATCGTTTAAGGTCAAAGCCAAAGCTCTCCGTTCTCTAAACGCCTTAACCTGTGAAGAAATTAACACGAGATTAATTAGATAACGTACGTAATTAACTCTGCTTTCCAAGAAAAAGATTCTTGAGATATATATCGAATTTGAGACTAACCACCCAATTCTTGAGGCAAGACTTGCTGATCTTATGGCTCTCTGAAGCTCCTTCAAAGAGATCTATGGCTCTTTCAGACTCCTCTTCACATAAAAAACGCAAGAAGTCTTCCAAATATATGTACCTAAAAACCATATATAAGATCCTCTTAATTAGTTAAGCTGAAATCAACCTAATCAACAACTTTGATATATATATATATATATATATATATATATATATATATATATATATATGATGATGAAATTAAAGCTATATATAATTAATTATACCTGGAACCTGGCTCGGTGACATTGTGGAATATCTTCCTAGCTGCACATTTAGCTTCGTACTCGCTTCGTATCTGCGTAGCGTCTTCATCCTCCTGACTTGTGTCCTGAATCTGTTGATCCAAAGTAGAAAGAGCGCCTTTTCGTATTATGTTCATCAATCTCTTCATGTTCCAAGCAGATACATTCTTTGTGTTCATTCTTTGCAAATGATCAATCCTAATCCCGTCCCTATCTACTCCTTTCCTGGAACCAATCCGAGTCAGCCCTGGTGGTGCTCTCCCGACTTTCATAAAACTTTTAACAGTCTCCTTTAGAGCTGGAGGCAACTTAGCTCCAGCTAGTTTCTCTAAGCTTTTGACATCCTCTGTTACCTTTTGCTCTTCTTCCTCCATTCTCTGAATCTCCATCAAAGGAGGACCCGAGAGAGTCTCAATCACGTATTGAGTGAACAACGACTCCTGGATCCGGTCAAAGTAAGTGCTCATGTGGAACGACGAAGCAAGAACCTTAACCAGAATTGTTTTAACCAACCAAATGATAACAGCTACGAGCAAACACACCAACACTCTCGTCACGTACTGAAGCGGCGTGATCCGAGTCTCTCTTTCGACTTTCTTATCGAACAAGAAATGCCACGCGAGCAACACTAGCCCTAACCACAAGCAGTTTTGAACAGATTTTCTCACACCGTAGACGAAGTACAAAACCCTTTTCCTCCAGAGGAAGTTCTTCTCGACCAAGAAGACAATGATTCTCACAATCCAACTCGAGACTAATCTCCCACATATCAACACCAAAACCGTCACTTCCCATTTCCACAAATCTAGCTTCCACCATGTCTTGCGTTGCAAGTTATGTACGGTCAAGCTACAGACCAAACTGGTTACTATCAGAACAAGGCTTATCCATTCAATAAAAACCCAGAAGCTAAGTTTGTCTCTTTTGTATTCCTCCGGTAGATCCTCGTCCAGAAACGGATCTTCCTCTTCCTCTTCATCCAAGACCCCACCTCTTCCTGGAGTACCCGCTTTAGGGCTTTTCCCAAGAAACCCAGATTTGAAAATCCCGGATCTCCGACCGGACTTCATCTCTGTTTTGTCAATCGCCGGATGTGTCGGTGTCGGAGGATCCTGCAATCTTGATTTCGTCTTGTTCCTCCTCAGCATCGGTTTGGTCGAACTACACTTCATAAGCTCTGCTTCGTCTCTGTTTCGTCCTTCTTCGTCGCTACTTCCACCAAGAGATATCCTGTTCTGCCTCCGTCTAACAGCGTCGGCTTTAACTTTGGTCGTGAACGGAGATGAAGACTCAGAAATCGTCGATAAGCCACGTCGTGGCGTGTTGCTTGCAGTTGCAGCACGTGGCGGCGTGTTGCTCTGTAGCTCAGCCATGTTAAGCTCAACATCAAGAGAGATCTCGTCTCCTGAAGCTCTCTGCTTGTGGAGAAACTGACCAATCAGCCTCGACGGCGGGTCAGACAACTCAGCCGAATGCCTCCTCCGCTGCTCCTTCGGCTGCCTGAAATGGAAACTGCCGCCGTCTTCGTCGTCGTCGTCTCCTTTCTTATCATTCTTACCCTTTTCACCATCCCAAAAGTCATAACTTGATTCTTTCCAAATATTACCTCCCTCAGCATTGCTGCTTGACCCTGTAGCACCGACGGCTCCACTCTCTTGGCCGTTGATGTTCACGATGAAGTCCCGCCGATCAGTTGAATCGACGGCCGCCATGTTTCGTTAGATCTCTCACAAAGGCAGAAGTCTAGATTTTCTTACCTAATATGATTTTTGGAAAAAATGGAAAGATTTGTTTTTTTTTTGTTGGGAAAATTTCAGAAGAGATGAGTGACAGTGTACGATCGAAGAAGAAGATGAGGGTGAGATGTAACCAAGTAAGTAAGTAGATGAGTGCAAATAAATAAGAAATCAAATATTAAATGTTACAAAAACAAAAAAAAAAATAGCAGGTGGTATTTGGTGATAATGAGAAAGGGGAACAAAGTTTTGTTCTCATATATCACCACAACGTGTAAAAAATTTAAGTTTTTTTCTTGAGGAAAGGTTTTGGTAATGCAAACTATGTTGATGCTCCTAGTGGTATTTATATGATGTGATGTGATTTGGTGAGTTGAACTTTGTGCTAATTGCTAAAAGCAACAAAAACAATAATAGGATAATTGGTGTTTTTTTTTTTTTTTTTTTTTTTTTTTTTCTCTCTTTCTTTCTTTCTACTATGTCTCTTTAGAAAGTAACAATAGTGTACGGATGAAAAGGAACGCCATGAAAATGGAAATTTTTTTCAAATAATGATAACAAAGGTTTTCCACTATGCAACTCCATATTTTGGGTTGTATATTTTTTTCGGGTAAAACCAAGAATAGATGGCGATGAAAAAAGTATAAACCACTAAGTTGTACGTAAAAGAAAAATTCATACAAGTATTCCACATTTCTATGTTTAGTCCAAAATCAAAATATTGCTTTGTTGCAGAAGAGGTACTAGATCTCTTTTTAAAAGTAGACTAGTTTTTATGTGTTCTAATCTTTTGTGTTGTGTCCAATAGAAGTAAGAAAATAAAAAACACCCACTTGAGAAATGTTCTTTTTTTTTTTTGGTAATGGTGAGAAATGTTCTTCTTCTAATTACTATATAAATTTCGTTCATTCCATCAGACCTACTTTATTTAGTAAGTTTTACCAATTTGACCTATACTATATATCATATTCGAATTCATGTCAGATAGCACTGAAATATAATAATGCTGACTGATTGAGTCATTTTTATTTGGTTGGTATCATTACAAATCATCATTGATATATGATTTTTTTTCGATCCCAATAAAATCAACACCACTAAATCTTATTTATAATCCTAGTACTAAGACTCGTGTCATCCTCTCGATGGCTTGGTCCTAATAAGTCAAAATTTACACAGACAGTCTGGAGTTTGGAAGCTCAATAACGCATCTAAGAAACTAAAAATCGTGTTGTCTCTAGCTTTATTTTTAGCATATGTGTTCGATAGCTCAATTTTACGGTTTTCTTTGTAGAAAAATATCTAAAATAGATATTGCTTCATGGTTAAGACTTACGGGTGGTGCATGTCTCTTGCTTTTTTGTGCTTTTGGTTTTTTGGTTTTTAATAGACAGTCGATTTCTATATTGGTGTGTCAGCAATGCAGAAAGCATATCAGTTATCAACTGTGATTAACTGTTAACATGAATAAGAATGGATTAGCATTTCTAAGTTGCATGGTGTTTCCTTACCGTTTACATATTTTTTAGTCTTCACTGATTTATTCGAAAAAAAAAACCTTTGCTATATATGCTATTTGTAGAAATCACACCATTTTTTTCTGATAAAGATCACACACAAATTTTACCATCGCGGTTTTTAATTTTTATCATCAAGTTTATCTCTTACCAACTTTTTTCTAAAGTTTTGGCTTTTTGTTGTCATGAAGCTAAAAGGTTTGGTTATGTAGCTGCAAATAAGCTTTTTTACCGACTAGTACTATGTAGGCGGCCGGGAGGGGAGAAGTAATTTTTTTAGAAAAAACACATGAAACAAATGGCCCAAAACAATCATGCCTGAAAATAAAAATAAATTCACTGAATGACTTACGTGGCTGGATATAAGCGGCGGAAATAATTTAACATAAAAAGCTAGTTGGAGTGATAAGAAAGGGTACACGTGGTTGGACAATGTTGGTCGACCTGGCGAATAAATACAAAGGTTGCGAAGAAAACGACAGGGAAAACGACTCGTGAGGGAGGAAAACGGCACACAAGCCAGATACGCAACGAAGCTAGAGGTCAATATCGACATGGTTTGGTTCTCTTCTCTTCTCGACAAGAGTGGTCACTCCGTGTTAATGCTGAGTATATCTCTTGTAATTATCACTTACTCGACTTGGATATATATCTTATAATATACATTTCTTTTTTTTTTGGACATCTTCAATTCTGTTTTGGCTTTCTGTTTTCATTATTTCTTTTCTTTTTCCTAATAATACATATCGGTTTTGGTTTTATTATGAACTCTATTGTTAATGACATGAATCTTTTGTTTTCTATAAAATCAATCTAATCAAAGTTAAATCTGGTATCATTTTTATATCAGACTTTTTTTCGGTTTAGTTCACATTCGTTCAATTCGATTACTGATGAATTTGTGTACAAATGACAAATCTACCTTAAACATCATTAAATGATAGCAAACAAAAATCATTGAATTGAATGATGGTTAAAAAAGAATACAGTCAGAGTGTAAACCGTGTACGGATCTATTTGTTCTTAACCAAATCATGATATGTAAAGAAACGATCCATCAAATTTAAATAAGTTGGTCAAATATCTAATTCCATGTATGTCAAGTATTTTATAAAGAGTGTATTCCCGAAATAGTAAGTAGTTCAAAATAACATATAGGTTGTTCATCAACTACGATACATAAAGTATGAAACCGTTGGAAGTTTTCAAGATACAATAAAAGTAAAGGCATATTTGGTGACTTAAAATTATGACAAGGAAAGGCAGATTTTGATTTTGTTGGAGTGGAAAAATAAAAAGAAAATAGATGAATTGAATTTTTATTGTTTGTGATCCATACGATCATGCAAGAACCATGGACCACATTTTGTTGGAATTCGAAGGTATCAGCCGGTCTAGTCATCATGCATATAATGTTTTATCTATGGGCCATCATCTGATTTTGTGATCGTGTGACCACGGAACCGCCGGTCGACCGCGTCACCCACACATATTTCAAAAAATCAACAAATATAAATTTCTAAGTGATAATATATGCGTATCTCATTCTCATATTGTAACGGTCAGTGTATATTAACTATTAAAGACGTTCAACGGTTTTGACATCATACTTATTTACCAATGTGCTTCTCTTGGATCTAATTATGTGAAGCATGTATACATAATTAAGTTATAAACGTTACAATTAACAAGACGTAGCTAGTTTAATTTTCAGTATCATAGAAGATACTCTGAATCCTATTTTCATTTTAAACTTGTGTATCAGTTACTGTTATAATATGATCATGACTAGCTGATACTCTCAGTTATTAGGAATTAGGTATACATTGAAATCATCTATGATTAAGGAGTTAGGCATACTGTACGATTTTGTTACAGACAAACAGATCTCTTTTTAAAAGTTGTTTGGCACACAAAATATCACGTCAATTTATAAGCACAGTGAAAACTGGATAAGAAAATAATAGGCTATAAAAAATGTAAATATACTGGCTTACACTAATAATCAAAATTATTATATGGGAATTAATAGATTTTGGCTATTAGAGATATCGACAAATCTACTCGGGACACATGAATGATAGGTGTAGTTTTCAACAGAAGAACCTTCCACATCCAAGAGCGTATTCTTCCATGGTTGATACATGAATACCTAGCTACGTACTAGCACTCCAAGAGAAACTGTGACAGCGCTAAATGCATGTATACCTTTTTTCCATTTAGATTGTTTCATCTCTCTCTTTTTTTATTTGTTCCTTTTTGGTTGCCTATGTACAGTAAAAAACAGCTATATATACGTTTGTATATTACAACGTATATTTATTACAAAATGTTATTATTTTATACAGTATTTGCATGTATGTAAGATCATGTTAATTTCTTTTAAAAAGTGTATTGAAACCATGATTTTGGAGGATTTTATGGAATTTAGAAAATGATAGATTTTAAGAAAGTTGATATGATTTATGGTAAAATTTTTTCAAATCCGAGTTAAAACCATGATATTTGGATTTCTGTATTTTTAATTAAACAAATCCTTTCAAATTTTTCAGAATCTCTAAAAACTTATTAAAATCTATTTTTAATTAAACAGTAGATTTTAAAGTAAAATTTTAAATAGTTCAATAGCAGATGATTTTAATTGAAATGATTGAATAACATATGATTTTTATTTATACAAGTCACTTAAAATGTCAAGTTGAATACACCCCCTTATAAAAGATTCTATATATTGTATGTGATTTTATATTTTTCCATTAAAACTGTTGCCAGGATTTATTGTTTCCTTTTTAAAACATTTTTCTTCTTTATGTTGTAGATTATTTGTATCAAATTATATTCAGACTATATATATATATGTAAGAATGTCTTCTCACTTTAAACATCATCTGCACAAAAACAAATTGTGAAATTATTTTTCTCATTCGTTTAGATAATATTTTAGTAGCATGGATCCGCGTTTAATAGGTTTCATATTGCTGTGTTTTGTCGTAGACGCGACCACAAGCAGTGGTACGTATACATACTTCAATTGTTTTAAATCTCAATTATAATAAAACAGGACAAGAGTTCTTTTATTAGTCACGTTCTAATCTATTTTTCTTTTTCTGTTTGGTATTCATAAGCTCCTAGGAACAACATAACAGTACCAGCACTGATAGTATTTGGAGACTCAATCATGGATACAGGAAATAATAATGACATCCCCACTCTTCTTAAGGCCAATTTCCCTCCCTATGGTCGAGATTTCCCTGGTGCTATACCAACCGGTAGATTTTCAGACGGGAAAGTTCCATCCGACATCATTGGTAACTCTATTCTCATTTTAGTTTTTTTTAATTGCTTTAGTGTATTTGTATCCTTATTTGTATAATGTATATGTATTTTTTTTTTTTTAATATTGCAGCGGAAAAATTAGGAATAGCAAAGACACTACCACCATATTTAGGTTCGAACCTAAAGCCAGCTGATCTTCTAAAAGGTGTAATCTTTGCTTCTGGGGGTTCCGGTTATGATCCATTAACATCTAAAGTATTGGTACGAATATTTTTACATATATCTTATATTTTTAATTGATATTTTTTATTAAATTCCTAATTTTCTTTTGGTTCTTATATAAATATATTTTCAGTCTGTCGTATCAATGTCAGACCAACTGAAGTACTTTCAAGAATATTTATCAAAAATTAAACAACACTTTGGAGAAGAAAAAGTCAAGTTTATATTGGAGAAAAGTGTGTTTCTAGTGGTCTCTAGCAGTAATGATCTCGCTGAGACTTATTTGGTTCGATCAATCGAATATAGTCGTAACTCATATGCTGAATATCTTGCTCAATTGGCATCAGATTTCATCAAAGTAAGTTTCTTTTATAACGTATAAACCCACATCATTTTAATCGCAAAAGTTAACCAAAAAATGATGTTTCTCAATTCTTCTAACGTGTTAGGATTTATCTGGACTTGGAGCTAAAACTATCGGAGTGTTTAGCGGAGTACCGGTTGGATGTGTACCCGCACAAAGAACAGTATTTGGGGGGTTTACAAGATTATGTTTTGAAGATTTGAATAACATGGCACTTCATTTCAATTCAAAGCTATCTTCTAGTTTGGATGCTCTAAATAAAGAGCTGCCCAGCAGAGTAGTATATATCGACGTTTACGAAACTCTTCTCGACATCATAAAAAATCCTAAAAAATACGGTAATTGCATATGACATATGAACTGATATCTTTTTATTCCATTAACGTACATAAAATCTTATATGAATGACATACTAGCTATATATATATATTTTGTAGGATTTAAAGTAGCAGATAAAGGATGTTGTGGTACAGGATTAATTGAGTTGATGGAGTTGTGCAATAAATTTACTCCTTTTACATGTTCGGATCCATCGACTCATGTGTTCTTTGACGCTTATCATCCGAGTGAAAAGGCATATCAAATTATCACTGATAAATTGATAGATAAATACCTTAAGTACCTAAACAATTGAATATGTTTAGTCCAGTCTCCAGTGTCATTAGTTTATTAAACGAGTGTAATTTGATTGTTTTTTTCTGTTCTATACAATGCTTTAATAATAAGGATTTTTTTTCATTAATATGTGATTATATATTGATTTAGCTTACATTTTTTTAATTACACTCATTTTTGTTAGTCTAACCGACATTAACCTAATTATTATGTATCTTTGCGTCATAATGTAAACTTAAATTAGGGTAACCAACAAAAAAAAAAAAAAAAACACTCATGAATGTGTTTTGATTTAAGGGGGGATGCATGTCATATTGCTCTTATAAAGTTGATTACCATGATTTACGTTAATGTTACAAAATTATTAAATGTATATTAGTTAATTCAAAGATACTATATAAAAAAGCATAATGGTGAAGTTTAAAAATTAATCACGAAGCAATCGTTACATAATCTTCCCTAATTTTTTAAGTTATCAACAATTTTAATTATTGTTGTACACCGAAAGTGGATTTAATCAACAAGGTGGCAGTAATTACACAACACTAAATCCAAATTACTATGGAGAGCCACCTGGTCGATGTGATAAATTAGTGACAGCACATATGATTAAAATGATAAAATAAAAATAGTAGGATCTTTGTACTGGTGACTGGTGTGGTGACTTCCCCCACGATAAAGAGTTAAACTGAAAAAGGAAAGTAACTTATTAACTTTGCGAATTAATTAAATCGTTACAACTTACAACTTTACAACCTTAGCAGATGTCGGCAACTTTAGTCTTATATGCGCATGTGTCTATAAACATATTTACAGTGTTAGATTTTAGTTAAACACATACATTATTCTTCAAAGATAAAATACCGAATAATATAATAAGTTATCGCCTATGTACTTTGCCCCTATTTATAATCTAGATTGTCTTCTACAGTTCTATCCCACAACCAATAATTCAAAACAAAAGATTCTCATATTTTTTTTAAGATATGATGAAATGGGGGCCATGTAGTATCAGGGAACTGTGGTGAATGAGTGGTCAATAATGTAATGAGCACGTTGACAAAAGAATGTAATAGGCCCCCACAGAGAGAATCAATGGGAGAGACCTTCTACTCTAAAGGACGCAGATTAAGTTGCTATTAGGTAAAGATAAGAAGATGCGAATTATATCTTTAGAGTGAAGGTTTATTATATCTTATGCGTTTTAATACCTTTGGCTCTTGGCTTAATATGTTTGTGTGACAAAAAAAAAAATGTTTGTGTGAGAAAAGAGGCTATCAAAGTGGCAGGTAACTTGGTAAGACATATGATTTTATTTTAATTCTTTGGGTATTGCTATCAGTGCATGCCTGCATGGCCGTAACTCGTAAGGTGAATATGTGTACAAAAACTAATTATATCTCTAATTTCGTCTTGAAATACTTAATTATTACATTATGAGTAGTTACTCAAAACAGAAAACACGATTTTCTATTGACGATTTATACCACGCTGACTAACAATAGGAGAAGAGAAGTGGCGGGGACAGAAAGAGTAAACACAATCAATCAAGATGAGATTCTGTGTGTTTCGAATTCAAACTCACGAGTCACAACAAATATGTTCATATTAAGGGTTGGAGATGCGATGTGATAAGAAGATTACGGATTTATTCATATAGAAAATTCTGATTGAAGATATATAAAAATATTGATAGTGAGGTTTGCAGAATCTAGCTAATAGCTAGCTTAGTTTATTCTGACGGCAAAAAAAGAAGAAGCTAGCGTATTAGTGTATTCTTTTGCGGATCTGCTTCTTTTGTCTCTAGCAATAGCATGATATGTATTCTCCAATAAATTTTGAGAATAAAAAAAATAAAGAATAACAAACGTTCTGGCCTATAAAAGAGCAAGTAAGACAACAATCATTACATTTTCTACTATTATAAGTTATCAACAAATTTTACTATTATTGTACATCCTAAAGAAGATAGAAATCAAAGTGGGAGTACACTAATTTTTTTTTAAAAAACCCTAGAGGTAAAAGAATCGTTTAATTTGATGATGTGGTTATATTAGTGCCATGCAGCACATAAAAATAAAATAAGAAAAGTAACTTATCCAACGTTCAAAAAATTTAATCCTTATGTACAACAACAACAACTTACAACGTTAAATAATTTAATACCTTATTCTCCTTTTATCTGTCGCTACCATGTAGATGTAGGTGGCAACTTTTATATTATTGTTTATACGAATGTCCATTGTCCATGAACATATTTTTACACTTTACAGTGTCAACTCTAGCTATTTATAATGTATATACCGATGATTAATCATCTATCTATGTTCACTTTGCTATTGTTTATTTATCTTAGTTGCATTTGCCTGTTCACTCGCACAAAACCCTTTTTCCAAGGATCTCAAACTGGGCTCATATTTAGGCCGACGGAGAATCAAAGAGGTAGGCCTTTTTAATATATAGGCCCATTTGAGTGACGTGATTGTTTTTTATCCCGTAAGCGAGAGAGCTCGGTTAGGTTGATACTTATCGTCACCCTCTACATGACTCAGAGGGTTTCTGGATAAGTAATGCCGTGAAGTTTAAAGTACGAAAGGGGAAGACTCGAAGAGGTTCTCTTTGGGTAGGGGGATGGGACAAAGATTTGATATTTTAAGGAAGTGAATACTCAAAAAAAAAAAAAAAAAAAATCACAATTTCCTTGGTTACAACTTGTTTTGCGTGAGGGAGAGAGGCCTATCATCATCATCAAGTGACCCAAAAGAGTATTGCTTTCAATTCAAAGTGGCGGTAACTGGTTTAAGGTGAATCTGTGTGCTGTACCCACTTCGCGTCATTCAAAGCTCTTATCTCTCTTTCCAACTTCAATTCCTTCATTCCATGGCCATCTCTGTAACGCTTTGATTACTAAATTTCCGATCTTTTCGTCTTTGTCTCCCCTGTTTCGCGAGTTTTTGTTGAGTGTGTGTCAAAACCCTAATTTTGACTTCAGCCCTAATTCGATCCTGGGTTAAAGTGTTTGTCTAGTTTCAGAACTCGAATTTCACTCATAAATTTCGGAGCTTTCCGTGTTTGATTCGCATGGGGATTTGAATAAGCAAGGAAAAAGAGGAAAAAGAGGAAAAAGATGTCAGTGGAGAGATCTATTGAAGCTTGGGAAGAGGTTCAACGACATGGGCAGGACTTAGCTGATCGACTTGCTCAAGGTTTTACGGGTTTGATTCAGATAAACCCACCTTCGTTTCCATGGCCGCCGAGTCATCACCATCTTCACAAGGCGAAACTTTTCGATATCGAGTTCCCAAGTCAACATTTCAGTGTTATTAGGGATTCTAGGTTTGGTATCAATCCACCTATCAACGGTGTCTCAGCGATTCTCGATATTGGGAATAAGATTGGTCAAGCTGGTGTTGATTTCGGTGCTGGATTGAACGTTATGGTTCAGCAATTCTTTAGGAGGTTGCCTTTGCCTATACCGTTCCTGCACGACGATAATAACAACCTTGTTGTCTCTGTGGAAAGTGATAAGAGTACAAGGAGCCATATGGCTTATGTGAACACAAAAGGTGATTTGGGATTGGCTGCAGAACGGTTGAGGGATTCAGGGTTTTCTAAAACAGATGATACTGCTTCTGTTACCATGTCTGAGGAGGAAGTTGCTGATTCCTATCTAAGAACGGCTGGATTGCTTGGAAAATCGAAGGTACTTGTTTTCGACCCATTTTGAGGCTTATTGTACTTCTGTGTTTCACCTGGAGTTTTGATATTACTGCATGGATATCTCTAGATTGAATTGCAATGTAAGATAGCTTATAGAGAATGACTGATGTATATCTCTTAGAAATATAGATGCTGGTTTGATCCTGATCTGGTGAGACTAGAATTAGGCTGCTGGTAATGTCGCTGTGAATCCGGAAGAATCTAGTGATATTTTGAAGCTAATTAAATATGAACCTACTGGGGACATGTGATGCTTTGAAGCAAATAATGCAAGCTTGGACACTGTGCTGTGGGTTTTGAGGAGTCTTCTCCTTCCTTTTGTGCTGTTTAGTGAAATTACTGCAAGACTGAAAGTTTTTTCTTAATGTTTGTTTTCTCTCTCTGCTTATTGATCTAGTAATTGTATATTTCTCGAGAAATGCAGGGAACAATTGATATGTCGTCAAGTTATGACAGTAGGACAAATGGTATGGAACATTCATTGGCAGCCAGAGGAGACCTCTGGAGGGTAGAAGCTTCACATTCGAGTTCTACTGCAAGCGATGGAAATTCGTCTCTCTTTCTTCTCCAGCTTGGACCACTCCTCTTTCTACGCGATTCAACGCTTCTTTTACCGTTACACTTGTCAAAACAACACTTGCTCTGGTATGGATATGATAGGAAGGTACGGTTCAACAAGATTTCCTACTTCAATGAATCTTCTCTCCTTTTAGAATTCTATCCTGAAACTCATGTAATTCTGTTAATTGGCTTGGCAGAAAGGTATGCATTCACTCTGTCCAGCTATATGGTCAAAGCATCGAAGGTGGCTTATGATGTCAATGCTCTCTCTCAATCCACTAGCTTGTGTAAGCTGCTCTTTCCCTTAAAGCTGCTACTATGTTTTCACTTATGTGGAACTGATTCCCTGAGCTTCTCGTCTTTGTGCTTTGGACAGTCATTTATGGATTTACAATTTCCAAACGGGCAATTGACTTATATATCTGGCGAAGGACTGACGATAAGTGCATTTGTGCCTTTTTGTGGCGGTCTTCTTCAAGCACAGGGCCAATATCCAGGCGACATGAGATTTAGTTACTCTTGTAAGGTTAGATAGAGATAGGAACCCTTCATGATCCATGTGGGAGCTTATTATTATAGAAAACGTATTTGTTACAAATATCTTTGTTTGTGGAACAGAATAAATGCGGAACCCGAATCACACCAATGGTACATTGGCCTGACAAATCATTTGCGTTGGATCTTTCTCAACCCTTGGCTTGGCGTAGATCCGGACTACTGATGAAACCGACAATTCAAGTCAGGTATACAGCTTTCTTTAATTCCATTTCCCTCTCAACTGATAAAGAATTTGTTTTACTTACATAATTCATAAACCGGAGCAGTGTGTGTCCCACATTCGGTGGAAGCAATCCCGGGATCAAAGCAGAAGTTATTCACTCGTTGAGGGATGACTTGAATCTGATATGTGGCTACGCGCTCAACGCACATCCTTCAGCATTTGTCTCTGTATCTGTAAGCAAACCTTCTTATCTTTTCAGTTCTCTGTTTTTTGTTCTCTCTAGTCTCTAGTTACCATAACTTCTCTTTCGATAAAACTGCAGTTGGGTCGGTCGAAATGGAATGGGAACATTGGACGAACGGGAATAGTTGTTAGAGCTGATACTCCACTTGCAAGTATTGGCCAGCCTTCCTTCTCTATCCAGTTTAATAACGCTTTCGAGTTCTGAATCTTTCCGCGATTATAACATAGAAAGATTACAGTGTACATGTACATATGTTTGAAAAGACTGCTTTTCCCTTCGGTAACTTTTGTATATGGTAGTTTACTACTCAGTTAGCCCACAAGTCATTGTCTCTGTAAGTCTGGCAGATATTTTCACCACGTTAAAGATCATACACAGTAGTTTCTAGTCCTATTGGTTTCAACTTATCGAAGATGTTTTTTGTTTGTTTAAGTTTTGAAAACAAGTGTATTAAATTACGTAATTATATGTCTAGTGGCAAGTGGGTCACTGACACTTACAGTTGGATCGTAGGTCCATAAAAGACTTAAACGTTACAAATATATCAAAAGTTGGTACACGACATTAACTGCAAACCTAATTAGAACCCGTTTTTGTTTATTTTGTTTATTCTAATAATCCAATTTGACGATGTTTTGACCCAAAGGAAACTTAACTACGTACATTTCTCTGAATTTTTTGGTCATAATATAAAAGAGGAAGAAAATGTTCATTGAACGAATTCCAAATGCCGTACATATTATATATAATAGTACGAAATCCTTTATGGACTCGAATCTTTATTGAGAAATTGTTACGTTAGAAAGTACTCAAGAATTGAATAAAAAAGGTTCCACTGAAGAAATGAGTAAAGGTTAGAGAGCTGTTTGACTACTTTTCATAATTGTTAATTATCATTTATCAAAAATAATGAGTGGTTACTCGTTTATCTCGAGTCTAATAAGAGTGGCTTTGACTTGTCTACGACCACGAGATTTATTCATACATCGAAGAAGGTTCAATGAACTAATACGGATATGGTTCGGAACTTAGTAAGATAAACTATTACGAAATCCGATTAGAAATTTCCTCTCTTGGAAACTATAAAAAGAAATAGACGAAAAAGAAGAAAAATACAAATTAGTTCAAGAGAAATAAACCAAAATTCGAGTTATTAGAAAAATAAAAATAAAAACATTTCACGTTCCAAATTAACATGTGATTTCCAGAACAACAACGGTTGACGCAAACAACTACACATTGACTGATACTTGCGTTTAGATTCTATAAATATCCTTCTCAATTTTGTTTTTTTATATATATCTATAATCTACGATTTCTGATAATGCCCATTTCGCTTCAATTATAGTCTTTTTCTTAATATTTTTTTTTTATAATAAAAACTAGAATAATCTAAGATGAATGAACACCATTTTTCTGTGATGAAAATATTGACTTGGACGTAGAAAAATCTTTTAAAGAGCACCACATTAATATCCCCTTACTATATATTATAAACCACGTACGTCAACGTTCTTCTGTAATCCAAAAGTTAAAAACTCTACCTTAATTCGTATTAGGCTAGTACCTCATCAAATGATTATTATCATTATTTTCATGCCTATACATCTATCTGCTAGAGACAAATATATATAAATTGAAATAACGAAAAGGCAAAAACTAACAAAAAAATAATAATAATAACAATAATAATAACAAGAAAAATCATATACTTAGGCAATCCACGTCTTACATTTATGGATTTAACCGAAACAATGTTAGAAGTACATTATCTATGTTTTTCTACGTGTATACCTTTACCTATATATGACTCTATGAGCCAGAACACACTAATTACGACCGCACGTACTTTATTAGTATTTGTTCGCCAAAAAGAAATCTTAAAGTTTCATTTATTTTTTTCTTAAACGAAAAAAAAAAAAAAAAACAAAGAAAAAGTTGTATGTCTACATCGTGGAATTTGCTGCGTTAATTATTAATATTTCGCTTCTTGCAGGTGTGTAGGTCGAAGACTCTACCCGAACTATATATAGTCTATAGCGGTATCCAATTGACTATATTAACGAAATTTAATTATGACACAAAAGTCCCACCAAATTAAAGCATAATGGTATGTTCACAATTACTTCAAACAACTACTGAACTAGTATAAAAAATACAGTATTAAAGGATTTTTTTTTTTAATAATGTTTACATATACGATTAATTCATATTAACAAAAAAAAAAAAAAAAACAGACTAAAAAGATCTTATATCAACCCAATTTATATACATACCGTACCATAACCATTCCAATGATTAAACTATAGTCACTGTATAAAAAAAGACTACACTAAATTCATTTCATAATTGGATGAATAGTAAATAACTCAATTATTCATTTCTTTATTGTCTTTCTTTCAAATCACCTATTGATAAAGTCATTTTGCTTTATAATATTTTCCATCCTAATTAAGTCGTCTGTAGAAATCAAAGATAATATAAATATACATCAAAGAAAATAAAGAAAATTCAAAACGAATTATTTTTGATGTGTACAAAAACAAACTCGCTGGCTCCATCTTTGTTTTTCCACACAACCTGACCCACTATGTTTTTTTATGCAAGTAGCACATTTTAAATCCTATCCTATAAATTTTTTTTTTTAAAAAACAAAATTTTTTTTTTTAAATATTATTCATTTTTTGTTAATTTTAAAAATAGTACAATTGTTTAATAAATGTTGACTTACTCATCATCTCTCGTCTCCAATTTCTCAAATGTCTTCCGTCTTCCCCGATTCGTCGTCACATTAAGCCCCCCAATAAGGCCATCCCTCGCTGCTGCGCTTCTTCACTCTTCTTCTTCTTTCCATCGCCAACAAATATCTCTCTCTCTCTCTCTGCTCCTCTCAACAAATAAATAAGATTCTCGACTCTAATTCCATTTTCATAAATCAGATCTTCCATACACAAATTGAATGTTGAAATGTCGTTCAATCGACAACTTCTCTTCTTCTTCTTCATCTCTCTTATCCTCTTCTCCGGCTTCGCATCCTCTGCAACATTACCCAACGAAGAAGGTATTGTGTTTGTATATACGATACTATGTGTACGGCTTATATGTTTGATGATGATTCGGTTTTAAACGATTTTGTCCTCTCTCTCTGTAATTTTGGCAGTCGAAGCTTTAAGAAGCGTAGCGACGGCGTTGAAGAAGACTAATTGGAATTTCTCGGTGGATCCATGCGACGAAACTTTAGACGGCGGATGGAGGAAAGTTAACGCCCTTAAGGGCTCCGAAGACGCCGTTACTTGTAACTGCTCCTCCGGCACTTGCCACGTCACCCACATGTGCGTCCTTCTTTTTTTTTTTTTTTTCTCTCTCTATTCATCTTTTTTTTTTTACGTCATAAATCATAATGTTCTAGTTTTGGGCAGTAAATAAATTTTTAAAATAAAATAAAAATAGATTAAGTATTGATGAATTTTTAAAATTAGACTTTGTTTGAAACTTTGAACTAGTAGTCTCATTTTCTAAATGCTTTACTATCCCGATGATTTTTAATTTATTCCACTTGTTTTTGTTTAATACGAGTTGATGCTTGAAATGTAGACAATTATATTGACGCCGTCGCTATTGAGAATTGACCCCTTTTTTTAACGCGTCGGTGAATATAATAAAAATAACTAATTTAATCTTTTACCTCCGTGAATCTAATAATGATTTTTTTTTTTTTTAACTTTCGTGCTTATTGAAACTGGGCCGAAAATATAATGGGCCTATGATTTTTGTAAAACCGTTTTATAAAACCTGTCATTTTTTTCCCTCCTAATCAAAAGACTTTTGGTGAAAACAGAATTCTCAAGGGACAAGACCTTCAAGGATCTCTTCCTACAGATCTTTCAGGACTTCCTTTCTTGCAAGAGATGTAAGCAAGCACTGACCAATTTTTAACATACACCTCGAATCTTCTGATTATCACTGTAACTGTTAGTATCATCTCTCATTTAATTAACTTAACTGTCACACTCTTCTTTGTCGACAGTGATCTGACTAAAAACTATCTCAACGGTTCCATTCCTCCCGAATGGGGATCCTCATCACTTGTCAACATGTATGTATACTCTTTATCTCTTTTCTCATATGAGCTTTATATATGTTATAGGTTTATTGAGTTTTGTTTTGTTGGCATGATGGTGAAAAATGATGCAGCTCAATACTTGGAAACCGGATTACTGGTCCTATCCCAAAAGAACTTGCAAACCTTACAAACCTTTTTAGTCTGTGAGTACACTTCTTTTAATCTCTCGCTCTTCATTAATTTTCAGATTATCTACATTTTGTTTTATTTTTAATTTCCGGAACATTTTGTGGTTTTATTTTAGTGTCTTGGAATACAACCAACTATCAGGAAAGTTACCACCAGAGCTCGGAGATCTACCCAACCTTCAAAGACTGTAAGAATTTTTTTGCCAAGTTCTCCCAAACAGTTCCTCTTTTCATTTTTCTTTATACAAATAAAAAACATTTACTGGTCTTTGCTGGTGTTGAGACTATGTTTTACTCTTTGTAGGTTTCTTAGCTCAAACTACTTGACCGGGGAAATCCCAAGTACATTCGCCAAACTTACTAATTTGACTGATTTGTAAGTATTTCTGTGTTTTTATTTGATCATCGAACATATGTTTGCTGGAGATTTTCTGACTTTTTGTTTTATATATATTAGTCGTATTAGCGACAACCAGTTCACTGGTACTATACCAGATTTCATCCAGAACTGGAAAGGACTTGAGAAACTGTAAGCAGTCCTTTCAGCTTAATGAGATCTTTCATTTTTCGAAGTCCGTATTGGCCACTTATAAAATATTGAAATGTTTGCTTTGCTTCATCAATCAGGGTTATTCAAGCAAGTGGTTTAGTTGGACCGATTCCTAGTGCCATTGGTCCTCTGGGAACCTTAACAGACTTGTTAGTACACAAACTTTGATTGTTGGGGTTCATTATTTCCGCCTCTCATGGACTGCCACACCTTCAATAATGTATATTTACTCTTTTCAATATTTGAAATTTTGTAGGAGAATCAGTGACTTGAGCGGACCTGAATCTCCATTTCCTCCCCTACAAAACATGACATCGATAAAGACATTGTGAGTTTGAGCATAAGACTATACGAATTTGGTATTGGTTTCTTCCCACATTCAACTAGCTAATTTCCATTTCTGTTCGTTGCAGGATTCTTCGGAACTGCAACCTTACAGGACACTTACCTGAGTATCTTGATCGCAGAACCTTGAAAGTTTTGTTAGTAATCTCTTTGTTTTTCGGAAAACATTACATCGGTTTATCTAAGATAAAAAAAAAAGAATTTTATCTGACATTGTGAGACTCATTTCGCAGGGATCTTAGCTTTAACAAACTGAGTGGACCAATCCCCGAGGAATATTCCGCTCTTTCAGATGTAGATTACATGTACGCTCTCCTCTTCTTTCCTCTGTTTCACTAAAAGCTTTCTGTGGATGGAGCAATGAAATTTTTTTTCGTGACCTTGCAGATATTTTACAAGCAACATGTTAAACGGGGGAGTACCACCCTGGATGTTAGACAAAGGAGACACGATGTGAGTTTTTTTTCATCTGTATATACAAGACGGTTTATTTTTGTAGTTACAACAGACGATGTAACATTTTTCTTTGGTTATTCTTTTTTTTTAATTGCAGTGATCTTGCTTACAATAACTTTTCCAAAGAAACCAACACTGAATTGTGTCAACAAAATTCCGTGTAAGAAGAACAATAAACATTTCAGCTTCTTATGCCTTCGAATTCGCAATAAGCTAACGGTTTATTCTTTTTATTTGCAGGAATATGTTTTCAAGCACAAGCCCTTTAGTGACAAATAACTCGTAATTCCAATAACTTTTAAAAGATTTGGATCTATATAACACTTACTAGAATATTCATACTACGTTCTTTTCTTGTTACAGCTCAAATGTTTCCTGTCTGAGCAAATATGTGTGTCCAAAAAGTAAGTCGGTGAAGCTATATATATACATTATAAAACCATATCTGCGTATCTGATCTTCTTTTTGGTCAAAACCCGCGTATCTGATTTGTCTTCGGTTACTAATCATTTGTTCTCAGCTTTCTACGGCCTTCATATAAACTGTGGTGATAATGAGATTACAAGCAATGGGACTAAATATGATGCTGACACACGGGATACAGTGGGTTTCGACAATAGTGGAAACGGGTGGGTTTCTACCAACACGGGACACTTCTTGGATGATGATCGGACTAACATTGGAAAAACCAAATGGTCGAATTCATCAGAGCTTAATATAACAAATTCCAGCATAGATTCTAGGCTTTATACGCACGCGCGTCTCTCGGCCATCTCCCTCACGTACTATGCATTGTGTCTGGGAGAAGGAAACTATACGGTTAATCTTCATTTCGCTGAAATTATGCTTTATGATAAACACTTATATAGCAACTTGGGAAGAAGATTCTTTGACATATATGTTCAGGTAATTTGATTAAACTTTTTTTCTTGATTGTCAGAAATATTGTATAGAAGAATCAATTGGCTGGTGTGACATTTTCAGGGTAAACTTGTGGCGAAAGATTTCAATATTGTTGATGAGGCAAAAGGTGTCGGAAAGCCTGTGGTTAAGAAATATCCGGTCATGGTTACAAATGGGAAACTGGAAATAAGATTGCAGTGGGCTGGGAAAGGAACTCAAGCTATTCCTGCGAGAGGTGTATATGGTCCTCTCATATCGGCTGTATCGGTAGATCCAGGTAAGCTTTGCTAAACCTCAAACTATCTCTGAGAGATTTCTCCTTTGTTTGAGTGTTGTTGTCTCTTGACTTTATCTCCCATGATCATCTTGCTATAGATTTTGATCCACCAAAGGAACCTGGCACTGGATCTGGTGGGGGAAGCTCTGTTGGTACAGTGGTTGGTAGTGTAATCGCTTCGACAGTGTTTCTTGTGCTTTTAATCGGAGGTATATTATGGTGGAGAGGCTGCTTAAGACCTAAGAGTCAGATGGAAAAAGGTACTTAAATAGCTTTTTAACATTGAAATTTATTTTGTGTTATGTCTCTTTGTTTCTTCCTAAACTCAACTGTGTTTCTTCACCTCAGATTTCAAGAACTTAGATTTCCAGATCAGTTCGTTCTCGTTGAGGCAAATCAAAGTTGCCACGGATAACTTTGATCCTGCAAACAAGATTGGAGAAGGTGGTTTCGGTCCTGTACATAAGGTTAGCATCATACATACTGTGATATGACAATGTTATGAGAGATGAATGATATATGATCTTTAAGGGGTTGTCAATTGTATGAATGTACAGGGAACATTGACTGATGGAACTGTAATCGCGGTGAAGCAGCTATCGGCGAAATCAAAACAAGGGAATCGAGAGTTTTTGAACGAGATTGCTATGATTTCGGCTCTGCAGCATCCACATTTGGTTAAACTATATGGATGTTGCGTCGAAGGTGACCAGCTCTTGCTAGTTTACGAGTACTTGGAAAACAACAGCCTCGCGCGGGCTCTTTTCGGTTAGTCATCCTTTTTAAAGCACCTCATAGCTTAAAAACGTTCTTTTCAATCCAATTTTTGTTTTGCTCTTTTCGGTTAGTCATCCCTTTTTCAATGTTTTTGTCCCTATCAATTTAAAGGTCCTCAAGAGACTCAGATACCACTAAATTGGCCAATGAGGCAGAAGATTTGTGTCGGGATAGCGAGAGGATTAGCTTATCTGCACGAGGAATCAAGACTCAAGATCGTACATAGAGACATCAAAGCCACTAATGTCTTGCTGGACAAGGATCTAAATCCAAAAATCTCGGATTTCGGTCTTGCCAAGCTTGACGAAGAAGAAAACACACACATCAGCACACGAGTCGCCGGAACATAGTGAGTTAATCAATGACAAATAAGAATTTTCACCTCTATGATATATATATATATATATATCTTCTAACCAAAACAAACTTCTCTTTTTGCAGCGGATATATGGCTCCAGAATACGCCATGAGAGGCCATTTGACGGATAAAGCCGACGTCTACAGTTTTGGCATTGTGGCTCTGGAAATAGTTCACGGAAAGAGCAACACGAGCTCACGATCCAAAGCCGAGACCTTCTACCTTCTTGACTGGGTAAGTCATCAGTTCACCTCCAAAACCCTGAAACATAAACCTTAAAGCTTAAACCGTAGATCACTGGATCATATGTATCTCAAATTGTCAATCAATATCTTCCACAGGTGCACGTTCTTAGGGAGCAAAACAATCTGGTGGAAGTAATAGATCCAAGGCTAGGAACAAGTTACAACAGACAAGAAGCAATGACGATGATTCAGATAGGGATGCTCTGCACCAGTCCAGCTCCGGCTGATAGACCTTCCATGTCGACTGTGGTGAGTATGCTCGAAGGCCACTCAACGGTGAATGTTGAGAAGCTTCTTGAGGCTTCCTTCAACAAAGGAAGTGAAAAGGACGAAGAGAGCGTGAGAGCGATGAAGAGGCATTATGCCATGATAGGTGAGGAGGAGATAACGAACACGACAACCACCGACGGACCTTTCACGTCGTCTTCTACGTCAACCGCAAACGCCAGCGATCTTTACCCTGTGAAGCTTGATTCTGCTTACTGGAACACCAGAACTTAGTTATGGGGGTTCTGTTTTTGTCACAAAATGGAAAGAAAATTATGGAGTAAGTTATTATGACGTTTTTGTATTTTGCTTTTGTAAAGTTTTTTTTTTTATGATAATTATTTTAGGGGAAATTAGAAATAAAAGATAAATAATTGAGTTATTGTTCATTTATGCATTCTATAACTATATGTTAACTATTCCTAAATTACCCTTTGCAACTGATTTAGCCAATTTTTTCAAAAAAAAAATTAGACATTCTGTTAGGAAGTTGATGAAAAAAATATTAGAATCCTTATTACGTCGAAAATCTGTCGTTTTTATTGCCGTTTTTAATGGATAATATATGATCTACAAAGTTTAAAAAACACGTTCTAGTATATTTTGTACATTGTACATGCTCTACAAAATTTAGATAAAGTCTTCTACACACTTTAAATGTTCTACGAAATTTAGAAATTATTTATGTTCTACGGCTATTAGAATACTAATTTCTACGAAATTTAGAATACATATTCTATAGTTTGCTCTTTATCTATAAAAAATTAGAATATATTTTCTAACATTTACTCATGTTCTAAAATGGTTAGAAAGATATTTTCTTTTCATTTTATATATATTCTACCAAAAATAGGAAACAAATTCTATGTAACTTAAAATTATATAACAGTTATGAAAGAAGAATATAAAACAAATAAATTGAAGAATAATATAAAAAATATTTGATTTAAACTTATCTAAGAGGGTAGAACAATTATATGAAACCTCATGTTTTGTAAGCAAGAGAATCGAAAAAATTGTTTTATTTTTTCCAAACAATGATACCGTAGTATACTGATAACTCTCTAATTTATATGTTTTTAGCATCCTTTTTTGTCCATATTTTTCATTGTTCATACCTCTAACTTAACATTTTTAGGCCATTAACTGTAGGAATTCACTTTTAGAGCATTTAGGGTGTTGCATTTCTGCATTTGCATATTTTGGATGAAAACAGGTGCTAAAGAGCCAAAAATGGGGAAAAAACAAGGACAACTCGAGCATGTACCCGAAGGAGCCATCGAGCTACAAGAACAAGTCCGAACCCCAACACGATCAAAGAGGATCCAAGAGCGTGAAGAGCAACCCAAAGATCCACCCGAGGAGTAACCCGACTTCACCCTTGTGTACCCCATCGAGTAGACCATCGTGCAGGTCTGGGAAGCTAGGTTAAACGGTTTCCATATATAAACTCCCCCTTTTCCTAGCTCGCAAACGAGCACGCCGCAGACCCTCAAACCAGAGAGCGAGAGCTTCTGTGAGAGAACTGAGCGACTCTACATTTTTTTTCTTGTTTTGCATTTTTATTTTGTAGTTTTCTTAGATTTCTATCTTATACTCTTTCTACTCTACTCTATCTTTTAATACAATGTCATTTTCATTCATTTTGATTGCTTTGTTATTCGTTTCTATGTCCGAGTAGTGTAGTAAAGTTTCTCGGGATGGGATAGATGATTTTGTGTTCTTGATCGGTTAGGATTCTTTAGTTGATTGTAAATGATTGATAGATTTCCTTCTAGGTTGGTGTTCTTAATGCTGTCAACGGATCGAAAGGTTGAGATTAGATCTAGGGCGTTTACAAATGCTACAGGCCGAAAGGAGTAAATAAAATGCTTGATTTAGCCAATGCTAAAAGTTTACTTGACTTTGAGTAAGAAATGAGATGAGTTCGAGTCTACAGACAATAATGAATCATTCTTAATGCCTGATTGTTCATATTGCTAGTGCGACAGTGTGGTAATGTGTTCAAGGTTGATTGTTGCTAGTGCGAAAGTGTGGTGACAAGGTCTTAGAGGTTTATTGTCTAGGAAATAATTGCTTGAGGCATGTAAGGCATCCGTACTGGTCTAGGATACTTAGGATTCGATTACCCCCATCCTTAGGAACTTTCGTATTTCCATTATTTGCATTTTCTTCACTTACTCGACTACCTACCCGATCAGGTACACGATAACCTGCATTGAGTAATACCTCGAGCTGTTCATATCTCACTTGCATACTCGATCATCCCACTCGATCATGTACTCGATTGCTTGCATCGAGTGCTTAGGTCGTGTGGTTTCACTGTTTATATTGTTTTCTTTTTTTTTATTTTAGGATTGTTAGAACCAAAACCTTATCTGCTTGGCTTGACTTGTATTGTACTGATCATATCCTTCCTGTTAGCAATAGACAACCATTTGGATTGATAACCCTTTGTACTACAACTGCACAAGGGATTTATACCCTGGGTTAGGGATGTTGTCGTGGGTTGAAAAACCCAGCCCAGCCAAACCCGAAAAAAACATGCCCAGAGAAAACCCAAGTGTGAAAACCCAAATGGATTTTAGGTTCTAGTGGGTAAACCCGAACGGGTTTTTAGTTTTGTGGGTAAACCCGTGGATACCCGAATTATTTATCTTATGTGATATATTTTGTATTTTATATTATATATAATTTTGTCTTCAACTTTTTGGTAATGTGATTTATATTATGTATTTTGTGTATTTTATTATATCTGTAACAATTTTCAAAAATTTATAGTTTTATATCGTTTAAATAAAGAATAGCAAATATATTAAAGAGTTTTGTTTTAAATGGATAAAACCAAATTTATTATTATATATTAGATAAAACCCAAATAGAAAAACGATATTTTGCAATTTTGGGAGAAAAACATGATTTTCCGTTTTGGCGGGAAAACGCAATTTTACGATTTTGGTACAAAACGAGATTTTGCAGTTTTGGCGGGAAAATGAGATTTTACGATTTTGGCGGGAAAACGAGATTTTGCGGTTTTGGCGGGAAAACGAGATTTTGCGGTTTTGGAGGGAAAACATAATTTTGCGGTTTGGCGGAAAAAGAGATTTTGCAGTTTTGGCGGGAAAGCGAGATTTTACGGTTTTGGCGGTAAAACGGGATTTTGTGAGTTTGGCGGGAAAACGTAATTTTGCGGTTTGACGGGAAAATATAATTTTGCGGTTTTGGCAGGAAAACGTAATTTTGCAGTTTTGACGGGAAAATGAGTTTTCATGTTTTGCGTTTTTGGTAGGAAATGTGATTTTGCGGGTTTAGTGTAGGTAATTAGACTGCACAAAAAAAAAAGTGTAGGTGATTAGAAAGAAAAAAAAAACCCAATTGGTACTTATAAGTGATAGGGTAAATTAGACGACAAAAAAAAAAAAGTGATAGGGTAAACCTGTGTAAGACTTTATAGTTTCGGATACCTGCCCATTTTTAACCCGTTTGATTTCTTAGAAAAAAAACAGGTCCCATAACCCAGTTTTAAACATGGATTTCGGGTACCCACTGGGATTTTACCTACTTTTAACATCCCTACCCTGGGTGAAAACCTGTCTATGATATTATATTTTTATGAAAACCCGAAACCCAGTGATAGACATGTTATATTTTGGTGAAAATATGTCATAAAAATAACCAAAATTTTCTTTATCCTTTATTTCCAATTTTCCCTTGTTAAAATACGAAAATTGAAGTCACTAAATCTTGTATATAAGTGAATTTATTTATTATATTTGTAATTTTTGGTCAATAATTTTTTCTAAATATTAAAATTTCAGTTCCAAAACTATAAAATTTAGAACAGACAAACACTAATCTTATGGTTTAGAATTTTTTTTCAGTTCATGTATTTCAAAATTTTTAACAATTACAAAATACTTTTATAAATTAATATCTTTTGAACAAAAAAGATAAATTAATATACTATAAATTTTAAAAGTACGATGATCCCAACATTATTAATTTATAGTGGTTTTACTGAAATATATATTTTATTGGCCCTATATATTTTCCAAAATGTTTTCGAAATAAGTGAAATTTTTATTTAAAATTTTATAGTTCCCCAAGTGTTTAAAAATATGAGGATATATAATGAGATTTAAATGATATTAAAACATATATGACCAAACATAAATATAGAATGCATAGATGGACAATAATTCAATTATTTATCCTTTATTTCCAATTTTCCTATTATTTTATCTATGACGATCAGAAGATTAGGTTATATGAAACTGAAAACGAGGCTGTTTATTTATCTTAAGAGAATCAAAAGGTCCTAAAACACTTTAGATGAGATAATGCTGAGTGAAGACATGTACAATATTGTTGTTCTGTTAACATCTCTTTTAGAACAATAAATACATATATATTATTTAGGACAATTCTCATCAACAATATAATTCTTTTTTTAACAACATAACACAAAATAAGTTTTGTTTCTAAATTTAGCATATTTTTCTAAAATTTCAAAAATATTACTATTTTTCAAATTAAATCCTAATAGTAGTACCTAAATGCTAAACTCTATTTCCTCAAAACTATAATTTAATGTAAAATAAAAAGTCAAAGCCAAAAAATATGGAGTATTTGCTAATTTTTGTCTATATATAAAGAAATTTAATAGAAATACTATAAAATTAAAATTCTATTTTTGTCAATATTATTATTTTAATACTATATATTAATAATAAATAGATATTGTTACGATAAAATTAAAATTCTATTTTTGTTATGAAATCATGAATATATGAAAATAACAATAATTAAATTTTGTGTATTAAATCGGATGCTTATAATATTAATATGAGTATTTTTCTTCAACCTTTTTTTTTTTTTTTTAATAACGTTGACTTACTTTTCTCCTCTTCAGTCAGTCTTCGGGCATTCGTCGTTATACCATAGGCAACGCCTTCTTCACTCTTTCCATGTGACATGTCTCCGTCCTCTCACAATAAAATCTCCATTTTAATTCCATTTCCGAAAAAGTAGATCTTCCATTAAAAAATGAATGTTGAAATGTCGTCCAGTGGACAACTTCTCTTCACTTCTTACATGATTTTCCTTATCTTCTTCTCCGGCTTCGCATCCTCTGCAACATTGCCCAAAGAAGAAGGTATGTGCAGTACTACTACTGGGTATGTGATACTTATATGTGTGTTTGATGATTCCGTGTAACGATTTGTTTCTCTCTCTCTCTCTGTGAGAATTTCGCAGTCGAGGCTTTAAAAAGCGTAGCGAAGGCGTTGGAGATGACTAATTGGTTTTTGGAGGGGGATCCTTGCGGAAGGAGTAATCTTAACGCCCCTGAGGGCTTGGAAAACGCCGTTAGCTGTAACTGCTCCTCTCACATTTGCCACGTCACCAAGCTGTGCGTTCTTTTTTTTTTTTCTTTTTCTTCTTCTTTTTGTTTTCTTCTTCCTTTTCTCCTTTATTTACGTCATAAAATATTAAAATCATACATTTTCTTTTTCAATAAAATCATACTTATTTGACGGAAATTTTTTCGATTTTGGCGGAAAATTTTTTCATTTTTTTGAGAGAATTTTTTTCGATTTTGATGACTGTATATTCTTGTTGTCATTAAAAGAAAATGTAATTTGGTCATTTTGTTTATAAAAAGTGCTAGTTTTAAAAATTGTCAATATGGAGGGGTATTTTGAAAAAAGGATATGAAGAGTATTTTTGAGAATGCCCTTTTTTTATTTTGGTTTCTGATTTTTTTTAGTTTTTAGTTTTTGTTATTCATTTTAAAAGTAAAAATAAAACTATAAAAATCAAAAATAAAACATATTCACGTTGAAAACTTATTTTTTTTTTACAAATGCATAAACTATTTTGGAATATGGAAACAAAACATATTCAATTTCTTACATATTCACGTTGAAATAATTTTTTTAACTTATCTTTTACAATTTGTGAAAATTAATTTTTTTTGTTTCCAAATTCTAAGATAGCACTATATTTCAAAATCAAATCTTAAACTCTAAACACTAAACCCTACAAACTATACACAAATGTACAAAAGTAACCTAAATCTTAAAAAAAAAATCTAAAACTAAATTTATCATTATTTTGACAACTAATACTATTATTGTGGATTGTATGGTATAATTATTGTGTTATTTTAAGGTACTTCTCTATTTTTTTAAGCATCTCTTGAGATTTTTTTTTTTAAGTACTTCTTTTTCCCTCTTAATCTTGTGTAAATAGAATTCTCAAGTCACAGAGCCTTCGAGGATCTCTTCCTACTGATCTTTCAGGACTTCCTTTGTTGCAAGAGCTGTAAGCAGAAGATTCACTCACCAATAAATATATTTTTTTAACCGTCTATAATGTTCTTATTGTTTTGATATCTGTTAGTATCTCGCATTCACACACTCTTCTTTCTCGACAGTGATCTGAGTAGAAACTATCTCAACGGTTCCATTCCTCCCGAATGGGGATCCTCATCACTTGTGAACATGTATGTATACTTTTATCTCTTTTCATATGCGCTTTATTTATGTATATAGGTTGATTGAGTTTTGTTTTGTTGGCATGATGGTGAAAAATGATGCAGCTCAATACTTGGAAACCGGATTACTGGTCCTATCCCAAAAGAACTTGCAAACCTTACAAACCTTTTTAGTCTGTGAGTTCACTTTCTTTTATCTCTCGCTCTTCACTAATGTTTCAGATTACTCTAACTTTTGTTTTTTATGTTTATAATTTCCGGAACATTTTGTGGGTTTTTTCTTAGTGTCTTGGAATACAACCAAATCTCAGGGAACTTACCGCCAGAGCTCGGAAATCTACCCAACCTTCAAAGACTGTAAAAATTTTTTGGCCATGTTCTCCCAAACTGTTCCTCTTTTTCATTTTTCTTTATACAAATAAAAAACATTTACTGGTCTTTGCTGGTGTTGAGACTATGTTTTACTCTTTGTAGGCTTCTTAGCTCAAACTACTTGACCGGGGAAATCCCAAGTACATTCGCCAAACTTACTAATTTGACTGATTTGTAAGTATTTCTGTGTTTTTATTTGATCAATGAACATATGTTTTGCTGGAGATTTTCTGACTTCTTGTTATATATATATTAGTCGTATTAGCGACAACCAGTTCACTGGTACTATACCAGATTTCATCCAGAACTGGACAGGACTTCAGAAACTGTAAGCAATCCTTTCAGCTTAATGAGATCTTTCATTTTTCGAAGTCCGTATTGGCCACTTATAAAATATTGAAATGTTTGCTTTGCTTCATCAATCAGGGTTATTCAAGCAAGTGGTTTAGTTGGACCGATTCCTAGTGCCATTGGTCATCTTTTGACCTTAACAGACTTGTAAGTACACAAACTTTGCATGTGGGGTTCATTATTTCCGCCTCTCATCCATGGGCTGACTCACCACCTTCAATAATGTATATTTACTCTTTTCACTATTTGAAATTTTGTAGGAGAATCAGTGACTTGAGCGGACCTGAATCTCCATTTCCTCCACTAAGCAACATGACATCGTTGAAGTTTTTGTGAGTTTGAGCCTCAGACTAGACGAGTTTGGTATTGGTTTCTTCCACCTTCAACTAGCATACTTCTGTTTATACTCGTTGTTCGTTGCAGGATTCTTAGGAACTGTAACATTACAGGAGACTTACCTGATTATCTTGGACAGAGGAGAACCTTAAAGAATTTGTTAGTAATCTCTTTTTTCTACGGCAAGCATAAAATCGATTTATCGAAGATGGAAAGGAATTTAAGCTGACATTGTGAGACTCGTTGTGCAGAGATCTTAGCTTTAACAAACTGAGTGGACCAATCCCCGGCGCATATAGTGCTCTTTCAGATGTAGATTTCATGTATGATGCTCTTCCCTTCTCTTCTTTATTCTCTTTCAATAAAAGCTTTCTATCGAGTAATGTTTTCCAATCTTGCAGATATTTCACAAGTAACATGTTAAGCGGGGAAGTACCAAGTTGGATGGCAGACAAAGTAGACACGATGTGAGTTTTTTTCACCTAGATATATACAACACAGATTATTTTTGTAGTGACAACAGACGATGTATTATTTTCTTTGGTTATTTTTTCTCTTATTGCAGTGATCTTACTTACAATAACTTTTCCAAAGAACACATAACTGAAGAATGTCAAAAAAAATCCGTGTAAGAAGAACAACAAACATATATAATAACTTCTTATGCCTTCGAATTCGCAATAAAGCTTATTCTTTTTATTTGCAGGAATATGTTTTCAAGCACAAGCCCGTTAGCGACAAATAACTCGTAATTCTCATAACTTTTATAAGATTTGGATCTATATAACACTCACTAGAATATTGATAAACGTTTTGTTTTGCTACAGCTCAAATGTTTTCTGTCTGAGTAGATATGTCTGTCGTAAAAGTAAGTCTTTAAAGCTATATACATATTACAAAACAATATCGCTTAACACCTATCTGATTTATTTTCGGTGATTCCATATCATTTGTTCTCAGCTTTCTTCGGCCTTCATATAAACTGTGGTGGTAATGAAATAACAAGCAATGGGAGTTTGTATGATGCTGACACATGGGATACACAAGGTTTCTTTGATAGTAAAAATGGGTGGATTACTAGCAACACGGGAAACTACTTGGATGATGATCAGAGTAGCAATTTAAAAGTCGTAACCAAATGGTCGAGTTCATCAGAGCTTGATATAACAAATTCTAGCATAGACTTTAGGCTTTATATACAAGCACGTCTCTCGCCCATCTCCCTCACTTACATGGCATTGTGTCTTGGAGAAGGGAACTATACGGTTAATCTTCATTTCGCTGAAATTATGTTCGATGAAAACAATTTGGGAAGAAGATTCTTTGATATATACGTTCAGGTAATTTGATTAAACGTTTTCTTGATGGTCAGAAATATTGTATAGAAGAATCAATTGGCTGGTGTAATAATTTGCAGGGTAAACGTGTGGCGAAAAATTTCAATATTGTTGATGAGGCAGGTGTGGGAAAAACTGTGGTCAAGAAATTTCCGGTCACGATTACAAATGGGAAACTGGAAATAAGATTGCAGTGGGCTGGCAAAGGAACTCAAGCTATTCCTGTGAGAGGTGTATATGGTCCTCTCATATCTGCTGTATCGGTCGATCCAGGTAAGCTTTGCTAACCTCAAACTATCGGTAGATCCAGGTAAACTTTGCTAAACCTCAAACTATATATCTATATCTTGCTCTAGATTTTGATCCACCTGGCACTGGATCTGGTGGGGGAAGTTCTGTTGGTACTGTGGTTGGTAGTGTAATCGCTTCGACAGTGTTTCTTGTGCTATTTATCGGAGGTATATTATGGTGGAGAGGCTGCTTAAGACCTAAGAGTCAGATGGAAAAAGGTACTTAAGTAGCTTTTTTTTAACATTCAAATTCATATTGTGTTGTCTCTTTGTTTCTTCCTAAATTCAACTGTGTTTCTTCACATCAGATTTCAAGAACTTAGATTTCCAGATCAGTTCGTTCTCGTTGAGACAAATCAAAGTTGCCACGAATAACTTCGATCCTGCAAACAAGATCGGAGAAGGTGGTTTCGGTCCTGTACATAAGGTTAGCATCATATTGTGAGAAACAAATGAATGTTCCATATGATCTTTAAGGTTTGTGATCAATTGTATGAAACTATGAATACAGGGGATATTGAGTGACGGAACTGTAATCGCGGTGAAGCAGCTATCGGCGAAATCAAAACAAGGGAATCGAGAGTTCTTGAACGAGATTGCTATGATTTCTGCTCTGCAGCATCCACATTTGGTTAAACTATACGGATGTTGTGTCGAAGGTGAACAGCTTTTGCTAGTTTACGAGTACTTGGAAAACAACAGTCTAGCTCTGGCCCTTTTTGGTTAGTCAACTCTTTTAGCTTAAAAATATTTTTTCCAGTCGAGTTTTCGTTTTCCTCAATAACAATGTTTTTGTTCCTATCAATTTAAAGGTCCTCAAGAGACACAGATACCACTAAACTGGCCAACAAGGCAGAAGATTTGTGTTGGGATAGCGAGAGGATTAGCCTATCTCCACGAGGAATCAAGACTCAAGATCGTACACAGAGACATCAAAGCCACTAATGTCTTGCTGGACAAGGATTTAAATCCAAAAATCTCGGATTTCGGTCTTGCTAAGCTTGATGAAGAAGAAAACACACACATAAGCACACGAGTCGCTGGAACATAGTGAGTCAATCAGTGACAAATAAGAATTTTCACCTCTCTGTGTGATATATATATATATATATATCTTCTAACCAAAACAAACTTCTCTTTTTGCAGCGGATATATGGCTCCAGAATACGCCATGAGAGGCCATTTGACAGATAAAGCCGACGTCTACAGTTTTGGCATTGTTGCTCTTGAAATAGTTCATGGAAAGAGCAACACGAGCTCACGATCCAAAGCCGAGATCTTCTACCTTCTTGACTGGGTAAATTATCATCAGTTCACCTCCAAAACCCTGAAACATAAACCTTAAACCCTAGATCATTGCATCATATGTAACTCAATTTCTTCCACAGGTGCACGTTCTAAGAAAGCAAAACAATCTGGTGGAAGTAATAGATCCAAGGCTTGGAACAAGTTACAACAGACAAGAAGCAATGACGATGATTCAGGTAGGGATGCTCTGCACCAGTCCATCTCCAGCGGATAGACCTTCCATGTCGACTGTGGTGAGTATGCTTGAAGGCCATTCAACGGTGAATGTTGAGAAACTTCTTGAAGCTTCGGTCAACAAAGGAAATGAAAATGACGAAGAGAGCGAGAGAGCGATGAAGAAGCATTACGCCATGATATGTGAGGAGGAGATAACGAACACAACAACCACCGATGCCAGCGATCTTTACCCTCTGAAGCTTGATTCTGCTTCCTGGAACACCAGAAATTAGTTATGATTTCTGTTATTTTTTCCAAAAAAAAAAGGAAAATTATGGAGTAAGTTGTTATGACGTTTTGTATTTCACTTTTTGTAAAGTTTATTTTCATGATAATTGGAGTAAGTATAATTAAGGCAATTAGATGATTAATTACGTTACGTGAAACAGAAAATGAGGCTATTTATTAGGAGTAATTGATCTTAAGAGAATCAAAAAGGTCCTAAAACAATTTTGATAATGCTGAGTCAAGCAAGACAAGTATATTGTTGTTCTGTTACATCTTTTTATATGACGACGTATGGTTTGGCTTTTACTTTCTTAAACATAATCAAAAATGAATTTCAAAAATTATCATTAAGAATCATTAAGAATCAAGATAAACTTCACTCGGCTACTAGTTACTATGATGATAATGCAGAAAAAAAACCTTCAAATTGCAAAAATATGGCTGTGTAGAGGTAGAAAATTGTTTATTTCTGAGGTTTCATAAATTTGATTGGTAGTAATTACTAATTAGTATTATTACTTTGCATATACCGTCTAAATTTAAAAGAAAAATCAGTTTAAAATAAATTATTGTTAAAAAATGAATTGCACCGATAATGGCATTATTGTATTTATAGATCCCCTTAATATGATTGTTTTAGTCAACCATCCTATTATTTATTAAATACATTTTATGATACATTTAATAAAAATTACATTATTTGGCTTAAGCTAACCAGAACAATTATTTTGGATTTTAATAAGAGCGGCCGAATAAACTGTTGGTCTGTTAACATCTGTTTCTCTATGGACAAATGATTTGGCTTCTACTAGTTTAATACTATAGGATCCATCTATATTGTCGTTAAGAAAATTTTCTATACAAAAACTACAATTAAACTAAAAAACATGAATGATTAAAATACCAATTTATAGGTCCGCAAGTTTTTCACGGGGTAGCACCGGCAAATGAAAAGTCCTTTTAAATAGATGAAACAAAAAGAAAACTCTTCACAGAATCTTTATGGTCCGAACAAATCGATTTATTTCAGGGAAACAAATTTGTTTAAAGCATGATCTAGTAGAAGTAAATGATAGGAATAAATTTATCAAGCCTGTAACGGATATTTCGCAATTTAGAAGATGAGAACAAAAGAATCTCAAAGGAGATTATATGGTAGAAATAAGAAATTAAGATCTCTATCATTGACCATTTAATTTTTTTACATTACTTGGATTGATCAAAATTAAAATCTCGAAATGGAAATTCGTAGTCAGTATTGAGATTTTGTCTTTAAAAATTTCTTATCAAAAACTATATATATGGCATTATAAATTCACATATTTGACTTTCAAAAACAAAACAAAAAGTAAAATATTATTTTTTCTTTCTTCTTTTTTAATGTGAGATTTCTTATCAAAAACTATATATATGGCATTATAAATTCACATATTTGACTTACAAAAAAGAAAAAAAGTAAAATATTATTTTTCTTTCTTCTTTTTAATGTGAGATTTTGTCTTTAAAAAATTCTTATCAAAAACTATATATATGGCATTATAAATTCACATATTTGACTTTCAAAAAAAAAAAAAAAAGGAAAATATTAATTTTCTTTCTTCTTTTTAATGTGAGATTTTGTCTTACAAAAATTCTTATCAAAAACTATATATATGGCATTATAAATTCACATATTTGACTTACAAAAAAAAAAGTAAAATATTATTTTTGTTTCTTCTTTTTAATGTGACCAATATATACATAAATATATAGATGCGTGGGTGTATAAAAACCAGAAGCGTATTTGAATCTCTCTGTCTCCCCTCTCCTCTCCTCTGTGTTAAAATGGGTTCAAAGGATAACGCCAATACTAATAGCTCCGCATTAGTTTTATCGCTGCTGCTTCTTCTTCTACACGAAGCAGAGGGATGTGATATGTTCACAGGGCGATGGGTGAAGGACGCTTCTTACCCTCTCTACGACCCATCCACGTGTCCGTTCATAAGACGCGAGTTCGCTTGCAAGAGAAATGGACGGCCAGATCTCGATTACTCTACCTTCAGATGGCAGCCTCAGTCCTGCAAATTAGCAAGGTACATACATATCAGGCGTCAACTTATATTAGTATAAAATCTTTTTTTTCTTTTCTTTTAGATTTATTATTAATTTTGGGTTTCTAGATATTGAATCAAGGTATCGTTATAGATTTATATAAACCAATGGATATAAATCGACGCATAGCCCGTTATTCTTTTTTTTTTAACGTCTTTGATTAGATATTAGAATTTGGTACAAGGTCTTGAAATAAACAACTCCGTAAATACATAGCCAGTTATTCTTACTTTTGATTCTATATTATGAAAAGAAAAAAATCTATTCGTAGGTGTTATTATTTGATGAAATATGACATTACATTAGCGTTAATTACTGGTGCACATTTTTGTTGATTTGGTTCACATATATTATTATTATATACATTTGAAGAAAATAGAAAATATTTGCATATATTATGTGTTTAGAACTTTTTGTAAAATAAAGTACTTTTGACTGAAGCAACCAATGAAAAAAGAGAATGCTATTTATATAGTAGTTTTGCCATAATTGAATGGAGTGTTTTGGAATCTCTAAAATAAAAAACTGCACGAAGATGAAAACGAACTCTCTTTTGTCACAATATGCCAACTGGTGATTCCGACGTGTGTTCCACGCGCCTCCGGTGAGACTGTGACACCCACCAAACTCTCTCTTCATATGAAGACATAAATTCCCCCACACTTGTGGGGACACTAACTCAAACTCTTTACGGTTCTGTCCTGGTGCTTGTTTCGTAAATTACCATTGTTGCCACCGACATAACGGCGACGTTTTATTTTTGCTTTGTGTGTGTTTAGGTTTAACGGAGTAGAGTTTTTGGAGAGAAACAGAGGGAAGAAGATAATGTTTGTTGGTGATTCTCTTAGTCTAAATCAGTGGCAATCTTTGACATGTATGCTTCACTCTTCCGTTCCCAATTCTTCGTATACATTAACCACACAAGGCACTATCTCAACCTTCACATTCAAGGTACTAACTAGTAACCAATTTCTACACTTGTTTTTGTTTTTAAGTATAAATGTCAAACTAACCCTGTGGAGTAATGGTGAAATTGCAGGAGTACGGAGTGGAATTGAAGCTTGACAGGAATGTGTATTTGGTTGATATAGTGAGGGAGAAGATTGGGAGAGTGTTGAAGCTTGATTCCATCAATGATGGAAAAAATTGGTTAGGAATGGATACATTGATTTTTAATACTTGGCATTGGTGGAGCCGGAGAGGTCCTGCACAACCGTATGTTCAATTAACTCTTGATTAATAATATGCTTTATTTTTTTTACTTAATTACATGCAATGTTCTAAGTTTGGATTTTGTTTTGTTTTGTTTTGGCAGATGGGACTGGATTCAATTAGGGACTAACGTTACAAAAGACATGAACCGTGTGGCCGCATTCGAAATTGCGCTTGGGACTTGGGGAAAATGGGTTGATACCGTTGTAGATACTAAGAAAACTAAAGTCTTTTTTCAAGGAATTTCACCTTCTCATTACAAGTAAGTGGTTATGCATTTGATTAAAGACAAACTATCTGAAACTTTTTTAAAATCTAAAATGGCTTTTGGTTTTAACAGAGGAGTTCTGTGGGGTGAACCAGCTGCAAAGAGTTGCTTGGGACAGAAGGAACCACTTTTGGTGTCAAATTATCCAGGAGGATTGCCAGCAGAAGTGGGAGTTTTGAAAAGAGCACTCGGAAAAATATCGAAACCAGTGACATTGCTTGACATTACAATGCTTTCGTTGCTTCGCAAAGATGGTCATCCTTCGATTTACGGTCTAGGCGGGCAATCCTCCGGTGGTGACTGCAGCCACTGGTGTCTCGCAGGGGTACCTGATACTTGGAATGAGATTCTTTACAATTATATGGTTGTGTAAAAAAAAATCTAAACACAAAAGTATAACAAAATTTAAATACAGAAGAAACCACAATTATAGCATTTGTTATTGTGTTTGATTCGATTTTAATCTAAATAAAAAGGTAACTTCTGATTTTTGTAATCATACACCAAGCAAAAGAAATAATCTAAACCCTAAACCCAATAGTGTTTAATGAACACAATGTAAACTTCTATTGCTAAATCATTTAGTAAGCTCGTTTTTCAATTGAAGCGTACTATGTGACCAAAGTACATATCCATCTTATTAAAATTTCAAGGGAAGTGATGAGAGAAGTCAAGTTTTATATTTTTATCAAATTCGATCTTAGATCACATTTGTAGATCAGAATCTCTTTAACTCGATGCCAATCAAACATTGACTCTGTTTTATTATGAGCACCCATTTTTTTCCGGTGAAATTCTCAAAGAAATCAGAACTTATCTAAACAATCACGTGAAAAGTAACAAAAGGGTCCTTAGCTCAGTGGTAGAGCAATTGACTGCAGATCAATAGGTCACCGGTTCGAATCCGGTAGGGCCCTTCATATTTTTTTCTTATTTTAGTTAGAGACTTAAAATCATTGTTTATAGCTTAAAAACAAAATCTACTAATACATTAATCATCGATCCTTCATTACAAGGCAAGACAGCGCTTTAAGCTCTTTTCTTTCATCTGTGTAACAAGATTCTTCTTTAACAACTATCAAAAAGAAAACATAACGAATCTCCCCAAAGCAAGGATCGAAGAAAGGACACAACTTGCTCAGAAAAGGGTTCTGAATCAGAACTTCTGATGGAGGATATGAGTTTACTTTCTAGAATCGAAATGGAGTTTCGGGACCATACTTGCTGTTCCTCATGTTGAAATGATCAAACTTTGAACTATTACTGTACTCTACAGGCTTCACCGTATCTGATGGTGTTGGCTTTGGTTCTGTCTCTGATGTTTTATCTCTGTGGCGACGCCTCGACCGCTCTTTATGGATTTTTGGTTGGGGAACCTCTCCCGAGGCATAGAACTGAGCATAGTCCTGCCGTTTTGATGATGACCTGTGGTGCTTGGATGATGACAAAGTAGGATCCTTCATTACACTACTTGATCTTACCTTCGGGGTCTTATGTTCCGGGTGACTCTCATCAGCTTTAGGCAAGTGTGCATGTCGGGATTCAGAGACTGGTGCTGGTGCAGTATGCATTTGGACTCGAGGTGGTTCTTGTTCGTCTTCAGGCATTTTGAGTCTATCTTTCAATGGCCTTAGATTGGGGTTGGTTTTGAATCGTGTTGGAACTAGGTGGCTGGTTATAAACTCGAGAGCGAGTTTGCAGAGATCAATAATGAGTTGCCCAAATGATGGCCAACCAGGTTCTTCCTTCGTTGCTGTTGTCTCAAGGACAGGTCGGGAAAATTTCTCCTTGCCTTGATGCTCCTCTTCAAAGCTGGTTTCTGTTTCTAGCTGCTGTAATATAACACATAAACCTTTGCTGGTTGTAGCATATGGTTAATGAGAAGTGAAAAGGGGCGAAAGAGAAGAAATAGAGACTTACCGTCTTTGAGAAGAAAGAATTTCCAAAACCCTGCTGGAGCAAACAAGTAGCATAACCAATGAGAACGGCACCAATAACCAAGAGGATATCTGCAAAAGAGCAGGCAATGATCTTCGGTTTAACACTCTCAGATCCACCTCTAAACAGAGTTGTATCTATGTAGGTTACAAATCTGAAGAGGTGTATTCGACTTCTTACCAGTTGGAGAGATTGAGCTATCATCTTGATAGTGACAGTCTTCTTCGCTGAGAGAGATTTGGCGAAGAGCTGCGTTTCCTCGGTCAATGACAAGCAACGAGCAGGTAGGCCGAACATAAACGACATCAAAATCATTTGAGAACTTTGCATCCTCACTTGGTCCATCTCTATACCCAGCTATATTTGATTTCCCCCCAGCTATTGTAGTAACACCTACAAAAATGTTCCAGACTCTTTTAAGAACACAATAATATCTTTCAGTTTAAGTGCTGACATATGCAAGAACCTATAAAGAATACTTGTTGTATTACCTGAATCTCCAATCTTTCTGATAGCGAGATTCAAAGTATCAGCGACATAAACGTTCCCTTTGTCATCCATTGTTACTCCCCTCGGATGATTAAAACGAGCCTCGCTCGGTTTACCATCTGCATGTCCCGTCTTCCCTTGAAACGATCCAGCCACCAATCTTCCCCTGCTGTCTGCCCACAAGCACATAAATTACAAACAAAGTCATAACAAACTCCAACACTAATATGTAAAAATCAAATGTTACATACAATGAAGCAATATGGAAAACGTAATGACACATTAGTATACATAACTATCAAGTATCATCGAGGCAAAAAAGTAGGAAATTATACACTGGGACAAGGGAGGAGTGATCTTCATGATGTTGCTATTAACTTCATCAACAGCATACAGTTCTCCATCATCAGAAACTCGAATCTTGTAAGGTACAACACCAATTTCGTTTCCTTCCACAACAGTTTCGACCAAGTAACCATTCTCAAATTCAAGAACATTAGTATCTGCACAACCAAAGCAACCATTCTTAAATTCAAGAACATTAGTATCAACCAAGTAACAAACATTCTCAAATTGAGCAAATACCTGATTGGGATATTTTAGAGGATGATCCAGTAGTCCACTTCAGAACCCATGACATGTGCTTAATCAAAGAACCTGGATTCAATTTACAAAAATTGATATAAAACCCAGTAATCTAACTAAGAAACTGAGTGTAGGAGATAGATCAAAAGCAACCAAATCAATGATAATAATAATAAAAAGCAAGCAAAGTTTAAGTATGGTAACTTACTAGCAGGAGCAGCTTGAGCTTGAAATGGAAAGCTGTGAAGAAAAGTAAAGACGATCCATAAAGTGAACACAGACTTTAAGCTCTGAGCGAGTAGAATCTGAGATTCGCCCATCTCTTTGGATCCTGTAGTTAGTAGCTTCCTTCCAAAGTACAAATTTGTGTTCGAATCGAACCCTAGAGAGGCGATTCACATACTCCACGACAAACACAACAACAACTGATAGAATGAAACCAAATTTGCAGATGACCACCGTTTTGTTTTCTTTTCTTTTCTTGTTTTAAGTAAAAAAAATATTACAAAGCCTGTGAAAAGTGGTCTTTATCAATATTAAAATAGGAAATTTATGAAGTTGTAAATTACTAAATTTATCAAGTTACATTTGGCTGAAAAAGCTGATGTGTCAGACACCATCTAGCAAATCCTCTCAATTATTCTAATTAATTATATCTTTGTGCCATTGTATTTATTGGCAATTGTTTTTTTTTTAAAGTCCATAAACGAAAACCCTACTCATCCATGTTTATCACCTATAAATACATTCTTTCAGCGTTATAGCCAAAACAAAAAATATTCATCTTCAATAATCAAATATTTCTTTCGCCAAGTTTTATGTGAATTATTATTCATCATGGTTCTGACGTAATAGCCTAAACCCTCTTGCTGTTATGCATTTCATACTTTCATGTAAATTCACCCTATCATAGTAATCTCTGGAACTATATACTAATTAGTTCTAGGACGGAAAAATATCTATTTTAATGATTTTGTAAATCAACTGTTATCCATTTCATACTTTCATGTAAATTAACAATAATTCTTTAATTACAAATATTAAAAAGAGAGACGATATATATTATCTTTATGAACTAATCGAATGTTCAAAAACGAAAATACATCTATTTTGATAATTTAGAAAATCAATAGTTATACATTACATACTTTCATCAAAATAAACACTAATTCTTTAATTAAAAAATATTAAAATAAAAAATATGATATATATTATCTAATTTTAACTCATAGACTATTTAATATTTAAGGAAAATTTCGCCTAAAATATATGTGAATAATCAATCAATCAGAAAAAGAATATTCGTTACCTAATTAACACCTACATACATCCCTTTCAAAATACTACATAATTATCACGTCTCTCAATTGTATATTAATATTAAGATATCAATTAAGATTTCATTTACGAGTCATAAATAAGTGCAAGTCCTCTAAATGAATTCATAGTCTTTCCAAAAAAATCAGCACATAATAAAATCAAATATACACCAAAACGCAATAATATCTGTTATACGAGAAATTTTGCCTAATATTTTTTCAAAAAAGGAATTACTTATTAAGAGCCTCACTAATTGCATCTTAAACTCCGAAATCATTTACCTAAACCAAGATTTTGTGATCCATGACAAAACTTAATTAGTGGGAATTGTATTTTTAAAACTTTAATACGAAAACTCTTACTGACATTACAAAAGTACTATATATACGACCTTCCTATCATCATCATTTCCATCAGTTCACCATCAAACTTATTCAAAGTTTCAAAACATTCTACCTATTATTTTTTTCATGGCTTCTTTCAACAACGTTGCTGATTTGAAACCATTCAAAAATATGTGGAAGAAGAGAAGTGAAAAGTGCAAAAATTTTGGTTTGTTAAAACAAAAGCATTCTCTATAAAACCGACGTCTCGCCTGCAGAGCCTCTATCCCCAATTAATTATTTGTCCTTACTATTCTATAAAATTACATAAAACTGCCACTGCTATTCATTTTATTTATATACACAATATTTTGCTCATATAAATTCCAAAATTGGTAAATATTATTCAAAAATTGATAAATATCTCCTACATATTATGAGATATATAAAAATATATTTAAAATCATATATTCAGAAATATAAATAGTTTTACCTTCAATAATTCTATAAAGCTCTAATGGTGAAAGAATCGAAGATCATTTGAAATTGGCTCAACATTTATTCTTTTGCTAAAAACAATACCTATATTTGCCCAAAAAAATGTATGATCACCAATTGAAATGACATGAATATATATATTTTAATTTGGATAACTATGTAGTTAAACATTATATATAAATATGTTGTTATAATGTTTTACATAAATCTTAAAATTTAGAAAATCCAGTCCAATAAAAATGAAAAAAAGTAATAATATTATACCAATAGCTGAAACACATTTAGTTAATTTAGCCCCATTTTGATTTATTATTTACAGCTATATGCCATTGTGTTTTTAACAAACAAAAAAAACAAATGTGTTATTCTTAAAAACTTTATCGCATAACTTTATTAATATAAATTAAGTTTAAACTTTAAATATATTTTATATATTAGAAAAAATGAGTTATTGAAATGCATGAGGGTTACCGCGGATTTCACAAATTCAAGCGGAATAGATGCAAAGATATTTTGCGGCTCAAAATATTTAAATCCGTTGCGGGGTGGCTTAACAAACGGGTTTGACCAGGTTAACAATTTTATCTAAATAATTTAGTTTATGAAATTTTAGTTTTACTGTGGTTTTTATCTGATTTGATAGTTCATGATTTTGATAAAATATAACTCATCACTAATTCGGTCCTCATTCGATTAAGATCCGCCATCATGTCAATCTAAAATATGGTGAAATAATTAATATTTTAAAGTTTCATTAACTTGATCAATTTAAACCAATATAAGTTTGTATTATAAATATTATACTAAATAAATATATTTACAAATGTAAAATGTGAAACAAAAAAATTTAGGCCGTGCAACAACACAGGTTATTACCTAGTATTTTCTTATTGGGTTACTCAAGTTTGAAATAAAGCAAATCTATGACCTCGTTTCTGGAAATGGGCTTTATATAAAAGCCCAATAATGAGCCTATAAAGGTTTCTTACCGTTAGTGAGTGGAGTGCTAAATGCTTTTGCCCCACTAAATGTCTTGAGGAAAAGACAAAATTATTAGGAAAGGGAAAAAGAAAAGAAATAAAAAAAGCTGATCGGATCAGAAGCACTTCAACGATATGTCCAATCACATCATATCTTTTTACTGTCTGTTTCACAATCTATAAGGTAAAATAAAAAAATTGAAACTATAGTCTATATGCATATCTCCTAAATAAATATGTATATATGTGAATAATCTCGTTAATGCGATGCATACGGATAACGGAAGAAGCCTACTTTACAACTTTGTTATACTAAAACCAGAGTCGTTCATAGCTCTCAATTTTTGGTTTGACATTGAAATCCAATTGTCTCTGCTTTTTCTTCTTTCCGCAAAACACGGGCAATTTAACTCAAATTTGTACTGACTGATTAAAAAGTTACATTCATATGCCATATCGTATTTGCACAACTCATAAACGTAAAATCAAACTATAATTAGTTATGATGTTCTTTCTATACTCAGGGATTCTATTAGATTTCTGTGTCACTATAAGTTTGCATCTACCATATTAAACCCACTAATTACAAGACTAATTTTGTTTAATTATCGTTAATATAAAATGATTCAAATATTGGACTTCGCAATTTGCATCCTTAATTTGCTTTCATCGATAAGACAACTGTTACTTGTTCAGCCAATACTGCTATTCAGCTGTCTTTTATGCAACTTGGACAAATAAGTTGAGAGTCTTATTAAAAGTAAAAATTAGAGAATGAGATGAACTTACTAGTAATAAACAATTAAACATTAACGCAATTAAAATACGGAACAAAAAAATAGTTCAATAAATAAGGAAGAAAGAGTTTTCAGCAGAATGTGTGGGTGGGAAATGGTAACAAAGGTTTGAATTCCCACGTGTCGTTCATCGACCTAACTCATACCGGACGGACCGGTCTTCGCGTACGAACGTAACAACCAAACAGCTTCCAAGTAGTTTCACTTGTCCCAACCCAAACCGTGTGATTTTTATTTTGCGTTCTGTCTGATTGATTACGCTTTGTAGCATTTTTAATTTTTATTCCCTTATATACCGAAAACACCCTTACTTACTTTTCGACGTTTCTGTAGAGTAAAGTAGCAATGTCGGTGTAATTATCTCTTGACCACGAGGGTATTTTAGGTAAATAAAGTTCCTTTGAACTTCCCTAGGCTCGCCCTCCTCTCTCGTCATTTACTACTTCTTCTCTTCATCTCCTCTCCTACGACTCTTTCTCATTCTAAAGCTTTCTCTTTTCACTTTTTTTTCCCTCTCTCTCCTCTTCCTTTTTCATTCTCGAGCTCCGGGTTTGTCTTGAAACCGTGAAGGAATCTGTATCTTCCTTTTTTGTTACCCATCTTATTGTCGTTCAACGACAATCTAGGAGGCTTTTTTTTTCATCGATCAGGTTTGTTTAATCAACATTTAATTATAACTTCATCCTGTTACTATCATCCTTTTTTTGTTTCTTCTGAATAATTTTCGTTTCCATTATTGTTGCGTAGTTGTTTATACTCTCATTTTCAATCAATGAATATATCATTGTGACTTGTGAAGCCTCACAATCCAATCATCATTCATAGCAATAATGCCATGGCTAAGCATTCACATTAGTTTGCATATTATTCTGTATTTTTTTTGGTGTTTGTCTTTCTTATATTGGTTCTCTGTTTCTTAATCCTTTTTTTTCAGTCTTCATTTGGTAGGTACTGATTTATGATTTTACATGATTGATTTGATCTGCAGGGTTTTAGCAGAGGTTGGTTTGTCATTTCGTCAGTTGGTTCCTTCAGATTCACTCTACAATGAAGTGAGGACAACAAAACAGAACATAGAAAACATAGTGAGAGAGATAGAAACCTTTGAACTTTCTGGAAAGGTACATACATTCTTTTAACATCTATAGTTCGATTTTAATAAACTTCGAATACCATTTTGGTTTTAACCTCTCTGGTGTTTACTGGTTGGATGTTTCCTTGACTCCATCTCCTGGTTTCAATAATCACTCTTTAACACAATAACTCACTAGTTCTCCTTGGGTTTGTATGTTTTAGGGTCTAAACTCTAAACCAGTAAACCGTAGTGAAATAGAGAATATGACTGTTTTGTGAGTAGCTTGTGACTGTACTAAAATGTTAGGTAGCTATATTAGGCTTTGATGCTGTCTTACTTTTTTCGAATGAGTGGAATCAAATGACCATTCGACAGAATCATGTACATATAATATAAACATGTGTGTTTTTGTGTGTGGGGGCACTTTTTATTTCTTGGATTCTAGTTTAACTGATTTGGTGTGTAGCAATTATGGATCCTGAATACTCTAATCCTCTTTCTCAGTATCCCATAATTGACAACTTATTAATAACTTCGAGTATCTCTATGTATTTTAAACTCATTAGTTCTTTTTGTATTCACTTTTGCACTTTTTTCCTTGACTGTTCCTTTTCAGAGAAAAGTGAAAAAGAAATAAGAACGAGGGGTGTTGAATTATTTGCATGTGTCATGTGTGTGTTCTGCAGATATGAGATAACCCATTTGGGTGTTATTATATTATATGTAGTTTTCTCACTTTTGTTTGATTCTATAGCAGCACAATTTGACTGAATAGCCCCACAGATTTATATACCAAAAGATTTCAGAACATTAATAAAAAAGTAGATCGGTTCTTGAAAAGAAAAATGGTACTACACACGCAAGTTGTTTATTCTTCTTCCTTGGACATTTCTTAATTCTTTATTCCTTACAAATTAAAACATTTTCATTTGTATATGAACCACATTGTCCCCACAACTCTGGATGAATCTTTAAGCTGTATCCACTTGATAATCTAGGCGTGTATACCTCTCTCTCTCTCTCTATACTATATTTATTGCATACCTCTCTCTCTCTCCTTTGTGCCCCAAAAGTGTAGTGTGAAACATTAGTGAAACAATCTCTTCAAAGCTTCTTCTCTGCTCTTCCATCTTTTCTTTTTTTGTTGTTGTTAACTAAAGAAGTCTATAAAGCGAAGCTCCATCATCAATGGTCCTAGATCTGATTTTGCTTTTCCTTTTCTCTTTTTGTTCGATATAGACATTGTTACAAGTCTCATTCAACCCCTTGTTCACTTTTATTTATCACCTTACTAAAAAAGCATTTGTGATGAATCTGCAGATGGAGTCAGTGAAACCGATGGATGTTGCTTCAGGAAAAGGAAAACTCAGACGCACATTTGCCAAGGTTATCAACATTAAGAAGCTAACCGGTGTTGTTCCAGAAGACAACAAGGTTGAGAGAGTGAAGAAGAGCCAAGAGAATGTTACGTTTGATAAAGATTTAGTGAAGAATGCCGCAAATCTCTCTGAGTCCTTTGACAAACTGGAGGAAGAGTATGAGAAAAGGCTTGCCTTGGAAGCTCTTCTCGCAAAGCTGTTTGCTACGATCTCTTCGATAAAATCTGGTTATGCGCAGTTGCAGTATGCTCAGTCTCCGTATGATCCAAATGGGATTCAGAAATCAGACAACTTGGTAGTAGCAGAGTTGAAGACGTTGTCAGAGCTGAAACAGAGTTTCTTGAAGAACCAGCTTGATCCTAATCCTGATAGAACACTTGTTCTTGCGGAGATTCAAGAACTGAGAAGCCTGTTAAAGACTTACGAGATCATGGGGAAGAAGCTTGAGTGTCAGGTAAAGCTTAAAGACTCTGAGATCATATTTCTCAAAGAAAAGTTTGAAGAATTAATGAGTCAGAACAAGTTGATGGGGAAGAGACTAAACCAAAGCGGCCAACTTTGCAGTCCACTGGATCATAATCTTCATATAACGGCGCTAAACCCCACCCATTTCGTTACTTATCTGCACCACACTGTCAAATCGATCCGAGGATTCGTCAAGTTAATGGTTGAGCAGATGAAACTCGCAGCTTGGGACATCGATATGGCAGCTGATGCGATACAACCTGAAGTATTCTATTACAAGCAAGACCACAAGTGTTTCGCTTTCGAGCATTACGTTTGCAAGGTAATGTTTGAAGCGTTTCATCTACCATACTTCTCAAACGAATCATCATCATCGAAGAAGAAGAGCAGAGAAGACAAAGCAATGTTCTTTGAGAGATTCACAGAGCTTAGATCGATGAAACCAAAAGAGTACTTAGCATCACGACCTAAATCAAGATTTGCTAGGTTTTGTAGAGGGAAGTATCTGCAGCTCATACATCCCAAAATGGAGGAAGCGTTCTTTGGACATTTGCATCTAAGAAACCAAGTCACTGCAGGTGAGTTCCCAGAGACGAGCTTGTGCACTGCGTTTCTCGAAATGGCGAAAAGGGTTTGGCTTTTACATTGCCTTGCTTTCTCCTTCGACCCTGAAGCTTCAATCTTTCAAGTACCTAAAGGTTGTAGATTCTCAGAAGTGTACATGAAGAGCGTGGCGGAAGAAGCGTTTTTCTCGCCGGAGGATGACGTAAACTCGTCGGAATCCGAGCCGGGAGTTGCGTTTACGGTGGTTCCCGGGTTTAGAATTGGGAAAACGTCGATACAATGTGAGGTCTATCTCTCGCGTTCATGTCAACGCCGTCCAATCAGATAAAAAGTCCCGGTGATGATGTCACAGGGGTATTAGAGTAATTTAGTTGGTGGGGGGACTTTTTTTTGGGGGTAGGAAAAAATAATAAATGAGGGAGAGACAAAAATTACTGACCGTTGGATTAAGGGAAGAGGCAAAGTATTATGTGCTTTGTTGAGTTTGAGATTTATGGTTTTATGTTTTTTGCTTTGTCAATATTAGAGAGAGCAGAAGAGACAGAAGCATCTTCTTAGCTGTTTTCCATGGAATTATTACATGTCGTCACTCACTACATTCTATTCTATCATATGTAAATAATTTTCGTCATAATTTATAAAATATTAATTATTGCTATGTTTGTAGTATTTACATAATGTTGTGTGTTTGATTATCAATTAGTGAATTAAAAAAGGAATGTATATATGATTAAAGTAAAGTCTAATTTGTATGAGTGGAATGGAGATATCATTTTCTTAAAAAGTGATTTTGAATCATGGGGATGTCAAAACAAAACAAAAAAGTGATTTTGAATCATGGACTTGGGTTTTTTACTTTTTTTTTCTTTTCTTCTTTTCTTGAAATTTGACTTTTTTTTTTTTTTTTAACATCTAACTTTTATTAATTTTGATCAATAGTATACCACCATTGAAATTTGACTTTATGAGACCAATCTCTTTACTTTGTTTATTTTATTTTGACGACCGACCAAATATATCAGATAATTACTCTGATGGGTCCATTATATATCGATAGATCTTTTGGGCCCAATAACAGTCATATGAACATATCCAAGGATCGGTGGGACTTGACTCGGTTGTGTCTTTGATTCTCGAACCAACCCGGTTAGATTTATACTGATTTACCACCAATTGATATAATTTGATATACTCGAAGTTCAACTTGTCAGATGCCATTAGATTTAGAAGACTGTTTAATGATTATTGAGAACACTGTTTCGGTATAATATCTATGGGTTCAGCCGTTCAGGCATAATTTACAAAATTTTGGGACCAAACTAGTTAGCTTTACGCATTTACACCTGTATTCTTATTACGAAGCGCCGAATGTTAACACTCTTGTCAACTGAAGTACAGTTTTGCAAAAATTTGGCACCAAAAAGAAAAGAAAAGAGATTGAAACATTTATTCTACAAAGCGATAAAACTTTACTTTATCTTTGACCGGACAATTAATTTATATGCATCTCTAAAATTTTAGAAGATTTTTTTTTATAGAAAAAAATCAAATGGGAATGTTGAATAACAAAGTCGGTGACAAAAGATGATAATAATATAAAAGCATAGTATAGACAATATATAAATTGGTTCGACCATCCCAAACACCACGGAGGACCCAAATAAAAATGAGCCAAGAGACAGCGATAGCGAGCTTCAAGAAATTCCAACAGTCATGGATCGAGCAGCTACAACACCACCTCAACCACCTCCGTTCAGCCCAAAACCACCACCGGAACTCTGTTACCGGTGACGAGGAACGGCTTAGGGAAGCGGTGCAGAGAGTGATGGAACACTTTAGAGAGTACCACAGGGCGAAGTGGGCGACGACGGAGAAAGACGTGGTTGGAGTTATGGCTGCTCCTTGGTCTTCGGCTCTTGAAAGGTCGCTCCATTGGGTCGGTGGTTGGCGACCAACCACTTTGTTTCATCTGGTTTATACCGAGTCCAGTATTTTGTTCGAGTCTCGTATCGTTGATATACTTCGTGGCTTTCGTACGGGTGATCTCAGCGATCTCTCTCCTTCTCAGTTCAGGTTATACACGAAACTCTAATTAATTAGCTACTTTGTTTCCTAATCACAAGTCGTACTCTCTAATATATTGTTTTGTATCTAATTTATGTCCTGAAGTTGTGACATGATTCGAGTATTATCGTGATTCTCGTGTTATAGACTGTTTACCAAAAAGGTCCAAAACTAATACATTTTCACACATACAGTTAGATATAACCAAGAGAGATTAACAAACACATTTTGTTCATAGATGATAAAGATTTGGTTCTTTTGGTAGTTGAAACAGTGTTTCAAAAAAGAAAAAAAAACTAAATTATCTTACTTTGTTATCTAGCTTTTTTTTTCAATGTGTATGCGCATTGGACTAACTAAATACATTGTGATTATTCAAAACTTAATGTTAGGATTATATTTGTCAAAGGCAGGACGGTGAGTGAGCTACAATGTGAGACGGTGAAGGAAGAGAATGCGATAACGGAAGAGTTATCGGAGTGGCAAGACGATGCGAGCGAACTCGTCATGGGAACATCGTCCAACCCCGAGCAGAGGATTCGACGTCTAGCAGAAATCGTCCATCGAACCGATGATCTACGGCTGAGAACGATCACACGTGTGGTGGAACTGCTTAGTCCGCTCCAACAAGCGGAGTTTCTTATCGCTGCGGCTGAGCTTCGTACGGGCGTTGCTGGTTGGGGGACTAGCCACGACCGTCGTCGAAGTTCCAATGTTTGAAGCTAATTAAAACGGTTTAAAAGGTAATAAGAATTGAGAAAAGATTAAAGTTTTTTTTTGGATATTAATTATATGTTTTTACCATGTTTTTGGTTATCCACTCAAACTGTACGTGAGAGTTTGTTTGGTTTTTTACATGGTTTTGAAATATATATAAAAATCTTGTGTGATGGCTGTCCGGTTGCAGTAAGGATCAACTTATGGGCGTGCGTGTTAGTTTATCTTTTTCAGTTGTGATTTGTAAGCGTTAGAACTTTTTTTATGAGATCATAATCGGACCTGGAATGGGGCATTTAATTTGTTGTTTTGCTAAAAGAAAAAAAAAACAATAAAGACAGAGAATCGGGGACATGGGTAATTGTTGGTTTCTTCTATAGACCAAGTGGATAAACAAAAAAAAAAGTAGAAAGTCAGAGATACCAAAAAAAAAAGACATGAAGTGAACGTGGCATGGTCATGTCTCTTGAAGACATGCATGAGGACACTTGGTGTGGTACGCGTCGTCCTATCACGGCGTCGATTCCAAACATTTTGTTTGGTTTAGTTTTAAAGATTCATCCTAAAAAAAGTCTTATTTTAGTCGAAGACAAATGGACAATGATTACATGACAATTTTCATCTTACATAGCTTTGCTCTTACTCTTAGTGCAGCTGCCAGCTCCTTTTCGGAATTTTATAAATACTTAACCGTGTGATATTTTTTCTGTCTTTCTTCCTACATTTTTTGTGCACCAGGCAATCACAAAGCAGATTTTTTAATAGTAATTTTCTGAAATTTTGAACTTAGAAACTTGTGACTCTTTGAGACTGCCAGACAATGAAAAAGATAAAAAAAGAAAAATCTTAGACTTCTTTCATATAATAATGCTTAAAGTAAACAACAGACTCGCAGAAAAAAACTGAGACGAAACGTAAAAAACTATCATATGGTTTTGATTGGTTAAAGATGTGGCAGAGAATTAATTCTCTTCATATAAATGCTTTTATTTACTTTCATTGAAAAAAACTATTACGTTATGGAGGCCTTTCAAAAGCCCAAAATCAAACCCAATAAAAGAGGAAAAGAGGAGACACCGAGGTCTGGCCCGAGAAACATATAACAATGTACATTTATACCCCTTTGACCGACATCAATTTACCGACATACATCTTCTAAAGTTTTCTACTTTCCACTTTCCAGATTGGCGGGAACGCGAAAAGAACCCTAAAATCGCCCTTTCTCTCGAAATCCCACTCATGGCTTCATGATTACTAAATTCGCGTCTTTTCGTTTCTCCTCTCTTCTTATAATCAATCGTTCCACTCTCTATTTCCCAGAACGACCACTACATTACAACTGTCTCTACAACCCCAGTCACATTTTGAGAAGAACACCGGCGGAGAAGAAGAAGAAAATGCCTGTCGTAGCTGAGTACGCGAAGTCGAATCGATCGTATTGTAAGTCATGTTCGGAGAAGATTGCAGTGAAATCGCTTAGGTTAGGGTTGATTGGCAAAGGACCTGGCGGTGTTGATATGACCAGGTGGCACCATTTCGATTGTTTCCCTACTGATTCCGAGCCGATTGCTTCATCTGATGATATCCAAGGCTTATCCGCTTTAGAGGTTAGGGTTTTCCTCTGCTTTTTATTCTATGTGTGTTTGGACACTTTAGGGTTTAGGGGTTTGTGTTAATGCTTGTGCCTTTTATATGGTATTAGAAAGATGATCAGGATGCTTTAATGAAGATGGTGGAACACTGTGGTGAAAAGTCTGCTAAAAAAGTAAGTTTTTTTGGAAGTGACGATGTTCTTTAGTGTTATTTTGCTTTATCTATCTAAGTAGATGTGTTAGATTTGAAGTGCTCTTTCTTTCTTAACTGTTTGTTTGTATTGGTTAAATTTCAAAGAAGCAATATGAGAAGAAGGTGACGGTTAAAGTTGTGCTCTTCTCCAAACTAACTTCTTACTTCATTTTCTGGCAGAAATTACCGAAGATGGATGAAGATAATGCAGAATCTGTAGCTGATAATGAGTTAACGGAGGAAACAAAGAAAGGAAAACGTTCTCCGGTTGCAAAATTGGTGGAACAATGTGGCGAGCCTGCAAAAGAAGTAAGTTCTAGAAACAACCATCTTCTTTTTTCGAAAGGAAAGCCTTCTATAGTCTCATTTGCTCATCTCGATGTAGTTGACTGAAGCACTTTTCGTTACTGCTTGTATCGGTTAAAATAAAGCAGCATGATGAGGAAGAAGAGATTAAAAAGCCTGCATCAGATGTTATAAGTGGGGAGAAGATTAAGGAGACGACAGGGTCTCCTGATTCTTCAAAAGTTATTGCTGAGTATGCAAAATCAAGCAGATCAAAGTGCAAGAAGTGCTCTCAGACTATCGCTGCAAAGGAACTGAGGTTAGGGCTAGTGACCAGAAACTTCCGGGGCTTTGATATGACACAGTGGCATCACTCGGGTTGTTTTCCTGTCGACTCAGATCCAATCGGTTCTGTAGAAGACATTGGTGGATTTTCAGAACTGCAGGTTAGTCTGTATTTAACGAATAGGAATTTCTAGTTCAGGGGATAGAGCTTCTGGATGATTGCATTTATCATCTGGTAACAGGATCATAAAACGAAACAGATTGGAATATAGATGTTGGCATATTTTAATAGTATTGTCACTTTGGCATGACATCGCCGTCACCGTCAGTGTCATGCTGATTTAACACCCAAACATGTACATATCCTCGTTTATGCTGACACATCTTTATATTTGTTTTATTTGTATATATAAACAGAGTGGTGATCAGGATGCATTAAAGGAATTGGTCAAACAATGCAGGAAGAAGACTTTGGTAGATGTACTAGCTAAACCCTTTTTTCGTAATATTCGTTTTCCTTTGAAGGAAGCACTCTGTTTTAAAGTGTTTTCATGTCTTAACCAGAAAATACTTATTTAGTCGGTTTCAGAAAATGTAGAGAATTTTAACATTGTAGGCTTCTCTAAACTAACTTCTTACTTCATTTCGTGGTGGGATTGCAGAAGATGGATGAAGATAATGATGAATCTGATAATACTAGGCTAACTGAGGAGACAAACAAAAGAAAACATTCTGAGGTTAATAGATAACGACAATAACATCTTTTAATATAATTTTGTTAGACTGGAATATATTCCTTGACCTGTAATGTATTATTTCTTATGAAGGTTGTTAAAATGGTGGATGAAGATGACTCGCAAACCAAAGCAAACCAACACACGTCTAGAAAACATAAGGTATACAAGCAATGATATGCACTGAATACCTGCTAATGGTAGCCACTCTCTTCATTGGGTAGAAATTCTCCTTCATAATTTTGGAATATTGTGTTATGCAGGTGAACAATAGTGAGTCAACTTCTCAGGTCGAGGTTGAAGAAGAAATCTCTCTTTCAGCTTCTGATGTGAAGGATAAGTACAGGGTAGGCACTTTGTGTCAATTAGGTTAAAGCCATCTACTCCCGTGTTAAATGTTCTTCTTGGGAGTTTGTAGCTTTGGCATTTGTATTCTTTTTCCAGTTCTTTTATCTTTCTGGCTGCTAATCTACTTGTTTCCTAGGATGCCAATCTATTACCAAAATGGAAAGCTTTCGAGACAGTTATATTCCTTGAGCGGGTGAGAAATCTTCTTCAGATATGACTTCACTTCTTGAGTATACGATAATGTAGTTTTATGGCCTAATGCTATATTCCTTTGTGAAATTTTAACAGGATGATGGTCTTAAAGATTCAGAGAAAATAGCTGCATTTGACTTCGATGGATGCCTTGCAAAAACATCTGTGAAGATGTAAGAAGCTCATCCAGAATTTTACTGTTTTCTCTGTTTCCAACCTAGGCCGTTTGTGGTCTCTGGACCTATAGCTATAGGCGGTCTATCTCAAGTGATTAGATTTTCACAGAAAAGAAAGCCGACAAAGCTTTTGTAGTTTAGTAAATTTGGTGTTACTGTTACGCATGACCCTTGTCTTTTATGGACAATAAGAATCAATGGAATGTGTCATAATGTTTTTTTTTTTTTTTTACTTTTTCAGTACAGGGGCACATGCATGGTCTCTTATGTACCCCTCCATTCCTGAGAAACTGCAAAGTCTGTACAATGAAGGCTATAAGCTGGTATCTTATTTCAGATAGAATTCCATCTTAAGTCTATGTTACTCTATGGTCTTTGTTTATATATAGAGTAGCTGAGTTTGATTGTTCTACAGGTCATTTTCACAAATGAATCCAACATTGATCGATGGAAGAACAAAAGGCAAGCTGCTGTAGATTCGAAGATCGGACGTCTCAACAGTTTTATCAAGCGCGTGGAGGTTCCCATTCAGGTTAAGTGCACTTAGTTTTCTTAAATGTCATTGTATCTACTGAAGAACACTGCTTTAACTAATGTAGCTGTTATTTATGAGTAACTGATAAGGAACTATGATGATCACTAATCTGAAATTAATTCATATGGTTCTAATGATTTGTTCTGTGTATCGATAAAATAACTGAGAAAAATAGTTATGATGTCTTGCATGTTATTATTAGCTAACACCCAAAACTTTTTAAAGTGCCAGTTGCCGTAACATGTTGCTGATACTGTGAAGATTATAATGGGTTTGTTCTGCAAACAGGTGTTTATAGCCTGCGGGTTCTCAAGTTCTGCTGGTAAAGATGACCGTTACCGCAAACCTAAGGCTGGAATGTGGCAACTTATGAAGAAGCATTTTAACTCTGGAATTGCAATTGATATGGATAAGTTAGTTTTCTCCCAACTTGCTCTTCTTTTTTTTTGGGGCAAAAAACTTGGATTTACCTGAAATTTCTAGAAAAGCTAAGATTACACTCATTTGTCCACCAGCCTTCCTGATTGAACTCCATCCGTTTGTGTTCTTACTCGCACTTAAGTTTAGTTGTTTGATACTGACTTCCATGCTGTGCTCATCAGATCCTTCTACGTTGGGGATGCGGCCGGAAGAAAAATGGATCACAGCGACGCTGACATCAAATTTGCGCAGGTATTTGTTACAAACATCAGACATCTCAGACAATACCCGTACCTTATCTTTTAATTCGCCCAATATAGTTTCCTCCACTTTCCTCATAGACAAGCACTCTCTTTGGTTGCAGGCAAATGGACTAAAGTTTTACACCCCGGAGGAGTACTTTATCTCTTCAAGTACATAAGCAGGGACTTGGCTGTATCAGTCTTCTCGCAACTTTTTTTTTGCTTTTTGTGATTCAACTACCAGTAATTCAGTACGCTTTTTGTGATCAAACTATCAGTTATTTTAGTGTGCTTTTTGTAATCAAATTTATGAGCAATTCGTGATCAAACTATCAGTAATTCAGTACGCTTTTTGTGATCAAACTATCAGTAATTCAGTATGCTTTTTGTAATCAAATTTATCAGTAATTCAGTATGCTTTTTGTGATCAAACTGTCAGTTTGTGTTTAACACTCTTTTGTATATAACCACCATTTAAGCATCAACTAGAGCTTACTGAACCAGGAAAAACAAACTCATTTGAACAAGCAGGATTGCAGAAGAAGAATTAGAAATCATTGATAACAAAAAAAAGTGTTCAAATCTCCGACTCATTTACATACGAGGTTCGGGGATGTTTCAAATCTCTTCTGATGCTAATAACATACATCAAAAATACTCTCGCTCTTTATCATTCTTCAATCAAAATAAACTTGGTTCTGAAATCACTCCTTTTGACCAATCTCTCCTTCCAAAATGGCGTGTCTTGTCAGAACAATCTCTTTGACAAGGTTTCTGTAAACAAAGGGCCTAACAGCAGCACGGAGAAATAGCTCAGGTGGGATCCTACTCTTCTTTATCTTCTTCATCCACCTTCCATATCCTACTGTCTTCCATTCTTCTGGTTTCACTCTTGCCTTCTTACCTCTCATTTCCAACTCATCTCCTTCAATCTCACTCTTTTCTCTTTCCTCCATTGCCTTTAACTGCTTCTCATAAAACCTATCTGATACCACCATACTCATCTCCGCAAGCTTCTCCATCCTCTCTGCGTTGCTCGTAGCTTTGTTGAATTGCTCTTCCCAGTACCTTTCATCCTCTTCCGGATCCGTCTCCTCTGTTTCACCTTCTAAACTGTCTTCTTCCTCGTTTCCCTCCACATCCACAACCATGTTATCATCATCATCCTCTTCCTCCACCTCATCATCATCGTCATTGTCAGCTTCATCTTCAATCCACTCCGAGAATTCAGCCTTATCTGAGTTTCCACTAATGTTCAACTCATCCTCATTTTCATCCGGAGCATCACACCCTAGCTCCATCTCCTCCAACTTTGCTTTCCACTCTTTTGTATACGGATGCAACAACTCGTTTGGGTGGTTTCCAAGCAAGAACTTCAACACTTTGGACTTCTTTTCATCACTCGACTTCTCATAAGCATTTACCACATCATCCACAAAAGCTGTCTGTCTCACCTTCAGCATCTTACACAACCCTCCGTAGTAAGTACTGTACTCCACTCTACCTTCATCATCCTCCACTTCACACACGTATCCAGATTCCGTTACCGGGTTTAGATAAGGGATGAGCGAGCTAAAGAAATCTTCTTGAGGCTCAAACCTGCACTGAAACACAGGCTTCTTAACATACACAATATCAGGTCTAAACCAAGCCGCACATTGACATATCAAAGACCTAGACTTGTTCCCCAATCTCCCCATCAAATTCCATTTGTCCAGCCTCTGCTTCTTATCCGCTTCCACAACCACTTCGCTAACCAACGTCCATTGCTCCCACGGCAACTCACTGAGTCTCCATTTGGGATGCCTAACAAAAACCCAAAAATACTTCAAACCAAGACTCGAATCCAACTCCTTAACCCTCTTCTGAAAAGCTAAATTCATGTCATGCTGCTCAATCTTCTCAAACTCTTCATGATTCTCAACTTCACCAATCATAGTAACACACTCATCAGATATAGTACCACGAACAGGATCACCAACCACAACACCACGCCACGAGTAAGGTCCAAACTCACCATACTTGAACCAATCATAAGGATGACGCAATCTAGGGTCATCCTTATCCATAAACCGAACCATCCTATCGTAACCAAGCCCAATCATCTCAAGCTCCTCTTCCGTGAACTTATCCGGGTGGCTACTGAGAATGTTGCTTCGACTCTTGTCAGGGTTATTATACAATCTGTAAAACAACGATTCCGCTAGCTTCTTCGACTTATCACGAGCGTTTCGCTTCACCTGCTTCCTCATATCTGCATCTCCTTCTATCCTCCCACCAGACGAACCTCCTCCAAGCTTCTTCTTGCTCCTCCCCGCCAAAGCTCGCACATCTCGCCTAAATCCACCATCATTTCTGAGCAAAAGCTCGAAGCTTTTGACCCTGAACGCATAGTTCCTCTCGGTAATAACAGGTAAAACCGAAACGACCCTTCGTACGCCGCAATTGGGTTGAGATTTACGGAAGGGAAGCTAGGGTTCAGGGTTTTAGAAAAGGATAAATCTTGACTCAGCATTGCTTCTCTCCAAGTGAGCTTAGAGATGATTAGAGACGGTAATGTATAAGTCTAAAGATACGTCGTCGTTTTGCTTCTGTGTCTCAACGAGCCATTAAGAACTAAAAAAAAAAAATTAAAAATTAAAAATCTGATCTTTAATTTTTTTTGGTTTGTGATGGCGAAGAGGATCCACCTGACGGAACTAGGCTGCATAGCGTGTGAGGAACTTAGCGAGCTCGGTGCGGGGAAAGAAGGGTGGCTAGTGAACAATCCGAATCTTTTATGTGCACTCGATTCTCACTCTTTAGCCCTAGCCAATCGTAATCTCATCTTGATTGTGAATTGGGGTGATCCTGATGCGCCTCGTGTCAAGATCAGACCTGATCTGTCTCCGATTGAGGCCGAGTCGATTACGGCGATTGAATGGTTAGTGTTTGATGACGTCAGAGTCGTCGTTGCAGGGACTTCTTGTGGGTATCTCCTGGTTTACTCTGTTGCCGGTGATCTGATTCATAAGCAGGTTAAATTTTGGAACTTTCTCGTTTCCATTGTTGATTTCGAAACTGATGTTTGCGTACGCTGCCGGAACAATGTTGTCTCAGCATTGTGACAGTTCTGTTGTTTGGGTTACTTTAGTTTAGAAAACATTAAAGTGATCATATAGATGAATTACTTATTTCTTGTTTGTATTTTACAGATGGTACATGCAAGCCGTATCTTGAAAATAAGAGTACGAGGAACTAAGAAAGATTTGATACAAGAGACATCCACTGAGGAGATCTGCTTTGTAATGCCTGGTATTATTGCCCGTTTTGATGGCTCCAACATTCAGGTAATGTTGGAATTTTTTTTTGACAAGGTAGAATTTTTTGAGGTTATGTTTTGCTAAGTTCTCAGATTTGTTTATTTTTGTCTGCGTAATTGTAGAGTATGCTTCAGAAATGGTTCCAAGAGAAGAATTCTAACTTTTGGGACCAAAAGAACAGAAAGGGTGATGTAGAAGATACTGGTAGTTTGTACCAACGACTACCGTATCAGATATGGAATGTCAACAAAAATGGTGTGTGTGTTGATGCTACTGTCACTGGCGTAATGCCTCCTCCATTACTAGAACTTCAGGTGACTACTAATATCTATTTTTGATTGTTTCAAACTAGGAAAATAAGAGACTTCTTTGCAGTTATTTTGTATAGAAAGCAAAAGAATAGAGAGACCTTTTTGGAGTTTGTTCCGGTTTATAAATCTGGCTAATTTTATTCTTTGACAGTCAAGTCAACGTTATTATTGTGCAGTGACCATTGGAGAGGATGCTGTAATCTCGGCTTACAGGTTGGTATTATCTTCGATCATTGTTTTTCGTATTTTACTTTCATGATGTTCTTCTGTTCATTAAAGAATACTTTCTGTGATCACTTTCTTTTAAAGGCTCTCAGAAGACAGAGGTAGATCACTTGTTGGAGCGATTCTTTCAAAAGTTGTGCCTGCAGCTGCTTCAACCATAGCTTCTTTTTCTAAACTGATTTGGAGAAGTAATGATCAATCACCAAAGCGAAAGCCAGAAGCCAAGACTCAGTCATTTGCTCGAGGTAGATATCATACCCTCTGATCACTTCACAATATATCACTCTGTGGCTTAACCTTGTCAAAATGTTGGCGCAGCATCATCCTTGACATGTATAAAGGACTATCCAAGGAAAGGCGAGAAGCTCACGTTATCCCCTAGTGGGACATTAGCTGCGATAACAGATTCTCTTGGTCGAATACTTCTGCTAGACACTCAAGCTCTCGTAGTTGTCCGGCTTTGGAAGGTTTGTTTTAACATCCTTGATACTTCTTCCCTTGAAATTCCTCTCTGTTTTTGTAATCGAAGACATGAAGCAAGACCACTTCGAGAAGAACAAATGTGAAAAACAGTCTTATGCCACATCTGACTCAACAGCTTTATTTGTCAGGGTTATCGTGACGCAAGCTGTGTGTTCATGGAGATGTTAGCCAAAAAAGACAAAGGAAAAGGAGTAATTCACACAGAACCGGTAAAAAGTGATTACTGTCTATGCTTAGCCATTCACGCGCCACGAAAAGGCATCATCGAGGTAACAATGTCTTCTCTCAATAACGTTATCATTCTTTATGATTGATTATATATGCGTTGACTGATTTGCTCGTAATTGTATCCAGGTGTGGCAGATGAGAACAGGGCCGCGTCTTCTAACAATTCAATGTGCAAAAGGTAGCAAACTGTTGCAGCCAGCGTACAGGTTCGGATCAAATTCATCATCTTCTCCTTACATTCCACTTGAAGTCTTCTTACTCAATGGAGATTCTGGCCAAGTCTCTATGCTCAACCGATCTCTCTCTTAAAAATACTTCTAAACTAACTTTCTTTTCAACAGCTTTCTTCATACTTTTCTCTAAACTGTTGTCTATAGCTAAGCCAAGTCTCTAATTGAAATCTTTTCTAAGCAAGAAACAAAAGCTTCGCAGTGATTCTTAATGTGTAGTCAGTGTCCATGTTTCTTTATATTTGCTTGCTGATATGATTGTAAGTGTACTACTACTACTATTACTTTGCTTCAAAGATTCCAACATATGGTTATTGTTTATATGTTACGTTTTGCGATTGATTTAACTGCAAATTAAAGATATAAAGCAAAAAAAAAGAAAAGTTTAAATGGACAGTAAAGAGAAATTTGTGAATAATTACTACATTATTATTGTTTAGTTCAATAATAATATGACTAGGAATGTTAATCAATGATCTCAAAAAATAATCAAATCCAAGTTTAGTCATTGAACTAAACAATAATACTGTTTCCTTGGAAGTTAACCAAATAGATTAGACTAAATTCATTAGGATTAACCTTTCTTTTTAAAAATCAGTTTTGTTTATCAGACAGAGACCAAATGCACAAAAAAATAATGGTCATGTCTTCTCCACTCACCGTCTTCGTCTTCTTCGCCGCCACTCTCTCCGCCGCTGCCGTCACCGATCTCCATGAAACGAGATCACGTTTCAAACCTCCTCTTTTCTCTCCTCTCTTCTTCTCTCCTCCTCCTCCTCAAAACCTCACCAAATCCCGTACTCGCTACTTCGAGGTTCAAAAACCTCCCGTCCCAAATCATCCGACATCTCAACCACCACCGTCATGCTCGTATCATATTCTCCACCATGACTTTGGCTACACCTACGCTAAACCACCGGTTCTCGCCAATTACACGCTTCCCTCACACTGCTCGTCGTCTCGAGAGTTCTCTAAAATCGTCCTCGAATTCAAATCCACTAGCAAAGGAAGACAGTTCGATCGTATCTTCGGAGTTTGGCTTGACGGTGTTGAGATTCTCCGAAGCTGCACCGCTGAGCCTAGACCAAACGGAATCGTTTGGTCAGTTGAGAAAGATGTGACTAAGTATCACTCTATCCTCGTCAAGAACGAGACTCAGATCCTCGCTGTCTATCTCGGTAATCTTATAGATAAGACCTATACTGGTGTTTACCATGTCGATATCACTTTCCATTTCTATCAGCTCGAAAAGAATCTTGAAGATTCTTCTTCTTCTTCTGGTTACAGCTCTCCTCAAGCTGATATGATCTTGCCTGTTTCTAGAAACCTTCCTTTAAACGATGGGTTGTGGTTTGAAATCGTGAATTCGAGTGATTCTAAGTATAAGGAGTTAGAGATACCTAGGAATGTGTATAGAGCTGTTCTTGAGGTTTATGTTTCTTTCCATGAGAATGATGAGTTTTGGTATGGTAATCTTCCTAATGACTTCGTTACTGCTAATAATCTCAGTGTTGCTGGTAATGGACCTTTTAGAGAAGTTGTTGTTAGTCTTGACGGTGATATTGCTGGTGCTGTTTGGCCTTTCCCTGTTGTTTTCACTGGTGGGATTAATCCTTTGCTTTGGAGACCAATTACTGCTATAGGTTCTTTTGATTTGCCATGTTATGATGTTGAGATCACGCCGTTCTTGGGAAGTTTGTTGGATGGGAAGACTCATAAGGTGGGGTTTAGTGTGACAAACGCGTTGAATGTTTGGTATATCGATGCGAATTTGCATCTTTGGTTGGATCAGGAGAGGGAGATAGTGGAAGGGAAGGTGTTGGAGTTCAGTAAAAGCTCTTTGAAGCTTAGCTCTGTCTCAGATTTTAAAGGCATGAATGGTAACTTCACAACGAAAGCAAAGAGGTCGATAACTTCGGTCGGGTTGGTCAAATCCTCGCATGGGGACATTATAACCAATGCTAATCAAGAATTTAGCTATGAAAACACGATGGTTTTAGGTAAAGATGGGGGCTTGCAGATCATAGATCAGTTGATTCAAGCCGATGATCGTATTCACGCCAAGAGAGACTCGAGAGAGGTCTACTGCGCGAAATCCATCAAGAGGTTTCCTTTTTACCTCTACTCTGACTCTTTGGAGCAGCAGAATGACACATCTCTGCAGATCTCGAATGTCACGATGGGATTCAACGAGGAGAGATCAGAGAGTGACAAAGGGTTGATGAGAACATTCAAGAGCAAGCTTGAAAACAAGCAAGATGGGCAAGGGGTAATTGTGGTGAAGAATAACTTAGTGGTCAGTGGATATGGAAGCACACAACAAGTGTATAACTATGTTGGAAGTGACCAATGTTACTTCAGAAACATCAGTAGCTCCAACTACACCATTCTATATGACAAGCGTGAAACTGTCTGCAAGAAGAAAACTCTGAAGCTTCCGCCACGACTCGAGCATCTAACCAGACAACATCATTTACTGGCTTGATATATGACCAGAGACAAAGACCACGCTCTTTGCTGTGATAGACAATTGGAAAAAGAAACATCACAAATAAATTAAAACTGTTGATTTATGTTTTTTTCAAGTTTTTAGACGATGTTTTGGTCAGATCTGATGTATGTCAAGAAGGCTCACGGTGAGTAGATAGATATGAACTGTTTGTTTCCTTCTTTACTTCAAAAACACTCGGTGTGAGAATAAACCGATCAGTTTGAATGTGTCTGAACCGTTATAAACCGAACCAGAGAATCGTACCGGAACAACTAAAGAATCCGCAAGGTGGGTCCTACTATTATCCAGATATGCCAGACGTGGCTACATAACAGCCGTCGAAGGGATTGACCTTAGAAGGTCAAAGATATGACCTTTCAATTGTATCTCTCTCTCTGTCTTCCCTCGGTGATAAGGGAAACATCTGACCAGACCGGAACCAAGGAGCGGGTAAAAGCACAGAAAGCATTGATCTTCAAACTCTTTGCTTCTTCGGTGATTCGAAATGAGCTTATCATCACCAACCAGGTCCGATTTAAGTTCCAATTTTTGTTCTTTCGATTTCAGTTATGCTTGATTAGTACCTCTTTTGCTGAAGTCCGAGATTTTTTTTTTGTCAAATATTGTTTGTACACAGTGCCTGTAGCTCGTCGAGATGTTACTCCTCGGTATTGTCGTTTCCGATTGCGTTTCGATCGAATCCCATCAATGTGGGATTGGTTTGTTATCCAAAAAGACACAGTCTTGCTGCTCAGAAGCTCCTCGTAGCTTGCTCCTCCTCCTCCTCCTCCTCTTCCGGTACGTATTTCCTGCCATCTAAATTCTTGAAGATTTGTGCTTTTCGATTGTGAAGTGATTTTGGTAGATTCGGGCTTCTAGCTGCTCATTGGAATGTCAAATTTGAACAGCTCTTGAGTGTAGATGTTTTAGCTTTAAGTTGCCCTTGCAGTGGTGTTAGTTTCTCTTTTGTAAGTCTAAAAGAGCTTTCTCATATTTTGTTCAAAAATGTTAAAACAGATCCATTGTTGGTTAAGGCTGCGAAAGGGCAAGCCGTGAGTCGCCCTCCAGCTTGGATGATGAGGCAAGCAGGAAGGTATATGGCTGTTTACCAAAAGCTCGCCAAGAAACACCCGTCCTTCAGAGAGAGGTCAGAGAACACTGATCTAATCGTGGAAATCTCTTTGCAGCCTTGGCAAGCATTTAGACCAGACGGTGTCATCATTTTCTCTGACATCCTCACGCCTTTACCCGCATTCGGTGTCCCATTTGACATTGAAGATGTTAAAGGCCCCGTGATCCAATCTCCCATCCGAACTGAAGAAGATTTAAAGAAGTTGCATCCCATTGATTTCGAGAAACTGCAGTTTGTTGGAGATTCTCTCAAGATTTTAAGACAAGAGGTGGTTTTCCTCTTCTTCTCAGCTTTCCCCTAGAATTAACCAATACCTTCCAGTTTGTGAAAACGGATTCTTGTTTTGAAAGGTTGGGGATCATGCTGCTGTGTTAGGTTTCGTTGGAGCTCCTTGGACAATTGCAACATATATTGTTGAAGGAGGAACAACTCGGACATATACAGCCATAAAGAATATGTGCCACACTGCACCAAATGTATTGAGAGCTCTATTATCTCATTTAACCAAGGCCATTACCGAGTATGTTGTTTACCAAGTTGAGCATGGAGCTCACTGCATACAAATATTCGATTCATGGGGTGGCCAACTGACTCCTGAGATGTGGGAACGCTGGTCCAAGCCCTACATCGAAGAGGTATAATTCAAGTACCTTCATCTTGAGGACGAGATTCTCTAATGACGTTTAACGTTATTCATGTCATTTCGGCTCGCCAGATCATTCATGCTGTAAAGAAAAGATGTCCAGATACGCCGATAGTTTTCTACATCAATGGAAATGGTGGCCTTCTTGAGCGAATGAAGACTACTGGAGCTGATGTTATTGGGCTTGACTGGACTGTAGATATGGCTGATGGAAGGAGGCGACTGGGAAGCGATGTTAGTGTGCAGGGAAATGTGGATCCAGCTTACCTATTCTCTCCGCTTCCTGCTTTAACCGAAGAAATTCTAAGGTAGGTAGTAACTTTGTTCAGCTGATGATAGAGTTATGCTTATAAATTCAATTCAAGAAACTGAAAGAATTGGCTTTTTTTTGTTTTTGTTTCAGAGTTGTGAAATGTGCTGGACCAAAGGGGCATATTCTGAATCTAGGACACGGTGTCTTGGTAGGATCACCAGAGGAAGCCGTTGCTCATTTCTTTGAAACCGCTAGAAGCTTAGATTACAAAACAGTCTTCCAAAATCATATTCCTGCAAAAAAGCTGAATCTGAGTTGGTTGCCTGAGAAATCTGCTGTTGAACAGACAAGTAAGACAAGTCCCTACACCAAAGAAATCTGCTGTTTGAGGTTTGTGAACATATGTTTGAATTTTTAAAATTTGGTTGCAGGAATCAGAGAAAGACTTTCATGTCTCAAGTCTGACCCATAATCGATGTCAAAGTTGGTAACTTGCTAGGAGATAACATTGGAAGCTGCCCTTTCTTTTCTTTTTTTTTGCTAGGCTCCAGTCTTCTGGACCAAGCTGAGCTCAACTATTAACAATGTCTTGAGTTGCTCATAGGCTTCAATGTTGCTGCTTCATTTGGAAATATGTATGACTCTCAAGTTTTAGCCAAACATCAAATTTGGTTGATCTTAAAGCTTTCTCTTTTGTTGTCCTACTTCTTTCATATGGTTTTATCTCGATCTCGGTTATCTTATCTGAATCCAACTAGCTTTGTCTCATCTGGTTTGGTCTAGTTAGATTCGGTTTACCAGTTCGGTTTCTAAAACTGTTAATTATAATCTAATTGTAATATTAGTTTTTTCTTATTAATTTAATAACTTAAATATAGTTAAAAATATATAACTAAACAATCATTGAAAAATGCAAAATATTTGAAAATATAATTAAAAGGTTAAGAAAGAGCAGAATAATTTGAGAAAACAAAATATTGTAACAAGATAATTTATAGTGATGTGATCTAAAGTCAAATGACATCGCAACATACAAAGTCTTAATAAGCCTCACCATATTTGCTTTTCATGAATCATCCCACTTGTGATTATTCTTTAACTAAAAATTGAAATATAAAATGAAGAGTATAGTCGTTACCCTCCTCGAATGTTTCTGATAAATAATGTTAACTTATCATCTCAATATGTCAACCGAATTATCACCGACACTGACCCCACACCAAATCACTAATCACTAATCACTAATCACTAATGCATTACTTTTATATTAATGTATCTATCAATCATCCAATAAATTATTCAATAGTTGAACTTTGTTTATTTCTTTGAGCCAATAATGCGATGTATAAACTACAAAATTTTCGTTATAATCAATTCAGCATTATCGCTAAATTTCAAATTAAGAAGACGGCAATGATTTATAAAAATAAACATATTAAGAGATACAAAAGGGTCAATGATATATGCTTAAAACGAATCGGTCTACCCAAGAGCCATTTTTCTAATCTCTAATTTTAATTTTTTTATAAACGTATAGAGAGTTTAGTTAGTCCAAAATATTTGACAGGCTAAGCTCTAATATTTCGATAGTTTGAAACGACATTTTTTTATTAGTCCTACAAGTGTGATACATTGATACTACTATGAGGAAAATGAATCAGAATTATGTCGAATATTCCAACAGATCACAAGCTCTAAATAATTTTTAACAACATATCACAAACTTGGTTGACTTGAGTTACATATTATAATGACATACTCAGTGATTGGAATATTCCCTTAATAGCCACAAAATAAGACTGAAATCCGTAATCTATTTTTTTTTTCAAATTCGTAGGCAAATAATTTTACTAAATTATAGCATGATATCATGTAAAATAGCATGTTATCCTACAAAATAAAATAACATGTAAAATAATATTTTACCATCATGTATTATTGTAAATAAAAACATGATAATACATGATGTAATAATCTGAAGATCTAAAACATTTTAAAAGTCAACTTGATCGTATGTGAAAGTTAGGATAAGTGAGAGAGATCTATACATAGCTCAAAATGCATGCACGATCTGTACATATATGTTTATTTTTCTTCATAAGAAAGAAACAACTATTTACCAAAGCTAAGAAGATTCATGTAAAATCAAATTAAAGGTAGATTCCATAATTATCTCTGTCACAATTAAGAAATGAAGATCCATATGCAAGATCTTTGACCACTTAAAAACTTAATTCAGAATTCAGAATGTTTGTTATTTAATGCATGCTTTTGTATTTTTCAGTCCACATAATCAATTAGATTAGATTACTATGGCTAAATAGTTTTTTTTTTTTTCTTTGTATGAATATAAAATTTATTCACCAAAAAAAAACGTTGCTTACCAGAGATGTTGAAATTTAAATTTTAGCAGAATGTGGCTACAACAATCAGTCTATAGATCTAGTAGAAAAACATAAAGCAAGGATGTCTTCTTACTCAATTATATTTGAAATTTGTAATCCACCCTATGAAAAATGGAATTGAATTAGTGAAATGATTCTATTTTTTTATCATATATATATTTTATATTTGAAAGAATATCCCTGAGTATTATTCCTCTGTACAATTAAATAAGATGAATTTGCTGAATACATACTTTTTCACTTCATATGATAATAATTATAAAAAAAGATATAAAATATTTAAGAAATAGAGAAAATAACGAAAAAGAGTTAAAAAAAAAAAAAAAGAGTTATAACAAAGCGTGCATGCATTCCCATGTCATGCCCTTACACATTACACAGTGTAACGCACTTTGCTCTCGTCTATATATACTCAGAGCTTTCTCATTTTCCTTCATCTCTGAATCTGATTCCCACACCCAACCCATAAACACCAACAAAAAAAACAAAAACCTTTTGCTTTCGTCCCGACCTATCCGCAGATCTCTTCTTTCTTTCAGGTTTGTCTAAATCAAATCAATTCAGAATTTTTTTCGGGGCAGTCTATATCAAATACCCTGTTATTTCGGCTAATTTTGAGTCAGTTGCTAACAGATTTTTATTTTTCTCTTCTTTTGGTCGACTTAATTTTTTTTCATTTTTCATTTGATATGATATGATTACAGAGAAGAACTGAGAAAGCTGGTGGAGATTTTTTTTGATTGATCGGCGATGATGGCGGGTCGGAACGTAGAGAAGATGGCATCAATTGATGCGCAGCTTCGGCAACTTGTTCCTGCTAAAGTCAGCGAAGACGATAAGCTTATTGAGTATGACGCTCTTCTCCTCGATCGTTTTCTCGATATTCTCCAGGATTTACACGGCGAGGATCTCCGTGAAACGGTACTTATCCTTCTTCTTCTTTTTATTTGTATAGGATTGAATCAATACCCATTTGCTAGAGATCTTCAAAATCTCATCTTTGTTTCGATTTAGTGGTTTTTACTCGTTAATGGTGGATTAAGCAGAGACTATGTAAAGTTTGAATCAGATTCAGAGTCAAGACTATGTAAAAATCTCATATTGGAAATGTTTTGGTGTATAGTTCAGTTATGATTTATTTGTGAATTTGATAAAATGGTATTGTGGAACAGGTTCAAGAGCTATACGAGCTTTCTGCTGAGTATGAAGGGAAGCGTGAGCCTAAGAAGCTTGAGGAACTAGGGAGTCTCCTGACGAGTTTGGATGCTGGTGACTCAATTGTTATCTCCAAGGCTTTCTCTCACATGCTTAACTTAGCCAACTTGGCTGAGGAAGTGCAGATTGCTCACCGCCGCAGGATCAAGAAGCTCAAGAAGGGTGATTTCGTTGATGAGAGCTCTGCTACTACTGAATCCGATATCGAAGAGACGTTCAAGAGACTCGTTTCTGATCTTGGTAAGTCTCCTGAAGAGATCTTTGATGCCCTGAAGAATCAGACTGTGGATTTGGTTTTGACTGCTCATCCTACTCAGTCTGTGCGTAGATCATTGCTTCAGAAGCATGGGAGGTTAGTTTTTGGCTTTTGCTGTTTTTTTTTTTTATTCTTTCTTTTGCTTTTGTATTGACCTTGAATGCTTTTCTCAGGATAAGAGACTGTCTTGCGCAACTGTATGCAAAGGACATTACTCCTGATGACAAGCAGGAGCTCGATGAGTCTCTGCAAAGAGAGGTAAGAACTCAACCTCATAGAATTGTACCATGTTAATTCAAAAGATTGGTTTTGAAAACTCTCCTGTTTTGTTTAGATTCAAGCTGCATTCCGTACAGATGAGATTAGAAGAACACCACCAACCCCACAAGATGAAATGAGAGCTGGAATGAGTTATTTCCATGAGACAATCTGGAAAGGTGTCCCCAAGTTCTTGCGTCGTGTGGATACAGCTCTGAAAAACATTGGGATTGATGAACGTGTCCCTTACAATGCCCCATTGATCCAATTCTCTTCATGGATGGGCGGTGATCGTGATGGTACGTGCGTTTTTCAGATTACTGACAACCAAATCTTTCTCTTGTTTCCTTTTTGCTCACCCTCTAATCGACTTCCCTAAATATCAGGTAATCCGAGGGTTACACCTGAGGTCACTAGAGATGTGTGCTTGTTGGCTAGAATGATGGCTGCCAATCTCTATTATAACCAAATCGAGAATCTGATGTTTGAGGTTCTTATCTCTTGTTACCTGTACTCATTTTCCGGTTTTTCTTCTTCAAGATTCTATTGATTCATTTGTGTTCTTCTTGGCAGTTGTCTATGTGGCGTTGCACTGATGAGTTCCGTGTTAGGGCGGATGAACTCCACAGGAACTCAAGGAAAGATGCTGCAAAACATTACATAGGTACGAAGCTTTGGAGATTCTCTTCTTGCAAGCTTGAATATACTGAAAGTATACAATGGTATTGCTTGTGCATTCTTAAGTTGTTCTTTTTGTTTAACTCAATGCAGAATTCTGGAAGACAATTCCTCTAACTGAGCCGTATCGTGTGATTCTTGGTGATGTGAGGGATAAACTATATCACACACGTGAGCGCTCTCGTCAATTGCTGAGTAACGGAGTCTCTGACATCCCTGAAGAAGCTACTTTCACCAATGTGGAAGAAGTAAGCAATCTTTATACTCTGAGTATTGCTTCTTTACTAAATTGTTAGCTGATTTTAAAAACCATGTTCTTGCCATTATATTCATGGAATTCAATTTGTGATTACACTTCTATTTATACAGTTCTTGGAGCCTCTTGAGCTCTGTTACCGATCACTATGTTCATGTGGTGACCGCCCAATAGCTGATGGAAGCCTTCTTGATTTCTTGAGGCAAGTCTCTACCTTTGGACTCTCCCTTGTGAGAGTTGACATTAGGCAAGAGTCTGAACGCCACACAGATGTCTTGGATGCTATCACCAAGCATTTAGACATCGGTTCCTCCTATAGAGACTGGTCTGAAGAAGGACGACAGGAGTGGCTTTTAGCTGAACTAAGTGGAAAGCGTCCATTATTCGGACCTGATCTTCCCAAAACCGAAGAAATTTCTGATGTCCTCGACACATTCAAAGTCATATCTGAGCTGCCTTCAGACTGTTTTGGAGCATACATTATCTCTATGGCAACTTCACCTAGTGATGTGCTTGCGGTTGAGCTTTTACAGCGTGAATGCCATGTGAAAAAGCCACTTAGAGTTGTTCCACTCTTTGAGAAGCTAGCTGATCTTGAAGCAGCTCCTGCAGCTGTTGCAAGACTCTTTTCTATAGACTGGTACAAAAACCGTATTAACGGTAAACAAGAGGTTATGATCGGTTACTCAGATTCAGGGAAAGATGCTGGGCGTCTCTCAGCTGCTTGGGAGCTATACAAAGCTCAAGAAGAGCTTGTGAAGGTTGCTAAGGAATATGGAGTGAAGCTAACTATGTTTCATGGCCGTGGTGGCACAGTCGGAAGAGGAGGCGGTCCTACTCATCTTGCTATATTGTCTCAGCCACCGGATACAGTTAATGGCTCTCTTCGAGTCACAGTTCAGGGTGAAGTCATTGAGCAATCATTTGGTGAGGAACATTTATGCTTCAGAACACTTCAGCGTTTCACAGCTGCAACTCTAGAGCACGGAATGAACCCTCCAATTTCACCAAAACCTGAGTGGCGTGCTTTGCTAGATGAAATGGCCGTTGTTGCAACCGAGGAATACCGATCTGTCGTTTTCCAAGAACCTCGATTTGTCGAGTACTTCCGCCTCGTAAGTATCCATTCACATCAATCCAAAGTTCACCAAAGTTTTTCTGTGTTTTAAGTACCTCAAACCGTTGGTTTTTGCAGGCTACTCCGGAGCTGGAGTATGGACGTATGAACATTGGAAGCAGACCTTCAAAGCGGAAACCAAGCGGTGGGATCGAATCTCTCCGTGCAATCCCATGGATCTTTGCTTGGACACAAACAAGATTCCATCTTCCTGTATGGTTAGGGTTCGGAGCAGCTTTTAGGTTTGCGATTAAGAAGGATGTGAGAAACCTCCACATGCTGCAAGATATGTACAAACACTGGCCGTTCTTCCGAGTCACCATCGATCTAATTGAAATGGTGTTTGCCAAGGGAGACCCTGGGATTGCTGCTTTGTACGACAAACTTCTTGTCTCAGAAGATTTGTGGGCTTTTGGAGAGAAACTGAGAGCCAACTTTGAAGAAACCAAGAACCTCGTCCTCCAGGTATAGAAAGCAGAGTCCTCTGTTTCGTGTTCCTTGCGGTTTATTTCTTGCAATACCACTGACTAAAAATCTTGTCGTTGCAGACTGCTGGACATAAAGATCTTCTTGAAGGAGACCCTTACTTGAAACAGAGACTGAGGCTGCGTGACTCTTACATTACTACACTCAACGTTTGCCAAGCCTACACATTGAAGAGGATCCGTGATCAAAACTACAATGTGACCCTGCGACCACACATTTCCAAAGAGATCATGCAATCAAGCAAATCAGCACAAGAGCTCGTCAAGCTTAACCCAACGAGTGAATACGCGCCAGGACTTGAGGACACACTCATCTTAACCATGAAGGGTATCGCCGCAGGATTGCAAAACACCGGTTAAGTGAGAGTGAGCCAGTGAGACAAAACAAAACTTTTAATTTCTGTTTTTCTTTTTTTCTCTTATTTTCCCTTTTAATAATGTCGTTCTAGAATCCAAAAATAATATGTTATTACGGTTGGATTACAGTTTACTTTATGTATCCACCGTTCGAAGTCTTAATCTTCCACTGTATGAAAGTAAACACTGCTCTGTTTCTAAAAACAGAGACAGTAAATCTTAATGTTTGATCTTCTTTGTCTTTTTGCACCTGCTCTCTGTCTCGGAACCAGTTACATTTGTTAATACCTTTAAATTGCACGTCGTCTAAAGTCTGAATGTGGTCCCTGAAACAGCAGGCATGTTAATAGAACTATGCCGTTAAAGAAGGGAGGTGAGTTGAGGAAACGACACGATTGTTTTTGTCTTTGCTGTTTAAGACACACGGCTCGCATTTGGTCTGCATGTATTACTATAGCGTACAGTTCTCACTGTAACAACACTGCTTATATGACTTATACCAGGCGAGTGTTAATCACGCAACGCTCCGGTGTAGCCATTTTCTTGAGAGGATAACCAGATAATAAGAGAGAGTAAGCTATAAATTGTTACTAGTTTAGGTTTTGATTCAATTAGATAAGAAGAATAATTTTTATTGATGGAAAAATATGTTGACAACATGAATGAATGATGTTCTGTCTCTGCTTATTTTATATGGTTTCATCACCTAAGTAGCCAAAATTTTCTCTATGTACAAAGGGACTAATCTCTCTTTTAAACTCCTTCCTAGACCTAACAGAGCAATGAATGAATCAAATCAGAAGTGATCTTTTTTTTTCTTTTTCTTTTAAGTGAACATTTTCTTGTTTTGAGTTTTGCTAAAGACCATAGTGCCTCACTGTTTTCTCCAATGCTTCCTTGCTAGGACACACAATCTCTTTCATCCGAATCCCAAGTTTGTAAATCTTGAATGTTGGTACAACTCTCACTCTCTCTGCATCACCCACTGCTGGACACTTTACAATCTCCACCTATTGAAAAGACAATTTCACAAATAAGTTTACTTGTTTTCTTGTTACATAAACAGATGTTTTCACATTTTTGTTTTTACCTTGAGGAAATGTAAAGATGGGTAACGAACACATAATGCGTCCATGAACATAGACATCTCCTTGCATTGTGGATCAGAGGCTCTAAAAAAGTGTACAATGGAAACTCCTGCCATTGAAGTATACAACAAGTTACTAAAGGGAATTCTCTGATTGCTTAAGAGCAAATATAAGTTTCAAATATCTATATCACTTACCAGGACGGGTTAATGCAGCTTTTAACTCTTCAAGACTAGAGATTTCCTCAACTTCACCTCCAAACTCCATGTTTAGAACTACTTCGCCGCGAGATTTCTTCAATGCAACTTGAGCGTGAAATAAAGACTCAGCCAATTGCTTGTCATAAGGCAGTTCCTTTCTTAAGGTCTCATAGTCGCTCACTGCTTCAGCCCATCTTTCCAACTACAGTTTCGTAGAAATAGTAAACTTAGAACAAGTCCAAAGCCAAACCTAAGTCATACTCATACCATAAATATTTTACCTTGCTATATGAACCAGCCCTTTGAAGACGAGGCTTTGTGTATCTAGGTAGAATGAGCAATGCATGGTTACAATCTTCGATTGAGCTCTCCCACATTCCAACTTTAAAGAAACAATCTGCTCTATGACATAATAGAGTAGCATTGGATGGATCATATTTAAGGCCTTCACCATAAGCTGAGCTTGCTTCAGTGTATCTTTCTAATTCATAAAGATCGTTGCCACGATCACGCGCCCTAGTCATTGATCTAACATTTCTATACAACGTTTCAACTTCATGGTTCTGTGGATCCATCTCTGAAGCTTTCTCTGCAGTTGTAACTGCATTTTCAAACCTGCAAGAATTCATCATTTGCTCTTCACTCTTTTACTCATGACATAAACATAAGACAATCAAATCAACATGTCTACAAATCTCACCTCCCTAGCGCCAACTCCATTTGGGATTTGACAAAATATGTGTAAGCTTCACATATCATATCGAAAAATCGAGTCTGTGCGTAAGAGACCGGGAATGGTTCTACTTTGGGGACAAAATCTAGTTCTCTTTGAGCATCATCAAGCCGTTGGAGTTTCAGTAGTGCTTCAACTTTACACATAGCTAGCTGCAGATTTGAGATATGTAAAATACTTAAAACCACTTAAAACGTAAGAAACACAGACTAATACAAGAATGTTTGTTATCTACCTGAGGAGAAGAATCAGCTCCAGACGCCACGGCTGCACTTACTTCTGTCAATACTAGATTCCATTCACCTCGTCTTCTTGCATATGTGCATTTGTTCAAGTGTCTATCTATTTGTTGAAGCATCTTCACCACCTTAGGATCTGATGGTTCTGCCACTGAATAAAAGTGTATCCCTGCATTATCCACATAACCTAATCTGCAACCAATTCAAGACTCAGATTTGATTAGATATCCAATCTCTATCGATACTCTTATAAAGCAATTCAGTTTTACCTAAGAAGCAAGAAGGCTAAACGGTGATGAGCTCTTGCAAATTTTGGATCCAATTTAATAGCTTTTTCACACTCATTCACAGCTTCACCAATCTGACCTAAACTAGACAATGCAGCTGCTCGATTGCTATGGTAAGTCGCATTACTTGGTGATAACTCTATTGCTCGATCGTACAACTTCAAAGCCTCAGTGAAACAACCTTTCTTGAACATGTCGTTTCCAATTCTCTTTACTTCTTCTGAATTCGAACTATATAAAGCAACTTTCCACGGTATCTCCGCGTCGCTAGAGCTACGGATAGCTAAAGGTAAAACAGAGGAAGAAGAAGAAGAAGAACCAGACGTCCTCGTTGGCTTCACCGGAGATAAGTTGTTTCCAGGGATTATGCTACCGTACCCGTATGACTTAGCACCACCTGGCCCAAGAGCCATGCTTCTTGGTTTCTCTTGAGTCATGCCTGTAATCTGTACCTTCCCCGACGGGAAAAGGTTCCCGCCGGGAAGTATTTGGACATGCTGTTGCAACGCACTAGAGCTTTTAACCGATGGTTTTGTTCTTGTTGTACTCGAAACAGAGTTCGATGGTCTTATATTCCCAGTTACGGTCTTTGGACATCCTGTCTTAACGCCAACTTGGCTGCTCGAACGAGATTGAGCGCGGGCAGGACTACTAGACCCAAACTGAGCGGCGGATGAGCCATTACTGGACTTTGATTGTGAGGCGGAGGGAGTACTAGATTTAGCGGCGGAAGGTATGTTAGACTTAAAGGATTGAGCTTTGTTCGACTTAGAGGATTGATCCGCGGAGGATCGATCCGAACTGGGTTTTCTTGTATGTCCAGCATGACCCGTAACCGATCCAGAGGAGCTAGAACTACAACTGCCACTACTAGTGGTTTCTGTAGAGGTGGAACGAGTCTGAAGCGGTGTAATTGGTGATCCATGATCCACATTAATAATAATAATACTATCTGGCTTATCGGTGACAGAGTCAGGTTCCGGTATCAGAGGCTTTAACATTTTTGTACGAAAACAAAAAGAAGATACCTTTTTAAGTAGTGATCGGTGATGAATCCCCAAATTTCCCTAATGGTTTCTCTCCGGAAGAAGATTCAGAGCAATGACCTGACCTTCAATGGTGGAGGATCATATATATATATGTTCTGAACAATGCATGGGAAAGGAGAGAGAAAAGGGAAAGATGGGGATCTCAGCGATGTCAAATAATGAAGCAAATGAATGAATGTGATAAGTATTGTTGTTGTTGTCTCATAGATAGATAGAGAGAGAGAAAAAAAAAAAGTTTCAGAAACAGAGAGGTAGGAGACGACGAAGAGCGAGTGAAACAAAACAAAATAATAATAATAATAATAATATAATCTAAAGTTATATTTTGTGTTTGTTTATTTAATTCTTTAATATTCTTTGTTGACAAATTAAAAAGAAAAGAAAAAAAGTCACTTTTTTTTTCTTCTCTGTTCCGTTAAAGTGTGTAATGTAATACAACTGCGTAACACAAAAATAAATCTTATAATGTACGGATATATTAAAATTCAATGTATTTTTTCTTTACTAGAGGAATATTTTATTAAAATAATATTAATTTGTACCAGATTTTTGCCTAGTCAAATGAAAACTAGTGTCACTATGATCTAAATTTTGCGATTTGAGAATAAATTTAGGATTTTGGTTTTAGCTATTTTAATAATCTTTAAATCTTAAAGTCTTGACTGAATCCTTCTCGTGCCTTGCGCTACGACTATGTCCACGCAACACTCTACGGCTACCATATTACAACTTATAATAAAATGTGAACCTTCATCATATTCATAATAAAATCGGCTCTGAATAAAAAAAAAAAAAAAAAATCAGCTTCACGAGACAGATTTCTAAAGGAATGTCTTATCATCAGAAGAAACATAGTAATAAAATAGTATGAATGAATGAAGTAAATAAGTTATTAAATAATTTGCTGACTTTTTTTGTTTTGGTCTTTCGATTCTATCTATGTACTTTTAAATTTCTTTCTCAAATCATTTATTAGCATATGGTATTTTGCTCAGATCTTTTAGCAAACTTTTTTGTCAACGTACTATTTACAGATATCATAATGTACACGCACTGACACACGCATATAAATTAGAAAACCTACGTGTGTTACATATGTAACGCATATATGGCTATAGACGCATGCATATTCGTTTCATCTACGTATATTGGTCATATATATGTAGCTTTTGTTTTGTTTTTGTATACATATATTCCCACACGCTTCAAATATCTCAGGTTCATAATGCAAATAATACATTTTACATTACATATTATGTGTGTTCATAGAATCCTAACATCTGTAATTCTGTATAATGTTTAATTGCAGCTGTTATATATAAAAAAAGAGAAGGTAAAATACACTGATTTAGAGTCTAGACAAATATAAGACCATGAATATTAATTTGGTTGGTAAGTTCATGAACCTTCTTGTAATCAGACAACGAATTAAATAATATGTCTAGATTTGCTAGTAATTGTAGGTAAGCACGCACTTAATTGTTTTTTACAAAAAAAAAGACACTTGAGTTGGCTAAGATGATGTTCCACCTGTGTTTCACGTTGTGTATTGTTTCCTAATATATACAATGCATACTGATTAAAATCTTTTACAAGAAAAGGTATTAATAAGACTGGTAGTGGAGTTACGATATGTATGGCATATATGGGTTTAAGCCAAGCCATGATTTCTTAATTCTAAATTTCTAATTATGATAATCATTATTGGGCAGCAGCAGTGTAAGATGATGGGTTCTCTTGTTTGACAGCTTTTAACATGCTTTTACACAAAGATAGTTAGATTCCAACTTTTTTGTTTGGTAAAAACCATAACTGATCCCATTTTAGGCTACCTCTTCTATTTTCGTTATTATCTTTTTGCAGACCCAAAAATATTAGTATAATTTTTTAATCTTAATTAGTACTAGTAACATAACTTATCGCTTTTTGAGTAACATATTGGTTAAGACTTTACGACAAATTAAATGCCAGCTATGTTCTACTGTCAAATGTCAAATACAAGTATTTTTGATTTTTTTTTTAATCATATATACTAAGGTTAAATGCCAGTTCTCTAATTACTTGTTCGATTTCACTTTTCCCTCTAGATTCACATAAAGATGTAGTATAAGTTTTCTTTTTGTGGAACACGCGTTTTGCACAAAACAATACAAAAAATTTTAAGTTACGGAAAAAGAAGCTTAATTGTTTCACACTGTAACTATCACTAAAGAAATTGCAATTAGTTCAATCTTATACTTGTACAACAAGGTATCACCCAAAACTTGTTATACACAAAAAAATTACTAACCCTAGTTTAAAAGAACCCAAAAGCTGTTTAAGCGTGAACAACTCTCGTCGTTTTTCTCACACAACCCCCCCGGAAGAACAGAGCTGCGTAAACTGAAAAACCGAGAGGCTTGAGCTTCAATGGCCGACATGTCAGAGAAAGTGATATATGAATTGTTACGCCCTCGGATCTTACATCAGTACAGAAGATATATATATATGCGGGTAGATCATCAATCATCATCCGATGGCAAGGTCGGACTCTTTGAGCAGCTATCTAGCTTGTGAAGTTCCAACATCCTTTTCTCTGGGTTACAAAGACCTGCAGCAGTAACATATTCAATCCAAGTTTTTAATCAATTGTTGTAGAAATGCTTATGCAAAGCGACTAACTTAAGTCCTTAAGACCAGAACGAAGAAAAATGAACCTGAGCATTTTGGTATATCCCAAATAGCAATGGAGTGTGGTGAGCACTCTGGTTCGCAAAGGGTGTGAAGGTTCTCGTGTTTAACATTCATTGCCAGCATCCACGCACCTATTGTCACATCCTCGTTGCTAAACATCCTGAAACTGTAGTTTGGGAAAATTTCTCACCTTGTTAAACAAAAAGACTCTGACAAGTGTCGAGGAACAGAGACCTCTTTAAGAGTGAAAATGAAGTCCTAATCGAGACATATCACTCGAGGAGAATTCAAAAGCATATAATATTTGAGGAGACAGAACTTGCCTGTTGTTCTTTAGGGCAACCAAACTTGTGACAACATCAGCAGAAAGAGCATATATGGGGCCATAAGCATGAAGAAAGTACTCTTTCCCGAGCAGATCTGCCAAAGGTTCATACCTGCAAAAAATCCAACCAATTTTCAGGTACATTGAACCGCAAGAGATGATTAGGTGTCACAAAAATCCTATCTTAACTCAATTTTTGTGAAAAGAGAAGCATGATTTTGCGGATTCTGTTATAGTTCTTCATTATAAGTTGTTCCTGTTCTTACCATTTGAGTTTTGGATCTGTGAAAACTGGACCCTTTTTCAGGCATCCAATGTATGTCTGCGAGTGACTCCGCTCTTTAGCCAACAGCAAAGACAACCGATCTGTGCAGAACAATAGCAGCCTCTTATGAAATCAAGAAGGAACAGAACATTCCTGAAGACACCGATTCAAAACCAGAGAAAGCAATCAACTTTACCTGGCCTCAAGTATATATCATCATCAGCTTTGACATAGAATTCTGAATCATATAGGGCGTATGCAGCTTTGAAGAAAGCCAAACTATAACAGCAAAATAACAAAAACATAAACCATGGATCACATTCTTTTACTGTTATCTGTCATATGAGACATGAATAGAAAAAGTATTGAGTCTCTAACTAACGTTTTGTATGGGAGCTTACTGTACTCCTCCTCGATATCAAGCAGTACAAAATCATCATACTCTGCGATTTCTCTTCTAAGCTCAGCCATTTTAGCCTCATCTTTGGTTTTGCCTATAATAAACCTGATGGCCAATCCTGTTGATTCTTCCAATCTGCGAAGAGCAGTAGTTTTGTTCAGAGTGAAACAGAGAAAGTCCCAAGACTCATCAAGCAATGAAGATAAAAGTCTCAAAGATCAGAGTGCTATTTAGAACCAGATCAAACCAATCTAGATAGATGCAAAAGTTCAATCCTTTGTGACAAATTGATTCCAGAGAGAACCCTAACTAAAAGCTAGGACCAATGAATGAATCAAATTTGAGATTTTGAGAGAGAAGAGATTGAAATCAGTACCGTCGAAGTCCATCTGGATCGGACGGCATCCACGTGTTCCTAAGAGCTCGTCTCCGGCCAGCTGATCTGAACCCGGTCTGGATTCCGACGAACCCCATAACCTTGTGTCTCTTCACTTGGCCGCCTGCTCCATTATTAACGATGCTATTTCCCGCGACGTCCCAGACGATCCGCACCGTCTTCGGTGGCAAGCTGGTAAGACAGGTCCGGGCTGATAACCGGAGACCCGGGAATAGAATCGTGGATAGTCCGAAAAGGAAACCGGTGAGACCGATAGCTAGGGAAGCGAAAACGATCAAAGGCGTCGATCGGCGCGTGAAGAATGATGGCCGCGCGTGAAATAGCTTAGGAGAAGATGGCATGATGGATGGATCCAGCTGCTACGGCGGATCCAATTTCTTTTTTCCGTTAACGGTCGTTAATGGCAAAAGGCTACGGCGGGTGTTTTTTGTTCGTTTACTTCAGGACAGGTGGATCCGTGTTTTTGGATTCGGGTCGGATCCTTTTTCAAGATGCAAGGATATTTTAATTATGAACTGATAGTTTGATACAATTTTAGAACATTCATAGGTTTGAGGAAAAAAAGACTTTTTGATAAGAAGAACATTAGTGATAACACAAGTTAGGCAAATAGTTAATTAATTTGACCATTATGAAACAAAAACAAAATCTAATAAATGAGAATAGCATTCATTGATAGGTGAAAAATGTATCCAAAAATCTCTCTAATGAATATCTTTGTTGACAAAAGTAAAATAAAAAATCATAGTAATGAATATTTTTGAAGTTAATTAAAAAATCCCACCAAATTAATTAGATCCATAAATCAATTCACCTTCCTAAATTAGGGTGGATTTGTTATTACAAAATTCATAATTCATTCACATCACCGGCTCACCGCCATCTACATCATCAAGAAAGCTACAGACAGACAGTAACAATATTTATGTCTACAAATCAAAGATGGCATCAGTGAGTTTCCAAACAACCTCGCTATAACGAGGGGGGCTTGAATCAAATCAATCATGCTATATAAGATGACTTGTATCTGCTCCCTGTCTCCATTGAAAAGGAACTCTTTATCGAACTCAAGGGTTTGATCAACGGATAAGAGTTTCAAGATTGAGAGGATCTTCTTTCTTCTTCTCCGTCTGAGTTTAAATCATGAGCACGATTGTAATCCACTTGGAAGTGGAATATCAAGTTTTGTGTAATTTACACATGCGGTTTCCTTATCTTCTTACTCTATAGGTTTCAAGTGACTTGAGAGAAGATATAGCAGTGGAAAAAACGGTCATAGTGTTTTTAGTCTAATATTATTATTCCGACTCTTCTTCAGAGCTATCAGAGTTAAGCTGTTCATCAAAACAAAGCAACATGTCATCGCTAACATTATTTACTACTACTACTCCTACATCACTTACTTCTTCTAAAGCTGCAGCGGAAGAAGAAGCTCTTGTCATTTCTTTTCCTTCTTCTGAAATCTTTGATACCTCGTCCTGCAAACCTTTTTCTTCTTCTTCTTCTTCTTTTTCAATGGGGTCTCTTGTTTTTTTTGGCCTATCATCGGCATTGCTGTCTCGGCTTGGGTTCTCTGTTTCTGAAGTTGGTTCTTTTTCCTTGGCTCCAAGTGGCACGGGGAAGCCTGGTGCCGGCTCTTCATCTGAACCTGCTGGAACCATCTGATCACAGCTCTCAACTTGGGTATGTATAGGAAACCCGCCTTTGTCTAGGCCTGGCTCTAGGTCTGCTTCTTTGTTTGATGGTTCACTGTGATCTTTAGAAAGACAAACGCCTGTGCAGGAGCAAGAATCCGGTGAGGTGCGCTGTAAATATATATATATATATAGAGAGAGAGAGAGAGGGGTGGAATTTACCGTTCACAATGTTGGTTTTTGTGCTCTCGTAGAGCGTTTTCTTGAGCAGAATTGTCCCAGGGAAGACCATCAAGTTTATTCTTTTGAGAGCATCACGTTCTTCATCATCCATGGGTTTGAAGCCAAAACCTTCAGTCCAAGTTTCCACTAAACTCGGCAATGCAGCTACCACAAGCTTCTCCACTTTGAGAGACATAAGCAACTGCAGCCAAAACCAATCAATAGTTTTATCTTTTGATAGCCGAGAAATCAAGACAAGAAGGGAAGAGAGATCATCAAGGTCAGCATATGAGCGGTGTTGTATATCTATCATTGTACTAAGTTTATACTTTATTAATGTGGATGGAGCCTCGAGAACAGTCACATGGATACATTCTAAATATTGTACCTCTTCGATGGCAGCCACGAGGAATCTGCACATCCCCTGTCGGCGATATTTGCTGCAGGTAGCTACAAGAGGCATCTCTGCAATAGTTACTCCATGCACCCTGGATAGAGTAAAATGGGTTTTTTATGTAACTCATTCCAGTGTACAGAAGTGAAAGAATAATTCTAAGCATCCATTTGCCTGGAGGATTCTAGAAGACATTCGAAACATGTGATAGCCATTGGTATTAGTGTTTTTTTCCAGCATGAATTCGATCATACTAACCTGATAGATGCTACTGAGATCATCACATCGTCCTTCTCCACAACCACAGTGTAAAACCCATCAAAGTCTAAGCGAGCAAATTTTGACCTTTAAGTTGCAACAAAAGATTCAAAAAAGATAAGACAGATCGATGAGTATGACGAGCAGAACGGAAGGTACAGAAGTAACAAACAGAAATCAAAGAGTGCAAGCTAATGACAAAAAGACGTTACCCCCAGTTGTATAGCACATGAGGTATCATGTCAATACCAGTTCTTGGATCTATCATAGACTGAAAGCTTTCCTCCATAATTGATAGGGCAACAGCTAATTTCGAGTTGCATTCAGCCTTCAGCGCCAACATTCGGGCAGAATGAACATTTCCATTTTCTTGAAAACATTTCAGAATTGACCAAGACAAACCATCAGCATTAGGGTTAATGACCCCAACACGAGAACTGAGACCAGTGTACGCCTGCATTACACAAGCTACTTAATGAGAACCTAGAAAGTTGGTAAACAGCTGTAACATCTTCTTTTGTTATATGTCAGAGATCCCAAGAGCACACAATAAATATTACTCTCAACGTAAATCCAAAAAGTACTTGGAAGAACAAAAAGTTAATTCCCGATACAGGTTAGTTGTTTAAGTCAGTTGTTTAAGTCACAGAGACTAGACATGATTAATACCTTCTCGCAGTTTTTACCACAAAAGTAGGTCTCTGGAAAAAGTTTTCTCCGTTTAGCCCCTTGCAAACATTTTCCATGATCTGATAACATAAAAGTAACAATCATCAGCCAAAGTGGATTTCAAACCAAAATAACTAACGTGGGATCCTACTATCGAGAGAGGCATAAAACTCCAAAAGTGAGTTTTACAAGCGTCAATTACTAAAGAAAGAACATTGGAAAGTGCCGAGCATGGCAGATAAACCAACATCTACAACTGTAATTGATCAACGGTGACATTAATCGTGATAAAGTCTCAGTGAGCCATGATAGAAGAAAATTCAAGTCAGAGGCTTCCATTCATGTGATAAAGATATAAATCATAATTTCTAAGAGATAAAAAGTGGTAAGATGATTACATTTATGCGCACACTGGGAACATTTAAATTCCTGAGAGCGTTCAGCATTATCACTAACCAACTCGCTGCATATCCAACATGTGCAGCTCGAGCAATACCAACTTCCTTCAGGGAGTACCTGGGTAGAAATAGCAAAAGCAATACAGCCACTCTCTTTAAAGGGTAGCGATTTACCAAGGATACAGTTCTAGCAAGGTAACAAATCCTAGTTATATTTATGCCATGTAAGTTACTAGAGTTGAATTAGTAAAAATTACAGAACCAGCCAAAAAAAAGTTTCACCCTACGTGTATGTTTTGCATAGAGTTAATTACTTAGACAAATAATATAGCCAAAATGTAAATTACACCCTGGAATGAGCCAGACAATACCTGCATTGATAAGCAAGCCTGATGGAAGGTCGACGGACAGTTATCACAGCAGATCAGTTCACCCCCATCACCACAAACTCCACAAGAATCATCATTCGGATCATCATCAGAAGCTTCCACTGATTTCCATCCATTTCTCCGCGCCTTATACTCAGCAGACCAAGCTTCCAGCTGACATGAAGCTAAAGGCTTTCCTGACCCCATGAAAAGATTCAGACATGGACAATTCTGGTTAAATCCAGCATGGTTCTTGAATTCAGAAAGTGATACAGTCCTGTTGCAACATGTACAAACCACTCCATCTTTAGTTACCAGGCCTGTCTTAACCACAGTGTCATCATCTGGATCTCGTAACTGGATTACTTCGTCCCTAGAAATTACTTTGGTAGCTATCAACCATGATAAGACAGTTCTTGGACCCAAAATAGACCAATTTCCTTGACATAATTGATTTTCCACATTGCTTGTGCTTCGGGGAAGCAGCCTGCACCCTCCCCTATTGTTTCTTTTTTTTGTTCTAGGCTTTGGTTTCTGGGTTTTCTTTTTCTGGCTTGATCTGCAAAACTTACCTTTGTTTCTGATTATTGTCGATGCCATAAGATCATCATCCTGAGAATAGTGCTTCCTAGCTTTCTTTCTTCCTTTCTTTGAATTGCAACATGGATTGTTTTTCTTCTCATTCCTCAACCTTTCATCCGGACTTCCCTTTGCGATGAGGTGAATGTTGCTCATCTCCTTATCCTGGCATTCAAGGCTGTCGAGAGAATTAGAATCTAGTGAATCATGTTGGTCCAAGGGAGCTGGTTTGATATCCGATACTTTTTTTGATCTTCTGTGTAACTTCTTTCGCATAACACTTTCATGCATGTCTTCTGCTATCAATTTTGAAGCTACAACGCCCTTGCTAACCTCCTGCTCATCGGTCCCATTGATTTCCTTACCAATTATGTTGTGCCTCTCTAGTCTTGAAGAAACTTTTCGAGGAACAATTTTAGTTTGTACCTCAAGATCTGAATGAATCTCTTGGATAGCATCCACGTCATTAACAAGATGACTGCCTTCAGATACTGTCAGCACACTTTCAGGACACCCTGAAATCATGTTCAAACAAATCGCATCTTCTTTCTTCAACTTGTCAACTATTGAAATCCTTGCAACTTCGACTTTATTTCCTCTTCTTAAAGATCCAACTTGCTTAGAAATGAAGACAGCAATCACAAAAGGCTCTAAGGCACTCCACCAAAGTGCCCGTGTGTTGACAAGATTTAGATTTTTCATGTTCTCTTCGATGTCCAACAGTGTAAGAGAGAGATCAGACCAGAAGTCATTGATACCAGTCCATTTTTTAGTACTAGTATCCATTAACTTATGACCAGCTAATAGGATCTCACCCAACGATTTCCAAGCTGACCCAAATTCACGAAATTTCCGTCCCTCTGGCGATATGTAAAATGTATCACAGTATTTCCTACCTGATCTTCCGCGCTTCTCGATTTTCCATTTGGCAGCATTTAGCAACTTACAGACATATTTGTAGAGAAGAGGACGGGGATCCTCTTTAGGATCAATCTTTAGACAAGTTTTAGACATAACTAGCTCATTAGGAGATACTGTAGACCCGTTGTTCAACTGCGGTGAGAAGCAAGCCTTCTCACTAGGAGGCGTAGAAGCACCTGCACAGATCATTCTGGTTGCGAAGCTCTCCTGAGAAACAGGAGAGGCAATTGCTTTAAATTCCTTTCCATCGGATCTGTCCAAGTTTTGTGACTTGCACTTTTCTGAGACGACCCCACCCAGATAAACTTCTTTCCCTTTTTCTATGCTTTGCTTTAGCAAATAACAGCTGGTTGAAACACCCTTGTTAGATGATTCAACTAAATGGAGAGGAATTGTTTCTCTAGCTATATCCGAATTTGGAAAACCACTGAAAGCGGATCCCTTTTCGTCCCTTGCATCCAAATGCTTATTACCTGAAAGCTTCAGTCTCTTAGCTTTCGTGGTAAAGTCTGAACCATCTTTGGAAGCAGATGCCTCAAAACCTTCTAGACATGCATATCCACTTGTTACCACAGAGTTGTCATTGTTGGAACTGAGAGAGGAATTGACATTCTTAGTGGAATCACATTCGAAGTTAATGACTCCAGTAACGAGACATCTTTTAGTAGTATTTCCAGAATCACTTCCAAAGAAAACTTCTCTGAATATCTGATGATCCTCATATGACCCTTCAAAGCAGTCGTCACCTCCTAACATCTCAATCTCAGCTTTGCGAAGCATCTTTACAAACTAACTGCATATTCCACTTCACCTTAAATTAAAAAGGGAAACAGATACCTGAAATTACACAAAAGTAATGATTATTACAAGAACTTTACAAAAGAAGTTTTCAGTACAAGGTCAAGTTTCTTAATTGTGTTATGTAAGTATTCAAAAAAGACACAGATAAGACAAGAAGTACTACTAGTACGTACAACTACACCTTTTTATCTCTGACGACTAAACTAATAGCCCAGCAAAGATAGAAAAAACTACAAATGGAAAAAAAAAAAAGAAGGGCATGATTTAACCTCTTAGTTTGTGGCATTGTAGGCAAAATGCAAAACATGAATTGTGCTTTAAGTTTCTTATCTGTCTACTACAAATCATTCTCTCTACTATCCAGTTTACCCTAAACCTAAATGTAAAATGTTAAGTAAATTAATACCTCTATCACTTTATAAATTGTTAGATATGAACCAATCTAACATAAATCATTACCACACTATCACTTTATAGATAAACGAAAACTGTCACAGAACCCAAAAATTGCGGTAAAAGTGTCTCCAGGAGAAATGGAAATCAGACATCAGCTTCTCAAAATCAAACAAAAAGAAATGAGGAAAACAAAACTGGAGTCAAAACACACATAACCCATAAGGCGCAACATGAGCTAAAAAAAAAAAAATCAGAGATCCCAGAGAAGGGCCAAAACTTTGAAGACCCGTAGTGAAATTGAGATGTGAAATTGGCTAATTGAATCCAAAATAAAGCTCGAAAAAGGGGGGAAATGTATGAAATTACCAGCATGCAGAAAGGGATCAGAGCAGCATCAAAATCTCTTTTCCTTTGAAATCTGACATATGGGGGGGGGGGGGGGTTTCTTCCTTCTTCTTCTACAAAGAGAGTGGGTGGGAGCGGAATCTGTCTCACTGGAAGAGCCTCATATCGACCCTTATCTTCTGAAAACACACTCTAAAACCCCCCAATCTCTTTCCGCAAGTGGGAAACGCAATTTCTATTTCATTTCACCTTCTCTGCACTCACTCACACACTCCTCTCTCTCCCCTTGATCTCTCTCTCTCTCTCTCTCTCTCACAAACACACACACAGAAGAACGATTTGATGATTACTTTTTACTCTCTCTCTCTGATTCGGTGTTAAATCTCAAAAAAAAAAATCGTGAAATCTCAAAAGCAAATTCACCTCTGAGAGAATGAATCTGTCTGCCTGCCTCTATCCCCACTTTGTGCAGTGTGTGAACCTACCATTGGCTATTTCTCTCTCTCTCGTTTTTTTTTTATTTTCTTTTTTTTTCTCTATTTCATTTTTTCCTATTTGTGTGCTGTCCCCAAAAAAAGGCATCTTTCGTATTTTCATCTTTTTTTTTCTTTTTTTTCCTCTTCATTTTTTTAACACACTCTCTGTTTGACAAACGGACCAGCTACGGTTTAATTACATGAATTAAACACACACACAAAATTCTCATGTTCGTAATTCAGTTAATGACGACGACCATATCACTTCACTATTATGGGCCAATTTAATGGATCAGCTATGGTTTTAAGTTCGTCACAGAGATTTTTTTTTTTGGTAAATTCACTAATTGGTCTGTCCAACAACAAACAAAAATATATATATTTAATTGCCAGATTCTTAACTGTTTTTTTAATGTTTTTGTTGTTGTTTTAAATCATTTTTTTCAGCTTATGTCTTTTTTTTTTTTCCCTTTACAAAATCAGTCATCATGACCGATCGTAACTTGGTTTTATCTTAAGTTAAGTGGATTGGATTGGATGCTTTGTAATTTGCGCGGGGGAATCTTTACGTGTCTTAACGAGATAACCTGAAGACATAGGCGCATGCCATGATGGAAGGACGACCAGCTTTGTTCAACATATAAAAAAAACAAATACGTTATTTAACTTATTCTGTTATATTCTCTAAACACAGTTTTTTTGGTAAAAGGTTAAACTGTGAAACACATTAGTTATAAGATGTTTTGTTATAATAAGCAAATTAGGATTCGAATCTTGAGATATATATATTATTTGTTTCTTGATTCGATTTTTGACATATATAATGATAAAATGCAAAAAGTACATGTACGATGAAAACGACTTTGGTTGGTGAAATTTATTATTACTTTTTTATATACGGGATAAATTCTTTGATACTTATTGTCATTTTCAGAATTAACAATGACTATAAAAATTCTACTTCTTTTTCATTTGCTAATTCGATTCACTCGAGTTACCACGACTCATAAACCACGTGTGTAACGTGTGTTAGTTATATATATGTGGCTTTCTTCTTTACTGAGACATTCTTCTTAATCCTTAAATTCTTAATCGTGTGATTGAAATATTTTGGACCAACGAAGCGATCAAAACAGAAAACACATGTGACTTTATAATATAGTTTAATTTGGTCTATAACAATATAATTCGGTCTGGCTCGCAGAGACGCAGACCATCGCGTCACCTCTTTGCTTTGGTGGAAGACTCAAACGAGCTGAAGCCTGAAGGGACTCCTACATGACATCTTCTCGTTGTGGTCTCTCTTTAAATTTTCTACCTCCTTTTACATTGTTTCTAGTTCTTCAACTGTTTTAGCTGTTTCCTTTGCAAAGTCTGCTCTCAGTGTTTTAAATGACTCACTCTGCCACAGAGTTTAACTCTGTTCTAGGGAATTATCTCTTTTTAAGTTTGGACCAACAAATATATATATATATATATATAAGTGAAGTTTGTTATAATTCTTGTCATCGTTATAATAAAATTTATTTTACAAAAGTCATTATCATATCTAAAACTTTGAGTTTTCTTGTAATGCTTTGGACCGGATAACGGATATTTATTAAGTTTTATTGTTTGTTGTTCGTTGGTTTAGAAATTATAATTGATTATAGCAAAACTCACCATTTTGTGTTGTACATTCTGGCCGTAAATAAAAATTCACCCAATTCTTTCAATGTGTGTGTGTTTGGTTTCTCAACCCAAACAAAAAAAAATCGTCGACTCTTCTTTGAATTCATCATCGGAACTGAACAACCTCTCTTAGTTGACCTCGTAGCAGATCATAAATTTTATGAGATCATAACTGGTTAGGCTTAGTAACAAATTGCGGTTTAATATAGCTATTTTAAAAGGGTACTTGTTTGACCCGTTAAGTTAACACTACCGTATAAATCATTGGAACACAATAGAGAGACCAAAACATCTCCTGGTTCAGAAATTCGTCCGGTTTAAACTGCTACAGATATCAAAACAACAGCACATGCTTCCACAAAAGTAAGAACCGGGACGTGATCTCGTTCTGGTGGTGGATCAATACTTTTTTCTTCTTTCTATCGCCAACTCCGTCACCGATAAACAAAGTGGCTTTTTAAAATGATTTTATCCAATATATGACGTGGAAAGATTAAAGAGAAACCATCGCCACGGTCCACCAGTTAATGCTTGACACGTATCCAACGAGTTTTCTTTTTCTCTATGATTAATTGATTACGTCATCGCATACGTCAGGTATCTTGTTTTTTTGGGGCTCGTAGAAGTAAAGTGATGAAAACGGAAAGTCGTAAATGGCATGGTCACCGAGACTTGAACACTATTTTAACCCTATCAGTAACACTCCTTTCTTCTCCACTAAACTCCATTTCTCTCTTCTTGATTCTAGTTCTACCATCTCTTTCTCTAACCTCCGCAACTATGGCTCCATCTACGAAGACGGTGGGTGTGGTTGCTTCAAGATCACCAGATCATACTTCTTTTTTTTTTTTCCCCTCTCTTCGTACGTAACGATTTTTTTTGCTTGGTGATCTTGTAATGATTAATCCTAGGTTTTCTGGCGTCTTTTTTTCTTTTGTAGGTTTTGATCCCTATTGCACACGGTACGGAACCTCTAGAAGCGGTGGCGATGATCACCGTGTTGCGTCGAGGTGGTGCTGACGTGACGGTGGCTTCCGTCGAGACTCAAGTTGGTGTTGATGCTTGTCATGGTATCAAGATGGTCGCTGATACTCTTCTCTCTGATATCACCGACTCTGTTTTCGACCTTATTGTTCTCCCCGTAAGTCTCTATGCGTGTAATCTGAGAATTAAGGACAGAAAAATAAGTGGTGAGAATTGTGTTACTGATACTCTTTTTGATTATATGATCGGTTAAAGGGAGGACTTCCCGGTGGCGAGACTCTTAAAAACTGTAAACCTTTAGAAAACATGGTAAAGAAACAAGACTCAGATGGACGACTTAACGCAGCTATCTGTTGTGCTCCTGCGTTGGCTCTTGGTACTTGGGGTCTACTAGAAGGCAAGAAAGTAAGTCAGAAGTGATCAGTAACCAAGAACTTCGAATTATCTTGTTTTCAGTTCTTGTCTAATGTCTGGATATCACATGGGGTTTCCTTGCAGGCAACGGGTTACCCTGTTTTTATGGAGAAACTTGCGGCTACTTGTGCCACTGCTGTTGAGTCAAGAGTGCAGATAGATGGACGAATAGTGACTAGTAGAGGACCAGGAACCACCATCGAATTCTCCATCACGCTTATAGAGCAGTTGTATGGGAAAGAGAAAGTTGATGAACTCTTAAGTGTCTTGGTATGTTTTGTCTCTGCCTCTTTTACACTTGTTTTGTCACATCTTCGCAGACTTACCAGTTCTCCTTTTGAAATCAGCTGGTTCGTCCTAACCCTGGTGAGGAGTTTACTTTTACTGAGCTTAACCAAATCAACTGGTCATTTGAAGATACACCACAGGTACAAAGTTCAGTTGCCTCTCCACTTGGTCCTCCTTTAGTATTTTACCAAGACAATCTCTGTTTTATCGTTGTGTTGTAAAGCTTTTGTCTTCCTTGATCAACACTCATTTATTAGTCAGAAAGATAATGTTTTCCCTTTTTCAGATTCTCGTACCCATTGTAGAGCAGTCAGAGGAAGTTGAAGCTATTGCGCTTGTAGATATCCTGAGGCGGGCAAAAGCTAATGTTGTGATTGCTGCAGTTGGTGAGAGTTTGGAAGTTGTAGGATCTCAAAAAGCTAAGCTAGTTGCAGATGTGCTTCTTGATGATGTTGCAGAGAAGTCGTTCGATCTGATTGTGTTGCCTGTGAGTGCTAACTCTCAAAAGATGAACATTTTGAGATTCATTGACAAATAACCAAAAAATAATCCAACTTCTTTGATGAACTACAGGGCGGTCTCAACGGTGCTCCAAGATTCGCGAGCTGCGAGATACTGGTGAATATGTTAAAGAAACAGGCAGAAGCAAACAAACCATTTGGAGGAATCTGCGCATCGCCTGCTTACGTCTTCGAGCCTAATGGTTTACTCAAGGTGCATATATGATAAATCAAAAACCAGAATTAGAATTGTTGTATCCAAGTCATGAAACTGAGGGACATGTTTTGTATAGGGTAAGAAGGCTACTACTCACCCAAGGGTGAGCGACAAACTTTCAGACCAGAGTCACATTGAGCACAGAGTCGTGGTAGATGGAAATGTGATAACGAGCAGAGCTCCAGGGACTGCAATGGAGTTCTCACTTGCAATTGTGGAGAAGTTTTACGGGCGAGAGAAAGCACTTCAGCTAGCAAACGCAACACTTGTGTGATTTTCAAACAATGAAAATGTGTGAGAGTGACTTGAATAAAATAAGGCCTTTTGCCTTTGAGTTATAAATATGCATTGATGATTAGTTACTTTTGTGATATGACAGATGAGCTTTGGTTGGTCTGTAGCTTTATCTCCTTTTTTTTTTTTTTTTGTCGTGCATAGCTTTATCTCCTTTATAAATGAAAAAAAAGTAATGAATAAAGTAAACGAGATTCTTCTATGTATGTGCCAATGTGGCCAATATTTCTTTAACCCTCTGCCAGATTTAGAGGCTTTGCTGGAAGAAGATATTTATATTGTGTGGAGAGATTTTTATTTTTAGTCACACTTCTTCACCAAATTCACCAAACAATAACTATAAGATACGAATTTACCCCCATATTTAGCTTTGGCGTAATATCTATCTTACTTTTAATTTTTATCTTTTGAAAAGAGAGTAACGTCACTAAAATTATTAGCAAAAAAAATGTGTTTAATTGCAATTTTTGTTAAAATTGTGGGCAATTTGATAGCATCTGATAAGATCAAGGGGTATTACCGTAGATTTCGCTTCTGTTGGTTTGAATATAAAATACCGAAAATGTCCTCGAAGCATAATCTTAGTATTAAACCCTCACAAAACCCTCGATTTCATTTCTAACCTTAATCTACTCCCCTCACTCCTTTAGGGTTTTCATCTGCGAAACCCAACCATGGCGACTCAAACCATTTCTCGCTCCTTTCTTAGCCGACCGGCGAAATCTCTTTCCTTCCTGATCACGAGATCCTTCACTTCATCTGCTCCTCTCACCAAATCTCCAGCTTCTTCTCTTTACACGTCGTCTCTGCTCACCCGTTCCCGTCCTCTCGTCGCCGCTTTTTCCTCAGTTGTCCGTGGTGGCCTCGTGTCCGTGAAAGGTCTCTCAACGCAGGCTACGTCGTCTTCTCTCAGCGATCCGAATCCCAACTGGTCTAATAGACCACCAAAGGAGACGATCTTGCTCGATGGTTGCGATTTCGAGCACTGGCTTGTCGTCGTTGAGCCACCTGAAGGTGAACCTACTAGAGACGAGATCATTGACAGTTACATCAAAACCCTAGCTCAGATTGTTGGCAGGTAAACCCCCAATTTGATTTTAGGGTTTTTATTAAGTGAGGAATCCATTACCTTAATTGTTGTTCTATGTAGAGTTGGTATGATTGGATCTGTGTGGTTGCTTGGATCATTTTGAAGCTTTTGTGTGATATGTATCTCGTTTTGGATATTTTCAGTGAAGAAGAAGCTAGGATGAAGATCTACTCGGTTTCAACTAGGTGTTACTATGCTTTTGGAGCTCTTGTGTCAGAAGATCTTTCTCACAAGATTAAAGGTAAACCCTTTGCATTCTTTGGTTTTAATTTTTACCCATTTATGTTTTCAAATCCGCCTTCTCATTTGTTTATGTAACTCTCCAGAGTTGCCAAAGGTGCGCTGGGTTCTTCCTGATTCTTACTTGGATGTGAGGAACAAAGACTACGGAGGTAAGGCTTAGTGTGTGTTATCTAATTCACAACCTGACAACTAGGGGAGTTGCTTTGCTCGACCATTGTACTTATTGCTGGGTTTGATTTTTTTATAAGGGGAACTATCTGTTGCTAGTGTTCGCTCTGTGGACTCGTTACTTGCTCCATGCTTTTGTGTTATACGTTGACACATAGGGCCGACTTCATTTCTGAAAATAAATTAAGGGTGCATATGTTAGAATTGATTAGTGATATGTATTTTGAGACTGGTGTGTTATAAGTGGCAGTGATGTTGCTTTGTTGAGAGTTTTAATCGTTTGATGATCCTTACTTAGAGTTTGTTTGATGCGGGTTATTGTTTTAAAAATTGACTTTCAGGGGAACCTTTCATCGATGGGAAGGCTGTTCCTTATGATCCTAAGTATCATGAGGAGTGGATAAGGAACAATGCTAGAGCAAATGAAAGAAACAGACGCAATGACCGTCCTCGCGGAAACTCTGATAGAAGCAGAAACTTTGAGAGGAGAAGAGAGAACATGGCAGGAGGCCCTCCTCCTCAACGTCCACCAATGGGAGGACCTCCTCCTCCTCCTCCTCCACACATGGGAGGACCCCCTCCTCCTCCACACATGGCTGGCTCTGCTCCTCCTCCACACATGGGGCAGAACTACGGAGGACCACCACCACCACCGAACAACATGGGACAAAGGCCACCACCAAACTATGGAGGACCACCGCCACAAAACAACATGGGTGGACAGAGGCCGCCTCCTAACTATGGAGGAGCACCACCAGCAAACAACATGGGAGGAGCGCCACCAAACTATGGAGGACCACCACCGCCAAACTATGGAGGAGCACCGCCACCAAACTATGGAGGAGCACCGCCACCAAACTACGGAGGATCACCACCTCCTAACTATGGAGGAGCACCACCACAGAACAACAACTACCAGCAGCAGAGTGGTGGAATGCAGCAGCCACAGTACCAGAACAACTATCCACCAAACCGTGATGGCAGCGGGAACCCCTACCAGGGTTGAAGCAGTCGTGGGTTTCCTATTTTAATCATGCATTCTGGGCTGTGTATAGATAATTTGAGGAAGAGAGAGTGCAATAGCAAGACTTAAAAACTCCTTTTTATCTCGAGTGTTTTATCAGTCCTGGTATTATGTGAGAGGAGAGCCTAAGTAACACTGTGGCATGGTTAGAACTTTTTACTCTATTGCGTTTTGTTTTTCTTAGTTTATATCCTAAATCGGTGTTAGTGTTTCCTTTTGATGTTGATTCCTCTTAATTCCTCAATTCTGCTAGCATGAATTTCGTAATCTACCTGCTTCTTCCGACCGTGTTCAACTTCTGATTTGCCAGTCATGTTTCTTGGCTGCTTATGAAGCCCAGTAACTTTTCTCAAGAAAACAAATGTAAGCATACACAAATATGGGCCTGCTATTCTTTATCCTGCTCATCATTCTAAATTTCAGCCCAAACTGAAAAACCTCGTCATCGTCTAAAGCGCCTCGTATATGTGAGGTGATATTGGTAAACTTGGACCATGTACAATGTGGAAGCTGAAAACAAAGTTAGAATGCTGATGCATGCTCCAAAGAACTCGACGGTGTTCCAGATGTGGTGGAATGCTCATTCGTCCAGTCTAGCATCATCAAGCTTCCTTTCTTCACTTCAGATGTAATTAGTGTCCCAAAAACTATTAACCTTCAGTTTAAAAAAAATCACCAGATTATATAGATCATAATAGTCATTAACCCCTTGTCTCCTTGTGATTTGGTAGGTAAGACTAGGAAAGAACGGAAGTTTTTGGGAAACCATTTGGGAAACTGTAATAGTAAGTTTTTGTTTTTTTTTTTAAACCATTGTTGTGATGGAATGGAAGATATGATTCTTCTTGACCCTTTGAGGAATGAAACGTGGTGCTTTTATTGTTCTTATTAACAGAATAAAAAAAACAAACTGTTGTGAGTTGCATTATTTGGACAAACTATTCATAATAAGTTGCATTATTTACATTTTACAGACAGACAGATGAAAGTGTACTTGTTGATGTGATATATTGTTGGATCACGAGCCTTTCTGTCTTTATGATTTTTAATTTTCTCACATACACTTTGATTGAATGTAGATGGTGTCAAAAGAAGCGAGAGAGTGAAAGGACGTCATGTCCCTTCTCAATGTCTCACCTTTTTTCATGTTCCTTCTATTTTTTGTAAACAATAATAAAAAAAAATTCATACCATTTGATATGATTAAAATATTTTTAAAAAATCATTTGTTTTAATTTGACATCATTTTTTCATATTAACAATGTATTTACTGAACTGCTTGTACTCTTCAAATCTATCTTATACTATATGATAACATAGTCTCTTGAATACTATCTTAAAATTTGAAGTGATATTAAGGGGATAAACACAACAACAACAACAAAAGTATGAGTAGTAAATAAATAGAGGACCCTTGGAAAGTGACAAATAGTATCGAACAAAACAAAATTATTTTGATAGCGAATGTACAGAAGGGTGTTTAATATTTCTTCATAACAAAAGAAAAGAAAATTAAAAAAATATATATATAATCAAAAATTTTATGTTTTTTTGAGAATAAAGGAAACAGCTGATTTTGTAGAACTGATCCGAATGGTACTATCGATGATAATAAAATACGACAAATAAAAAACACGAATTTGCCAGTAAAAGGGGTAAAACCGTGATATTTGAACCAGTTGAGCATGTTTCGTGTCGCCAGGTCATCATAAGAAGTCATGTCCTACGTGCCAAATCCGACATTACGTGTCTTTTCAAAACTTTGCCGATGAGTTTTGTTTTTGCATGTTCACTCCTTCTTAACATTGTTAAAACAAATCAAATTGGGTCGGCTTCCTCTCTAAATTGCTATAACTCAAACCATAACAATTCACACAAAAGGTTGTCAAACAAGTGAACAACAACATTGTCGGAAACAAATGTTCTTCCTATACACGTTTTTATGTATCTAATCTTTGACCAACAAAATAGGACAATCAATATTCAATAGTTCAAACCAAAAGAGTATTTATATTGATTTTTATTTTTACTTACTGATGACGATTCTCGAAACATGATTCCAACTTGCATGTTTTTCATTCTATATCTGACCTGACGAGTGAATGATGAGAGGACCAAAAGAGTCATGAATATCCCGCAAACCATTGTGTCTCCATGTTACTTAATTATTTATTTGCATACTATCGGTTTACTAATAAATAATCTCTTTTGATACTTTTAAAACGATAATCGTACTCTTTCATGGTCTATTCTACTTGGACCTTATTAACGCTCGAAGAGCAAACTATAGAGTCTTTTCAGTACAAGAAAACCATCTTATAGCCATGAAATTTTTTGAAGCTATGCCCATAATTTTGTGGCTATCAAGCCGATATCCACAAAAAACCACTATTTTTTTTTGTGTCTATAGGGTCGTAGCTATCTGTGAATTGTGGCTATCCGCGGTTAAGTTGCCACAAACTAGCCACAAAATATTTTGTGACAATCAACCACAAATTGCAACATAAAAACTTGTACCTATAGCTTTGTAGCTATTTAAAAAATTGTGGCTTTTTCTGGTTATATTAGACATGAATATTCTCAAACATAATTGTAGCTACTAATTACAGAGCCACTGATAGAAACGAATAGTTTGAGGCTATCTTGTAAATTTGATTAAAAAAAATACAAAAAAACTTTAATTATTTACACATATATACAAATATTTACTGCCGGTACACCCATCACCGATTCACCGTTACTGCTCCACCTCCACCGCTTCCGCCATCAACATCACATTTATCTCTGTCTCTTCCACCTCTACATTCTTCCCCACCGCCACCGCTACAGCCTTCACTTCTGCCTCCGCATCCATCACCACCATCTTCTCCACCACCTCCTTTATACTTTCCTCCTCCGCCTGGAAAACAAAAGAAAGAATAAGACTGTTAAAGAAATTGACTTTAAGGAATGAAATTATAAGAATACAAATAAAACTCGAACGAGACATAAACTATAATTAATATATAAAAAACTAACGGAGTAACAAATACAACTCCCAGATCTATGTAAGTGGATCAAGCAGGAGATTAAAAAAAATCATGGAGAACCCAAATCCAATTAACATAAAATTAAGAACTCAAGTTATGTAGAGAGAAAAACAAAACCTTCGGGATTATATGAATCTCAATGAAGGATTATTTCTTCATGGCGAGAGCTGGAGGGAGATTCCAAGAGTCTCTCTGTTTCAAGCTCTTCTTCAATGATAAGAACAAATCAAGAAAACGAGAAGAAGAAAAAAATTAGTGTTGGGATTTTTTTAAATCTTCAGCCTAAAATTAGCCAGATCTATTTGAAAGAGAAAGAGGCAAGCGAGATAGTAAATAAGGCACAAGTAGAGGAAATAAGTATCTAGGGTTTTGTGATTGTTTTCTATAGCCACAGAGTTTTCATGGCTATCTGTGGCTTTCTGATTTAATTTTTTTCACCAAAGCTTTACCGGGAATGAAAATTTTCCATTTTTTCAGTTAGCTACAAAAATATTTGTGCTATCCGAAGCTATGAAAAGTATTATACTCCTGTAGTTTAGATTTAGGTTGTGAATGGTTGCAGCGGTTGGAGCGGACAAATCCATCTGCGGATCAGACCGCTTTTATTTACCATTCATTATGTTTAGTCCGCAGTAGTACGATTTACAGAAAATAGAAATAAGACCGTAGCGGACCAACTGCGGACCGTTTTTCTTTACAAATAGAGTTGGATTGCAGCGGTTTGCTGTCCACACTTAAAACAGAGCGGTCTGGTCCGCAGACGGATTTGTCTGCCCCGACCGCAGTTACCATTCACACCCTTAAAAATTTATAGTTAGCACACAAAAAAAGAAAGATTAAAAAATTTATATACTATTTTAGATATAAAGTTTACACAATAAAGAATTTTGAAATGTTTTGTAAGTGATGTATTATGAAATATTTTTAAAATTAATTATAGATCACATGTGTTTTATTTAGTTAGGATCGTTTGGTTTATAATATATTATTTAACTATAAATCAAAGAGAAGATTAAAAATTTGTTTTAACTGTTGGATTTGGTTTAAGGTTTAGAGAATATGAAAAAAAAATATATATATATATATATAGATATATATTAGCCACAAAATAACTATAAAATGTGTAAATTATTAGCCACCATAAATTTATGACAAATATTGTAGCTAAATAGCCACATACTTATTTCTAGCTAATTTGCAGCTAATTAACCACAACTAGCCATAAAAAAATTATTGTGGCTAAATAGCTACAAATTTTCTACAAGCAGCCACAATTTGGCTACAAAATCATTTTGTGTCTATTTTATGGCTAATATATGATGGTAACAAAATTGTTGTGGCTAATTTGCGGCTATAACCAATTTTTCTTGTAGTGTTTACACCGTACATACATTTCTCTTGTCTATTTGAAACACATTCCAACCATAGTCACGTCCGCTCCAGTTCCATTACGTATAATAGTGGTATGGTCACTCAGCAAGTCAGCAGTATAGTCATCAGTTGATCTTTTATACATCGTTTGGAAAATCCAATTAACACCGATCGGATATTACTGTAAAATTATAAAGAAAAAATATATACATCAAGTGGTCGAATATTTTAAAAGTCTCATTAAATTTTAATCGTAAATCTTAGTTCTAACAAAAATAAAATAAAAAATTTTGGGGGCAAAGAAAAGAAAGATGATCCATTCATACTAATTAACATTACTACTTGTCTAGTAGACCATATTGTCAACTATTTTGATGATCAAAATACTTAAACTGACCTTATTAATCAATGGTATTATTAAATTAACTATTGGCGTTATTGTGCTTAATTATTGCTTGCATTTAACAATTAACACTAATTCTCATAATTAAAGTTTAAAAATCTCTCGCAATCATTCTATTTTGTTGTGTTGCGAATCGTGACCGTGATTCCAAGTGGAAGCTACTTTGATTTACAGTTAAATTAATATGCAACCGTGGGAGATGACATATATTCTCCTTTTTCTCTACTAAACAACCTATTTAATGTTTTTAAATATAATATAAGTTGTTTATGTTTGATCAATTATTTTAATGTGTTCGTATTAGGTTCGTCAATCGACCCTTTTTATATAGTGCTAATATGTCACTTTCTTATTATTATTCCATTAAAAGTAGGTGGTTTGATTATTTAAAAAATATAGATGAAATAGTTTAAAACTATCAAATAATGCTGTATAATAGTATATTTTCCCAACTAAAGAAAAAATAGTACTATAGTTTAATGTAAATGATATAATGATCCTTTGCGTCAAGTTTTTTTATGTTAGCTAGCTTACCCGTACGTGTGTTTAAATTTAATATGCTACAGTTTTAATTTTTCTTTTTGTTAAGTGTACTACTCTTCTTTTCTTTGTTCAAATGTTAAGTGTACTACTATACGCTACAAATTGTGTGTGAACAATAATATAGGTTTGTTGTATTTATTCGTGTTTCACCAATCTGGAGTTATTTTGTGGTACATATATTATATAACCACAATATATTCCATACATGAATTAGTTGTCTGAGTTATTATAGTTAATTGGTTGGGATTCAAGAAGCATTATAGATGAGTAGACTCCCCACCAATTATTATCTTTGAGAGCTTGAGAGAAATTCTCAAGATCTTAGACATATCTCCTCCGTTGAAGCTTAGATTGTCTTTTACTCCACTTTATTAGTTTATTTATACGTTCTTATATTCTCTGATTTCAAAATACCTTTTCAATATGAATTTGGGTGATATGCACGATACTGTGAAAAAAAAAATTACTTCGTCAAGTCAATAGATTTTAAAAAGAATTGGATTTTAGAGCTAAAAGAATAAGGAGGATCTCATTTTGTTTATTAGTTAATAGTAGAATATAAGACAATATTTTTAAAGAAACATCAAAAATGAGAAGGTCATAAGAAAACTAAAATCTTAGGATATATAGACTTTATTATAAAGAACCCTAATTGTGAACTTATATTATATTCTTCAATGAAAGAGTTCGATTTTGCGGAATAAAAATCTGCTTTAGTTAACTATTGAGATTCTTACAACAACAAAAAAAAAAAAAGGTGGAGAGAAGAGTGGATCGGAGCATCAATAAAGCTTTATGTATATTTCCATAGCAATGTATTGGGTCAACCCTTAAAAAGAAAGAAACTGAGAAGCAAAAAAAGGTTGAATTGAACCTTGACCCAGCTTACACCATAAGTTTTTTTTTTTTTTTTAGGGTATTTATTCATTTATTGAATTTGGAAACTTGAAAATAAAAAGTACTACTATAGCTATAGCTATAGCTAGTTCCATCCAGTAGTTTCAACTTTATAACAAGTCCGCGATTATGATGCGCTTGCGCTGATGTTATATATTTTTTGCGTTTTGTTTTTTTTTTTTTTAAATTGATGTGTATATTATATAGTTTGATGGCTTGTAGTAATATCATTGTGTTACGATTTGAATCCAAATTAAAAAATTTGCAAATGTGAACTGTAAGAATATGACAAAACTTGACAAGATATCCCTATCTTATTTAGGTAAACAGAATTCCATTCTTCCTTCTATCATATGTGTGCAAATTAAGACATGTGTGATTATGTGAACATATATATCCACCAAAAGAATTCCCATTTTTTTTTTTCTTTAATTCATATCGAAATATAAGTATTTCTGACGAAACATAACACCCAGTAGTATATTTCATGAAAGTAGATGGTTAAAGTTTATAACACATCTTAGTAATTCTTACTGTATACTAGTAAAAGATAACACTAAATTAATCTGTTTAATATGTTATATTAGAAAATAACGTAATGATTTGCATAAAAGACAGACTCTTTTATAATTTTATTTTGGGAAACAAATTTGGTTTTGGAAAAGACGAATTCTAAGAGCCTAATGGAGTAGTATTATTATTTTTTCTGACATTTTTGTTTGTTTGTTTGCACCCTGCAATTCATTTTATTTGTATGATTGCTAACTATGTACATATTTGGTTGTATTTTGAAGTGTTTACATTCAAACATTGTTTAGAATTTATAAAAATACATTTGGGAAACGACTCACTCACTCAGTTTTGTGATTGCCCAAAAAAGAAAGTAAGTAAATAAAAACAATATTAACAAATTTTAAATAAAAATAAAAATAGAAAGAATTGAATGTGGGAAGAGATGGGAGGAGATTCTTTAATGAGAGGAAATAAAAAAAGAAGAAACACTGTCAACTTACCCAGTTGCGTCATCATCATCATCAAACCCACATTCAAACAACAACACTCTCTCCTCTTTCTTCTTCTTCTCTAGTATTTTTTTACTCTCTCTTCTTTTTAATAATTACCATCATATCTTTTCTTTTAAACATTTTCCCGAGAAATATCAGAACAAAAAAAAAAGAAAAAAAAAGCTTTCTCTGGTTTCTTTTTTTGTCTTGATTGGTCAATTTACACATCTCCCTTTCTTCCCTTCTCTTCTCTTCTCTCTCTCTCTCTCTCTCTCACATCGCTTGCTTCATCTCTTTGGTCTCCTTCTTGCGTTTTCTTTCTATTTACTACTCAGATACACCAAACTAGAGAAGAGAGACCTTTAAATAAGCATTAGCCAAAAAAAAGAGAGAGTTTTTTTTCAGATATGGGTTAGTCTCCAATTTTGCATTAAACCTCTTCTTTCTTTCTTAGGATTGTTTAGAGCTCAATCCTTCTCTGTTTTTTTTTAGGGTTAGGGTTTTTTCTAAGGTGAGGTTTGTGAGCAAGTATGCGGGAGTTACATCCTTTTTGAGTTACTCTGGATTCCTCACCCTCTAACGACGACCACCGTCGCCGCCGCCGCCGCCTCCTCTACGAAGAAGAAGAAGACTCTGAGCTTCCTCACTATGCTCAATCAATGTCAGACGAATTCCTCCACCCGCCACCACCACCACCACCGCGGCCTCCTTCTTCAATGAGGCACCGCGCTACGTTGGAGGCCGTCGACGGCGGATGTGGCGAGATTGTTGAGGTTCAAGGTGGTCACATTGTTCGGTCTACTGGAAAAAAAGATCGGCACAGCAAAGTCTGCACGGCCAAAGGACCACGTGACCGGCGCGTGAGGCTCTCTGCTCACACGGCGATTCAGTTCTACGATGTTCAAGACAGGCTTGGCTTCGACCGTCCTAGTAAAGCCGTTGATTGGCTTATCAAAAAGGCTAAGACTTCCATCGACGAGCTTGCTGAGCTTCCTCCGTGGAATCCCGCTGATGCTATTCGCCTAGCCGCTGCCAACGCTAAACCCAGACGAACCACCGCCAAAACCCAAATCTCGCCGTCTCCTCCGCCGCAGCAGCAGCAACAGCAACAGCTTCAGTTCGGTGTTGGATTCGACGGAGAAGGAACAGAGCATCCGAGTAACAACAACGAGAACGAGTCGAGTTTTCTCCCGCCGTCTATGGATTCAGATTCGATAGCTGACACTATAAAGTCGTTTTTTCCGGTGGTTGGTTCTTCAACGGAGGCTCCTCCGAATCATCATCATCAGCTTATGCACAACTACCATCAACATCATCATCATCAGCATCCGCCGGATTTGCTTTCTCGAACTAATAGCCAAAACCAAGATCTCCGTCTCTCGCTGCATTCGTTCCCGGATGGTCCACCATCGCTTCTCCACCACCACAATCACAACCACCATACCTCTGCTTCCGCCTCCGAACCTGTTCTGTTTTACGGACAGAGCAATCCGTTAGGGTTTGACATATCGAATTCGGTGAGTTGGGAGCAGCAGTCATCGGAATTCGGAAGGATTCAGAGACTAGTGGCTTGGAACAGCGGCGGTGGCGGCGGAGCAACCGATACAGGAAACGGAGGAGGGTTTCTGTTCGCTCCTCCTCCTTCCTCGACGACGTCGTTTCAGCCAGTTCTTGGCCAAAGCCAACAGCTTTATTCTCAGAGGGGTCCCCTTCAGTCCAGTTACAATCCCATGATCCGTGCTTGGTTTGATCCTCACCAACATCATCAATCCATCTCCACCGACGATCTCAACCACCACCACCACCACCTTCCTCCGCCGGTTCACCAATCAGCAATCCCCGGAATCGGGTTTGCCTCCGGTGAACTCTCTTCCGGTTTTCGCATACCAGCACGGTTTCAGGGACAAGAAGAGGAGCAGCACGACGGTCTCACTCACAAGCCGTCCTCTGCTTCCTCTATTTCTCGCCATTGAACAATTGAAAACTAATCCTCTCTCATTCCAGGTTCATCCCAAGTTCTGTCCTTTTTCACATCAAATTCAGTACTTTTTGTGGTTCTTTGGTCATTGAACTTTTAAAAAAACCATTTTGCAGGGCTTGTCAAGCCTTCCATGCACATTGAAGCTTGACTTAGATTGTTCGGATCAGGGAAGGCGTTCTCGGTTTGTGTGATTCAATGGCCTGATAAGAAAGAAATGCAAGGAAAGGATGAAAGAGAAGAAGACGGACAACAAGTGTGTTTACAACCCACAATTTCAGGTTCTTCGACTTCTTCGTCCAATATCCTGACCTTGCCATTTGTAATTTTTCATCTTTTTTTCACCAGTTAGACCAGCTGTTCTGTAGCTCAATTATGGTTAGATTCCAAGGTTTACTTCTTGTTGTGTTATGTTTTTGTATCATCATCATCCTCTTGTTACTGCAATACTTGAGAAATTGCAGTTGCCCTGTTCTTGTTGTGTAACTCCACGGATGTTCTTCTAATAAAGTCTTAAACTTTCAGTTTTTACTGCTTTCATCAGATAGGTAAATGCTTTGTTCAAGATAGATCCTTGTTATTAAACAAGGAAAAGGATGAGCCAGGGTGTTGATTCCTATTTCTTTCTCTCAAAACGTAAACCTTTGGTCCCAATAGATATTAAGTTGGTCATTTTCCATGAACAGTAAGTTTTGAATTGTTTCTTCTTCTGGAACATCAGGAGGGTTTAGCCAGTTCCCTTAAATTACAAGTGAAAACTTTCCTCACAAGAGTAAAAATATGATTGTTATTCTATGTCTGATGTCAATAATTGTTCTCTCTCACCTACTTTAGTGGTAGGAGGAGATCCACCAAACTTGAATGTGATGTTGTCTTTGATGAGTAAAAGAATGGGGACATGAGATAGGTATAGAGAGCCACCCATGTTGGTCTAAATGAAGGAAGTTGATCAATAAAACTAGTCAATCTTCTCTTTAGACATTAATAATGGATTTTGCAAGTTATAGTCAAATATTTTTACTTGGGACTAAATGTATTTTTACCTTAATATAACAGATAACTATATTAGAATATTTGTTCGTCAAAAAAAAAACTATATTAGAATATTTAAACTTTACCTTTTGATAGAAAAAGCAACACCTTTTCATGTGATGTAGTAATAATAAACACACACCAGACCAATGTGTTGCGATGTCATAAAGTACGTTACACCCAAAAGATAGAAAGGGAATCTTCTTCTTCAATTTAAGGTCTAAATGAGTCATGACTCTCAAACATCATATCTAATCTCTCCGTTTATTCTGTCTTTTCGTTTGTCAACTGATGATAATATCATCAAGCTCGTTCTATAGGACAGTTGTACAGTACAAACTATTTAAACGTTTCTCATTAACCCTCAAAATATCTTATGGGTTGGGATGGATTTTGAAGAAGATGGAACCAAAATTGTTAAAAGAGCTGTCGCTTTAAGAATGGTCCCCTCTCTCACTCTTGTAAGATCTCACTACTTTATTCAAAAGATCCAAGTTAAAAAAAAAGTCACAGCCTTTTAGGCTCTTGACAAGTCCATAAATAAATTGCATGAATACCAATTTGAAAAGAGGAGCAAATACTGCAAAAGGAAACACAATTAAAGTTCAAAAGGTGATCATTTTTCTCTTTAAAGATTAATCAATTTAGATCATATGATCACTGTCAACCTCAGCGAACCATATATAAATTACTTTCGTGGCTCGAATAATGCAAGAACTTTCTTCAGAGACTGTCATTATTACTAAGGGCTTGCATATAAATGTGAAACTTAAACCTTAAAACAACTCTAACCTTCTCTGTCACCAAACATCAACATGTGAAGCATGAAAGCAACTATAAACATGTGCAATCACATCAATCTCTTTGATATGAAAGTAACAAATCGTCTAATGAAGACAACATATATGAACAATACACATTGACAAGTTTCAGTGACCAAATAAGGGGATAAAGAAGTTCATCAATTGGGATAACAAATTAAAGAATGGTCTTTCTGAATTGTAAAGAAAGAAAAGAAAAAACTCAATCTATGAAACCGGTTCTTCTGAAAACAGCATTCCTTACCTGCCTGAGATCTCTCCCTTTAAGTGTCCTTCCTGCTCCTTCAAGCACTGAGCAAGATAACAACGAAGACTGAGCCAAAGATCGAGCTACAATCTCATGAGGCGGAAGCATTTCCCTTCTTCTTCCTCCTCATCATCATCCACCACATCAGTCAGCTTAAACTCCTTCTTATGGCGATTCATCATCGCCGAAGACATTAACGGCACTTGAACAGGAGCTGACTGAGGATACTTCCCACCACCACCTACTAAAGAAGCTGCAAACGGAAGCCTCTCTTGAGGAGGTTTAGGCGCGGATGGGATAGCTCGAGCCGAAGACGAAGAAGCAGCTGAAGCACCACCACCACCTGAAGAAGACGATGAAGAAACAGTGGAGGAAACAGAAGTTGAGAGAACAGCAGCAGGCTTGTGGTGAAAGACATGACTCAAGTAACTGCTGTTTCCAGAAGATTCAGGAAGAGCCGCAAGGATACCAGAAGCTTCAACGTTTTTCAAACCGCTCTTGCTCCTTTGAAGCTGACGAGCAGGATGATGATGATGCTGCTGTGATGGAGACGACACGGGAGAATGACGAGGAGGAGGCGCGTGAGATATGTCGATTGCAAAGATGTCGTCTTCATTAAACTCACCATCTGCAGAGGCGGAGACTGTGGCTAAAGATGGTGAAGGGATATCGATTCTTGTGTTTCTGTTCATTTTCTTTACAAACTCTTTTGAGATCTGCGACTCAGAGCAAATCGATTCCACAAAAAGAAAAGAGTCTCTTCACCTCACCCACCAAAGAAAGATTGGATTTTTAAAAGACCTGAAAATTAAAGTGTAGAGTTTGGGGTTAGATCGATTCATGTGAAAAACAAAAAAAAAAAGTTTCGAACTTTCAATTTCTGGGTAGAGAAAAAAGAAACAACCAAAGGGTCGTTTTCTATCAAATATCGATTTACTCAAATGAACTCTCTCTCAATCATAACCACAATAAATTTAAAACCTTTCACGTGAACAAAGATGATTAGGTCGTTTTTTTTTTTCTTCTTCTTCTTCCAGAATCGATTGAAATTGCAGCAAAATACGAAAGGTCGATCCAATTTTAACGAAAGATTAATTTAAGCAACCATCAAGAAGAAGGAGATTCAGAATCGAAAAAAGAAAGGAATCAAAATTTACCTCAACTCTTGGAAGAAAAATTAGGACAGCAGCAAATCAGATGCACGAACGAACCAGCTCAGCGATCTTAAAATGTTCAGCGACAGAGAGAGAGAAGACCTGAATGACATTTTTCTAGAATTTGGCATCCGTACGATACGTCGCCGTTTTCACAACATTGAAGCCCAATAGAGTAGGCCCAAATTAGATTAAAATGTAAAGAACTTGGTTTAATAAAAATACTAGGAAAAGAGTTTTGTTTTGTGTGTACAAAAAGAAATTAAACCACCAATTTTATAGAAAAACAAACCATTAAGAAATCAAACCAGACAATTTTTATATGTAAAAAACATAAACCGGCTTAATCAAACTCATCCGGAACCAGGCTTTTTGGAATTTTTGATGTCCTTGGTGTTTGCCAAACCCGGTTTATTAGAGGTCTTTGTCGCATTGGGTGGTAATTTCTCCGGTTTTTTAGCTGGTTTGATCGGTTTAGTGATGTTGCATTGAGTCCTAATCTCCCAAGGTCGAGCCGCAATCCACCGTTCTTTCCAACTCCATCCCCAGCTTTCTTTACCTAGGTTAAAAGAAGCTTGACCTAGATACTGTGTAGCATTAGCCCTCCACTGCCAAAAAAATACAAAAACAAGAAAATTTACTTGAGCTACAAGTTATCTAAGTTACAAACCTACCAACGAACCAATGTTAAGTTGAAGTCTCAGTTTCATTGACCTGATGAGAGAAAGCATATGCCATTGCTCGTTCACGCTTCACCGTAGCTTCTTCTTTCTGTTGGATCTTTGCTAGAATCTCCTCCATTGTTTTAGAACCTCCACACCATTCAACTTCTAGCTCTTGAAGCTTGATCTCCAGCTTCAACCGATTCTCCAATCTTTTGTTCTGGAGTCTACCTTGTGTCACCATATACAAACGTCTTTCTCTGATCTGGCTCTGTATATCGCACCAAGTATGCATCACATTGAGTGCAGTTGAAGTTTGGTTACTCAGTTTATGGCCTTGGATCAGCGAGTTAAATCTCCTCGCGCTCATCAAGCTGCATAGTCTTTTCCTCGCCTGCAGATCAGATTTAAAAAAGAAAAAAAGTGAAAGGGTGAATCAGAATTTTCAAAATGTGGAAAATGACGAACCTTGAATGCTCGAAAAGCCTTTTGAATGCGAATAACAGCGACTTCTGTGGTGAGCTTCGTGGAAGCAGAGCTTGATCCGACCGGTTTGACACGGTTTGTTGTTTCAGAATGTACCTAGAGATAACATCTTTGAAGTCATTTAGGACAAAAAAGGAAAGAGAATAATGAAACAGAGTTTATACTAACGTTGCTTCGATGTGATTTGTTCTTCTTTGGTCCGTTTAGACAGGTGATAGAGCGGAGCAACCATCCAGATCCCATGACAGTAGAATATTAATGTTATGTTATAAGAAGATTATCACATAATCTGGCTGAATATTTAATATCAGATTGTGTTGAAAGAGATATGAGATTATAACGTGTTCTTTGTTTGAAGGCACAAGAAGGTTTAATGTTGAGTGGTTTTTAAGTAAATGAGAGAAAAAGAGAAAGAGAAGGAGAGTTGAAGCTTCGCTCTCTCTGTGGTGAATAAGCCCATCTTGTGACTGACATTTCAACCAATGGAGAAAGGTGTTGTTTGATCTTTTCTTCTAATTGAAGGTGGGGGCTGTTTCTGATCATTTTAATTACTTTAGGCCCATAGAAAAAAGGATTGATTCGCAAAAGAAAATTAATGAATTTATTCCCCAATATTGGTCCCGGCGGGGTTCGAACCCGCGACCTTCGGCTCATAAGACCAACGCTCTAACCAACTGAGCTACGGGACCAACTTGTTAGATTTGTTCCATACTTTTATTTCTCTGTTTTGTAAAATTTTTTCTTATGTATATCTCACAAAATTGCAAACAGTCTTGTAATTATTGATAATTATAATTCAAACATACAAAAAAAAACAATATTTTTTAGCAACCAATGAATTTCAACACTATTCCCAAATTCTTGCATCCAAATAAATAATCAAATTTGAATTTGTATTGTCCTTTTCTCAAGCTCAGAAATATCATGTATATTATATAGTCTTATAGACACAATACGAAATTATTATTTAAGGATGGAAAAATACTGATCACTAAACTCTAGCACACGCTATATGATGATCTCACTAACTAAATCACGATCTATATGTGATGATAGTTCACATAGTTCTATAGTTCACCAAAAGGCCCTTCTTGTCCAACTCCTTACACATCACCCAAACGTATGACTCCCCTTAGCACATTCTTCTTCGTTAATTTATTTCGTACAGTCCGTCCCTCCATCTAGATGATCGATCATTCGGGGTTCTCCTCATCTACAGCTTCTTCTCCAGTATTTGTCTTCTTGCAGGTATTCTTCAACGTTTAAGCATCAACCAAAGTCAGTATATCCAAAATCAAAAGCATGTTATATATGTACATCTTCACATCTGGTCTAGTTAAACTCAACCGTAAATAAATTCCAAAAAAATAGAATCCTCAACTTGAGATATTAAAACTTGAGGTATTGGTAGGAATGTTTAGAGGCTCAAAGGGGCCGGACCTCCGGTTTAGAAGAGAAGTACGATGAGCCACGTCTTGATTATACAGCAAGTACCACTCCTGCTTGACAACCAAATCCAGAGGTAATTTGGTAAGTTGTGAAAGGGCAATTGGGAAATTCCTGAAATTAGAAATCTCAACTTGGGATAAGATAATAAGAACTTGCCTTTGATTGACCCTTGGGAATGTTAGCAGGGTCTAGTCGATCCAAATTGTTATGACTAGCCTCCAAGTCCCACTCCTGCTTGAAACCAGAGGCATCATATTTTACTTTGAAAAGGGTAAGACAGGTGACAAATGCATTTAGAAGCAGAGAGAGGTAGAGATGCTTACAGCATATGAATGTTGCGCACTCTTGAGATGCGTGGTGAAATCTTCAAAGCTTTGGCCAGGAAAATCGCATACTGAGCAAGTCCAGGGAGATTCATTGGTTTCACTGCACTTTTCCTGAAGAACAAGTCTTGTTGTTTCCTGTTTGTCATCCCCCATATCAACACCATCATCTGCATATGGGAATCCAAACTAAACTAGTTGAGAACAACATCTTTGCTAGTTATTTCAAGTGAGAGAAAGAGAGAGAGAGGGAAAAAAGTTTACACCTGAGAGTAAGCTATTCCATAACCATTCTTTCGAAACACCACTGAGAAAGCTTTGCCAGAGACAGTCAGGAGCTGGAGCTCGTTCAGGATATGCCAAAAGAATGCTGTAGCCAAGATTTTCTAGGTCGTAAAGCGTACGAGCTAACCGTTCCAGTTCCTTAGAATCAGATATGAGCATTATAGTAGCCGGAGCTGGATTCACATCGGTCCACTCCAACAAACCCCTTCCAACGTCTGTTTCAGAAAAAGCAAAGTAACGTAGAGAGGAAAGAAGATAAGGGTTTAATCTAGACTAAACCCTTATATACATAGAGAAGAAAGAAGATAATTTGTTTTATGTAACTAACCGTGGCCATGTTTAAGAGCGATTCCAGTGGAAGAAAGCTTGCGCAGGACGTCATCGTCACCAGGGGTCTCTGTAAGGTTGCCAATTGCAGTGATAAAGAGAGGACCAAAGCGGTAGCACCATTGGCCTGACTTTTTCAACGCCGATTTTATTCTCCAACTGATCAGACAAGGATCATGACCATCGGGACTCGGACAGCTGCTGATGTGCCACAACACCATCATTTTCTCCTCCTCCTTGTGCATCATCTAGTTTTTGTTTGTCATATTCTTCGAAACCTAGCAAAAAATTAGATTAAAAAAATTAGGGAAACGAAACCGCAGTTTAGGATCTCTCTAATATTGTAGAATCAAACGACATTATTATGTTTTAGGCTTATGCTTATAAACAAAAGAAAAATTGTTTTCTATATATATATATATATATATATATATGTATTAGGTAATAACCCATGCAACAGCACATGTGAATTTTTTTAAAAAAATATTACATTTGTAAATGTATTTATTTAGTATAACATTTATGATACAAACTTATATTGGTTTGAATTAATCAAGTTTATAAAAGTCTACAAAATAGTTATCGTTTCACCATAAATTTTAGATTGACATGATGGCGGATCTTGATCGAATGTGAACCGAATTAGTGATCGATTAGATTTTTATCAAAATCTTGAACTATCAAATCAGACAAAAACCACCAAAAAACTAAAATTTCATAAACCGGATGATTTAAATTAAATTGTTAACCGAGTCAAACTCGTCCGCTAAGCCATCCTACAACGGATTTAAATATTTTGAACCGTTAATGCCTTACCATCAATCCCGCTTGAATTCGTGAGATCCGCAAGTAATCCACATGCATTTCAATAAATCATTTTTCTAATATATAAAAGATATATAAAGTTTAAACTTAATATTAATATTTAAGTGATAAAGTTTTTAAGAATATTACATTTGTTTTTTTTTTTGATAAAAACACAATAGCATAGAACTGTAAATAATAAATTAAAACGAGGATAAATAGTTAAATGTGTATCGAGCTTTCTCGCGATGACACATCATTTTTTAAGTGAATGTTTCTCTATTAATATATAGGGGATATTTACGAATTTGGGTTGACAATATTTTGTATATTTATATATAATAGTAAAATAATTGATATTAATTGTATTTAATAATATATCAAAGTTTTTTAAAAAGTGTTAAATTTGAAAGAATTATAAGTATGTATATATATTAAAAATAACTGATAAGTAATTTTATAAAATTAATATATATTATTAAATTTTGTTTTTAATTAATTTTTTAAGTTAAATTATCAGAATAAATTATTAGAATCTTGATTTATTAATTACTATATTTATTAGAAATTAAAAATGTTAGGATATCAAAGAAAGAATATAGTAAAACTTCTATAAATTAATAATACTGGAACCATAAAAATCTATTAATTTATAGAGGTTATTATTTCTCTATAAATTAATTTAATTAAAATATTTTGGTAAAAAAGTACAATAAGATTTAATTATTATAACTAATTTTTTTATAAAATTAATTACAATGAAAATGACAATTATTTTGAAGATAGCACTCAAAAGTTTTTATATAGTAAAAAAAAATAAAAATGAACTCTAATAAAAATTATTGTGTAGATATATACATATATTTATATAATTTTATATAGTAATTATTAATTTATATTATTGATTAAACTACAAAGTCTAGAAATTTTTTAATTTCAAATACCATTGCGAAAAAATCCAACCCGATAATAATTGGATTCGGATCCGACCCGTACGCAGATCTACGCAAATTTTCTCATCCATTTAAATCTCTCTCTCTCTCTCTCTCTCTCTCTCTTTCTCTGTCTTCTTCTTCTTCTTGTGCGTTTCATCTCTGCCTCCGTCTGTTCCGTCAGTACACGTTTTCTTACCACCCCACCGGGTTAACCTGAAACAAAAGAGCTGCTTGCTTCTCTAATCGAAGAAACCCTCTCTCTCTCACACAATGGCGGCGTATAGAGCTGACGATGATTACGATTTCCTCTACAAGGTGGTATTAATCGGTGATTCCGGCGTCGGAAAATCCAACCTTCTCTCTCGATTCACCCGCAACGAGTTCAGCCTCGAGTCTAAATCCACCATCGGTGTTGAATTCGCCACCCGAAGCATTCACGTCGACGAAAAAATCGTCAAGGCTCAGATTTGGGACACCGCCGGTCAGGAGAGGTATAAATAACCATTTTTACATTCAATTCCCTTAAAAACGAATGATGCCTCTATAACTCTCCTCTGTTATAACCTAATCGACACATTTGGGGGCTTGATAGTGAAAAGTTTTCATGTACATATGTTTGATGATGATCCATTGTGTTTGGTTTACTTTTAGATACCGAGCAATCACAAGCGCATACTATAGAGGAGCTGTTGGAGCTTTGCTTGTCTATGATGTTACGCGACATGTGACGTTTGAGAACGTGGAGAGATGGTTGAAGGAGCTTAGAGACCACACAGATGCCAACATTGTGATCATGCTTGTTGGTAACAAGGCTGATCTACGTCACCTAAGAGCTGTTTCTACCGAAGATGCTAAAGCCTTTGCAGAGAGAGAGAACACATTCTTTATGGAGACATCTGCACTCGAGGCGTTGAACGTGGAGAATGCTTTCACTGAAGTGCTTTCTCAAATATACCGTGTTGCAAGCAAGAAAGCTTTGGATGTTGGAGATGATCCGGCTACGGTTCCTAAAGGACGGAGTATTAATGTTGGGTCTAAGGACGATGTTTCTGAAGTCAAGAAGGTCGGATGCTGCTCTAGTTGATCTCTCTCTCGATCCAGCCATGTTTGTTTCTTAGGAAACTTATACAGTTTAAATTATCTATGGAATATATATGCAGATGATGGCTCTCCTTTGTGTTTTCCTTTTGGTTCCTTAAGATTTTCAGATCCTTGTAATGTTTTTTTTTAATTATTTCTACAAAATCATATTCGAGAATTGATGAACAAAAAAGATGCTTCAGATGAAGAATGTAAAAGAGGAGCAACCAAAATGTGCAATGAACCAAAGAAGCCTGTACAGTTTTTTATAGTCACTAAAGCCAATCTCAGCTTTTAGACTGTCACCACAAATTATGTGCACAAAAGTACAAATTTACAGAATTTGGGGCTGGAAACTTACCCTGACTCTGTTTCTCTCTCTTATAAAACCAATAGATAAAAAAAGCACGTCTAAAAAAACCATCTGCGTACGGGTGACCTCTCTTAGTTTAAATCCGTAGTAACCTCTTCTCCTATACTACTTAAACGTAGCTTCTTCTTCTTCTCCATGACCAGTGCCTCTGATTTACAGATTGGGCACACGTTCTTGATAACCAACCACTTCTGCAAGCATTCTGTGTGGTACTCGTGCTTGCAATCTAGCGTTGCAATCTTATCTTGGTGTTTGTAGTTTTCCTGTCAGTTTCCCATTATTAAGAAAAGATTAATTTTACTACTAATAAGAGTCTTTGACTGTTTGCATAAGCTTGGGGGATGCAGTCCTTACCTGGCATATTGTGCAAGAATCGCTTTCTAGATCGGTAGATGGAGCTTCTTCCAGGTTGATTCTGGTCGCTAATGAGGTTTTTCTTTTCAGAAGATCTTTAACATCTTCTTCCGACAAGCCAGTCTTCACAGTTCCAATCTGGTCGCTCAAAGCAAGAAGTTCCTGCGCCATCCAGGTTTTGAATGTCATCAGATAAGACAAACCAACGTGAATTCAATAAATAGCTATATGGTCAAAGAGTAGCGTGGACCATTTGAATTATGTGGTCTAAAGACTAACCTCATATGACATGTCCTCTATATCTAAGCGCATGGCTTGATGATCATCGACATAATCATCATCATCGTAGAACTCTCCTGCCTCCCAAAGTGCAACTTCCTACACATATTAACAGAGAAAAAGCCATTATTGGGAAGTGAACACTCTTTTAAACAAACAGACTCTAGAAGATGAAAAATGTGTTCAAGAGGATAGTACATCTGTGGGAATTGCTCTTAGGTGAGGAAAACCATGGTGTCTTAGTATTGCTCCAGGCACATAATCTTCTCGAGGATATTGTTGGTTTATCCTCAGTCCGGTTGATTGAACGGGTCCCATATGAGTGTATGAAGTAGCATGCATATTTTCAGTGTATGAGGCTGAAGGCATGTGAGGGTATACAATGGGAGGAGGAGGTACCGAATGATGGCCAATATAGTGGTTCCTTGGGTATACAGATGGCGGTGTGGGGTTTCTGCTACTAGATGTTTCATGGTATCTTGGGAAGCAGACATTACCAGAGTCTATGGGTCCAGGAACAACGTTACCTACGAGATCATTCAAAAAGAAGAATAAAATTTTCAAGAACTTGCAAATTGACAAATATAAATGCTGCAGATAAGGATAGTACCAGGCATATAAGGTGCAGGGGGTGCTTGGGACCAATGCGAAGACGACCCATCAGATCTGTTGGTATTGCAGTGTTGGTCATACCAGCTTGAGCCAGGAGGTGGAAAAGGATGAGCTGCGTAGTTCCCTTGAATGAAGTTGTTATGACCATGAGAGAGAAGTGGATCCATAGTAGCTGCTCCTGTTCTGTTCCTCACACTTCCCTGATCTAGTGGTTGTGGATAACTACCAAACTGTGGGAATGAGATAGGTGCTGCCTCTTGTGAATTCAATTGAGGGAACGAACAAGGCCCTGCTAGTGGATACTGAGAATTTCCAGGTATTAATTCAGAACTCTTTCTTTTGTATCCGTGATCCATAAAATGGGGATTTCTGTCATGTTCAGCGGAAGAAGCTCCAACAACAGCACCATAACTTCCATTAGACAAGAGATAACTCGGTGGAGCTTCATAACTCACATAAGGGGGATAGAAATTAGGTGGGGTTGACATGGCAGAACCAAGATTTGAAGCACGTTGATGATGGTACTGCTGTGGATGCCCGTAGAACATTGAGTTGTTTTCATAAGGTTCTTGCAGAGAAGGCGCTTCTATATTAGGAACAAGGTAACCGGGTGGGATATCTGGATACAGAAAGTTAGTTCCAATGCAAGGTTCAGGATGACTGAGAAAGCTTTGAGAATGCTGCTCCATGTCTGAACCAATCATCATATTTCTTCGTCTCATATTTTGCTTCGTCGCAGAAACCCCCTGGTAGTTGAATTTAACAAAGATCAGCAACAGTACACAGCGAAAGAACAAGTAAAAAAATCACCCATAAAGACAGTAAAGACCCGATGTTATTACACCGCAAGCTCATTCTAGCTAGTGGTTTTCAAACAAGCACATTGAACATTCAAGCATCACGGATACATTGCATAGTATGAAACAGAGACCAAACCCAAATCAGGAAGCAAGAAGAAACCAAAGTAAATCTTCCAACCAATGATTTTCACAGAAACCAAACAGTGGTTTCGGCAAAACCAAACATTCTTGTGACAAAAACAGAAGTCTTATGATTTTAAGGAGTAAACAAGACAAAGCCAACTTGCCAGACATGCCTAACCAAAATCAGATCAAACCCAATTTCACAACCAAAAAAAAAAAAAACAAGAAATTATAGGAAGAAAGTAGTGAATATATCATGAGATTTATATAATTCAGCTCCTGACCTTTGCTAGCATCAAGATTGAAAAAAACAAAGCTTCCAAACAAAATTCAGCAAAAGAAAAAAAAAAAAAAAACACTTGAATTTTCGTATAATCGGAAGCTGCTATACAGGGTAGCACAAACACAGAGGGTTACAAAATATTAAAGAAAAAAAAACAACCTAGAGACGATCAAAAGAGATTAAACCCAAATCTCAACCCAATAAACAATGCAATTCATCAGCAAAGCTCGTAAACAATTCCCAAAAGATAATCAGCAAAAACAATTAACGAAAAAAAGAAAGAAACTCAGAATCAAAAAAGCTAAAAAAGATTCGAGATGATGATGATCATAAGAGAGATAAAGTACCTGATTTAATCAGGGAGAGAGATAGAGAGATCCAACAACAAGGACGAGCGAGAGAAAGAGAGAGAGAAGATGAAAGATGATGAAGACGTCGGTTTTTTCTTAGTTTCTAATTTATTTTCATCACACGGTGACGGATGGTTATATTTTATTTTTCCTCTTTCTTCTCAGTTTTCTTTTATTATTATTCTTTTAGGATAATCTTTCCTTTTTCATTTTTAATTACTTTTAGTATTTTACATTTTTACTACTTTTTTTTTTTTCATTGGTTTCTTCTTCTCTTTGAGGTTTTTCACAGCAGTTTATTTTTTTAATAAGTTAAAAAAGTAAAATAAAAAAATCAATAACCCTAAATATGAAGAACGACGTCGTGTATTAATTAACATAATCATCTCTTTCATTTACCCATCCAATTTACCCACTTTTAAATAACAAAATCGCTTTTGTCTTGTATACCCAAAGCATGCCCAATTGAATTTAACAAGAAAACAAGCATGTCACTGGCATATCCTTTTAACTAATGAATAAGATATGCTTCTACTCTAACCAACCAATTTTTGTTATTAAACAAAAAAATCTCTACCTCGTTTAATTTTCATCAACATATACACATATGACGATTTCCAAGAAACAAAAAAAAAAGGGGGACAACGTTGACAAACAGAAAAAGTTAGGCAGAGAGCTAAATAACTAATGCAATAATAAATCAGTGATCTGATTAATGTGGAACAACATAACAAAAAAACAGTGAGTTATGTAAGAATAGTTACAGTTTTCTTAATTTCCAAATGTAATTAGTGTTCGATCACTTCCCAACTCAACAACACGTGGTATCTTTAAGAGAGAACACACTAACATATCAGTTAAGTTTTTTCACATAAACGTTAAAATGTGATCTTTCGCATCAATCCATCAGAGAAAGATGTACGTTTTCTTACACAAGTTTATAGTATCTTCCATGTGTCATGACGTCTTTTTTTTGTGTGTCGGAAGTCGGAACAGAACAATTGAATGAATCCGAGGATGCAAGTTACATATGATGCGAATATTTATTTTATAGGGGAGGTGCGTCTGCTTTCCCATGTGCTTAGTTTTTTTTGGTTGGTTGAACCACCAAGTCACCTAATTTTACCCCGAATTAATCTTTTCAGTCTCTGTTTATGTTAAGAAAGGACATTACTACTATAAGAATACATCCATATATCTTATCTTAGCTTTAAAAACCAAAAAAAAAAATACAATAATTGAATACATGTATAATTTTTTTATCAAACCAAAATCGTAGTCAAACCAAAATTATTATAGTATTTCTAACGTGATGAAAATCGTATTATTTGGTTTAGAAGGAAACGGCAGCGTTTTGGAAGGGTCTTAAACCGAGCTCTCTTAAACCTTACTCTGTGGACTCTTCAGCCGCGCTTCTCAACAAATTTTCCGAACGACCGGCGCTAAATTATAAAGATGAGTTCTTCTGATCTGAAGAGAAAGCAGAAGACGAAGAAGACAAGTACAAAACCTGTTCAGTTAAACCCTAATTGGTCACTCCTCCAACAAGTTAGTCTCTATTTCTTTCTTTTATCTTTCTTCAGATTTTTTCTTTGTTCAGCCATTGAACTTTTTGGTTTTTTTGTCTATCGTGCTTGCAGAAGCTTAAATCTGATTCTCATGGAAACAAGGGCAACACTCGAAAGTCGTTTAGTAATGACAGCCCAGATAATCCCAGCTCCATATTAGGTACCATTCAACCTAAAAATTCGAACTTGAGGTTTTGGGGTTTAGGGTTTAAATGTTTTTTTGGTTTCTCAATTCTCAGTTGTTCTAACTTACACAGCATACTTGCAGGGAAACGGAAAGAGAGACCCGATTCGGAGGTTGATGTTCCTAAGATTGATCCCTTAACTCCAGTTAACGACGATTCCAGGTGGGTCATGATGACTAACTAGCTGAGATTTACTCATTTACACAATGCAATTAACAACACCACATTTGCTTTAAATTGTTAGGGGTTTTGTTGAATTATAGGTTTCTTTAGGTTCTCAGATTATCTTGTACAGAACTTTTGGTTATAAGCTATATAATCTTTGCTCTTCTTTTCATTTTTGTGAATGTTGACATTGTGGAATTGGCTTGAGTTGTTTAGAAATTGCTATAAGCATTAAGCAATAAAAAAAAGGATCTTGCTAATAGATGTTTTCTTTCTTTGAGCAATATGTATATCAAATCTCACCAACATGTGGATAGTTTGACAGATGAAGTGGCTATGGACTGTGAAATGGTTGGTGTCAGTCAAGGAACCAAAAGTGCTCTTGGACGAGTTACCTTGGTAAACATCTCATAATGTCTATCCCATAATCCATATTCTTGAGGTGTATATCTCTCTCTTCTTCTACGTGAAGGTCAACTTACTTCACCATCTTATTGACAGGTTAACAAATGGGGAAATGTTCTATACGATGAGTTTGTCCGTCCAGTGGAACGTGTTGTTGACTTTCGTACACATATTAGCGGGATTAGACCTCGAGATTTGAGGAAAGGTTGGTTTTGCTTTCAACATTTTGTATTCTTCTTCGTCAATCTGTCAACATTCTTGTTCTTTGCTCACGCTTTTAGGGTGCAAATGGATTGGATTTTCTACTAAACAGTTTGAAACTTTGATATTTTCTAACCTCAGCCAAAGATTTCCGCGTTGCTCAGACCAAAGTAGCGGAGTTGATAAAGGGAAAGATTCTAGTTGGACACGCCTTGCACAACGATCTCAAGGTCTGTAGGTTTCACAAATCTAGAATCTGGTTACAATACCAATACAGAGTTTTAACATAAATAAACTTTGTAACAGGCTTTGCTGCTAACACACCCCAAACAGGACATAAGGGACACAGCTGAGTATCAGCCCTTTCTCAAGTACTAACACTCAGACCCCTCTCTTTTATCTAATTGATACTTGTCACACTTCTGCTTTCCCAAACTTCAAACCTTTGGATTGTAACTTAATGAATCTGTAATCTTCCAAACAGGGGCAAACCCAGAAAGTCGTTGAAACATCTCACATCTGAAATTCTAGGTGCTGACATCCAAAATGGAGAGCACTGCCCTGTAAGTGTGTACATCTGAATATAAACAAACATCTTCACGTTTCGGATCTGCAAATCTTTAACTCTTCTTTAACTGCAGATTGATGATGCAAGAGCAGCTATGATGCTTTACCAGAAGCACAGAAAAGAGTGGGAGAAAAATGTGAAAGACCAGACGCGGATGTGGCTGAAACAAAAGAAGCGTAAGCCTAAGAAGAAAGTAAAACAAGGGAACGCTTCCACCAATGACAGTCCACTTGTTTGAATCAATCAGCGAGAGCAAACATGACTAAACAGAAACCAAGAATCGCTGAAAAGTTTTGGTCCTTTTCCTTTCTTTGGATTGTTCTCAGCATATGTACTACTATCTTGTTGTGTACAATTAACAAGTTCATCACAATGTGATACCATATTGATATTATAGATCATGTAATACATTTTTGGAGGTTCTCAAGTTATATTGTTCAGATTTGTATACCCGTTTACGTTCTCCGGTTGGGTTTGTTGAATCAAAATCTCTACTCTCAATCTCACATCACAAGTACCACTTGAGATTAACCTGGGGCCAATTGAAGAATAATAGTTTTGGTTCGGTGTGAGCAATTGAAGAACTACGGTTTGTTTCACTAAATTTCTGGTAAAATCGGTTCGGTTTGGAATAAACCGGTTAATTAATTAAAATTACAGGTTGGTTGCATGTACAGTCAAGTAAACAAACCCGCTCTGCGGACGCAAATGCTGCCACGTCTTTGATTTCCGTTTCTGTGCAAACAAGAAAACCTAAAAAATAGAAGTAGCTAGCAGATTCTCACATCAACGAAGAAGAAGAGGACGACGAGTTAATTGGTTTCCATAGACGACGGAGAAATGCGAGTGATGAGATCATTGCGCAGTAATTCCGGTGCTGGATTTGTTTTCCGGCCGGCGAGGTTAAGCTCTCTCCGGAGCGTCTTTACCGGCTGCCGTGCTGTGATGTTGCCTCGCTTTGGCGGTCCGGAGGTTTTCGAGCTCCGGGAGAATGTTCCGGTGCCGAATCTTAATCCGAATGAGGTTCTTGTTCGAGCGAAAGCTGTCTCCGTCAATCCTCTTGACTGCAGAGTGAGTGTGTTATCTGCTTGATCCGTTTTGATTTGATCTGATTAGTGGTATTACGATATATAGTCGAAGATTTCCTTAATTAGAAATTAGGATTAGTGTGATCGGTAGCTTGGATCTCTAGGAGTTTATTATCGTATGAGATGGAAGATGTAATAGGAGAAGCATGAGGTGGTGTAGATGTCTCCCGTTGATGATAATATTAGTATTAAGAGTGGTGAGATTGATTTATATGATCATTCAGCTGATATGGTATTGATTTCAGATACGAGCTGGATATGGACGTTCTGTATTCGAACCGCATCTACCTATTATAGTTGGACGCGATATCAGTGGTGAAGTTGCAGCAATTGGGAATTCAGTTAAGTCATTAAAAGTAGGACAAGAAGTTTTTGGTGCATTGCATCCTACAGCGTTGAGAGGTACTTATACTGATTATGGAATTCTTTCGGAGGAAGAACTCACGGAAAAGCCATCTTCAATTTCTCATGTGGTGAGTGGGAAGATCTAGATACTCTTGAATCTCTCTATCTTTGCTTTTTTGTTTTCCGATTGACTGAATGTCTTTTATTAGCTAGATGTTTTATTATTCCCAGTTTGGTGTTTACAGTTATTCTTTTGTTTGTCCATTGTAGGAAGCAAGTGCCATTCCTTTTGCAGCGTTGACTGCTTGGCGTGCTTTGAAGAGTAATGCTCGGATAACTGAAGGGTATGTTATTGTCTGTATGGTGGCAATAAGCTGATACTAGTTCACTTTTTCAATATTCACACGTATTCTTTCATGTTATTTTTTGTACTATTGTGGACTCAACATCGTTTCTTACAATGTCTCTTTGCAGACAAAGACTATTAGTTTTTGGAGGAGGAGGAGCAGTAGGTTTTTCTGCAATCCAGCTTGCAGTAGCCTCTGGGTGTCATGTGACAGCCTCTTGTGTGGGTCAGACCAAAGACAGAATACTGGAAGCTGGTGCCGAGCAAGCTGTTGACTACACAGCCGAGGTAGTTACATGAGTTGTTTAGTTATCTTATCTGTTCATCAAAGCAGAGCCATGATGATCTTATTCTGACTCCTGAACCTGGACCTGTTTTATTTACAGGACATTGAGTTGGCGGTAAAAGGAAAATTTGATGCCGTCTTGGATACTATTGGTGGGCCTGAAACAGAGAGAATAGGCATTAACTTCTTGAGAAAGGGTGGAAGCTATATGACTCTCCAGGTATTTATAATTCTTTTGTTTTTGCTTTACAAGCTGCAGCTACCGTAGTTGCTTAGGTTTTGAATCTTGTTTAACATCAGTGGATTTAAAATCTTTTGCATTTATCTTTCGAAGGGTGAGGCTGCAGCGTTGACTGATAAATACGGTTTTGTGGTTGGGCTTCCGCTCGCAACTTCACTCTTGATGAAGAAGAAGATACAATATCAGTATTCTCATGGAATAGGTATATGATAGATCCTGCACTACTCTCTTTTATTTTGAAGGAACTACTCTGATAAAACGACATGTCTCATTGGGTGGGAAAGAAAAGATTAATGTGATAAAGTCTGACTCTGATGAATTTATTAAAAAATAAAACAGACTATTGGTGGTCGTATATGAGGGCTGATCCCGAAGGTCTAGCCGAGATTCAGCGGTTAGTTGGAGCCAGAAAGCTAAAGATACCTGTGGAGAAAACATTTCCAATAACCGATGTTGTAGCAGCTCATGAAGCCAAGGAAAAGAAGCAGATTCCTGGTAAGGTGGTTCTAGAGTTCTGAACTATATATATACATAGTAGCAGCAATAATAACACCTGCATAGTTCTCTAGCAGTTGTTCTTTCTAAGAGTTTACACGCAGAGAAAAACAAATGTTTTTTGCGTCTGGAGTTTTCTGTAAATGAGATCTATCAGGCTTAGATTCAGATCAAGAACTTGAAGTTTCTGTATAGACTTTCCAAAAGGGTTCGTTTTTTATTGGGACTTCGTGTCGCAACTTGCAGTAAAACCAAAAGTAATGAGAATTGTTTAGAAAGATTTTGTTGTTGTTGTTGTCATCTAATATTTGGAATTATACAACATACAAGTACTTGCAATAAAATCACATTTTGATGCTCTTCTAGATTATTGAAGGGTGGTTTTGAAAAGAGATTGAAACAGTTACTTACAGCAATAATTGGAATAGAGACGTAGAGTTAAATCCCAGTTCTAAGCTGAGAACTATGCACCATAAGATAACGTATATGTGACCTCGATTAAATAAGACAGACATAATTGCTAAATGTGTCACACCAAGCTAAGGTTGATCACACTGATCGAACAAATCCCACAAAATCAAAATCCAACCTCATATGCAAATATCAGTTTTTGTTTATTATAGTACTTGATTTAAAGTAGGTCTTAAAGATCCTCACAAGTAAATAAATTATTAGTTAAAAAAAGGTGTCGAAGTGTCATTAAAAGCATAACATGCAGTTAAATTAACTTAATAAATGTATGTTCTGTCTGGTTCTCATCAACAAACAACAAAATCCTTTGAACGCGCCTTAAGATACGCGTGTCTTTCACAGCCTTATCACCTGACCTAGTAAACTAGTGGGACAAGGAACCTTCTCTTTCTTTCCAAGTCTTTCAAACTTTTTTTTTTCTTTTTCTTTCTGGTAAATGTTATTGCCAACCAAGTCTTCGAAAACGATAGATACCTTCTTCGGTTCTTGAATTTTTTCTATATATCTATAGTAAGAACATAATATATCTACATGCTTATTATTTTTGGGGGACCAATGAGCACATGTGTATATAGATCATCATATTAATTGTCAGTAAAATCACGTAGACACCTTTCCATCTATGTAATCAATTTGGCATTTATTATACTATATATTATTGTATCCAACAATGTTGATGCTTATGAAAAAGGGGATTGTTACATCTTATCTTATATACCAGAGTCAATCATAGTAACATATAGTATTAGAATCTAAAGTTTTGTAAGATTTTTATTTTTTTTTCCATAACATAATTTCTACGTAGGGAAACAAAAATTAAAATGGCCGAACGAAGTATGGATTTAGTATTTGCTATATATGGGGTTTGTAGAAAAAGTAGTAGTAGTAGTAGTAGTAGTAGTATTATTAGTCTAGTTGAAAGATTATTAAATAAAAAGTAGGAAGCGTTAGATTATAAAAGCATGTTAATGCAAATGTAAAGTGGTCCTCTTTATTAGTAGTTATTAATACACCCTTTTTAATGGGTCTGGTCAAACTCTTTTTTCTTCTTCTCTGTACGACTGCCACATCATAAAAACCCATCTTCAATTCCTTATTATTGTGACCGTTACTTCGCGGCTCACGCGCGTTTTTCTTACCCGCGTGATTTTCTATTCACGCCATTACATTTCTTTTGTGATTTATATGTAAATGTATCAACTTAAACTTTTTTAAAAAGATTTAAGGGTATATAAGTGAAAGCGTAAATTTTTAATATCAAGAAGTTTTAGATTTTTATTGTTCAAAAGTTATAGATGCTTACAAAGTTTTTAATTAGAAGATATTTTGTATTTGAATTTGTTAGTTTTTTACTAATCGGTCTAAGTAAAACGTGTATATGTGTTCCTAGATCAGTTAAAAAGAGTCAAACTGTGCAAGTTCGAGAATCTCAATAGAAACAGAATTTGGTTTTTGTACCTATCGATAAAATGCAATTCAACATTTTCGAATAATATGAAACATATTTGTTATGAGGTTAATCTATCTATCTATTAGTTTAATTTCATGGCTTCTAAATTGAATTGTATGATTAGTTAAGAGTAGAATAGTCGTCATGTGTCTAATAATTAGGTCATACTCACATTCGGAACAACAAAAATGATAATGAAGTGAGTAGGTCCGACTCCTTTTAAGTGCTACAAAAAGCGACACGACGTCCCTTGGTTTCATGCACAATAAAATGGAAAGAAAAAAAGGAAAAAAGAAGTGAAAGTGAGAGTTTCACGAGAATTAGAAACTCAAAACTAATAATAACCTACCTTAGCTTGAATGTAATCTTTACAAAAATGTTATACTAATAATTAAAATAAGAAAAAAGAACAACGGCCATGTCGAATCATTACCCTATCTCACGGTACTCCGATCACGTGCAAGCTTTGGCTTCTCTACTATTCTATGATGCTTTTATAATATTCTTAACACTAAATACGTCTTTTTAACTTTATCAATATTATCTCTGTGCTATATTTGTCTTCGACCGTTTTTAGCCCAAACCATGTGACGATTTCCGGTATACTGTTTTATCATTATGAAAAAGGAAATTGAATAAAAAGCTATGTCCCCCTTAATTGGGTTTATTCTTTTTTAAAAATAATTAAGCTCACTCACTCCATAAAACTTGTTCTTTGTTGTTTTTGGCTATACTAATAACTTGAAATGATCACTAAATAAAAACCTCATCCATAAAATGATTATAATTTCAAATATAAACACAATCAGAATAGAAGACTAAAATATCTAATATTAGATCGGGTTACACTTGATTTTACTAATTCATTGAATTTTATGGTATATAACAAATTATATACTCCCTCCGTTTCATAATATAGGATGTTTAGAGAATTATTTCAAAATATAGGATGTTTTGAGTAAAACACGTAGATTAAGAAAACACTACTTTATGAAAGTTTAACAAATCATAAACAAGACTGCATAAAATAAACTAATAAACTACTCTAAAAGCTGCATAGAAACCTGAAAACATCCTATATTTTGAGACACCAAATAAATCTCAAAACATCCAATATATTGAAACGGAGGGAGTATTATGCAGTTTTCAGTATGATTGGTTAAAAATTTTAAAAACATTTTTTTTTAATATGTGTGTTTCTATTAAAACATTCTATATTTTAAAAGGGAGAAAATACAATTTTGTGTGTTAGCATCATCCACTTGTCGTCATAAATTACCACTCCAAGATTCCTCCAATCTCTACATGCATATAAGTCCAATAAAAATCTAAGCCACGAGAAAGAAAAAAAAATCCAAAAAACTTTTGAATTTCACAAAAAAGTCATATTTTTTTCCATATGAAATACAAAAGTTTGTGTTTTTATCTCCACCAAAAAAATCCAAAAGCTAAAAAAAAAAAAAAAAAAAAAAGGAAAGAGAGATAACAAAAACAATACAAGCAAAATATACAAGAGACATGCGTGTCTGAGTGTTTGTGTTTTTGGGAAAGCCAATACCTTTAGGCTTTAGTGTGCACACACACATGTGTGTATCCCACAGAGTGTACGAACCCCCCTTTTCTTGTTCTTTTTTTTCTTTTTCAACTCATTTCACTCTCATCATGGGCCACTCTCTTTCACCATCAACAACAATTTACCCAATTCACCCCTTCCTCCTTATCAACCACACATGACACAACCAAACCCAAGCCATTACCTATCATTGGCATTTACCTAAAAGAAAAAACTAAATTGAGATTTGTATTAGTCAATCCCATATCACATACTAATAATAGATTAGATTTACGAAGAAGGAATCTTACTCCTCCTTTAAGTCCTAACCAGATCGAGGGGTATTTAAGTAAATTCTCAAAGGATCCCTAAGTCTCTCGGTTCCGTTACACTCCCAAGACAAAGAAGTTATCTATCTATCTATCTATGGCGATAGCTACTACTTCTACTATTACACTCTTCTTCTTCTTCTCACTGTAAAAAAAAAAAAAAGAAAAAAAAAACCAATGGCGGAAACTGAAAGACCCCACCGTTCTTCAAGTATTAACAGCAGCAGCAACAACAACAACAATGCTTCTTCTTCTACTGATCTATTCATTTGTTTCACATCTCGTTTCTCTTCTTCTTCTTCCATGCGTCTCTCTTCTAAATCCATCCATAGTCCAGCTCGTTCCGCTTGTCTCACTACTTCTCTCAGCCGTCGTCTCCGTACCAGCGGTAGCTTAAAGAACGCTTCAGCTGGAGTTTTGAACTCTCCGATGTTTGGTGCTACTGGAGGAGGAGGACGCAAGAGATCTGGATCTGGTTACGAGAATAGCAACACCAACAACAACAATAACAACATAGAGCCGTCGTCTCCAAAGGTTACGTGTATTGGTCAGGTTAGGGTGAAGACTAGGAAGCATGTTAAGAAGAAGATGAGAGCTAGATCTAGGAGGAAAGGAGGTGATACTAGTTTCAGAAGATCGGCTGATCAAAACGACGGTGGTAGTGGTAGTGGTAGTGGTGGTGGTGGTGGATGTCGTTTTGATGCGACTGAGAATCGCTGGGTTCATCTTCCGGTGACTATATGTGAGTCGTTGAGATCGTTTGGTTCCGAGCTCAACTGTTTCTTCCCTTGTAGATCTTCGTGTATGGAGAACAGTCATGGTGATGGGAGGCGGCGAGTTGAGAGTAACAGAGAAGGTTGCGGCGGTGGCGGCGGCGGAGGAAACTCGTGTGGTGCGGTGTTTACGAGGTGGTTTGTAGCGGTGGAGGAGACGTCGTCGGGAGGGAAGAGAAGAGAGATTGAGCTTGTTGTTGGTGGAGAAGACGAAGTTGAGGAGGATAGACGGAGGAGTCGTCGGAGACATGTGTTCGAGGGGCTTGATTTGAGTGATATTGAGATGAAGACGGAGAAGAAAGAGAGAGGAGGAGAAGTTGGCCGGATGAGTATATGTTCTCCGCCTAAGAACGCTTTGCTGTTGATGCGGTGTAGATCCGATCCGGTTAAGGTTGCGGCGTTAGCTAACCGGGTTCGAGAAAGACAGTTGTCGTTAAACGACGGCGTATACCACCGAGGAGGAGTAGAAGAGGAGGAAGATGATGAGAGAAGAAGGAGGTTTGAGCTGGAGATTGAAGATAAGAAACGGATCGACTTGTGTGACAAATGGATCTCTGGGGAAACTAATGTCGAGACAGAAGAAGTTTCAGTTGTTGAAGCTGAAGCTGAAGCAGAGGTGGTTCCTCTGGTTTCAAATCCAGTTACAGAGGAAGAAGAAACAGTCCAAGTTCTTGTGGAAGCACAAGAAGAGAAGAAGGTTCGAAAAGCTTGGAGGTTGATTCTTTTGAGGAAGAAATTGAAGCTACGATATTGAAAAACATTGAAGAAGATATCAGAAACGCCATAGAAGAAGAGGAGCACATGGCTGAGATGGCTGATGAGGAATTAGCTGCGGTGGCTGTGGTCGAGGAGGAGGAGGAAGAAGAAATCAAAGAGGTTGCTGATGCTGTCTCTGTAACAGAAAGATCCGAACAAGGAAACAGAGAACCCGACCCGAGTCCAGAAGTGGTCATGAGAGGAGGAAGCCAACTTGAGAAGACGACATCGACGCCGTATAAGGTGTTACCGGATTGTTTGCTGTTAATGATGTGTGAACCAAAGCTATCTATGGAAGTTTCGAAGGAGACTTGGGTTTGCAGTACAGATTTCGTCAGATGTTTACCGGGAAGACCTCCGGCGAAAAAGATACCACCAGAAGCTGCCGGAGATAATAATAATCATCATCATCATCATCATCAACCCAAGAAGCGAATTGTCACAGCCGTTGATTCCAACGCATCTTCTCGCCGGCGTTCAATCGATAAACCACCGTTACACCTACAGCCGCCACGGTCATCGTGTTCATACCCAGCAGCTCCACCGATAATAACGGCGGCTGCGGCGGTTGGTGAGCAGAAGGTAGCCGGAGCTAATAAGGCGTACGAGCCACCAGTGCTGCCACGTTGCAAATCGGAACCTAGGAAGTCAGCGTCAAAGCTTGCGCCGGAAGCTTGTTTCTGGAAAAACAGGAAGCTGGAGCCACATCCTCAGGCAAGCGTCGGAGTCGGCGCCGCCGGAGTAGGGTTCTAGGAGAAGGGGGGGGGACGTGAGTGGGGAATAAAGAAAACTATTTGGGTGTAATAGTAATTTCAAAATACTATAAGTCCTTTGTTTGTAAATTTTGTTTTGTTTAGTCATAATTCATTTCTTTCACTGTGCCAATGTTTTTTCATGAAAATCTGTATCCGTTTTTTTGTCCGTTAGTCTAATGTCTCACTCACTCTCCTCTCTGGTCGATAAAGTCCCATCGAAACTAACGACAACTAACGCTTCCCAACAAACAAGTAGCTAAGATAGTTTACAATCAATTGAAAAGAGAAAAAAAAACAATTTATAAAAATGAATTATTATTATTACATGTTTCATAAGTACAGAATACAAAGAGTGAGTGGATCAATCACCTGAAGTTTGATCCTCGTTGCTTTTATTTACTTCACTGTTGTCACCTGATGAGTCTCCAGGCTGTTTTGTGGCCTTGATGGCTTCATCGGACTCTTCATTGAAGGCTAATTGACCAGAGTAAAGGAGAAGTCCGAACGCATTGAGACCAAAAACAAATGTTGCTAGATAGCATATACCGTTGATGATAGTCCTGCAAGGAAATTAAGGGTTTGGTCTAAGAAGTTGCGAAGATTGGCTTTAGATTAGAAATACAGAGAAGGTGATAAAATCTTGTACGTACCTTACGGTTACTGTGATTTGCCTAATCTGCAATAGATAGAAGACACAGATGAAGCTTTTAGAGAAGTTTAAGTTTAAGTATGATATATATAGCTAATAGCTGTAGCTAGTTGTACATACAATTCAGAAACCATGGAATATGGGCAGACTCATCTTAATACACATGATTGATCAAAAGTGTAAGTGAAAGATGGAACGAACTGATAATATTTACACAGATTCGATAAGAATGGGTCATTCCCATATTGAACTTAAGCTAGTTGCAGAACGAATTCAGAAAATCATGGACAAGGATTGGGACCTTTTGCATAATGAATATCACAGTAATGGGCATTTACAGTTATGGAGGAGGCCATAATGATACTTGGGACACAAGGTAGTTACTAATACTTAGCCAAAGCTAAAGATAGAGACAGAGAAACAACAAACACAAGCAATGAATGAATGAGATCAAAAAGGGAAGAAACGAACCGAGAAGTTATCAGAGATAGTCTGGCGATTGAGTCCTGATTCAACAGTAACAGTGAATTTGTAAAGAATGAGAGCAATGACTCCTGCTGATATCGCACCAAGAAACGCTTGAGCCGCCGATGGAGTTGAACTACCACCTTCTATCGGAGTTGAACCTAATGCTTTTAAATTATCCAATGCCTCATCTTTCAACGATTTCTTTGCTCCGGTAGATCTAAATGTCTACAAATTCCAACACCAAAATCAACTCACAATCCCAAATTATTAATTGATCAAATCGATTGGTTAATTCGAGAGGAGAATTGAGAAAGCTTACCAGCTCTTTGGAGCGTCGAGCGCGCCGTCGAACCGAGCGGATGAGGAAGACAGTGATGGCACCGGTTAGAAGCACACTAGTGGCTAACTGGAGAGGAGTAGGGTCATCGGAAGTGGCGAATATGGAGTTTGTAGACGAAAACGGAGACGATGACGGCGGAGGAAGCTCAATTGGACCATCTCCCTCCTCAACCTCCTCCGCCACATCGGCTATTTTTTTAACGGCGGTTACCCGGATTCTATCGGGTCGGATCCTGGTAAAAGCGGATACTGGAGAGATGGATTCCGGTAAGCGGTAGAGAGAGATAAGACGCGTCGGACGGAGACGGTGAGGGAGAGAGACGGGAGAAGTGAAGAGACACTGGTGGCTCTGCAACACTAACATTTTCTATTTTCTTAGCCGTCGGAAGCTTTTTTTTCATCTCACCATTAACGTCTTCTTCAAATATCCTCAGTTCAAAAGCCTCTTTATCGTTTAGAAGGTTGCTCTTCTTAAACACTCTATGCGAATCAGAGGGTCTAATATATTACCATAATACAAACAAAACTAGTGTCTACCAAAATGTCATCTAGTTTCACTTGATTGTTTACTTCAATCTACTTTCGCCCACAAATCACAAAACCCATTATTATGTTTCTTTTTCGTTCTTGTAAGTGAAATGATAAATGAATGTTTTTTGAACAAAAGGGAATGAAAGAATGAGAGAAATGAAGTGTTGTATAATATATTAGAAGCATTTTGTTGTGAATGAAAATAATGTTATCAGCATTCTTGTCGAACATTACTTGCGACGGTTCGAGCCCAAAACTTGATTTGAGCTTTCATGTCTCTACTTGAATCCTTTGGAACCCAAACCGGGATCGGCTGTCCCACCACCGCTGTGGCTCGTGGGACTCTCCTCTGTTTTTGTTCTTCTTGCTTCTTCTCTGAATCAATGTCCAAATCCTTCAACATCAGAATCTCTTTCGTGTCGATGCTGCTTAATGTTTTACGCAGCGTTTTGGGGTTTGGTGTCTTTTGTGCTTTGACTACCAGTTCTTGAATAGCGTCTTCTGATCTTGAGTTTCTCGGTGGTCTATGCCTTGGGATGCTTGATACCTGCACAAAGTTTCGAAACTTTTCTTATCAACTTTAAAAAGTCTCAACAACAACAATGATTCAATCAAATCATCCAAGTATTAGATAAGAGTAGTAATGTAAAAAAGAGAGATCACCTTAGGAGTGTTCTGTTTTGTTGGAGTAAATCCAGAAGAAGAAGAAGAAGAGCTAGCGATGGCTTCACGGATCAAAAATCCCATTCTTGAATCATCAACCTCCTGATCTTGAAACTCATTTCCATCGTCTTCTCTTCCTATGTAACTCGGTAATGTCTGAGTTCTCTGCAAGCTCCCTCCCATCGAACAACACTGGACACTATTACTAGAACTAATACCTGTTCTGTTTCTTCTCGAACTGTCTTTTATTCCCTTTTCTCGAATCATAGGTTCCTTCTTCTTCAAGTAAGTTCTTCGTTCCTGAACCCTAATCTTCTCAGAGAACTGTCTCCTCATCTTCTTTATCTTCTCAGGCTCGCCTTCACCTTCTTTTTTCTCAGTACACGGCGGTGGAACAGAGTCTTCCCCAGTGGAAGCTTTTAAAAGCTTATTCTCCGAATCCGAATCTCCAATTTTCGAGAATTCGGGTTTTGGACAAGTGGAGGAAGATGAAGAAGAAGAAGAAGGTGAAGGAGAGAAAGGGTAAGGATCTGAATGACAGTACCTCAAGATCCTTGATCTTCTGTCAAGTAAGTTGTCAAAGAACCAGAAATCTTCGAGAAGATCATCAATGGCTTCGATTTGTTCTAATTCTTGATGATCGTTCAAACCAGAATCCATATTTTAGTTCAGACAAGAGATAACAAAAAGAGATAAGTAAGAGTTCTTGTTTCTTCTTCTTCTTCTTTTGTTCGGTTTGTATTTGAAGCATAGATTCTGGAGACTTATTAAGAGGTACCCATGTGGGCAACCATTCAGCACTTATTTTAGTTTTTTTACATTATTTTTCAATGTTTTTATGTGGATTCAATGTTTTTTTTTGTTTTGGTACATAAATAAAAGAAGAAATATTGAGTAAAACAAAAAGGGAAATAAATTTTAGACTTTTTCCTTAATTATAAGATTCTTTCATTTTTCAATTATTCTGAAATTTTGGAATAAATATATTTTAACTTCTAGGGAAATATTTTTGACTCCACTTATTTTAAAATTGCAGTGATACAAAAACATCTTGTTGTATATACATATAAACCAAATGTAGTTTTGGAAAAGAATAACCCAATAATTAAGTATTGTTAAGTGGATAACTAAACCAAAATTATATAAACAAATCAAAGAGGATTTCTGGCAACAACTAAGAAAAATAAGGTTTTCAACAAAAGATATGATTGCTAAGAAACGGCATAATAAGCCCTGTCATGACAGTCAACATGCCATGTGATTCTTAAACTAACATGTAACAAATTGGGTTTTCTTTAGTATAAAATAATATTATTTGTTATCCATCGCCTCCTACGCGACAGCTAAGAATTATTGTAACCTAATAAATACAAAGATATTGGTGGTGATAATATCATAAAATACATGTAATGTAAAAGCAATAACTCTCTCGAGCTCTGAACCTACATATTCTTCTCCAATTATAGTGTGACTTTTGTATATGCTATTATAGTAGTATGATTTAACATTAACTATGTTCATCAGCCGTAATCTTTATCAGGTGACATGCGGCCAAAGCTAAATCAGTCAATCTAGCTGCGTACCTGAAGATTTGTTGACAATGCTCAAGATACTAATGCTAGATCATCACAATTTTCTCAAGAGAAAGATACAGTATTAACTAGCAACAATACAGAAAATGTAAACCCTCAGTAAAATATATATATATTTTTTCATACCTGAGCTAAATTAGTTTACCAGTACAGCAAAAATCAATGGCAGAGACACCAGTTGATTCGGGTAACAAAAGATGAAAGATGAATCAATCAAAAAGGCTTCATCTCAGTTGCAATTAACTCTACGAGAGAACCAAGACAGAGTTTATCATATTTACAATGCAAAGAGCGGTCATCTTCAGTACTTACCGGAACCAATATTCCATCTTTGAAAGTGAATAATGGTTCAGCCCAAGTCTTAGGGCTTGGATATGTGTTTGCTTCATCTAAGCTCCCTTGCTCTTCAGCAGAGTGACTGCAACATTCAACTGAGGCAAGAAAATTACCGGATAAGCGTTTGCAAGAACATGCTTCCTTTTCTGGGCATCCATCTTCATCATCAATCTTTGCTTCCTGTGTAGTACCATTGTTTTTCGTAGAGATGAACTTTCTAACAGCAGCAATAAGCTCGACTGATAATGACGAAACCACATCATGTATACCCTCTGTTGTGATGTAACTTCTACCAACTCTCAATTCGCGAGTAACTAATTTATGCATTGAATCTTGGAGGATGGAGACACACTGGGAGCAGCATCGGTATAAACACACCAAACTAGGGTCACCCAGAGGATTAGTACTTGCAGTTGCAGTCTTTTCAACTTGTTCGGGCATGTTGCTTGCAGATTCTAAGCCATGAACTCCGTTCCAGGCTTTACCATGATCTAAGTCAACTGATTTGTGGGGATCTTTCAGGGAGAGAGTATTGAACTCCCCAGATCCATTAGGATTTTCTAGGGAAGTAGTCTCTCCTTGAAAGGCAATGGCTGCTGTTGTAGTTTCTACCTCGCATGATCCATGGTGAATTTCATTCTTTTCATGGTCGGCTGCAGGAGAGTTAAGATCAAGAAGAGCAGCCTGCTGTAAGGAACTAACTCCTGAATCCTCGATCATTATTTCAGTATTCGAAATAACATCACCATTTTCTTTGACCAAAGTTAAGCCATCCATACTTTGGGTTGTAAGATGTCCAGTATCTTCACGAAAAGGTTCATGATTTGTTCCAGAACGACCATTTGCAATCTCTAGAACTGGCTGATGACTATCGGTAACATCACCATTTTCTTTGACCAAAGTTAAGCCATCCGTACTTTGGGTTGTAAGATGTCCAGTATCTTCACGAAAAGGTTCATGATTTGTTCCACAACGACCATTTGCCATCTCTAGAACTGGCTGATGACTATCGGTAAGATTACTAGATGTTACAGGGTCTGGCAAATTCATGTTTTGGGTATCTTGTTTCGGGTCTTCTTCTAACCCTTTTGATTGATCAGATGTTCCTTGCTCGGTTGGCTCATAACTCACTGATGGATCGAGTACAGAACATGACAATGGATTCGTCGACTCTGTTTGAGTGGTCGATTCGAAACTGTAAACAATGAAGTTGTGTATGTGTTAGAACTAACATACATAAAAACAATGAAGTTATGTATGTGTTAGAACAAACATACATAAAACAATATACTTTAAGGCGTACCTTCGCATTGCATATACCCAACTATTAACCAAATCTTCCAGATAAGCAACTTGAGACAAAATTCGAATATATCGACATCTGTCCTTTCCAGCATTGATTTTTACACTGATCCGTCCAACTAAGAGCTCAAGAACTTTTCGTACCTCAATGGAGACTTCCCTCAGTGATAAATAGGTGCCTCTATACGCTGATAATCCAACAGCAATAAGGCCTCTGACAATGCCCGATGAATCTTTTCCTTTAACATTGTTGGAATCGGAAGCAGTTATAATCTGCTCTGAGGAATTACAAGGACGAGTGATACACGAATTGAATGGCCATCCTCTCCAAGGACCAGAAACATCTGCACTTGGCCCTTGCTTAAGCTTTGATGTAACCCAACAAAGTTCAGCGAACTGAGGATACCGTAGGATTTGATAACCAAATGTGGAGACAGCTAACTGCAGGCTTGATTTTGGTTTCACATTAATGTTGATAGGTAATGGTGGAACTTTTAAAGAGCCATCATCAAGAGGTTTTGATTTACCAACTGCTCCTTCCCTTGCGCCATGATCAGTATTATTCTGATAACCTGCATCTCTGCAACCGTGGTCAGGATCCTCTCTTTGGTATTTCTTCTGTATGTCACAGTGAGTATGGGTTCTCTGATGCACCAAATGAAGAAACACTTGGACTGCCCGCCTTGACAACTCAGTAGCAGACAGGTCAATGGCTATGTCCTGGTCAGAATTTTCAGTGACTTGTACAGTGAATTGTGGAACAGCCTCAGACATAGTTGGCTGATACTCCTTTGATAGGTTAGTCTTAAAGAACTGTTGTATCTTAGCAGGCAGGAGTTTGTAGGGCATGCCAGAAGTAGCCTATCACCAAAAATAAACAAATTTAGTCTCAAGTGTTGTATGTCTTCTCAGAGACTGGTAATCAACAAAGTGCATAGTACACAGCTTACATTACCACCCTTCACAAAAAGAAGAAAAAAAAAAAAATGACTAACAAAAAGTACTGTAACTAAATTAACAAGAAGTCCAGACAGCCCATTAACTACTGACGAAACAAGGAAAATATATTGAAGAAAACAATATTATGTAAGAAGTTAAGCATACCAGAATCATCATCTTTGTGGAAACTCGCAATGATTCTACTTGCTCAAAAAATGTGTTCCAAGCATGTGAAACTTGAGCAGCATTCTGCAATGCCTTTTCCTCTCCTATCTCTGGAAAAATGGCAGAACAATTTTCCTTCACAGGATCATCATCACACTCGACCTCCTCACTCAGTGGAGTTTCTGTCTTTACAGCCCACAAGTCAATCCTTGGCATGAATACAACACATGATTTCCTGCTAGCACATTTAACTACAAGCACACAAGATATTCCAGTTACGAAATTGTATGTAAGACTAAACAAAAAAATGTAATGTAAATGATTAAATATCCTCAATACTGAAGTAACAGCATGAAAATTATATAACAAAATACGTACTTAACAAGTGAGTTATGCCTAACACCAGATCCCCATTTCCTTCTTGTGAAATTGTTGCTGTGTCTATCTTCTGCATCTCTGCATTACCAATAAAACAATGCAAGATACATGAAGCAAGATGTCGTTGACCAGATTTAGGTCCTCCAGCAATAAGCAGTTGGAACCCTGACTTGCTCGTTGATTCTACAGAAGCACTTCCCAGAAGCCCAGGATGTCGGCAAACTCTGTGTACCATGAATTGTGCAGAACCCAAACTACAGTCGTCAGCACCAGGAATGCTGGCAACAGATCTAACCAAGTCACAACCTCCATCTAGTATCCCAGCATAAGAAAGTCTTTGTACTATATCCTTTACAACATCTACATCTTGGAGAAGAGTATCAACATGAGACCACCAACCACCCTCAGTTATCTTTTTGTCGCTCAAAGCAGAACGGATCACATTTTGGACATCAACCGCAGCTTTGGAAAGAAGAGGTGGTAGCAAGATACGTTCTTCAAGATGAAAAGCAACAAGTAAAGAACACAATGGTCGCAACAGAGAAGGCACCAAGTAAGTAGGAAGCGGGGCAGAAAATATATCACTAGCTGCTATTCCCGCACCTCTACGTGAACATGGGGGTGGGGAGCGGGATAAAGCTTCCAACCAATCTTTTTCTTCAACTGAGAAGGATGGAAGAGCAGCACGATTACTACTAGACACTCCTAACTCTGCAGCGGCCAAAGATTCTTGCAAAGGGAAACTCCTATTTAAGGCAATCATGGCAGCTTGTGTGCAGAGAGCTTGTATATCCGCACCAGCAAAACCGGCAGTTTCTTTAGCAATCCACTTGAGCAAGTATCCAGACACTGGCTTAGGCCACTTCCTCGTATGGAGTGAGATGATTGCAGCCCTATCGTCGACGGATGGTAGTGGAAAATATATCTCCCTATCAAATCTCCCAGGCCTCCTTAACGCTGGGTCAATAGCATCAGGGTAGTTTGTTGCACCTATGACCACCACTGAGCCACGCGACTTTAATCCATCTAGTAAAGCAAGCAATGTGGATACAACAGAGCTATGTGTTTGATCTTGATGCCTTGACCGCTTGGGAGCGAGACCATCTATTTCGTCAAAAAATATGATGGATGGTTGGCATTTTTCAGCGACCTGAAACAAAAGCCTCAACTGGCGCTCAGCGTCACCAACGTATTTTCCCAGACAGTCTGCCCCTTTACGGGCAAAGTAGGCAATCCTTCTATTACCACGAGCAAGGGAACCGATCAGAGCTCGAACCACAAGAGTTTTTCCAGTTCCAGGATGTCCATGCAAGAGGATACCTCTTGGAGGTGTAAGTCCTAAGTTATCAAAGAATTCTGGATATAGTAAGGGTATAAGAACAACCTCTTTCATACATTGAGTTACACCCTCAAGCCCAGCAACAGAGTCCCATCCCTCAAATACCTTTCCACTTTCAGAATCAGATCCCCCAATATACTCAGGAGCAACTCTTAACAGATCTCGATGCAGTCTCTTGCTTTCACGTTTTAAAAATTCTTCATCTTCACCACACTTCTCAAACCACTTTTCCTCCGCTTCTACATCCTTACGCCAGGCATCATTTGAGTGTTTCTTCATCTCCAATCGCATCCTCTTGGCTTTCATCTTCTTCATTCTGACTTGACATTGACGACCATAGGGTTGGAAATGATGTCTATGGTCTGTGCAAGCAATGAGAAATTTACGGTGATCAAAGATGCAACCATTAGCTCGTGCACAAGGCTGCGAAATACAGAACACCACAAAGAAATTGTCAGAGCAAGATACAGTAACATTTCCAGCTGCAAGTTAGTTAGCCTATATCTCAGGTGAGGAAGGGAAACCAGAAAGGGAGTAGTAATAGACCAAATGATAGGTTCTTGGACATCGATCAACCCGACAACCAATGGTTGCCCCAGGTCTTGAACAACGAGTGCATTTTAAAGACCTCCCTCTGAAAAGTGCCGCCCTTATATTCTTTAAGCATCCTACACCAGCAAAATAAACCTGCAGTAAAAGAGTAAACATTAACGTTTACAGAAAACAGAGTTCAGTAAAAGGGAAATTACTGAGACGACAGTAAGAGCATAGTTACAACAGATAAATAAATGTCAAGAGTAGATCAAGGAATAGAGAAGCCTAGAAAACCAAGAAATTTGACAAGCCTTTTTGTATATTCTGCTCTTTAACTGTTGTATTACATTTTCATCAAGTACAGCAATGGCAAATACAACCATGAGAGATATATCAATAGTTACGAAACAAAATCACAGAACAACGAAAGATTAGGCGAGAGAAAAAACACCAGAGTGATAATACTGTGACAGAATTGAACACACAATGTGTGTAAATGAACCCATAGAAACATATAACATTGAAGTGAGAAACACATGTAAATGCACCTAAGCAATCAAAAGACGTGTTGTGTCATATAATCAGAACCACACATTACCTCTGGACTCCATACGGCACAATTCTGATGAACCCAAGTTCCAGAAATTCCAAAACGATCATTTATAGGACCCAGTAGACGGCCAAGCCATCCAGTATCATCGCCAAAACCATCCAAGATGTCATAGTTTGGCTCCTCTGCCGATGAAGACTCGCTATGTTCCTCTACGTTACTGTCACCATTATCTTGCATCAACTTCTTTGGGAGTTTGCCATCAGTACCAACTCCACATAAACCACATCGTCTGGTTTGTTTGAAGATTGGCTTACCAAGTCTATCTAATGAAGTGCAAATGGGGTCGACTACCTTCTTGCAAGTTTCATTCTGAATAGGCAACTCATCAAGCATTTCCACACTTTCATCCACTCTAATGAGAAACTCACTTAGTTCTTCGGTCTTATCATGAGATGGTGTACTAGAAACACCTGGCTCTCCGATGTCATCATTCTGCTTCAAACCCTCATTAACCTCGATGCTAGCTTCTTTTCTGTTCTCAACTTTATCACCAAAATCATTATCATCCTCAGTGCCATCGCCACTTCCAGAAACTATTACACCCATCTCCGTAATCGCATCTTCAACTCCCATCTCAATCTCATTTTCCAATCCCTCCATTTGATTCCGACTTTCATTTTGCACTGCTTCCATTCTAACATTAGTATCATCTCTCATTTCATCCACATTAGCTTCAGTCTCACTTCCTGTCTTCTCTGCACTACCTTGAGTCTCACTTTCCCCCTCTTCATCACTATCATCAGTCTCACTGTCAGTAGTGTCTGTTCCACCCTCGCTCTCACTCTCCGTTCCATCAACTTCAGCTTCATTCTCACTCTCTAAAATAACGGATCTTTTGGTAGCCTTCTTCTTCTTCTTCTTCTCATCTTCCTCTCTAACTTCACTGTCAGCCTGCATTGATTCCTCAGACTCGCTAGCACTTTGATCATCTTCAGAATTACTAGTATCTGACTCTTTTCCCTCATCTTCCGAACTTTCGGATTCTATAACTTCCACAGGCGTTTTTGTTGTTTTAATCAGCTTCCCACCTTTAGGGGATCCTCTTTCCTCTTCCCTTTCTCTTGCCACTGCTTTTTCACTCAACTCATGGGAACTATCTCTGAAAACGAGCTTTCTTCTCCCCTTAACCGCACCTCTCTGTCTCCTACTCGCTTGAAAACCGGCGTTCCTCCTCCTTGACCTCAACCTAGATTTCCAACCATCCGAGGTATCCAAATCCCCCTTCTCCTCCTTAGTCACTCTCTCTATACTACTAGACCTCCTACCCCCGCGATTATTAGAACGCTGCCTTTTCTTTGGAGGAGCAGGAGAAGCGTCCAAGATGGACGGTATCTTCCTGACTCTAGAGCTCCGCCGAAGTTCAGAGTCAGCACAAGCTAACCCACCAGACCCACCACCACCACCTCTGTCCATCGACTCTCCATGGTTTTTCTTGTATTCCTCCTCACATATTGCAGCAAGCTTCTTACTCTTCTTCCCAGAAGGAGAACCCAAAGGATTCTTTCTTACCACATGTGATGATTTCATGACGAATCAAACACGCATACAACTGTTCTTCTCAATGCTGAACCAATTGAACACAAGAAAAAACTCACCGAACCATACGCCTTCCAAAATGAGGCAGTGTATCGCGACGGAGGTGCTTAAGAAAACGCATCAGAGCAACTCCATGATCAGCCCATTTATTTGGCAGAATCTAATCCGAATGAACCCAAACCCTAAATCCTAATTTTCGACTAATTTAACTTGAGAATTTAGGATTGTAAATGATACAATCGAAACCTCCTTCCCTCCGAGAAGTTCGTCTCTCCGGTGATTACTCCTCCTCAATTTGCCTCGGAGTCTTTGGGTCTCCCACGGTGGCGCTAGTCAAATAAAAAAAATACTAGAAAATTGTTGGAATTGCTATAAAATAATTAGCCACGCTCATTTGAAGCGAGTGAATCTCAGCCGTGTGATTCCCAGTAAACCTAACCGTCGATTTCTCAAGAACCAATAAGATTCGAGTTATGTTTGACTTAACACACGCACCTCTGAAGGCCGAAATTGGGCTTACTCCTGGGCCTTTTTTTTTTTTTTGGGTGCTATTCTTACCAAAAGTTGCCGCCAACCAATTTCATTTTTCTGTATATAAACCCGCATAATATACAGAAGAAAATGGGAGGGATCTTTATCAATTTAGACATCTAAATCTGCAAAACCTTCTCTCACCCAACACATCACATTGTCTTCTTCCCTGTGCTTTTCTTAGAGTAAGAGAGACTAATCTTCTCTAATACTTGAAGTCTTTTAGAGTGGACTTTGCTCCTTCTAGCTGTGACTTTGACATTATATGCATCATTAAGAGAAATCTTGAGACAAGTTAAAGGAGGAAGATCATCAACATCGTGCAGATACATGCTTGATTAGATCTCAGAAAGACCAATCACCAATATATCTACAGGTTATGATCGCAAAACGTAAGTACACCAGAAATCAGTATGAGATCCTGACCAAAGAACAAAACCATTCTAAAATACAACATGAAAAAATCAAGAAAACTATGATCAGTCATTTGCCAGATGATGTACGTTGTAAGCCAACGAGATTACAAGAAATATATTTGGCTTGGGGAAAAGTAGGGTGTTCACACTCCCACAGTGATCAACAAATCTGAAACTTACACAATCATTTTTCTTCGAAATCGTAAGAGTGTAATCGGTTCAGATGATGGACATGTCCAATCAAAAGTAAATAGTTTTTGGAATGGTTGAAGCCAAGCCTCACATGATCCTGTCTTAATTAATTACTCTATGCGTTGCTTGCGGATGGTGCAATTCTCAGTTATTTATTTGGCAACTGAAAGTGACAGTATCAATTTTCTTTGTTTAAAAGAAAAGGCGCTTAGAAACATGAAAAAGTCGAAATCCATAGCAAAGTGAACAACTGACTAGAACAATCGCTTGACAACTGAAGTCGACAACGCAAGAAAAAAAACAAAAAACTGAACAAGTGACAAGAAACATGGAAAAAGCCGAAATCCTTATTAGTTATTAGCTGATAGATAGAAACGTAATGAAGATGATGATTGACTAGCAATTAGATTTGCTCATCTCTTACTTTCCTTTTGCGCGGTTGGTGGTTGATTTGCACTAAGCTTGGGAGATAAGAAGAGGAGCACACAAGGGGGGGAATAAATATTTGCGGAATATATCTGTAAAAGCCAGGTTCCCCGACATAGACATTGGGAGCTTCTCCGAGACTCACAGATTTAAAGAAACCGTCGCCTCCAATGATAAAAGCAGTGTGGTACCGGGGAGTCTCGCTGTGTAAAAACCCGTCTACTTCGAAAACCACTGCGACTTTCTCTTCCTCGTCAATGAAGAAGCTCCCAGAATTATGGTCAAACCGAACAGCATCAAAACCAGTTAGTAGTGGTCTCATATCCACTTCAAAAAACTTGCTCCAAGACACAGTACTAGGATCAATCTTAGTGGTAAGCCAAATCTCCAATGTTTCAATTGAGTCGTCACCTAGCTGATTCAGCACAGCGAGCTGTTCTTCTCTAACACATGAGAAGGTCACAGTATCTTCAATACAAGAGTGAAACGGAATATGCAGACGCGGTCCAAATCTCTCTGTTGTAAAATCAAAACAGAGTAAGAATTTTTCACTATCTTCCTCTTCCAATTCACCGCTGCATGGTTTTTGTATTGAAGCAAAAAAGTCAGGCCCTATCTTCTCATGAGCAAAAAAATAAGCATTTCCCTTCAAAGACACGCCACGTTGATAGAATTCTACCTCCCAGTCGGGTCTGACGTCTATAACCCTCCATGAGTTAGACCCAAAGTCATAGATCTCGAACCCGAAATAGTGTATTGAATGGATGCAATTATCCACAAACCTCAAGATTTTGTGGTTACGGTTGATGTCGTATCCCAGAGCATACATGTCTAGTCTGTGGAAACTTGTATTGGGTCCTATCCACCTTGTTTGCCCCAAATAAGGGTTCCACGCCAGGAGCCTCGAGTTGTCCTTGAGGACGCATAACAATAAGCCGTTGCAGTGAAAAACTGTAGATACCTCGACTTGATCAAGTAAAGCTACCTGCTTTATAGATAGATCAACCGAGTCTTCTTCTTCCTTGCGGCGGAGATGGAATCCGACTGAACAAACATTGGAATCCATCGTCATGAACCCTAAAAACTGCTGCCTTGATGCTGCTGCTTTACCCACAATCCAATCTTTGGATAATGCGTGCCATAATTTGCTAGTGGATCGCACTGCTGCCAAAGATGTTATAGGAACCTTGGCGAGTATCTTGTCCCCTACCACTTCCAGTGGAAGATCGCATATCCTCTTACTCATTCTTCCAACTTCAGACACACGCCGTCTCGCAATAAATATTACTAGGGCTTTCTCTCTCTACTACATATCTTATATACAGAAAACCAAAAATTGGGAAAAAAATCTATTGACAATTGTATTACACAAACCGGCAGTTACATTATTTCTAAAAATGGAGAAAACAAATTAATGACATACAGTATCAGCTTACTATGAAACCCACTCGTATGCTTAGCACAAGTAATCAAGCTTGAGGGTCACCAGTAATCTCCACAAGAACAACAACCATCTTCAAAACTGTGAAACCGAACAGCATCTCTCACAACAAACGCTATTTTCGTGATTTTAGACAATGCCTTGATAAACTCATGACAATCGACGCATACCCTCAAGTTCTTGAACACTCTTATTGTCTTTCCTTTCTGGTTCAACCCGCCTGATGCCAATGCCAGACCGATCGCTAGCTTTTCGCTGTGAGCTCTAAGGTTCTCCTCCTTCGACTCCTCGTCTATATCATGCAGCTCATGTTTCAGGCCGTAAACATATCCCAGTTCTTCTCTTAGTCTTCTTTCAACTTCTTTCAAAGTTTCTTGGATCATATGTGTCAAAGGATGTGAATCATCTCCACTACGGAAGAAATGTACCTCTCTCTCAATCTCGACCCAGCTCATACCAGCTTCTTTCTTCAACCCTTTTATACTGCCAAGCTCTCGTGTGTTCCCTTGTTCATTCCAATAACCGGCTTGCCCATAAAGGTTGGACATCATCACGTAGTTTGCAGGATTCTTTCCATCCATCCACACAAGAATCTTTCCCACTTCTTTCCCTAATTCGATATCCCCATGTACTTGACAGCGGCTAAGAAGTGTTTGCCATATTCCGACATTTGGTTTAATCGGCATTGTGTCAATCAGATGTTTAGCTTCCATCAAACGACCAGCTCGTCCTAACAAATCAACTACACAACCATAGTGTTCTACCCTAGGTTTAAGTCCCTGTGTCTCTAGTAACTTAGAAAAAAGTTCTTCACCTTCTCCGATCATACCAGAATGGCTACAAGCTGAGAGCACAGCTAAATAGCATACCTCATCAGGTTCAATGCTATGTCTCAACATTTTGTTAAAAGTATCAACAGCTTTTTTGCCAAGTCCGTGCTTCCCGTAGCCAGTGATCATTACAGTCCAGGAGATCACATCTCTCAACTGCATTTGGGCGAAGTATTTTTCAGCCTCATCAACTAATCCACACTTAAGATACATGTCCACCACTGAATTTGAAACAGATGTTTCTAACCCAGATGGAAGTTTAATAGCAAGTGCTTGCATTTGCTTCCCTTGCTGCAAGAGGGCAAAATCAGCAAAGACTCCAATGATGCTAGAAAGAACAAAACTGTCGATCCGAGAGTTAAGCTCCTGTAGTTTCTTAAACAAACCCATCGCCTCCACAAAGTCACCCTCTTGAGCATATCCAAGAATCAATGAACTCCATGAGATCATTGTCTTTTCCTTAATCTGATCAAAAGCTTTCCGAGCACTATAAACATTTCCACACTTGACATACAAATCAACAAGAGAACCCGTGATGGTAACAGAACTCGGACAATGGAACCCACTCCTAACTAGAAAACCATGTAACTGTTTCCCTGCATCAATCATACCAGTGCTACTACAAGCCTTCAACAAGCTAGTCAAAGTGAACTCGTCTGGACTTACCTTTATATTTGCCTCTTGCATCATCCCAAACGTAGCCAAAGCTTTACTACCATACCCTGCATGTACATATCCAGCTATCATCGCGTTCCAACTTATAAGACTCCTATCAACCATCAACCAAAACACTTTCTCAGCTTCGTCGACTCTTCCACATTTTGAATACATGTCAAGTAAAGAATTCCCCACCTCAACCATCATTTCAAAACCAAGCTTCAAACAAAACCCATGGATCTGCAAACCCTTTTCAAGTGCGTTAAGCAAACCACAGACTTTCAGATTCGTCGAGAAAGTGAACTCGTTTGGGTAAATACCCTGACGCCCCATTTCTGAGAGAAGAGATAAAGTTCCCTTAAGGTCACCGTTAAGTACATGTCCGCTCATTAGAGCCGTCCATGAAACAACGTTTCTCTCAGGCATACTGTCGAACACCTTATAAGCAATCGACGGTTCTTTGCATTTACAGTACATATCGATAAGATAGTTGCTCGTAATTAAATTAGAACCCGATCCGGACTTGAGAAGAAAACAATGTACTTGACTCCCTTGATCAGAAAGCCCCTTCCTTGTGCAAACTCGCAAGATACTAACAAGGTTTCGTCGCTGATTCGGATTCATCATTCTAATTTCAAACTTTTATGGGGTTGTCAAACTCTTATATCACACTAACTACCCCTATGTTGTTACTCTCCCTGAGAATTTTCAACCAAATTTGTGTTTTTTTTTTTTAAATATCACCATTCAAATTAAGAATATAGCTCACTAATCCTCATAACTCACTCAATAACCAAAGCTCAGTGTAAGATTACCAAAAAAACACACGCGCTGGTGCTGTGGCGATGATGAACTTGATTTAGCTCTCTAGGTTTTTAAAAATAAAGAAAAATAATGACATGGCATATTACCCCATATGATTTTAAATTTTGAATTAATCATATAAAGGTAATTTAATTAAAGAGAAAAATGTCATTAAAACCATGAACTTTCAAATTTTGGCCATTTAAATCATGAACTTTGTTGTAGGCCATTTAAAACATCAATTTTTGTTGACTAACTTTTTAATACATAAAGTTTATTAGAAAAAAGAATGTAATTAAACAATAATTGACTCTAACTGACGTCATATATTTATCACTTGTTCATGATGCTACACAATTTAAAGTTTCAGTTCAAAAAGTTCATTTAAACCTGAATTTTAAATATGCATTAAATCATGAACAAAATGTATGTCATTTCAAAATTTTCAAATTTATGTCAATTTAAACCATAATACATGAAAAGGTGATCATCCTTCAAACTCTAGTGTAGTGTCTAAAACAATGATTAATCCTTCAACCTCTATGTAGTTCTAAAACAAGATGATTAATCCTTCAAACTATAGTGATCTATAATCAAGAAATTAACAAAAAGACATATAATACATGACAAAGAAAAAGAATGATGAATTGATGTTATTTCTTTCTCGAAATCAATAATCAGTAAGTAAGAAAAAACTAAACGTTAATTTGTTGTTTTCTATACTGTTCTAATAAACCAATCGGTGTCTTTGAACTAAACGATAAAATCCATTCTCCAATCAATTGCACACATTAGCTTTCTCTTTTGGTTTGCTCAAACCGAAATTTTTTTTTCTTTAAATGACATAAATTTGAAAGTTATGGTTTTAATGAATACATTTACAAGTTATGGTTTAAATGCCTACATTTTAAGTTCATGGTTTAATGACATTTTAATAAAACTTCCTTATGACGTGTTTGTGAAATATAAGTGATTAACAAATATGTCAGTTAATGGTCATAATTTAACATGTTATCTTTTTCAATCGAATTTTATGTATTGAAAATATTAAAAGTTGATGTTTTTGGCCTATAACAAAGTTCATGGTTTAAATGGCCAAAATTTGAAAGTTCATGATTTTAATGATATTTTTCCCTTTAATTAAATATTGTAATGGCTTTTTAAAAACATAAGAGTTTTTTTCTCTGTTTAACATGTTTTAAAAATTTAAAATCAAAAATAAATTATTTAAAATAATGAATAGTTTTTTGATTAAAACACACCAATGAAATAGTATATAATGAAATCAAATAGTATAGATTGCTTTTTTAAAATTGTTGTGGTGATAGTGACGATATAGTGACATTGTTACAAAGAAAATAGTATACTTAAAAATTGAGTTAAACACTTATACAAAATCTCTAAACCGGATACTACATTGACAATCCAAACAAAATTAAATACTATATACCTTAAGTGATACAATATACCCAAAAAATCTTGTTAAATGTTGGGAACAAAATGATACAACAAATGAATTGTTAGATATTTCTAATTTAAACTAAAATCATGCAATATATATAAATTATCTGAAACTTGAGATTTATATTTTAAATGGAATATAATGTCACATTTTTTATTTTAGTTACATTTTTTTAAATTTTATAATTTGTTTTAATATATTCAAATCACAGTAGAAACAAAAACAAATAAATCACACTCTAATCGAATTTAAGCGTTTGCCACAAACAATCAGAAACTATCGACCAGATCTAAGGGAGTATCGACAAATAGAAACAAAAATCGAAAGAATCAAGCAGGAGCGTGGACCAGAGGAGATGATTAACTATCTTGGACGTTCGTGTTCAGTATGTTCTTGCCACGTAAGTAATTTAAAGAATGTGTGTCCTTTTGTATTACTATAAATAACGTAGCTAATCAATACTATTGTTCAATTAATTGAAACAATTAAACTGGTATTACTAGAAACACTAATGTTACAAAGTTTGTGTTATCCATTTTTTTAATTCAGTGCTATTCAATACTCTTAGAGAGGATATCCCCACGTTACGTGGGTTGTTTGCTACTCCCTCTGTAGCAGAATACTTGATGTTCAATGATTTTTTCTTGTATCAGAATACTTGATTTTTTAGAGTATTTAATGCATTCTTATTTTCAAAATCAATTAATGATTTTGCTTTTACTATAAATAAACTATTAAATCAATCCATTTGTTCTAAACATAAAAAAGAAGCACACAGTTATATACATCATTTATTGTTTTGGGTTAATCATATGTAGTGTTTTGATGATATTAATTATTTTCTTAATCCTAGTGAAAATTTTAAAACATCAAGTATTGTGATACAGAGGGAGTATTATTAATTTTTGTTATGATTTTCTAATTTATTGATATGTTATACATGTTGATATTTTGTACACTTTAATTATTTGTTTAGCTATATTTTATTGTTTTCCTTTATTTTAATCTTATATTTTATTTATTTATTTATGTGTGTGACGTTGTCATTATCATATGTTAATGAATATTTTTGGTTTAGTTTTGAATATGTTATCATATATTTTGAATATGTTTTTAGCTTAAACTTAAACGAAAATGTGACCAGTGTTATAAATAAGGTAAACCTTTTGTTTAGTCCTTTTTTGTTTGCCTACGTATACTTAGTTTTTATATTTTTCCTCATTTTGTTTGATTGTCATATTTTTAAAGATTTTTGAAACCAATTTATTTGTTTGTTACTAATAAGCTTGGTCCATGTGTTAGGATTGTTTCTATCTAATTGTACTTCGATTTTATCGAGTTTTTGTTTTTATTTATATGACTCATAGTTTATTATTTTTTTTGTTAAAAATGTTTTACAATTGAGCATAACATACATGAGCCAAGCTATAAAGTGCTTGCTAATTTTCCTTTTTTTCTTTCTTTGTTGCCTAGACATCAAGACTTAAAAATTAACGTTATATTTCTATTTTTATCTTCCAGACATTAAATTTATATATATAGATCTTAGCTAAGGAAGCTGATTAAATGTTTATAACCAAAAATTAATCTGATCATCCATATATATATATATATAAATCAAATTCAAGTACTACTTCAAACACTAGGGGGAGCTAAAAATCCAGACCCGCAATGTTGTAGATATCAGAACCAACCGCTACGAGACCCGCAGAGTGAGCACGAGGAGAATCGGGAATTGGGACTCTAGCCAAAACATACCCACTTGAGGAGTCATTGGTTAGGGTTTGATCAGGTTTCCGGCAGAGGGTGAACCAGCTATCCTTCTCATGAGCTGTCAGTTTTAAGCAAACATAAAGACAACTCTCCGTGTGTCCCAGGAGTGACCTGACCTTGTAAAGCTCTGGTGAAGCCGTGAGAGATCGAAATCTCTTGGACACGAGTGAGAGAGTCGGATAGTATAATCTTGGCACGCGTGCGACGATGACTAATATCAAATCATCCGGAAGTGACGGAATTGTGGTTGATTGCGGGGGAAGTGACGGAATTTAGACTTTAACCACACTGTCTTCTTACAGTTACCATCATAATACTCAAAAGACTTGACTAAAAAGTAACTAATTTATGGATCATAAAGCAAGCTTGTTGTGTTTGTCATTTTTCCTCGAGAACTTTACTTGATCCTGTTCTTGAACAGAAACTCGACGTTTCTTGTATTGGATTTGCTTCTTCGAGCTGTGATCTTAAGAACTGCACCATCCGAGAGCATCCGTTGGACCACCCTCGTGATGTTCTTTGTGTCATCAATTCCCAGATGGTGACTTCCCATGAGCTTTATTCCACACTGCTTCATCATTGACACCATTCCTCTGGCCTGTCATGTCATCTACTATTGATGAGTTTATATAGTAACATACAATACGATGATGATGCATATAGAGATATATCCAAGTTGTTACCTCACGGCCGTAGAAATTCAAGTAGACGTCTTTGAGATTGATCCATTCCATAAAATATGGCGGAAGCTTGATATTTGACACCACGCATTGTTCAGGAATCTTTGTCTTGATGTCCCAATTTCCACTAATTACATTAACTTAATCAATATCCTAAACATGGCAGGAGCTCTACAGACACTAGTACGAAACTGTGTCTGTGCATAAGGAAACCAACATCAACGATTCACATAGGAAGCTCAGCTCTTAATGTCAATTCTCACCAGGTTACAAAAGCTGCCTTGTTCAGAGCCCCATCTGCATCTTTAGCCCACAAGCAATGCTCAGCTAACCAAGCTTCAAATTCCTCAACAACTTGCTTAAATGGAATAGCTGTGTCATGCCACACACTGCAATTCGACTTTGAAAAAGTTAATGCAACAGTCTCAGAATCCAAGAGAGGAAAAAGGTGTTTGGAGAAGTCCGTGGACTCTAAATTAATTCCATTTATTACTAATTATGGTAGCAGAACTTAATCAACTAAAGCATATGGCAACATATGCATAAAGGATCAGGATAGTGCAATTAAAACATAACAAGCATGCCTGTAGGCATATCTATATCTACACCCGGAAGTAAGGTAGAAGTAGCATACCGATCAACACCGAGTTCCCCATACTTGCCTTCGATGTATTTGTTAATTGCTTGCTCACTCATTTTTGTGGGTCTTACAAACCTTACCAAGAACAAAGAACAAATAATCAACCACATAGTAAAAATTGAGCAATAAAATTCTTAAAGAACACATAACAAACCAACTTGTGAAATCTAGCTATGAGCAATAAAACTCCTAAAGAACATCAATTTAATAGCTGTTCTTGTGTCTAACTATGCACTTACAAGTTCTTACGCCAATGACACAAAACTAAACCATCCAAACACCCCAAAACCTTTTGACCATTAATAAAAAAGTTAAGTCATTAAAGATAGGAAGCTGTGTTATAACCTGTGGAACAAGTCTACGACTTCCATGGTATTGGCATCTACGATCAAAACAGGAAACTCAAGAATCTCAACTTTTCCTTCCAAGTCAATAACCAAGAAAAATTTGTAATCTTGTGACTTCTTTCTCTCAAGATCAGCTGCAGTCACTGGAAGCTCCTTGGAACAATCATGGTTAAAAATCTCCAAATGGGCAGGATCATCCATCTGATGGACACCAACGTAAACTTCATCAGCCATGTTACACGATTATTTAGGCGTATATAACAAACGAGTAAAGAAATAACCATAACGATCGAGAGACACAAACAAATAACAAGTTCCAAATCTCGCTCAGACATTTCATCGAACAAGTTGCATACATTACATAGTTGGTAGAAGTTTCGTATCAAAGCGCTTGTCTTAGAAACTATCACACAAAAGCAGGAACCACCCAGAAATCAAGAAAGACATGGGACTTAATTCCTCTGTAGCAAAACAAAATTTAACAAGAATTACGAGTGCGGCGAAGTGTTTTACCTTTGTGCACTTCCCGTGAGTGTAATACAAACACATGGGTCTCCACCTCGCAATTTCACTTGTTTCCACCAACGAAAAAGTAGAAGGAGAAGGAGAAGAAGAAGAAGAAATGTCAGATGGAGAAGGAGATGAAGATATAGAGTGCGAAGAGTTGCACATGATTCGTTTGGTATGAGCTAAAGCGAAAGTGGCGGGGTACGAGAACCGGCTATCACGGAAAAGACTAATTCTTGAGATCGAAACACGAAATGCAGAGAAAGCGGACGCCATTCTCGTCGAGTAGCTTGACGATTCAAGAAGAAGATGCTTCCCAATTCAGAGACTGGGGAAAACGTAAGCTACTGCGTACTGAGTCCTGACTGTAAACAAATTTACCCAATCCAAATCGAACCAAAACTGAATTTTGTAAACCAAACTGATTTATATCCACATAAATTCTAACCAAAACCAAACCGTACCATGAAATTTTAATAAACCGACTAGACCAAATAATGGTTTAAATATTGAAAATTCTGAACTTCGAGACTAGCCACAGGAGATGAACATAAACTTGGGCAAAACGAGAAGTTGACTTCAGAATCGAAAGAGATATATTTACATACAAAAGTGGAAACAATTAGTAGCTAAAATTCACGTTTGATACAACAATACCGAATGGACTAAGAAGAGCAAAAGTTGTGATGTTTCATTGCAGCCGCTAAAACCCCGACTAAGAGATGTTTAATCTTTATTGACATTTTCTGTGAAGTCTTCAATCACTTCGGCTCTATTAGATTGCTTGTTCAACGAGCGCATCTCCTCGATTTCAAACTTCAACATTGCATCACAAAACACTTTCTTGTTATTCTGCAGTTTACCTCGGCATCCTGAGGGTTTCAAGTGGTCATAGGGATGGAAAAATCAGCATGAAAAAAACAAGCGAATCTCTATAAGTTCGGTCGAGGTAAGTAAGAACTATCTTACCTGCTACAGGACAATTTGGATTCTTGACTATGTACTGCAGGATTGCAGCTTTCTCATAGACGTGCCTGCAATCCACACTGCAGCCAGAGAAGGATCAGAAAGACTCAGTATCACTTTTACCGCACAATCATCTATCATTCATGTAAGCTATCCAGCACAAAATGTGATTACTTCTACGCTACATAAAAGATAAAGTAATATTTCAAGTTTTATAATACATATAGAACTCAGTATCGAGTAAATATGGCTTTAAGGAACATCCTACACAGACATCAAGCAAAGGAGGAGATAAGCAAATCATCCGAACAAAACAAGACATCCGAATTAAGGTAAAAAATGAAAAAGACAATACACATTCATTGCACCTGCGAACTGGATCTGCTAGTTCAGTGACAGGCTTCCCGCTCAAGGGGCAAGTCATATTTAGGAGAGGGCACTGAGTACTGGTCATGACAATGTCCTCTTCATCATCACCAGGCATAGGTTCACCTGCGTGATGAACATTCTGCAGCAAAACATTTACAAGAACTTATATGGAAATCGGAGTATCGACCTATTAGATTGAAGCTAAGAATAGAAGTAAAAAAAAAGCTATACTCTTCTGACAAAAAGAGAGAAAACTGAGGAACTAATGGTGTAGAAAGTAAAAAAAAATCGCATACCCAAACCGCTTCCCTGAACTGGCGCATCAAATGTTCATTTTGTGGCACTGAAGAAGGTGCAGCTTTGAGCTTAGTGAATTCATCATCAAGCAACTTTTGAAAGTTCGTTAACTGCAGTCGTTAAAGTGAATCAGTCTGCTAAACCTAATAAGCAATTACGTAACACCTGAAAGAATAATGGAAGTACCTGTTCCCCAGGTTGGTACCCATTAGCAACAGACTGAATAGCTGAAGAACGGTGATTACAATCACTACATAAATCCAATAGCTCAGCCACAGAATTTTCAAGATCTTTAACCTTGTGGAACCCAAAACATCGAAATGAACAGCAGGTACAAAGAAACATTTAGGAAAAAAACAAAGACATACAATCATACATCAAGGAAAGAGTTTGGCTGGAGCGGACAATACAATGTCAAGAAAGAAATAGAAATGTGATAACAAGTTGTAAAGCAATACAATTAGCCAAGAGACTATCACAATAGACGAAATTCAAAGTAGTTTCCTTCAAGTTAGTGTGAGGAATAAATCAAATAATGTATAGGGTTTAATTAGACAAACTAAAAATTGAATAACCAACCTTGTCAGTTTGATTTTCTTTCTCCAATTGAACAGCAATGTTCTTCATCATTGTCACAGCTTTGCGGATATCCTGGAAAGAGAAGTAAACATAACCAGGCTACTAAGATGCAATATAGCTTGTAGGAAATACCAATTCAAACGAAACCAAAATATAAAGCAGATTCTTCTAGCCTATATCAATATTTCCCCCAAATTCTAATTCCCTTTGTTTACTTCCAACAAGTCAAAACCCAGAAACCGATATTTACATCTAAAAAAGGGCAATAATAACAGTGGTTTGAACGAAGAGAATACTCACGGCAAGCGTGGAATTGTTATCGGATACAAGGACCAGCGATGCGTTTTGAATCCTTCCGGCAATTCCGTCGGAAGAGGTCGCCGACGCCATATTAATCCCTCTTCGCTCCAATTTTCTTCTTCCGAGGTTTGTTTTGGAGGGAGAATTAGAGAAGAGTGTGAGAGAGCCCGGAGGAATAAGAAGGAGGTTTGCTGAATAAAAATGCGTGCCGTCTTCTGCTGCTTTAACCAACATGTAGTTTAGTTTTATTAAAGACGTGGTCACGTGGAGAAGGCCGAACGACGTCGCTGTGTAAAGCTTTAAAAGGCCGCAGCCCAATCAACTCCACCAACAATAGCCCGTCTAGGGTTTGCTAAATATACTGTGTGTCGATTTATGCTACTATAAACGACACGTAGTTAAAACTGCTCAAACTTATAGAAGACATAGATCTCAAAAGATGGCATGCAGTTTTAAGGATATAGATCCCCGGAAAACGTCGTCGTCTAAGTTCCAATCCTCCAATTCCCGGGACTCGGAGTCGACGAAGCCGAAGGGCCATAGCTTCCCCAACTTCTTCAATCTTCATCAATCCATCAACCATCATTTGAATTTCGTTTGAATTTGAGAACATGACCGATCAAGAAGGAGACTGGAATTTTTATCTGAGAATCCTAAGCAATAGCGCGCGGGATTCAACGGATCCTGCTTCTGATCCATCTATACTACAATCAGTACGTAATCTTATAGACTCTGCTATAGAATGATTTAGTTTAGATGAACAAAAGGAATTCATTTGCTTGGGTTTTTGTTTGAATGTGTATGGATTAGGTGAAGAAGCTACATGGGTTTTGTAAATTGGAAAACTCAGATGATCTTGTGGCTAGAATTTATCCGCAAATCAATAAGGTCTTCCAGCGTTCGGTTGCTTCACTGTCTCATTCCGATTCAGGGTCTTCCAAAGGTCTTCTCTTGCTAGTATGTTGTTACTCTCCCTGAGGATTTTCAACCAAATTTGTTTCAGATGAGTTTTTTTTTTCCTATGGTTTTGGGGTCTAGCGTATGATGCATTCAAATATTATATGTATGATGCATTCAAATATTATATGTTTTGTGTTTTAGGCCATTCTTCAGTTTTTTCTTGATTTTGGGGATATGGTACTGCACGATGCTGACCCAAGTTTGAGGACTTTCTTCCGCTCGTGTCTTAGCCGGTATGGACTTGCATTGGTCGTATTGCTACCATGATTGTTCGTTCAGTCTGCTCATATGTGTTTTCTACTATCAGTTTATGTAGATAATTCTTGGGTATTTTAATAAGGGACATTTGTGCTAATCTTGTGATGAATCTTCCTCGTAGTGAGTTTTCAGATACTGATGTTGCAGAGGCAACTTGTGAATTCCTTATCGCGAACAAGAGAAAGCTCTTAGCGTCTTTCCCAAACTTACTCCCTCAGGTATAAATTAGGAAAACTAGCCATATAATCCTAATACTTGCTTCTAGCTTTCAGCCACTGAAAAATTACTCTCTTAATTAGCAAACACCTCTATAACTTTGGTTATTCTTGTTTGCATCAACATATGATAAGAGAATTGTATCTTGTTGTCCCCACAGATTTATGCAATCTAGCTGTTCCTTTTGCTTTCATCTTTCTTAATTTTGTGTCCATTTTACTTATCCACCGCTTCAACAATAAAGCCAGAACAGATATACCATCATTGCCATCTAATACAAGATATTGTATCTGCAGTTTTTCCCTTTGTTGCTTAAGCTCATTGCCTGGAATTGGGAGAAGTAAGCTGGAAAATTCTTGCTATTTTGTTGATTCTTATTTCATAAGTGATTTATCTATCAAAGAAAAAATATCTCGTGCTTCTTATTTCAGGTTGGAGAAGTCCTTCCTGAAGATATTTCCCGGACTGATATCAGCTGGGTCATTTCTTCCTCTGTTTCCATCCATTGTAGACTTGCCAAGTGAGTCCGCTTGTCTGAAAAATGCTACTCGATTTTGTATATTTGTTTATACTCTGACTTGGAGGCCACTTTAGGTGACTCCAACTGGTAACGTCTATGGATTTGAGCTTGTGTAGTAGTTTTCCATTGATGCTTGGATTGTATTCTCTCAGCCTGATTGAAAGTGCGAGTGTTCTGTGTATTAATTATATGTCCTCATGTTAATGTTTTTTCTAGTGTTGGTTGTGGCATTAGAGAAAGTTGAAAGAAGCTCGGGGTCGGGGTCAAGGGTTGGAGGTGGCATTGCTTCTATCCAGAAAAGTGCAGCTCCAGAGGTCTTATATTTCATAAATACATAAACCGGGTTGACAGTTCAGATAGTCAATCAATGACAAGGATCCCTGTGAATGCAGATGCTTCTTGCCCTTATGGATGAAGCATATACTGGTTCAACCATTGGAGATGGAGGGGATGACTCTGAATCTGAAGACAACAATACAATAGATGTAGCTGATCCTCTGTTTCTGGAGCTTCTAAAGGACGAAAATGATGGTCTAGCTGTATGCCTTCTTCCTCGGGCTTTGGTTTATTCCAAATTCCCAACGGAAACAGTTCCATATAAATATTTTCTGTTTAATCAAAAATGTAGGGTTCTAAATGAACGGTGGTAGTTGTTTTAATTATCTAATAGATTTGACAAACTGAGAGTATCTATTCAATTTTGTGCTTCAGGAAAGACACCGTGCTACTCCTGCATTGAGTTCAGCTCTGCAGGCTGCTGCAAGTGGTCCTCAGTCAGAAAGGATGAAGCAGACACTTAAGATTGCTCCCCGACTTCTTGATGTCTACTTTAGTGTTACATTGCGAGATGCAAATGACTGTAAGATAATATACAGCCTACCTAGGTTTATTCAGTCAGTTACCAACTTAGTTAGGCCTTTGACCACTATTCCGGTCATGCTTGTTTTCTTTCTTTTTAATGCTTTATCTATTGCAGCTTTGATCTGTGCATTAATCCCTCTACTTATGACAAGAAACGCTACAATGTTTCCGGATAAGAAATTTTCTCATGAGGTATCACGCATCTTCATGATTATTAATATAGTACTGTCATTTCTGAATGCTATCCTTAGAAAACTATTGACGCATGCTAATTGACAATGTTTGTTGATTTCTCTCCTCCATATCTGAGTAAAGCGTCCATTGATATTCATATTATTTGTCAGAAATGCTATGCTATAATGACCTTTTAATGTATAAACCTGTATTGCTGCCATATTGGACCTTATCTTACAGAGATATTGTTTGCGTATACAGATCCGTAAGAGGCTACTGGAATTTGTACTAGCTGCGTTTCAGAGGTCTCCAAATTTCATTGCCCTGTTGAAAGTAATGTCTTCCAATTTTTTTTAGATTTTGTTTGCAAAATCACCCTACGTTGATGGGGTTACATAGTTTTATGATTGCCTCATATTTTTCTCAAGGAGTAATTTACCAAAATGCATTCTCAACTTCTTACATAATGCAGAAGCCAATAATTGACCGGCTTGGAGAAGCTTACGATGATGTTGCAAAGGTCAGTTTCTAATATTTCGACGGATCCTTTGTAAGATAATCTCCTCTAAGCATTTTCTTCCGTAGAGAGAGTTAGCTTTACAGCTGTGCTGGGCAATTGGAGAGTATGGTGGCGGGGGAGAATCACACAAGGAAGCTGCTCGCGAGCTCTTTGAAAGTTTAGAATTGCTTCTATATGAGAATCTCTCATCAAGGTATTTTAACTTTTGTTATACACTCTACGTTCTCAGACAGAAAACAGAAATGGTATTAACACCCTTTTCTGCAATTTGCTTCCAACAAACCAAAAAAAAAAGCCGCCTAGGTCTGAGGCAAGAGTCTGGGAATGGTTCCAGAAGAACAACACAGTCAAGACTTTTGTGTTTTGTAGTGACAGCTATCGCAAAGCTCGCAACATATCACCGGGAATTATTACCAAGAGCCCGTGTCGCCTTGGGAAAGGTATATACATGAACATGGAGACATATCAAATCCACTAATGCATTTATCAATGATCGCTGTAACTTATCATTACGTATATGTGTAGGTAGTACGGTCTCGGATATCTGATGCAAGGGTTTGGAGACGAGCACATGATTACTTGGGACTAATGAACGAACCAGGAATCTGTTGGTCTGTGTTAGGACCTTCACGGGTCTCAGAAAAACGGTTTCCAGGCACGGTTAACTGGAGCGAGGGCGGACAAAAAATGGTTGCACACATTCCATTTCACATTCTTAGTGAACAAGGAGGTTAGGAGTCTTTCTTATCATCCCTCTTTTAAAACTTGATTCAAACAAGATGATAGATAATGTGGTAGGAATTATAGAATAGATCTAAAGCCGTGTCAATTTTTGCAGGTCCTCCGTTCCATGACTTTGCTCTCTCCGATGTCATCCCCAAAAACTGATCAAACAAAGAAGTTTCTTAAATTGTGTTTTGTTGTGAATAGTGAAACACTGAAAATTGTTTTGTGTAATACTAGCCATCTGCAATCTTTTTTCTATCCAGCAGACGTGGTGGTTGTAAGTCGTAACCTTTAAGTTAACTAAATAATGTTATCATTGGCAAAAGTCTCAATCAGACCCGGTTGGATCCGGTTTAAATGTGGTCTAACTCCCGGTTAAATTACAAAACAAAAACAAAAAAAAAAAGAAAAGTAATCCGACACAATAATGACGAAATTGCTATCGCCGTATTTGATCCTCTTTTCTAACAAACTCCGAAGGAGAAAATGCCAAAAAAAATAAAAAAAAATTACACTGAGGTGGGTCCAGAGCTTAGCCGTAGACTCGAAAAACGACACCGTAGGGTTCAGGGCGGAGGTCGGCGGAGATGATTCTCTCCTCCACCACTACATACGTCACTCGACTCCTGTCACCCACCTGTGTGTTAAATAATACAGTAATCTCTCTTGGTACCCGAGTCTCTCTCTCTCTCCCCTTCTCTGTATTCCCATGCTTTTTAAACAAAACAATTATTGATTCTCAGCATCATTATGACTTTATTATAATTTAAAATAGTTTTCCATTCTTCCAAAATCAGCAGCTGACATTGATCTCTTTCTTGTTTTTATGAATTTTTTTCTTAACTAAATGTAATATTTCTCTATTAAAAAATACGGAACTCATGAGATATACTCTCATATACATACTTCGTCTACTCTAACATAAAGTGTCGAATTTAACTAATAAATAAAACAAAAAAACGAGTTGGCCCATATATTACGAAATTGTACCCAAAAAAAAAAACATCATATCAAACAATTGTCTTACAGAAAAGTAAAATATATACAAGTAGAGTTATTTTGTGAGAAGCATAGGGGTAAAAAAATAGCAGGAGAGAGGGGAGAAATATGAAAAATGCATGCAAAAAGAAAAGATGGGAATATTTTTCAATGCGACGTTACCTTACTACAGATATGACGCGTCTCTATCCTGTCCGTTCATTTTTTCCCCTCTTCAGACGCTGATGGATGGATGTGATTGCTTCTATATGATTTGATGCATCCATGCACCTCTGTTTTTATTTTTCTTTTTCTTTCTTCATATTTCTGTTTTTTGTTTTTGTTTTTGTTTTTTCCAATAAAGTTTTGACTTTTGATGTAATAATGCTTTTTAACGCGTATAGAATATCTGTAAAAAGTTTAATGTTACTCATGGTGTGAAGCTCGCACTTCTAAACAGACAAAGATCCAAGTAGTATCCAATAATCTTTTTTAAATTGTAATTTAAATAAATTTTGATTCACTTACTGACGTAGAATCGCCTGAATTTTCCAGTCACGCACGTACTGCATGCTCAAAAGACAAATGTCCAATAATATCATACTACTATATCCTAAAACACATTTTAGCTTTTAAAATATTGTAATCTTATACACACACATATATATTCGTTTTGTGTGGTGTATTGTACACATCAACATCAACTCTGTCTGTCACTAGCTACTGTCAAATATCACATCAGTTGCTTGTAGAACAGGAGAAACACAGATCATTTTTTTAAAAAGGACCTTTTTTATTTCCCCTTCTCTTTTCTCTTCCTTCCTCCTTTATCTATCTAACATTTTGGATATCTAGGGATGTTTTGTTTTTTTCTTTAGAGCTTTTCTCTTGTGTTTGTGTGTGTGTGTACCGACAATGGATATTGATGTGTTTAATGGTTGGGAGAGATCAAAATTTGAAGATGAAACCCTAATGCCACCTGGGTTTAGATTTCATCCGACTGATGAAGAGCTCATCACTTACTATCTCCTCAAGAAGGTTCTTGATTCCAATTTCTCTTGTGCCGCCATTTCTCAAGTCGATCTCAACAAGTCTGAGCCTTGGGAGCTTCCTGGTAAACCCACCTTCTCTTTTACCTGATGCACTTTACAAAATTTAATAATAAGATCCTATCTCTAGACTTTTGCTTTAATCGTCGTAAACCCTAGTTTCATCAAGTCCAAAGTCTTAGACTTTCCTCTGTTCTTATTTGTCAATATGCAAATTCTAGGACTTTACTCCTGTGATCAAATGATACAAATGTCTTAGTTTAGTTGTAGCACGATACAGGCTTAGCGTAGACATTGTTTCTTGTAACTCTTTAGACTTTGATCAGTTTTAAAGAACTCAAAACTCTTGTTCAACTTTATTATATCTGCACACTAGTGACTAGTCCTTGTTCGGTTCTGGAACAGAGTCTTCACCTTAAAGACAATGTTTTTTTATAACTCGATCGATGCAAAGTTTGTAACTTTCACTTGTATACCTTCTGAGCAGAGAAAGCGAAAATGGGGGAGAAAGAGTGGTACTTCTTCACACTAAGAGATCGAAAATACCCAACTGGACTGAGAACGAACAGAGCAACAGAAGCTGGTTACTGGAAAGCCACTGGTAAAGACAGAGAGATCAAAAGCTCAAAGACAAAATCACTTCTTGGGATGAAGAAAACTCTTGTCTTCTACAAAGGCAGAGCTCCTAAAGGAGAGAAGAGTTGTTGGGTCATGCATGAGTATCGCCTTGACGGCAAATTCTCATACCATTACATCTCTTCCTCCGCTAAGGTAACTTTTTAAAAAACCTTTCTCAAATGATTCACTTTTTTCTCAAATGCATAATCAAAATGGTTTCGTTTTACACAGGACGAATGGGTTCTCTGTAAAGTTTGTCTCAAAAGCGGCGTAGTTGGTAGAGAGACGAACTTGATCTCTTCGTCTTCTTCCGCCGTCGCCGGTGAATTCTCCTCTGCCGGATCTACCATTGCTCCGACCATCAACAACTTTGTCACGGAGCACGTGTCCTGTTTCTCCAATAACTCTGCTTCTTCTCATACCGAAGCAAGCTTTCCTACTTACCTTCCCGCTCCACCACCTTCACTGCCGCCACGTCACGTCGGTGATGACGTGGCGTTTGGTCAGTTCTTGGATTTGAGATCGTCGGGGCAGATTAATTTCGACGCAGCAGCGTTCTTCCCTAATCTGCCTTCTCTGCCTCCCACGATGCTTCCTTCTCCTCCGTCATTTGCAATGTTCGGCGGAGGCTCCGCGAGTGTCTGGCCGTTTGCTCTCTGATGATCATCGTCATGCGGCTACAAATTATCTCTACTATCTTTTAATATCTTAATCTACCAAAAAGACCTTATATTGCTTAATTAGTGGCTTTGCATTAGTCTCAAATCGTATCCTCTTAACATTTTGCTGGTGTAATGTTTCTAAATATGATGACACATCTATGCGGATTTCATATTTCTTGCAACATACTTTTCTAGTTCGAAAGCGTCCTAAAATGGTTAAATTAGTAAATCGTTTATCTTATCGAGTTGTGTTCATACTTCATACTGTAACTTAAAAATGTCACCAATATGATTTGTGTTTAAAACTTAGTAAGATTACCAATGAAGATAACTCTGGCTCACCCCTATGGGCCTTATCAGATAAATGGGCCAGGCCATAATTTAAGAGTTTCTCAATTGCCACGCGTTTGATGAAAGCATAGGAGGACTTGAGTCGTCATCAAAGAGGTCCTTTTCGTCTCTCTCATTCTTGTTCGCAACGAAACAAATTTTGCTGAAAAAAAAAAGAGAAATCGCCATGGAAGACGTTAACCAGTTGTTCGATGCTGCTTTCGAGTTCGCACACTATCCCGGTAACTAACTCGATTGTTCTCCTACCACTTCCTTTAATACGTATTTGTGCGATTGTTCTAATTCCCGTCGTGATTGTAATCCGATTACCGTTTTGATCTCAGGCGTTCAGAATGAAGCATCGGTTAAGGATTTCCTCGATCGCTTCCCTCTTCCCGTTATTTTCAAGTGATTCTCTTCTTCCAACTCCGCTTTGCTTTGCGATTTCTGTTTGAATCTGTTCTTGTGGTTTATTCAGGGTTTAAGTAGTTTCTTATGAGTTCTGGTGGCTATTTAGTTGTTAAGTGGGAATTTTTAATACTCGCGTGCAGAGCTTTGCAAACCGATCCGGACATACCAGGTTTTGAAAACACGCTGGTGACTTGCTTGGAGAGGCTGTTTAAGACTAAGTATGGCGCCTCACTCATTCCTCAGTATATGGTAAGACTCTCTGATTTCTATTTTTAGATTTGTGTTCCTGTTATTTCTGTATTTTAATTAGCATTTTTGAGCCAATTGCTATATTTGTTGTAGTCTGATTTAATTATTTGGTGTTTGTTTTAAGCCCGTTCTGCAAGTTGGTCTCAAGGCGAATTCTGCAGTAGTCAAATCTCTGGCTTGCAAAACTGTAAGTGTCTATATATAAGCATTGGTTTATGCTTTCTTAAACGTGGTCTAGTTTGTAGTGTTTGCTAATGTTGGAGTCTTGTTTCGGTTTTTCTTAAGGTCCTTTGTCTCTTGGAGAATTGCGATACAAACGATGTTTCCCCTGTTCAGCTAGTTGTTAGCAATGGCATATACCCTCTTCTGCTTGATTATATCATTAACAGGTAAGATGCCATGTTTATAGCTCTCGATTATAGTCTTACAGGTGGGTTCATTCGTCTGGGATTACTTTAGTCTAAGACCAACAGAAACAACTAGTTGAAGCATAATGATTGCCGTCGAGAAAGCCTTTTGATTTGGTCTTGCGGGATTCAAATTTTTTGTTTTTTTTTCTGTAGCGATGATGAAGTGGCACATGCTGCAAGTGAGACAATTAAGAGCCTAGCACGTTTTCCCGATGCAATGGTCTGTGTTTAACGTTTAACTGGTTATTCTGGCTCGGTGGCTAGTTCTTTTGCACCAACTATTCCTGATGCATAAAACTCTTTTTCCACAGTCCGTAATCTTCCCTTCTGACACCAACGATGCTACACATCTTCGCAACCTTGCTGCAAGGTGTTCGTCACTGGTAATTCAGCGCTTTGTAAAAGAATTTTATCATGCTGTTTCATTCTTGTTTTCGCTTACAGTTATCCAACTACTTTTCAGGCACGAGTCCGGGTTTTGTCTTTGATAGTGAAGCTTTTCTCGATTTCTCGAGTTGTAGCTTCAGAAATTAAGAAGTCGGGGCTTCTTGATTTACTGGAGGCAGAAATGAAGGGTACAAAAGACACTCTTGTGATCTTAAATGTTCTGGAACTCTACTATGAGGTTGGCCTCTGATATTCAGTCTATTTCCTGCGTTGCCCATTTTTGAAAGGAAAAGATATAATTATGTTTGAATATTTGTGCATGAACGCTGAAGTTAGTGGAAGTGGAGCACAGTTCAGAGTTCGTGCCACAAACTTCACTTATTACGCTGTTGTGTTCTATCATCAGGTATAAACACTGTTGAATCTTTCCCATGTTTGCAACAAAAAGAGTATGGATATTTATTAAGCTTGCATCAGCTCACCCTTCAATATTTCTCTGGGTCTTATATTTTGTATAGTGGTACATCGATGGGACCATATGAAAAGTTAAGAGCAATAATGATAAGTGGCAGGCTCCTCTCGAAGGAAAATATCTACAATGTCGTGGAAGAAGCTAGTAAGATTTCATTATTCTTTGCCTCTATTGGTTAGAAAAATGTGATTGTTTTGTGTTTCCTTCTATATGCTTTCACAACAAGGAGTGTTAGGGATTATGTTATGTTAGGACTGGAAGACTTATGCGGTTGTTCCCTGTCTCAAATAATCTAGGTCATTATTCCCCTATCATCAGATAATAAAAGCCTCTGTTTACTGTGCCTATGATACAAGTGAAGAAGTTGACAAGTTAAATACGAATTGCTTTGTCTCTGAATATAATCTATGAAAGAGGATATAGATTAGGAATAGACTTATGTTTTTCGGCTGTACTGTAGCTGGCAAAAATCCACTTTCACCCTTGTCCTGAATCCAGGTGTGAAGGCGTTAATTTCAGCTATTGTTGGGAGTCTGGAGTCAGTGGAGATAAATGATACTGATGCACAGGAAGTTGCGATTGATGCACTTGGTCAGATTGGATCAAGTAAGTGGCTCACTTTTCTTTGAAACTCCGTTTGTTGCTGTCTTCTTCTAAAAAAGATAGCTAGCTAGGTCATACATTTGCAGTCATGGATTATAAGAGCGACTGACAAGATATTTGTTTCCCATGCAATGATCTTGTGACTTATATGTAAATTTTTACAATAATATCTAGCAACGAAGGGGGCGACTCTTGTCCTTTCAACTTCACCTCCAGCTGCAAGACACGTTGTAGCTTCTGCGTTTGATCGTAATGCACACGGAAAACAGTTGGTTAGTGTGTTATTACTTCTCATCAATTGAAATCCTGCCGTCGTAGGAAGACAGTTTTTAATATCCAACTTTTTTCGGTTTTAGGATTTCTGATTCTAAATTTTGGGGGTTGATCTTTTGTTTCATTAGCAGAGACATTCATGAAACTATATGACTATTTCGTAAATGGCATGTGCAGGCTGCACTGCACGCACTGGCAAACATCGCTGGTGAGACACGACCTAAGAGCAACAGAATAGTTGATGGAAAAGCTGAAGAAAGCCTTCGATGTTTGATATACGATGTTGCAGCAGAGAGCACAAAACTAACCCCGTCCGTAAGTTCATATCCTCTTTTGCTCATTCTTCCTTAGTAGTATGAACTAATTGAAGCATGCCACACAAATTGCAGGGTTTATTCCTTTCAGTTCTTCAACAAAGCTCAGAGATTCGTCTTGCGGTAAAGCTTTATAACATTTGATCTTTCATATGTTCCCCCCCTTGATTTCTCTGGTTGGAAATTTTAAAATGCCACACTTCAAAACTAAAATCTCTCTTTTGTCCTTGTACACAAATCTCGGAACATGTCGCTCATTTTATCTCACATTGCCTAGAGAAAACTATGTTGTTTGCTAAAACTAGGTTGTTTACAATGTCGTTTGCAGGGTTATAGAGCGTTAACAGCATTGGTGGCTCGGCCATGGTGCCTGGTGGAAATCTTGTCCAAAGAAGAGATACTAAACATAGTTACAGATGCAACCACTGAAAGTGAGAAAATAGGTAAACCAAGTAACACTCCTCGCATCATCACACACACCAGCCATTGTATTGGCTTTTTTCTCCCTTCAACCCCTTTGTTCTATGAGTCTAAATGACAAATTTTCTTTTACTCAGCAATGGAAGCAAGGTATAACTGCTGCAAATCAATTAACGAAGCCTTCTTGTGTAGTAACTTTGTTGATGACCCTCGTCGTCTAAAAACCGGTGAAAAGGTTCCATCTTTTTCCTCTGCTACCTTTCTACTTAGATGGAAGTTTCGGAAAAGCTTTCAATGATGTTATATTATAAACTTTTTGATTGCTATTGACACGATTAAAATTTGTTGCAGTTGCAAGAAGCTGTTCGAAGTGGACCGTATATGTCGAAGAAGTACAGAGACGCACGACCAGAAGTAAAGACAGGCCAAGGATTTTGAATACATAACTAGTGAAAAACTTGTTCGTTGACCAAAGTTTTTTTTTTTTTGTAATCTTCTCTAGTGTTTGATAAGTAAACTTTAGTTCCTTGGAAACAGTACAAAGTTTCGAAACGAGATTTGTGTTCTTTATGTTTCTGTAGTGTTGAACGTTGGTTAATCAAAGGAAAAACAAAAGAAAAAAATGAGTTGGTTCGTTTCTCATAGTTTGACATACATAGCCTGGGAATAAACAAAGAAAGGGTTAAATTAATAAGGGTATTATGGTAATTACATCTCCAGATATCATCTCTTCCTTTATGGATAACACTGACTGGTTCGAAATGGAGCCATTTTACTCATACTAACAAAGGAGAGAGCAGAAAAGAGAAGAGAAGCCGTGTAGATATCGATGGCGACGATAGTGCAGTGTCTTTCTTCCTGTGCGACCCTCGAATCTCAATTCAAAGTCCTTTCGCTTAAGGGAATCTCTTGTTCGTCATCATCTTCTTCCGTCTCCACTCGTCGTGCTTCGTCGGCCACTGTATGCTCTTCGCTTAGCTTCTCACAGAGCGTTTCTCAGTGTGTCGCCTTCTCCTCCGGTATAATGATCCTACTTCAGAATCGTGAATTTCGTCCTGGTCATGGATTATTTTATTGAAATGTGTTGTTATATCTGCATTTTTGAATTCGTTCGTGCTCTTTTGTTTTCGAAATTTTGGGGGTTTTAGGATTGAATTATACATGTCTCGACAGGGAATTTGTGGGTACAGAAGCCAACGAGGCAATTGATTGTGTGTGAGGCTACTGCTCCGACGAAGAAAGCTGATTCTGCTGCTAAGAGAGCTCGCCAAGCTGAGAAGAGGCGCCTTTACAACAAATCTAAGAAATCTGAAGCCCGAACACGGATGAAGAAGGTAATCTTGTAAATCTCATGCTGTTTCTGTGAATATATGTTGGAATGCTGTTTGAAGATAGGGATACAAGATTGTTGATAAGCTTTGTAGGTGCTGTTCATTTGAAGTCTTAGTGACAAGTTAGGGAATGTTTCTCCTTTGGAATTCTTGTAACAACCAGTAAACAACACTGAACATTAGAATCCAAGTAGGTGGATTAGTCATCATTGTCTGCAACCGTTTTGTAGAAATGGAAGCTGTTCCATGTTAACAATTAGAACTTGGGATATGTTAAAATAGTTTTGATAGTTTACAACATCTCATTATCCCCGACAGCTACAAGAACTATAAATGTTTGTGATTAAATTTTTTACATACATTAAAGATGAGAGTAAAATCCATTTGAGTTATATATATATTCTAACAGGTCTTGGAAGCTCTTGAGGGACTCAAGAAGAAAGCAGAGGCCCAACCTGATGAGATAGTATCCGTGGAAAAACTTATCGGAGAGGCTTATTCTGCAATTGACAAAGCAGTGAAGGTTAAAGCGCTACACAAGAACACTGGTGCCCGTAGGAAGTCTCGGCTGGCAAGGAGGAAAAAAGCTGTTGAGATTCACCACGGTTGGTATGTCCCTGACGCAGCAGCAGCAGCACCAGTAGCATCAGAAGCTGTGACAATGGCTGCATAATAAGAACATGGAGCTGGATAATGGAAATTTGTTTTTGTTTACTAGATCTTTTCAAAATCAAAATCTGTTTCTTTATAATGTACATTTAGTCGCTTTCAGACTCATCTTCTTTTGTTAAGTTCGATCTAAGCATTTTGTCTTCTACTCTTGGCTTTGTCTTGTTCTGGTTCAGTAACATCTCAGTTCTTGGCTCTGGCACCATTCCTCTTGACATCATCTCTTGAAAGTAACTCAATGATTCTCCAATTTTTCCCTTTGTATGCAGACCATGAATTCTAATAGTATATGTTCTCTGATCCGGTCCTAATCCACTTCTCTCCATCTTCCCCCATATCTCTCTCACTTTCTCTTCATTGTCCCATTGAACATATAACCTAAACATCAAGTTGTACAAGTCGCTTGTCATTTCACACCTGTTCTTTCTCATCCTCTCTAAAACTTCCTCCACATCCTTAGGCTTCTGCGAATACTTAAGCAAGTAACCGAATGTCACATCGTTAGGCGAACAACTCCCACCTTTATGTTCCATCTTTTCCACAAGCTCCCAAACTTTAACTGTTCTCCTTATCTTGCAGAGATGCTTCAAAAGCGAGTTATAAGTCACAACATTAGGACAGCAACCCTTCTCACCCATCTCTTTGAACACTTGAAGAGCCTCAGGGATTCTCTTCTTGAAACACAAAGCATCAATAACATTATTGCAGATTTTAACATCAGGGTTTCTTCCAGTTTCCCACATAGCTCTGTATAATTCCATAGCCTTTCCCAATTTCCCCTTCTTCGTCAACGCATTAATCATCGTCCCATAGCTGACAACATCTGGCCTACATTTAGAAGCAATGATATCTTTCCAAACCCTCTTAGCTTCATGAACATTTCCCAAAACACACCAACCATTGAGAATAATATTCATGGCTTTAATATCGCAACCAAACTCTCTTCTACGAGAGACCAACAAGGTCTCTGCAAATTCAACATGCTTATACCTACACAACCACATCAAAAGTCCATGAAAAGCAACCAAATCATCCTCTATCCCAAACTCTCTCCTCCTCTCAAACACTTCTACTGCTTCATCTACTTTGTGAGCAGCAGCGTACCGGTTTAGCAAAACCTCGTATGTCTTCTCGTTAACAAACCCATCTCTCTTAGACATTTCGTCGAACACTTGGTGAAACTCTTCGAATCGCCTCATTTTCCCAAGAACATCGAGAATCTCGTTATACACCAAGGAACTAGATAGGTAAACTGATTGTTTCACGATCAATTGAAAAAGTACGTAAGCCGGTCTCCAATCTGATCGGTTCCGATTAACCACTTCTAGAACCAGCTCTTCGGTTAACTCAATCCCGCACTTAACAAGAATCCGCTCAATCTCTTCAGATGAACTTCCACGGTGATTCTTTATGATGTTATGAACATCATTAACATCAGCAGATTGCTTGACATTGTCGTGAGTTGCAAGCGAATGAATAAAGTGCGTAGCTTGATTAATACCCAGAAAGCGAAACCCAGAGAGAGTGGTGTTGTTCTTATGATTAAGCTTCCCTGGAGGTAAAACACGGCGACGAACAACCAAGGATGATGATGAAGAAGAGATCTGACGTCTCCATAGAGCATTTTGTAGCTGAAGTAAGATTTCAATTTTGTTTTTTCTCCCACCCATCTTCACAAACTTACCAGGGAATGATCTTAGGAAGCAGTAGGTAACAATAACACATATTCCCCCGTTTGAAAATATCAAGTGTTTTGAGTAAAACATTCAGAAATAACCACTTTTAAAAAAATTTAACCAATCACAAACAAAAGTTTTGCATAATATAAAATATTAAAATAATTTAAAAATTACATAAAAACTTAAAGACATCATATAATATATTATGAAACAAAAAAATTTCTCTAAACATCCTATATTATGAAACGAGGGAGTACAAAATTATAAGTTGAATTAATTTTTTTTCGGTGATTAAAACATAACATTAACCAATGTTATCTGTGTTTTGGTTAATAACATTGTAAACATAACATTAACCATAGCACAAACACAAATCTACAGGTGCATTTTTCTTTTTGTGAAATTAAAATATAGTGAGTTTATGATTAAATATTAAAACTTTTAATTTTATAAAGTTTTTATTACTCTGTATAAAATAATAAAAAAGATAATTGCCGACCAAACTAAGATTTTAAGTTTTGAGATTTGAACGACCTATATAAAAAAAAAATTGACATAGAGACCGACGACAGAGATAAGGGAAGCTGCTACGTAGTTCAATAATCATGTTTAAGAAATACTAAAACAGTATCTTGATAATCAATTAACTGTTGTTAGTTGTTACACCTTGTGAAACGTAAAGATAACAATAATAATTTTTAAAAAAGAAGATAATATAGTAAAATAATGATATTTTATTAAAAGTCTGATATATTCGAGCAGATTCTGTGGCCCGAGAAAAACCCAATCCATTATCCATGGCGTGAAGACATATGTAGCTGTCGTGAAAACATATTATTTTAATTTTATTTATAACCAAAAAAAAAAAAACCAAGAATAAAATTAATAAAGGCTTTATAGTATAATGAAGACGTCTTCATGTGCCGGCGTCAATGTAAAGTAAAAATTACCGTCCGTCTTTTAGGAAACAAAAACAAACGGCGGGCCCACCGCCGTTAGAATCTCTCTCACGGTTAGCCGACGCGGCCACCATTCTCTCTCTCTCTCTCCATAATCATTCTCCACGCGTCGCGTTGACCACGTGGCACTATACATCTTTTATATAAAAAAAAACCAAAGATAACAAAACACTTTAAAATTTTATTTATTAAAAATACGCGAGTGCGTTTGTGGGCTCATGTTTGTTTTTTTTGGGCGAAGGGGCGGCTATGTAGCTTTTTCATTTATTTAATTTTTTATTTGAAGAAAAAATTAAAGCAGTCAAACTCGGAGTTGAATTGGAGCTGAGTCGAACAAGTCACCGCATTAACGCTCTCTTTCTTTCACGCGATCGCCGTCGGCACGTGTTTAACGGTGAGATTCACGCTCCTACATTGAAACGCGTTTACTTAGCCGCGCGTCCTCCTGATGTCGCCACGTACATTTTTTTTTTTTTACAATTTTTGCGTCATCCAATATTATTTATTGTTTTGGTTTCTTTCTCTCTGCTTTTCAGGCGCCGCTACTCAATTTATTTCCTAGTTGTTTTTTTAAAAATTTACCACTCTCCTCTCTTTATATACTATTTTAACTCCCCTGTTACAAAATGCCGCATATCCGAGTGTGTATTTTTGTACCAATAATTTCATGTTCTTCAAAAAGCTGTATTTCTATGTTAATTTCAAACAATTTTTGAGAAAACTAGAGTATTATGCATACATTTATAATTCATTTTACTCATTTTCGAAATAGAAAATTTGTGATATTATATGAAAACATAGTAACTAAGTAGATGAAATGACTCAAAAGATTTATTCAGTCTTTTATTTTCTTTTATCTCAAAAGCATTAACTTGGAGTCAAAACATATTAACTATTAAGGGAAAACATACTGAGTCTAAGTCAATCATAAGTTTAATACTTTATATACATATATATGGCAACAAGGTTTGTTGTACATGTTGTGTGGATGATAAATAAGCTCTCATTTGAAACAATCTCATAACTAAGCGTGCAAAATTCAAGTTAGTTGTACTCACTGCCTATCTGTTAAGAGGAAAGCCAGCTTTTAATTTAGATCCTAAATCACGTGAGCAAACTAAACCCAAAAAAAAAAAAAAGATTTCTTAATTCAGAAATTTGGTTTAACCATATACATTAAATTATGATATGGGATTACATTCTTAATTGGGCAACATTGGTTAAAAAAAATAAAAAAAAAAAATCGAAATCTTATCAAGCATTTATGGGAATACATTGTGTGGGCAAACAGCAAACTCCACGCATCTCCATTTAATGCGTCAAACAAATTTGTCCGCATTTCTCCCCTATTTTTTTTTTTTCCTTTTGAACCAATGTATCTAATTTTTCTTACATTGTACTTAAAAGGTGTATCTTACATTGTATCAAAAGTTTAGTACATCGGATAAGCAATGTATCATGAAACTCATCGATTAAAAAAAAAGTTCCTCATTAAGTGTTATTTTCTGATTTTATGTCATGAGAAAACTTTAAATGCAGAGATTATATATTTTAATATTCTTATTGCTAAAATATTCAATAATTAAAAAATGAAGATACACAGATAAAGTGTTATTTAAAAAGAAATATAAAGTAATTAATTCTGTATCTTTTTTTTTTGACAATGTATTTAACAGTGTAAAATACAACAATTAAATCATTAATATGATAATCAAACAGAAATAAATAAAAAAACGCTTGGTGGGGTAAAAAAGAAACGAAGGGTTGATAAAAAAAAAAAAAGCAAAAACTAATTGTAAAAAGGAAACAAAAACACGTGGCAAAAGATAAGTGGTGGTAAGAGAGGAAAAAAAAAACCATGAAAACCGCTGGTGTTTTTTAAGAGAAGCCGCTAAAACCATTTTCAGGCTTTGACTGTTCTCACAACAAAGCGCCCCAAAAGGAGCGTCGCTTTTACTCTCTCTCTCTCCCATCCTCACCTCTCATCTTATATATAAACAACCTCTCACCCCCTTCCTCCTTCTTCCTTCAATTATCACACCCACTCTCAATCTCTTATCTTTCCGATATGGCCAAGATGGGCTTGAAACCCGACTCCGCTACGACTACTAACCAGACCCATATTAATAATAATGCCAAGGAGATTCGTTACAGAGGCGTTAGGAAGCGTCCTTGGGGCCGTTACGCCGCCGAGATCCGTGATCCCGGCAAGAAAACCCGCGTCTGGCTTGGTACTTTCGATACCGCCGAGGAAGCGGCGCGTGCTTACGATTCTGCGGCGCGTGATTTTCGTGGAGCTAAGGCTAAGACCAATTTCCCCACTTTCCTCGAGCTCAGTGATCAGAAGGTTCCCGCCGGTTTCGCTCGGTCTCCTAGCCAGAGCAGCACGCTCGACTGCGCTTCTCCTCCCACGGCGGTTGTTCCGTCTGCGACTGCTGGAAATGTTCCGCCGCAGCTCGAGCTTAGCCTAGGAAACGGAGGCGGCGCGTGTTATCAGATCCCGATGGCGCGTTCTGTTTACTTTTTGGACCTGATGGGAATCGGAAACGGAGGTCGTGCTCAGCCTACTCCGGTGTTTAGGCCGTCGGCGGTGCATGCTGCGACTAAGGTTGTCTGCGGAGGAGCACAAAGCGACTCTGATTCGTCTTCGGTCGTTGATTTCGAAGGAGGGTTGGAGAAGAGATCTCAGCCGTTAGATCTAGATCTAAACTTGCCTCCTCCGTCAGAACAAGCCTGAGCCTTTGTAACGGTGTCGTTTCAATTCGAAGCGCATGCGTTTTCTTCTTTTTTTTTGAGCTGAGAGAGAATTCGTTTTCTCCTAGTTTTTTTTTCTTTTTCTTTTTTCCCCCTCTCTCTTTCCTCTCTCTCTCATAAGATGAAATTATTAATCAGTTTTTAGAAAGGAAGAAAAAAAATTAAATCTGAAAGAGAGAGATGAAGAAGAATTATAATTTTAGCTGACATGGATCGTTATGTACATATTATTACATAACCGGAGGAGATCTGAACTTTTGTTGTGTGTTTTTAATTTTTTGCGACTTGGTTTCAACCCCATGTTGTTCCTCCTATGTTTTTTTTTTTTTTTTTTTTAATAATTTTTGTTGTTCTTCCAAATTTTCAATCAATAATTTGGTAATCTTCAGAATAGTGTTATGTTATCTGTTCTAATCTAATTTCATTAATTAATATTAATTACTGCTTATGTACTTTATCCGGCGGCTTCTTCTATATTGGCCTTCGTTTCCAATATCGTTAACAACATAATAAATTTTGTAAAACAATCACAAATAATTGTGTAAGTTGAAGGGCGTAAAAGAAATCTAACATAGAAAAAGTGAGATTAATTATTTTAGAAAAGGTGAGTTGAGTTGAGTATGTCGTCGTCGTCGTCGGGGCTTTTTAAACAAATGGTCCAAGTTTCCAGCAGACACGCAGCCGGCGTGTGTGGGTCCCCCGCTCTTTTCTTCTCTCTGCGGCGTATGTTAGAAAATTCTTCGCGCTTACGTCATCAAGTAGGGTCCACCTACATAGTACGGACTTATAAGAGGGCTGTCTTTGTTTTTTTTTTTTTTTGGGGCTAATTTTTTGTAGATGAACATTTAACACTCTATTTAGGTTGTGAAAGAGAGAACCTAGACTTTAAATTTGATAGATTCTTCTTCCGTTTGAAAAAAGAAGACAATAAGGGAGCTAGACGGAGTATCATTTTTTTTTTGTTTGTGGAAAAGATCTCTATAATTGAGTAAACAAATTTTTGTCGGCAAAGATTAAAACAAAAAGGAGTAAATAGATTCTCTTAAACAAAACAACTAGTCTAGATATTGGTTTATAACTAACACATAATTACTAGTATTCTTTAAATATGACATTGAATTGATTCGGAGTTGAATTCGACTAAAAACAACACATCATTTGACCTAATTGTGTTTTCTTAAGAAAAATTATCCTTTTGGCCAATTGTTTCTAGATGGCTGGTTTAAATGGGATTTGATTTTTTTTTTTTTTTTTTTTTTTTTTGTTCGGGAAGCAAAATTTTGCTACTAGTGAAAACAATGATGGCGTGATGTGTTGAAAATGTAAATTAGATTCAATGATGTTAAGGAAAGAGCAATAATTTAACGTTTGAAAAGAAGGAAAAAACGACGACGTATAAGAAGAAGATTGTGAGAGAGAGAAACAAAAAAAAAAGAAAAAGAAAGCGGCTTCATAATGAGAGGCAGAGAAGAGATGGTTTGATTGAGATTCTTGTCTCCAACTCCGCAATCAAAAAGAGTCAAAATTAACTATCTCTTCGTGATTCGCGTGTACATCCAACGGCTTAGATTCTTCTTCCTTATCCACGTGGTTGGATCTTTTAATTTCAATTTTATTTATATAATAATTCCGAAAAAGAAAAAAAAAAAAGAGTGAGGCGGCACCGACGGCCAAGCAAAAGCAGCGCGAGTGATCCTTTTCAGAAGAGACCGAATCAGAGACGGTGGCGCCCACTTCTTGCCAGAAAATTTTAAAATATTAGTATATATTTTATGAGGAATAGTACTAGTACTTTGTAGTCTTGTTCGTAGTATTATTATTTCAAAAGTCATCGTCCTCTCAAAAAGTATCACTAGCAGCGAGCTGCGAGCAAATAACTTTTACAAACTTATTTCTAGAAATAACGAATGGTTTTACTCTATATTTTATCCTATTCAAAGTTTCAAACAGTTTCACGCACGCAAGTTAATTTAATGGTTTAAAAGTTAACTGATATTTTAAGAATATGAAACAGTAAACAGTACTTTTACAATTTTTTGTTAATAAAATCATATATAAACTTCTTCAATAATAAATTTTAGTTGTTTATTAATTATCTAATTACCTTATAAAATATTTGTTTCATGACTTTTACAGAATTAAATTAGTTTTCCATACGCAAGATAAGAAAAATGATAGTCCAATAAAGTTGTTGTACAAAAAAAAAAAAAATGATAGCTCAAGATATACCCGGTCTAAAAGCCGGTTTGAACTATTATTGTAAACTGTTGAGTGAAAACCGGAGTCGGAGAGTAAGACGTTGCGTGTGTTTGAGAATCTGGCGCGTGTGAAAGTGGCATGGGATGTAAATTCCGTGTTGACGAGGTTTATGTCGGGAGTCTTGGTTGTCTTCACGTGCATCTCCACCGTCCGATAAAGTTTGATTCTCACTGTCTTTTTTTTTTTCTTTTTCTTTTCCATTCTTATTTTTTTTTTCCCTATATTATCTTACCAATCCATTTGAATTACGTGAAGGACTCCGTAAATTGAGGTATTTTCATTTTTGGCCCCCTCATCTCATCATCTTGCTCCCCCATAATAAAAAAAACCCCACCTCCCACAATTTTTCAATACCAGAAACCTTCTTTTTACATACAACAAGATTAATTTTTTTCAGATTAAAAAAAAAGACTACAAAAGTTAGAAAACAAAAAAGAATGAAAAATGCCGAGAAATAGGCACACACTAATTCCATATACAGATGGTCATGGATGATGATGGATGGGTAGAATTAATAAGATACAGGTTAGTCGCAGATATGGATATCAGAGTCACATCTTAATTAAATAAAAAAAATATTAGTATTGTAATCACTAGTATTTTAATAATTACAGTGGGAATAATGATAATAAATAATTCGTTAAAATCAATTTAAAAATAGACATGGTAGATAAGACACGTGTGAAACAAGATTAGCTGCGGCGGCCGCTTTTTATTGGTGGAACCCACACGCTTGATAATAAGCGTCATCCAGAATCTCAATCCCAACCAACCAGATTTTTTTCCCCTCCCTTTTTTTTTTTTCTTCTCACCCGATTCGATTTCCAAGTCGGCCACACTATTTTGCGTATTGGTCCTATTACTTTTTATCTTTAACATCCACAACCCCCATCATTCATTAATCTCAACAAATAAGTATCTCAATCATCTTCTTTTTTCTTATGGCACACTGCAGTAAAACCCCTCAGGAAAAATTAACTGCGGGCGCACCGTTTCTAAATTACTTTCAATAGTAACATCATTTCATTAATTTGGACAATATTTTTCTTAATACTAAAAGTACAAAACATTAACAAAATTCAGGTAGATGGTCTTTTTATCAGATCAAGTTACTCGATTTTTTGTTACCTATAAATAATTAGTATTAACATTAATTATTATATCAATAATCCTAACTAGGAGGAGCTTCATGAAAATTTTGTGTTATGAAAAAGGTAAAAGGGTTTTAGCATAAAGAAGAATGAGAATAATAATAATAATAATAGGGGGAGCCGGAGTAGTATATTTTTGTAATAAAAGAATCAAACCAATGTGAAGCAGCCACGCAGGTGGCTTCACCTGGACACATGTTACCAAATATGGGGACAGGTGGCGCTGTTAAATGTCGTAACGTGACAGACAGTCACTATAGAAAAATAAATATGGTTGCGTTTTGCGTCGGCTGTGTGACGCTGATATCGTCGTTCTCACGTGTATGAGCGCGTGAAAATAGATCCCAGTTTTGTTTTTTTTGGGTCCAAGTGCTTTTTTTTTTTTTTTCTCTGTAGTGCGGCGCGTGAGCCACGTGTAGGACTTGTGCTTATTACAAAACACCTTACTGGAACTCTGCAACCAAACAAGAACCACTTATTTATTCCCCAATAAAATATACGTAAACACATTCGTGTCTCTCTCTTTTTTCTCGTTTAAGGACAAGAAAAATAAAACTCCTTATTATCATCTATCGTCTGAATCATTTCAGAAGTCACTATCTATTCTTTTATTAGTCTCTCTCTTTTTTTTTTTCAAAACGCATTTTTCATTCTGATTTGTTAAACAAAAAAAAATGTATTGATTTGTTTAATGAGAAAGGGGGCAGTATGGGCGGTTGCCGTTACCGTTAAACCGCCGTTAGCTGCGGCATATGAGTGTTGGGTGATGTGTCAGGTCAGTTGAACTGTCGTCTTTTCCATGAAACTTCGAGGAGACCTTATTGGCTTTCACGTGTCTGTTTTGACATTTTACAATTGACGCCGTCAACTCCTTTTATCCTTTTGTTCTCTTAACTAAAATTATGTAATTTATTTAGCCTTTTGAAAACTTGTTATCGCCGCCCTTCACGCTTCTAGCATTTTCATACTCGCTTTTGTTACTTTATATATAGTACAAAAAGATAAAAGGTAACAGCCTGATTTACAATTTGATTGCCGACATTAAAAGAAAACTGTTCTTGAAAATAAAATAAAAAAAAAACTGTTCATTGAAACTTGAAGGAAAAAAACAAATTCAGATTGTGAGGACTTGATTGATCGGCTTTCATCATAATGGATTGTTATACACATATGATCACACACATGTTACATCATAATGGAGTGTTAGCTTTTTTTTGTCAACGGATCACAAAATAGTAAACGTTAGGAGTATCACAAGTAATACAGTACCATATATACAGATTTTTTTTGTTTTTGTTTTTTTTTTTCTTTTAACACAATAATATAGAGTTTATGTTCTAAAAGCGTTTTCCTCCTTTTTCAGTTATAGCTTCTATTAGCGTTAACCTTTTTTCTGAAAAATTTCAGTTGTTTATTAACTTTGTCTTAATTAATGGGCTCAAGTAAAGGCCTGATCAAAATGACACGCAAATATCAACTCTGAAATTAATTTGAATGGCACGTTGGTACATTAACTCCAAAATTCGCTATTTGCTACCTTACCAAGAGCATGGATGATATTGATGGATTCGTAATTAATGAGTAAATCACTGCAGAAAAATATTTTATGAAATTTAATCTATAGACATTATAATACGACTTTGAAACATTTTACAGAAATAAGTAACAATGATAACTAGAAAAATATATTATTTAATAATCATATTTTGAATACACAACTGCAATTAAAATTTTGAATATTTGCTAACATAATCTATATATATATAAAAGACAACACATTGCCAACAAAAAAGAAAAAATAAGTTACATAACATCTTAAAACAAAAAAGTGAACTAAGAAAAATTGTATTGCGAGCGAATATACATGATGCAAAGCCAAGAGAAACAAGAGGTCTCCTCCACCGTCGCCACGTCATCGTACTCCACAATAGCTTCACGGGCGAGGATTCTCTTGTCCCTCCTGAGAATCAACCCTTTTGGTAAGCTAACAACGAATGACCTAAACAAAGACAAAACGCCGCTGCTTAGCGTTTTCTACGGCAGAACTGAACTCTACTCGTTCCCGGTGTCACAATCGGAGGCAGCGGCAAGAGTTCAAGAAAACGTTAACCAGTTTATCGGGAACTACATTTCTGTCTTTGTCATCTTCTTCTTAATCTCTCTGTACAAGCAGACGACACCATTTTTGGTGCTGTTAGCGAGTTTTCCGGTTACGGATTATCTCGACAATTTGGTTGTTAAAAAAGGACTTGATCAAGCTTACCCCTTCATTCGTCGTTTGCTCTACTTGATCTCCAAATTAGGTTGATAAAGAAAGAAGTACTATACTTAATACTTCTTGTGGACATATGCAAGGCAAAACATGTCTTGACCATCGTTGTTGTACGAATGTTGTTTTGCAGGAATAGTGGCTCTTCTTATGCGTAGAGATGTTGTTATCGCTTTTTTCTCGTCTCTTCTTGCTGCTTACTTAGGTACAATTTTTTTTTTTTTTTAATCTCTTTCTATGTCTCTCTTATGTAAATGTAGGCGCGTTACGTGCTTGGGAATTAATTTTTTTGTTTGGTGTATATGTTTCTAGCGATGTTGTTGCACGGAGCGTTACGGAAGTTGCGTGATTGAGACTTGGAATCTTCTAAAAGACTTTTGGGTTTTACCTCTTGGGACGAACTTAGCAATATTAAGAATATATAATATGATAACTAAATATCTGTATTATCAAATTACTAAACAAGAAAGCTATTCATAAACATAAGTAATTTAAGGAAATGATTATCAAATTACATTTTTGTAATAATACAAACAAACAAAATAAGCCAAAGCCTTTAATAATACACAACTATGAATAGAATTTCCTCTTGAAACTTGGGGAAGACAAATTGCAAAAAATAAAAACAAATTTGTAAAAATAAAAAATAAAAAACCAAAGGAGTGAAAGAAAAAAGAAATCTATAAAGACATTTTGAATATACTTTATGCACATAAATACCAAAAATTAATGCATCAATGAAGTTTTTTTAAAAAAACACAAGCCAATGATTCTATATGTAGGTTGTCTCAGGGTGGGAGCTTAAAGATCACGTGATGATTGGCCTAGCCATCTGCAGAGAGAAAACAAAGAAACCCATTTTCCAAGCTTTAAAATCAAAACTTCATTGAAGTCATAGAAGTAGTCAAAGTTCCAAGTTCAAGAAAAATTGTTCCATATATCAACATATAGAACAAACCTTGAGAGTAAGAATCTGCCCAGTGGGCTAACATTTGTGTTGGAGCTAAACTCCTTGTTATCTTGTTTCCTTTTGTTCACTGCATCGTCGGGTGTGGTTTTGGCAAAAACACGGACCGCCATGTCATGCAAATCTTTCACCGAAGCTTCTTTTGAACTGTTAGGGATTTACGGTTTTTCTCAGATTAAGTATATTAACAATCAGATGGCCAAACATGTGTTTTTCTATGTGTTGTTTTAAAGTTTCATGTACCTTCCCAAAAGTTCAATCAGCTTGGCAACAAATGCTTCACAAGAACCAGGTTTTTCATGTTCCATCGTCACAAAGGATCTCAACACTGTACGTCCAATAGATTCTTTTGGATCGTCACCAAGAGCCTACACCATGAACCAGAAGACATGATCATTGAGCTATTCGTTGTATAGAACATTCAAACTACTCGCAACTCGTTTTTATACGCAAGTGAAAAAGATTAGATTGTAGTTTTACAGTACCATTACCTCTTTTAGGGACGGTATGAGCAATACTGACAATGATGCAGGCAATGATTCCCATTTGGACTCATCTTCTTCATCACTCACCTGTTCTGACCTTGGGCGTGCGTTTTGTTTACTAGACTCATCGCCAGAGTTTCTGCATAAATTGTAGCTTCGTGTTAGAAATGAGCCATGCTACGTACATTCTCTGAACATGAGAAGCTCGGATCTAGATTCACCCTGAATAATCAGATTTATCGGCACTTTGTTCCCTTCTTCGGTTAACCGTCCCATCATTATTGTTCTTTCCCATTCCAAGTCTTTCTCTAGCATTTCCCCTTCTGAAGCCTGCTTCAAGTGCTGCCTTTGCCTGAAAGAAGTATTGAATTCAAGTGTAAGAATCAGATGTTAAATCCAAATAAACAGAAGATATCTAAAGCAATGTAAAGATATATGCAAAAAAAAAGGTGATGGCTAGTACAATTCAGAGAGGCAACCTTTCAAGATAATATGAAGATTAAAAGGGATAAACAAACCTCCGCGAGATTTGCGATGCTATCTTCTGAGGCACTGGAAGTTCTCTCTTGAATCCCTAGTCTAGATTTTGGGGTTCGAGGAGATCCAGAGTCAACGTACTGTCCACGAACAACAACAGTTCCACTTGCTGAAGCATCATCAAAAGGTGTATACCTGCCGCTAGACTAACAAAGTAGAAATGGAATCTTTCATAAGACTCAGAGCTTGTTTAATTTCTGTAGATAATGTTACAAAGGATCCAGGAAGTTCATACCCCAGAGCTTTGTTCACGAAATATTGAAGATGATTGAGAACTTCTTGGGGTTCTTATGACAACAGTTCCCGAACCACTGAGCGATGAATCATCCTGGAATTAGAAGGACAAGGTACAAAACATATGTTACCGTATCCTCATTCTTAGGAATACATAGACATACAATATAGTAATCCCAGACGTGAAACTTAAAACTAGATCCCTGCAGTAGAAATGATTACCCAAGTAACATGAAACAAACATATCACGACATGCTTTATAATATAATTTTCAGGTGCAACAGTAACAGCAAGAAATCGTGTTAAACAAGACGGGCTGCATCTGGCACACAAGAGGCAACTGATCTTACTTCTTCGTGGAAGCCATCTTCATGGTCATTCCGAAAAGTTGTACTACCAGTCGCAGATGACCATTGATTACCACTAGCTCTTGTTGTTCTTTGCGAAATATGATTAGAAGAAACTTCTTGGCGCCTCTCTCTCGCTTGAGGAGGTTTTAAAGCACGAACTGTTCCAACGCTAAAGTCCCATCCAGCATTTTTGACAGTATTCCCCTGAAAACTGTAGCTACGAGTTAAAATAGATTTTTTCAAACAAGTAACAGAAGAAACCCCAAGCCCAGAACATTCATCGAACCTAGATCCAGGAGTGCCTTGGCGTCTTTCATCTCTAGCCACCCTAACAGTACCAGATGATTGAACTGGAGTTTTGGGACCATTCCTAGGTGTCTCTTCATCCTCTTTTACTTGGTACTTTGGCCGCTCTCTTTAAAGAGGAAAAAAGGACAGAACAACAATCGTGCTTATTCTGGATTTTCTTTTTGGCATATAAAAGATCAAAACAAACATACGGGAAAACCATCTAAATGTTACTTTTGACATACAATCAAATTAGGAAAGTCATAATTGAAATTCACATGCCAAATCCGTTGAAGAGAAAAAAGCATCAGACCTTATCCTTTCAAGAAGTTTCGGACTTTTCCTAGCATTCTTAATAAATCTGTGTTTAATAAGTTCTTTAGCACTTGGTCTCTGAAAAAATAAGACTTGAATAAGAGATCTTGAAATCCCAGTGCTGCTGGTAAAAAAGCAAAGATTTCAAGGATTGCATTATAAATACCTCAGCAGGGACCTTCTTCAAGCATAATGAAACAAACTCCTTGACCGGACGGGAAAAATGCTCATCTAACTGCACAGAAAAGAAATAACGTTAAACATTAAAGGCGGCTTCACAATCAAGAAATGGCAGTGAAAGAATTTCACTGAGGCAAAGCACACAAACCAGCTACATAACTTTATCATGTTTAAAATGAAAAAATATGAAACCTGAGGTGGATTTTCCCGAGGAATGATAAAAAGCACTCTCATAGGATGAAGGTCAGCTAGGGGAGGTTCTCCTTTTGCCATCTCAATAACAGTAATTCCGAGCGACCAAATATCTGCCTAAAATGACAAGAATCTCAGCAACAGTAACACAATTGCCAAAAAATATTAGATTTGCTGAAACACGAGACATGTCAAGCTAGAAGAGGTGAAGATCAGCATATAGACGAGATACCTTCTCATTATACCCTTCTGAGTTTTGAATCACTTCTGGTGCCATCCAAAATGGGGTTCCTACAAAAGTCTGTCATCGTTTAACATATCAGCGCACACAACCCAGATGAACCCTGATGAATGAGCGAAAATTCTAAACCATCAGCAGAGAATTATAGTGTTATCCAAATTGATAAGAGAAGCTTTTTGTTATGGCCATCTTGCAGAAGATCGCTTCTAACATATAAATATTTCCATAACTGAAACATGCACAGGTTTCTACTATGTTAGGCTGTAGATGAGAAATTGGAACTGGAGCTGCAGATAGGCTGTATAATAATAATAATGACCTAGTGCATTGGACTATTCAAGAGTATCATAGTCCGTGGAAAACTTAATTCAGTAAAAATCAATAGAACGCACAATGCAAGCAGCAAACTCTAAACAAGGAGACCAGAAACTTCATTACCAGCCCTCCTCATATATTATGGGGATATAAAAGATACATTGCACAGCAGAAAGTGAATCAGTAACAAGATTAAAAATCAACAGTGATCATTGGCATAGTAGAGTAAGCACCTTTCTTTTTGATATTGTCCGCGTTAGCTGAGCAGACACACCAAAGTCCGCCACCTGATACAGAGTGAAAAGGATGTTGAGGATGAAGCTTACACAACTAATTATTGAAACAGAAGATATTGAAGATTTTAGTGCTATAATAAAAGTAACAAAAAAACCTTAACATCTCCATTCTCCGTCAACAAAATATTAGCAGCTGCAAATAAGGGAAAAAAGAGGTTTTATACACCAAGCAGTAAAAACACATATTATCACATAAACCACAGTAATTATATTAACGCACACAAAACCTTTAATGTCTCTGTGGATCTTTCCCTCATTATGCAAATATTCAACAGCCTGAAGCAGATCGCGTGTGATATACGCGATTGATGTTTCATCCAACGGATTAGCAGATTGAAGCTGCGCAAGATATATCAGTTTTGAGAATTATAAGTTGCATCAGAAAGAATATAAATATAGGACAGGATCTCCACCGTGCGTGCATCACCACACACACAGTTATACTTCCAAATTCTTTTAAGTTCTGACTACAAAAGTAGTGAGTTGACATACAAGATCAGCAACTGAGCCACCAGCCATATATTCCATGATGATCCACAACTTGGTGTGATGAAGATAAGAACCATAGTATTCGGTAATATACGGGCAACGACATTGGGACAAGACTGAAATTTCCTGGGGTCAAACAAACAAAAATGAGCACGACAATCCCTACACACAAATATTAAGCACAGCAATTGACGTCAATGAAGAAGATACCTTCTGGATATCTTCAATCTCATCTTCTCTGTCAGATATCAAGTAAAAAGGTTAGTTAGAAAATTACTGAGGAGGATTATGGTACGCTCATCCAAACACACTATATAACTAACAGCTGAATCTATAAGTCTAGTAAAAGCTAAGGAAAGATTACTGCCCTTTATCCTTTGACAAATCGTGAACACATTCACAGAATTAAAAAATGTAATTAGTCAACTTATAACATCCAAAATCTCAAGAGAAGAAGTGCATATATGACAAGAAAGAACCTAAAATAGAAAATGTACTCACGATTCTTCCAAGTCGATTACTTTAATGGCCACTTCTTTATTGAGGTCCTTATCAAACCTGATAAGCAACAGCACCAGCTCAGCATACAACACGATTACGTTCTTCTCAATTCCATTATTCCAAACTGACATCAATAGATACTTACGCTTTATAGACATCACCAAAAGATCCTCTTCCGATCAACTCAATCTGACTAAATCTGGCTCCAGCTGCCTCTTGTAAACCCGCAACATCTTCCATCTCCACATACAAGGAAAAAACACTCGCTCTACTCTCCCACTGCAAACACTAGATTGATAAAAATAAATAGCCACTAACAACAAAATCGGAGAGCAGACTATAAGACTTGTAACCACCCCACAAAAGAATCAACCCTGCAACCTTTTACTCAATAACACGAACTTCATGAAAGTAAAAGCAAAATGCAAACTTGAATTAAATGCCAGAATCCCTTTTACTCAAAGCAAACAAACAAAAAAAAAAAAAAGACAAAGAGAATGTAAAATTGTTTGGTGGATTCGAGGAAGTGACAGCTGACCTATACAAATTTTGCAACTAGCCGCAAATTTGAAACAAACGTTACTGGGTTCTAGCTTATCCCGTTCGATCAATCAGATAACGAAATTCAAATTCTCTAAAGTTGAGGATCGATCCAACTTACCAGGTGATTAAACAAATAAGACGAACGGTTACTATGGATCTCTTTGTTGCTCTTTCCTTTCTTTTGCTATAGCATTTTCTGAGAAACCACTCTCGAGTACCAAGAGATCGACGAGACACTCTTGGCAGCAGATGAAGAAGTTTCCTCGCTTTGTTGATGATTGTTCCTTTTTTGCCAAAACAAATAAAAAAAATGAAAAATATATATCAGAGCCAGGTTTCGATCCTGGGACCTGTGGGTTATGGGCCCACCACGCTTCCGCTGCGCCACTCTGATATTTGTTGATTGTTCTTTTTGTTCCAACTCTTTTCTAAAAAAACAATTTATGGAACTCACTCTTCAGGACTCAGTTCAGAAGAACTACCCAGCCCATGTTAAAAGCCCAATAGTCTCTAAAGCTGATTTAACGGCCCACGCATAAATTGAGATTTCACAAGATTACTTACATTAATATTACAACATATTTTTCGTTAATTTTTAATAAAAACCCTAGCATTTTAGGTACATTACAAGAGAAATACAAATTTTATCTGTTCGAGATTCTCCTCTCTTTTTTTAATCACTGCTCCAGTGCTCCTTAACTCCTTTTTTGGCCACCCCGAATAAGATTATACTACAAAAATAACTCATCGAAGAATACGAATATCCTACGTAAAAGGACATAATACAAGACTCATGAAACGGTAGTAAAGGATAGAACAGACTTCATCATATGGAAAAATTATAAAATTTTCGTGTATTATAATATGGCAAAGGCTTGAACCAACTTATTAGAAATGTTCAACAAAACTTCACTACATATATACAAGTATACGATTCTTTTTAAGATAGAAGAAAACTAATCATCCTTAATTTTTTCAACAACAATACAATAACCTTACTCCATGTCCTCTTCTTTTATTTTCACAAATTCAAGAGCTTGCACATAAAATTCAAACTATACAGTGTACTATACTAGTATATATGAAAGGATTGGGTCCCACAAAAGAGAAATTGTAGGAAAAGAACAGAACCGGTCAATGCGGGGAGCTAAGACTTCCGTCAGGGTTTCAGACTGATGCAACCAGACCAACTCTCTGTGACTGCCTTTCGTAGACTCCCTCACGCGCCACCCTTTGGTGGTATTCTTCATGCGCTTTGGTTTCTTTCTTCCTTCCTTATTTTGTCTATGCGTAGTCTATAACACGCGCTCGAGGTCAAAACCAGACTGCTGGGTCATTTGTTTGTTTGATGACAAAGCCACTCGAGTCTTACACACGGCACGTGCGCACGTGACTCCTAAATCTCTTCTTCCTATATATTCTCTTTGTCGTGCCCCCTTAATCTGCGTGCGTGTCACACAGAAGTAAGTAAAAGTATGAATGAATCTTGGTCCAAAACCAAATCCCATGTTTGACGACAACCAAATGAAAGGCTTTTTCCCGAACGTATCACTATGGTTGCATATATATATATAAAATAATCTCTTTTTAGTGAGGAAAAATGTCGACTGATTAATTATGGTCACTATAATTTCATCTTTAATCATAACAACAACAGTTTATCCACTCTAAAACCATATGATTATTTCTCTTTGAGAAAAGCAATATTAACTATTAAAATAAAATCTACGGTTGATGATTGGATTCATTTTTTAAAAAGCGAATTATAATGATTTTTTCAGGAAGATTTTTACGTATCTTTGACTTTCTTGGCTTAAGAGATTAAAACTTTTTTCATGCAAAAAAAAAACTTTAACCTTGTGTTCAATTGGTTCTCTAATATTTTAATCATACATTATATATTGTTGACTATACCAAACCCCAAGAAATTCGTATCCTATTGCCACAAGATTGTAAGTTTTTACGTACCAACAAAATATTCAGAACTAAAATAACACATTGTTGAGTGAGTCGACAAACAGTAAATGTTGGTTTGGCATTCAGATAATTTAGTCCAAATTTTTAAAAACGAAAAATAAAATAAAATTAGAACATAAAAGAGTCCATAGAAGCTTGAACAAGGAAGGTAGTAAAGAAAAAACTAGAAGAACAAAAGCTAGAGGAGAAATATCTATATACATACAGATAACACACATCGACATATTTATATAGATGGTGGGCTCAGAACATCATCATCAACATCATCATCAAAACCATCAGCAGCAGCAACAAAGGAGCAAAGAAGCTTTAGGGATGGTGGCTCTCCACGAGGCCCTAAGAACCGTTTGTCTCAACACCGACTGGACTTACTCTGTCTTCTGGTCGATCCGTCCCCGTCCGTACGTATCTCTCTCCTTCTCTCTTTTTACTCTGCTACATCTCGGTCTTTCTCTCTCTCTCTCTCCCTCTCTCTCTATCTCTCTCTCTCCCTCTCCCTCTCTCTCTCTATCTCTCCTCAAACCGATGTCTTTTTTTGTTATTCAGGAGAGTTCGAGGCGGTGGCAACGGCTGCAAAGTTGGCGACGACAATGGAAGCTTGTAAGTTACACTTTTTTACAAAAAAAAAAATTATAGGTTACCCATATATATAGTCAAGACTTAACCTACTTTAGTTTAATCTTTATGAAACATGGTTAAAGAAAGTCAACATTTTCCCCTATGGTTTATCACTCTACCGTATAGTAGTCACCGGAAACTTTCCTCGGAAAGAAACTAGCTAGTTAGACAGACTATTTATTCGTACTCTATAGGCTTGAAAAAAATCCAAAATAATTACAAAAGTTGCATGAACATCCTAGTCCTAGACATGATCATGATCACGTAGCTATGAGATGAGAGACTATATCTAATCTAATAAGTTATGATCTGTATAATAAATAAATAAAAAACAAGTTATAAATCATGATCTGGTAGAAACAACATCAAGTCATCAACGTTACTTAAATGATCTTGTCAAATAACCAACCATATGCATAATGTCCTTTTATGATAAATAATTAATGATTTTATGACGATCGAGTAGATAGATTTACAAAATACACTGTGTATCGACATATTGATATACAGGATGTTGATGTGGGAAGATGGATACTGCAGAGGAAGAGGAGGAACAGAAGGCTGCTATGGAGACATGGAAGGGGAAGATCCTGTTCGTAAATCTTTCAGCAAGATGTCAATTCAGTTATATAATTATGGCGAAGGGTGGGTACTTGGTAGGTCCTTAATTACTTTTTATTGTCATCGTCTGTGTGCATGAATATATATAACTCCTGACCTTTATAACCACTGCAAATTAGCCGAAAATAGAAACTATATATCTTCCTTTTTTGTCTGGGGTTTGCAACATATATACTTCTTGCCAACAGGCTAATGGGGAAGGTTGCTTCTGACAAATGCCATAAATGGGTTTTCAAGGAACAAACTGAATCTGAATCTAATGCCTCTAGTTACTGGCAAAGCTCATTTGATGCTGTAAGTTTTTTGTTTACAGAATCAATGAAACGTTTATATATAACTCTGCAAGACTGAGATCTATCTCTTGAAAATGCAGATTCCTTCGGAGTGGAATGATCAGTTCGAATCTGGGATTCAGGTAATGTAAAGAACAATATATAACCATATATGAAAATGTTCTTGACTTTCTTGTTTCTCAAGTGACCTTTGCATCTACAGACCATAGCTGTCATTCAAGCTGGACATGGCCTTTTACAACTTGGTTCTTGCAAGATTGTAAGTTTTTACAGTAAATTAGTTTTCTCACATGGGATCTTTCGGTTATGTTCTCTAAACGGGATGGTATTACTCAGATACCTGAAGATCTGCACTTTGTTCTTCGGATGAGGCACACGTTTGAATCACTCGGCTACCAATCCGGCTTTTACCTCTCTCAGCTCTTCTCCTCAAATCGAACCACTTCGTCTTCAAACACATCGCTCATGGGCTCAAACCACCCTATACTTCCTCCACAGACTCAACCATTACAACCCTCTCTTCCTCACTACAACTGGAGCGGTACAAGCCAACGACCAATGATGGCTCAAACCTCTTTGCCTAACTACCAGCCTCACATGCCTTTTCCAGTAATGCCACACTCAAACAAAGAACAAGACCCCGACGTGAAATGGCCCACGGGGCTATCTTTCTTCAATGCATTGACTAACAATGTCAACGCTAAGCTTCTGTTTGACTCAGAGGGTTTAGGTGACAAAACAGACCACCAGAGCCACCAAAACCAGAGCCAGGAACAGAGCAATTCTGAGAGTCAAGCAAATCCGAGCGAGTTCTTGAGCCTTGATAGTCACCACCGAAACATGAGTTTCTTGGAGTGATGGTCATCCTGTCTGACCCTCGTAAGAACTTAGTTTGCTTCTGTTTCTGTGTCTCTTGTTTGTTGTTTGGATCTTTTCTCATCACTTCTGTTAAACATAGTCAATCTACTTCTCTCTCTCTCTCTCTCTCTCTTTTTTTTTTTTTTTTCCAACATTAGCATTTTTCTTTCCAAAAAACTTTTCGAGACCCTTTATCTTACGGCATAAGTTTTGTTCTAAAAATAAATTATAACAATTTCAAATCATCAAGTTCTTTTGTTGTTGAAAATATATTTTGACATTGCAATTGTATTTTTAAAATTTACTATAAATAAATCTGTTTGTTCTCGTAATTATTCATGAGAGATAGTCAGGTTGAAGATACTTTTAAATTGTGTTTTTAAAGACAAATATTTAGTTACAGAATCGCCAAAAAACGCAGAAGCCAATATAGTTTTTTTTACTATTGAATGAACAATTCACTCTGTTTCATATATAACCACGTCACCACTCATCATTTCACAAGTCTCAAGCTCCTTCCAATGCATGACACTCTCTACAAGCAAAAATCGCCGCCATTAAAATTCTTCTCCACAGCTTCATCACCCTACTCCCCCTTCTCCCCTCCGTCTTCTTCCTCACCCTCGTCACCTTCTTCTTCCGCCCACCGACCCTTATCCCTCCACTCATTTTCACCGGCACGGGAGTTATATATTGCCACCGCTGCGATGAATACGACCTGTACAGAGACGCTGTCACCATCTCCGTCGCTTTCCTCGTCGAATTTACGGGTTTGTCACATCTATTGTTCGGAGTTTTTATATCCAACGGCTTGTTATGAGTAATGGGACTGTTGTTGTTGTTGCTACTGACGTTGCAACTGCTCGTTCGCGGAGAGTGAGAAGCTGAGCTGCTATTACTACCAAAACTACTCCTGCTGTTCGTACTATTGCTCCGGGATGAGATTGACCGCTTTGTATAAATACTACTCGCCGTAGGGAAAGCGTGTGGCAAGAGACGGCCGTTGAAGAAGAGGTGATCGGCGGGAGAATTCTCATCGAACGAGTCTTGCGAAGGAGAAGATGGAGTCAACGATCCGAACTCAAACTCCGGCGGCGACTCGTCAGTGTCTGTGGTTTTCCGATGATTCACCATCTCTGATGTGTTTGATACTTTCATTTGTGTGGTTCGTAACTTCGTATACTTCGTTTAAATAGAGAGGAGGACACGTGGCGAAATATGTACGGACGTATTGAGAATCATATGAGGAAGGAGCCAAAGAACTTGCCAGCTCAGCGTTTGAATAATACACGTGGCAAAGTGAAATGATTGTGTTTTGTAAATGATCTTGTCTAAATTGTGTCGATGGTCGACCAGATCACGGATTAATTTATCAAACTTCTAAGTTAACACTCATTTTTATTAAAAATCTCGAGCTTATCTTGTTGCATTGTAAAATTATTCATGTCGTACAAACTATTTCTAGTTTTATAAAATAATCTGCTATATGTTGTGTAGCTCACATGTTTTACGCTGGGGACACAAGTCTCCCAAAGATACGCTTTGGGCTAAAGCAAAAGCAACAATGGCTTTTATATATTAAACGAGCTTATTATTACAAAAAAAAAATGGAAAGATTCTCTGTTGCTAATCTAACCAAAAAAAAAAGAAAACATTTTAAAATTGCAGAGATTTAAAATATTCAAAAGTATTTTAAGATAAGAAGAAATTAAAACACACAATATCAACAAATTTTAAAAGACAAAGAATTCGCACTATGGCTTTTGTCTCCCATTGGCTCTTTTCAAGTGACGCTTTACACTTTAATGACCCGTACCTTAAGGGAAACACCTATCATCATTAATCTCAGTGCTAATCATATTTAATGTCTCACTTACTAAATGAGTGGGTAGTAGTTATCTTATTTAATTCTAATTAACTGCCTTTAACTTAAGCCCATCATCGTTTTGGGCTTCAATCGGCCCGTTTATCAACATTTTTGTCCGTTTGTTAATAAAAAAAATGGAAGGAAGAGTCATTAGGTGGCGCGAAGACGTCAGAAATCGCCGCAAAGGAAGCGGCGGTGGAAGCTGACATGCAACATCGTGTTCGTGTCATCCTCTTCTTCTCTCTCCCTCTCTCTCGATTCGTCTGCATTTTCGTCTGTTCTTCATTATAGCATAATCAATCATACATATAGATTTTATATATATTATATAATCGTCTCCTCATCTTTGAGCCATGACCGGTAAAGATATTCTCCACAAGATGAAAGAATCCGTAAAGGTATCATTTTTTTTTCATCTCTCCCAATGTTACTTTAGCAATCGCTTTTGGCCACTTAATATACGGATCGGGTATTTGGTAGAACTGGTTCTTTTAGATTCAGATATATAATATACTTGTTGGAATCTAAGATACCTCAGTTGTGACAATTTGATTGTATTTGTACCATTTGGTGTAGGAGAAAGTTGGGCTAGGCGCATCTGCTTCATCTGCAGATTCAGGGAAAGGTAAGAGCAAGATGTCAAAGCAGATCACACATGGTTTTCATCTGGTCAAAGGGAAAGCATTTCACGAGATGGAGGATTATGTTGTTGCCAAATTCAAGGAAGTTGATGATAATGAGCTTGGTTTGTTTGCTATCTTCGATGGTCATCTTAGCCACGAGATTCCTGACTACTTGTGCTCCCATTTGTTTGAGAACATCTTGAAAGAGGTAATGGGAGTTTATAATCTCTACACACTGTGCTTGGAAGTCAGGTATTATGGACTTTGATGTTGTTCTTGTTTTTGATTGGGAAGCCTAATTTCTGGGAAGAGCCTGAGGTAGCGATAAAGAAAGCTTATTATATTACGGATACGACGATTCTAGACAAGGCAGCTGATTTAGGGAAAGGTGGTTCTACTGCTGTGACTGCAATATTGATCAATTGCCAGAAGCTTGTGGTTGCTAATGTTGGAGACTCTCGAGCTGTTATTTGCAAAGGTGGTGTTGCAAAGCCACTCTCTGTTGATCATGAGCCCAATTTGGAGAAGAAGGAAATTGAGAACAGAGGCGGATTCGTTTCTAACTTTCCTGGTATCTAAATAATTCAGTTACATTTATGCAAATATGTTATGATTTTGTTGTTGTTTATGCTTGAGTCTTGATTTGTATTTAACCTATTTCAGGGGATGTTCCTCGAGTTGATGGTCAACTAGCTGTGGCAAGGGCATTTGGTGACAAGAGTTTAAAGATGCATTTGAGTTCGGAACCATATGTTACCGTGGAGATCATTAACGATGATGCAGAGTTTCTTATCCTAGCAAGTGATGGACTGTGGAAGGTTTTTGATCTACCGTTATCTGTTTTCAACAACTTACTTGTATGGTTACTGATTATCTCAAAACTCAATAGGTCATGTCAAACCAAGAAGCCGTTGACTCGATTAAGGGGATAAAAGATGCCAAGTCTGCAGCTAAGCACCTCGCAGAAGAGGCTGTTGCAAGGAAAAGCTCAGATGATATCTCAGTGGTTGTCGTGAAATTTCAGTGACAATAGCTTGCGGTTAGTCTTCTCTTCTCTCATTTTGGCCTTTTCAATTAGCCTTAGTCATATAAATGATCAAGTGAAGACTTTGAGAGTTAAAAACATATCATAGTTGATAGTCGTAGCTTCAAACATACATGAAACACGATCACTAAACATTATTAGACGCATGAGTATGCCTAGGTCTTTTAGATTTGCTGACAGACATCCATTACAGGACAACATAGAGGGAACCAGAGGGTTGTAGTTATATATTGGTGTAGGATTCGATACCATTGACTCGCTTTTCTTGACATGGTTAGATGCCATTATTTGGATAACAAAATAAAGCATATGTAGATGACAGAAGAGAGGGAGCGGGAGCGTTTATCTGATCTGTGATCGCTTGAATGATGAGTTGGTCATAGGAAGTTTCATCTCTACCCTGTTTCTTTCTTGAGTCTGGATCAGTTGACTACTAAACCCTCTCCGGCCTGAACCTTCTCCATAAATGTCACTAGAAATCTTCCTCCTCCTCTCATTGTGTCCAGCTAAGCGCCTCCTGCAACTTCTTTTAGCTTCATCAAACTCTGGTAGCTCATGAAACCTGCTCAGAACCCCTAAAACCATCAGAATTGAGAACAAGCCTCTTCTTGATCATTTTTATTAAGTAAGATCATAGGGAAGAATGATACCTGCTGCATTGTTGACAAAAGCGTTGCCTGACGCCTGTAACAGTTGCAGCAGATGCCTTTGCATGAACTTCACAGACTCTGTGTCTGCGGTAATACTGCTTGGCATCAGTCAAATTAGCAGTGCACCTATCGACCTGGCACAGTCGAGATGGAAGACGGTCGGTGCTAGGTACTCTAACTCTCTCCATCACACGCTTCCTTTTGTCTTCAACTCCCCCATCTTCCTCTTCTCCATCCGTACCATTCTCCATTTCTTCTTCATCAAGGTTGGAGACTGTAACCTTTTCTTTCAAGTAACCCCGTCGTTGTGTTCTCTGACCCTCCATTTTCTGGTAAAGCTTTAAAGGTGTAGTCTTATGAAATGGTGGTGAAAGTCTAGTTAGGAGTAAGTAATGTTGAGGGATGGGCTTGTGGTTGGAATAATGAATGTTTTGAAGTGTTTAAAAAGGGGAGAAAAGTCGAGAGATGGACCACTGTGTCCTTGTATGCTTCTCTGGTGGAATAAGTACATGATTACGTGATGTGTTTGCTCCCCAAAAAAGAAGAATAGAGTAATGGGGTTTAGTTTGAAACCATACAAGTGAAAAACTTCTGCTAACTGCTTTGGTTTCTTCTGGTGCACTTAATAGTTGGTACAAAATTGGAGCTGTATATTGTACTTCCGCTTTTTAATATTTGACTTTTAATTCGAATTTCTTATTGAAACTGGGGACCCTTTGTATGGAACATTGATGTCCTTCTAGGTAATTAAGATGATCCTTATTGACCTGTGCGACTGTAGACATAGTACAATGAAGACGAGCTGGAAAATCATAATTTACGCATGGTCTTCTCATCTAACTTTATGATATATCTCTAGAAACGGACAAGAATCCTAATAAATGGTGACATCCTTTGTCGATGTAGACTATTGAATTCCTCATCCTGCAACCCTAGTGGTCATCTATTGTTGGACCCATCTGGACTATAGGCATTTAAGGTTAAATCAGGATTAGAGGTAAAATGGTTATGTTCAGTTTAAACATTTTATTACATGCTAGTTTGTAATCTGCTTTTAACTTGCCTTGTCTCTGATATTTGATGCTGGCATGGCAGCATGAATATCGTCTGTTCTGGACCATAGCATAGGAATGCATTTTAATTGATGCTTTTACACTTTTTTTTTTCTTTCTTTCGGGTGTTGGGTGTTTATTAGTATCACCTGCAAAGATTCTATTTTGTTGGAGTGGAAAATCAGAGATTAAAAGTAAACAGTGAGGTCATTTTAGCTATAAGTAGTCAATGCAATATGACACTTGGAATAATTCTTGATAGAGAGCTTTGATGTTTAAGGTTTAAAGTTTAGCTGCTCGAAAGAGATCTTCTTCACATAGTAATAACCATGCATAAAAGTAACAATATCTTTCACTTTTTAACCTTGCTTTGTTTTTGCTTTGATAGGAGAAGAGAACAATAACAAGTATGGGCGTTCCCTCTGTAAGATGCAATCATAACAACTTCTGTTTTACTCGTCTTCCCTTTTTCTTTTCAACTCAAATAGTGAAAGCTTTTTTTTTCTTTCTTTCTTTCTTTTTTGTAACTTCTTTTTATTACACAATACAGCAGTGTAAGAAAGATGAATAGTTAGAATTAGTGGGTAGTGAAAGAGACAGGTCATAAAAGGTTTCACATGCCAAACTGTACTCATGTCTTGATGAGTCTATGACATGAGCTTTTGGGTTTGTTTTTACAGTAACAGAATAAATCTCGTCCCTCTCTTCTCACATCTCCTTTCCACGTTCCTTCATTTTGAAATTTAATTGTTTCTAGCAACCTAAAAGTGAAAGAATATGCTATAGTTTAAGGATTTGATTTTGCTTTCGTTTTGCTATTTTTTTTTTTTTGGTGTGAGCAAGAAGTGATTCTCTTATAATCGTGTAAAGAACACAAAGTGAACAAACCTTAGAATATGATAAGTTTCTGCTCGTCTCCTTCTGATCGGTGCCAATTTCAAGTTTTGGTCCTAATAAAGAAACAGAATCAAAACGCGAATTAAAAAAAGAAAAAAAGATAGATGCTATTGTATAATCGAGGAAGTGGAGAATATATTTATCCAGTCTTGGCCAACTTTCGTAGCTTCGCATTTGTCACTTAACGTAAGGAAACAAAACGCACGTAGCTTTCCTTAAGCCACTACTAACACCAAAATATCAGAGATGCCTCCTCTCGTTTTCGGTTCCACTTGTCCCCTACAGAACCAAAGAGCATCAGTTCTGTTTATTTGTCACAGATGCTACAATCTAGATATAATAATATTATAGTTTTAAATAACTGAAAAAAAAAAAACTCAGATTGAATCATGATAGGTTTTGTAAACAAAAGCAAATGATATAATTACAGTTAATATTTTGTGTGTATATTTATATAACGATTCAGAAGACCTAGCTAGATTGTTTTCAGACAAAAAAAATGAACTACTTGTTTTAGTAAATAGTAGTACACGATTTGTGTCTGATCTGATAGAGCGCGATTTTGAGCCGAGAGAATTTGTCCCTCCATTTACAGGAATTTTCAACGAAGCTAGCTTTAGATATTGCCGATGTGAGATACCCTACGGACTATGCGATCCAGCTGTGTTCAGTCCCAACCCCACAACCCAAAACTCCGTAGATATTCGTCAATTTACACACTTATATCATTTTTTTTTGCATGCAATCACCTCATATTTTATTCTCTTTCACGAGAAAAATATCTAGGAGAAAATATAATGTTTGTGCATACATAGTCCTAGAAGATAGTTAATATATAGAAATTGTTCCGAGCGGTTGTTTATTTTGCATTAGTTCAACTAGTGATAAAAACAAGTAGTAACGAAATCTAGCCACGGTCCATTCATAAACCTTGAACCACGAGCAACCTCTCATCGAAACAACAACAATGCAGAAAAAGAAAAAAAAACGATAGAAACCCCAAAACACTAGCTTAGGGTGACTTAACTTCGCCGCCATTTTGCTGATGTAGATCCTCCACACCTCTATACTCCGTCGTATCCACAGGCTGTTGCACATCCTTCAACTCCACCGCCACCTTATCCTCTTGAATCCTACCGTCATCATTATCATCGCCCGTAACGGCATCGCTGATGTTTTGACCTGTTTCCTTCGCCGCTTTCCACGCGCCTTCCATCGTATCCTTCATGTTATCTCCGGCATTGATAGCTGCGTCGGTTGCTTTCTTCACTCCCTCCTTTGCCTTATCCGATACGTAACTCGCCGTGGACTTATCGTCGTTTGCATTGTTCGAGCCTTGACCATAGTTGGTAGTGCCCTATAGAAATAAATCCTTCATTTATCAGTCCTAGTATCAATTAAATACTTAACTAAAAAAGTGTTATACACTCTTATTCAAAAATATTGGAAAAAACAATAATTAATAATCTGAATGAATTATATAAACCTAATTAGACATATGTACCTGCTTAAATCCGGTTGAGAAGCAGTTGATTCCGGTTGTAGATTGTCGGAGAACATAACCGGAGAAATGTCCCCCCGGAATACTTGAAACATTCACCGCCGTGAGTCTTTTCGCCAAAAACCTAGTCGCCATTATTAATTTCCCTCTTTAAGTTCTCGATTAGATATTAATCTGTTGCTTTCCCAGTTATCTCGCAGTTGTTTAAGATGTAGTTAACGAAGAAGATCCAAAGGTTGCGGAAGTCAGTGGAATGTTAAGACTATCAAAGCAACGACACGTGGGCACACTTACGACACGTTTCTCAGTTAATGTCTCACTTCTCGACACGTGCTCAAAGCGGTTCCCAAGTAAAACCTTATTATTATTACTTTGTCGTTTTCATCTTTTGGCCCAGTTATAGCCATTAGGGGCCCATTATAGTTAAGGCCCAGCTTATGAAGCTTAGCTGGCAATGACATCTATCTCTTTTGATGATGATGATATGGGAAAGTAGTACATAGAGATTATAACCGGCGACACGGAGAAGCAGAGAGAGTGAAAACGTCGGAGATGAAGTGTGTCGGAGTAGTCGGAGCTGGACAGATGGGTTCAGGAATTGCGCAACTCGCCGCCATGAACGGTCTCGAAGTTTGGCTAATGGACGCTGATCGTGATGCGCTCTCTCGAGCCACCGCAGCTATCTCCTCATCCGTCAAACGTTTCGTCTCCAAAGGTCTAATCTCCAAGGCAAGATTTACTTTTTTTTTACTCCTTGGTATTTCATTCTCCACGGAACCAAACCAACTAAGAGAGATCACCGTGTTAGCAAATATAATCTAATCATAGCTTGTCCGTCCTGTTTTGCTCTGATTGCTCTGTCACGCATATTGATTCTTATGATAGTGTTCTAGTGTTAAAGACTTTAGAACACTTTGAAGGATTTAGGAAAAGTGAAATGGTTGAATCTTGTGGTAATCTCTATTAAGAAGACGTAGTGATTTTGTAATTTTGCAGGAAGTTGGTGATGATGCTATGCGTCGTCTACGTTTAACTTCCAACATTCAAGATTTGTCTTCTGCTGATATCATCGTTGAAGCCATTGTAGAATCTGAAGAGATTAAGAAGAAGTTGTTCAAGGATCTAGATGGTTTAGCAAAGAGTTCTGCGATTTTAGCTTCTAATACAAGTTCTATCTCCATTACTCGTCTTGCCTCCGCAACAAAAAGACCTAGCCAGGTTCAAGATTTTTTGTTACTTCCTCTAACTAAAATTAATCATCTACATCTGTTCATTAGTTTCTAAGTCCGAATATTTTAAACTGTATTAAGTGTTTTTTTTTTATATGTCGTCTATAGGTCATTGGAATGCACTTTATGAACCCTCCTCCAGTAATGAAACTGGTTGAGATCATTCGCGGTGCGGATACCTCAGAAGAGACTTTCATTGCTACAAAAGCCCTGGCTGAAAGGTTCGATGTTTCCTTGATAGAAACTTTTTTACATGTAACAAGTTTCTTGGGTTTGGTTACTGATGGAGTTAAGGTCAGGGGAGAGTTGAGAATAGAAGAAATAGATTAGATTTTAGTAAGATAGTAAGCAAAACTGAAAGATAAAATAGAGCAAGAGCTCTCCTAGAGAACTATGTTCTCTCCAAACAAGACAAGCTTGTCCAACGGCGCGGCCGTCCAAAAGTTGTAGACCTAATTCTTAGATAATCGTCTCTTTGCTAAAGAGCTCATAAATAAAGACATCTCCTAAGACACAAGAAAGGAAATAATATAATCCTAGATTCCTAGAACCTAAAATAGAAATAGAAATAACTTTAGAATCACGTTCTCTATCAGTTACTCAGTGTAACTAACTAAATTGCTGATTCAGTTACTCTCTGTAGATTTAGATTTAATTGTCTATCCTTGATACGATACCTGCAGGTTTGGCAAGACAACAGTTTGCTCACAAGACTACGCAGGATTCGTTGTGAACCGGATTCTCATGCCGATGATCAATGAAGCCTTCCACACACTTTACACAGGGGTGGCTACAAAGGAAGACATTGACAGCGGAATGAAACACGGCACAAACCACCCGATGGGTCCCCTGGAGTTAGCGGACTTAATCGGTCTAGACGTGTGCTTGTCTGTATTGAATGTTCTGCATCAGGGACTTGGAGACGTAAAGTACACACCTTGTCCTCTTCTTGTTCAATACGTTGACGCTGGAAGGTTAGGAAGAAAACGAGGAGTCGGAGTTTATGATTACCGTAATAAAGCTACACAAAATCTATCTCCTCGGCTCTGAGAAAGCAAAGTCAACAAGAAAAAGTAAAAGACATGTTTAGCTCTTAAGACAAGAACAGTTTAATGCTTTGTGGGTTGTGTCTGGATTCTCTCTTTGTTTCTCGGTAGATATGTGAAGTTTACCGGTCAGCGACCTTGTGTAGTAATCTTGACATGTACTTTTAAAAACTAGCTTAAACAAATCAATAAACATCGTTGTTATCACGTTGTTTTCTACTAATAAATAACTAAAGTGAAACTTTTTCTTTATAACTCTTTTGTTTCAAATTAAAAATTCTTAACTTAATGTTGTCTTGGTTTTGACTATAAGTAAATCATCAGCAGAATCGCTACATGAAATGTTCTCCGAGACTATCTCTTTTGGTTTGACTAAATCAATATATATCAAAATTCAGACATACTTTTCTTCAAATCAGATAACCAGAAGAAAAAAAGTGTAAATTCAACAGCAAAAGGACAGAGAATCTTGTCAAGGTTATCAAACTTATCATCGATGACGAAGAATATTAAAGAGATAATGATTAAAATCATTTTGATGATAACTTTTATAAGTTTTGATGATGCAAAGAATAACCCAGTCAAATAGCAAAAGACAAATCTCTGTTGACGAAAACAAAAATAGCAAAGGACAAACCCCTTGCACATTATTATTAGGGGTTATTCTCTTAATCCAAACTTAAACTGTAACTCCCTTATAAAATATTTTTTATGTTTTAGAAAAGTTATTTTATTTTATAATATAAAAGTTTTCAAATTTCTATGTAATTTTTATATTAATTTATACTTTTTTTAATTATTTTTTAATCTGCGTATTTTAGTTAAATCATCTTATCTTGATATTGATATGGAATAGCAATTATAACCATGCATTACTCTTTAATCAATTGATTTATCTTTTGAAATAGTAGTAGTGTAATTTAAGTTACTAGTTGTAATCTTATCATTATCTTTGTTTATTTATTTGAAAGCTTAATTAATCACATTTTTACTATATTGTAAGTAAAATAGTAATAAGCTGAAGCAATAGTAATAAAGATATTTAAAAGCAGAGCAAAGTTATTATAAAAAAAAAAGAAGCGAAAATTACAATCGCAGTAATTTTTTTTTTATAAACAGTCTCTCAGTCTACTTCTCCGGCGATACTCTCGGAGAAGTCACCGGAAACAGAGGGAGAAGCTGCGGCTCTGATTCTCTCGGAGTTGAAATCGGAGACTGGTGAAGGTAATAACCCTTGTCGGCGATAGCTCTCTCTTCCTCAGATAATGGCGACATCCTGTCAAAAGGGTCGCCGTCGTTTCCGCTGTACCCCTGCTTCAACGGCGTCACGGGACTGTGAAGTGCAAGCTTAGGGAAATCAAGACAGCTAGGCGACAAAATATCCTGATTCCTCGGCGAGAATCTTGGAACCCCGGAGCCACCACCACCGATCATGAGTGTGTTAATCATGAGACTGTTCTTGATGAGGTTGTTGTTGTTAAATCCGCCGTGCGATCTCCTCTCGTAAAGTTTGTTAGCACCAGAATGTTTCTTCGGCAGTACGGTTTTGACCGGTGGAATCACGAAGTTACCCTTGCCGGAAGGAGTCGTCGGAGGACGTGAAGAGTCTGGAGATCTCGGGGAAGAGCTTCCCGTGAGCATCTGTACGACTTGTTTGAAAGAAGATGTGTCCGCTTGAACAAAAGTTGTTGGGTAATGGTCAGATCTAGTTACCATGTGATGATGTAAAGATCCATTGACAATGGAAGATGAAGCTGATGATGAGGAAGAAGATGGTGGGTTTGTTGAAGTCTCCATTCCTTTGGGAAGCTTCTTGATTCTAATGGTTTTTCCTCTATAACTCCATTAGACTCTATGGCTCTTCTCTTTGTCTGTTCGAATTGGATAATTCTGTGTGACTTTTTGAGTGAAGGAGAAGATGAAATTAAAAATGGAGGTCTTCTCTTCTTGAGGTTTTGGGATTATAAAAGAAATTTGGATTGGTTATTTTATTTAATATTGGAATCTTTCTTTATGAGAAATAATTAAAACTAATAAATGTTTTTAGAAATAAATATAGAGACAAATAAAAGGTGTCATGAGGATTTCTGCCCAGGGAATCAAAAGATGTTTTTATTAGGCAATTTTAAATTTCTTTACTTTGAATTTGTCTGCCATAGTGTATATATAAAAGGAAGAAAAATTAAAAAAAAAGTGTATATATAAAGGAAGAAATTTCTATGCAACTTTGTCTTTATTAGGCTCTAAATTGATATTGAATTTTACACACTATTAAGAAAATGCTTGCATACCTTATCGAACAACAAATTATATTTGATACTTTAGTTTTAAAAACTATAGTACAGTTCAACATAAATTGCTTTCACGAATAATAAATAAATAAATAAATCATATTGCTCCTTTTCCGCTAAAGTGAAATTATCAAAGTCATTAGTCATATCTTTATGAGTTTTTGTGCATGCATACACCTATACACATCTAAATATGTATACATAGATTTATCGTATCTCGGTCTCCTATAGCTTTTTCATATCCAGGAAATGTTCTAAAATACCAATCAAACTCGTACACTTGGCTACTTTGTGTTTACATATGATGTGTGTGACATCGACGTATCAAATTTTCATTTGTGATGATAAAATAAAGAAACTTCGAATTCTTTGGCTCAGTGGACTATATATATATGTGCCATATTACATACTTTCTCAGGAAAAAAAAAAAAAAAAAGAAAAGAAATCACGTAGATAAACCACGATACAAATCCTCTATAGAAAGTACAAACTTCCATAACTTATGAATCACAAGAAAAAATAGAGGTATATTATACAATAAACCAAATATATATACCAACTACGTGTATGAAGATACACACATATATGTATACAATACAATTATTTGGATTAGATTTATATATGTCGTTATGACTCGTTCACAGAAGTAGACTTTGGTTAAACAAATTCAGAGAAAATGTCTTACTTCATTTTCGATTAGAATAACTCTAGTCAATATTTCTTTCCTAAAACTAACAAAGATCTTTTGTGCAAGTTTCAGTTTAAGACTGGTTGTTTAGAGAAACGAAGAAAACTATAAAAAGAAAGATGCGATAGGCGTGCATGTATTGAGCCGCAAACCCTGATGATGAAATTTTTTAATTAAAAGTCGTCTGACTATAGAGACACTTGCCCGGCAGATATTGGTTTGTTGCTCCTAGTTGAACGGGCAAATACTCCTATTAAGTCTACTTCTACTACTAACTCTAATTAACTTCGGATTGGCCGGTCCAATTATCTATACATTAAACAATTATTATATGTTAAGAACCATCGTATATGTCATGTTTGGTTACAGTTTAGAAGTACACATGTTGCGATAGACTGAAAAAACCTTTTCTCTTCTTTAATCTATATAATGAATTCTTGAGTTAAACTAATTACGTTGGTGACTAGCTATATAAAATTGCTCTTCTTCTTTTCCTATTTTTCTTTGTCAAGAATCGTTCTTTAAGCTGATAAATATATATATTTTGCTAAATTAATTGGTTCGTACGACTGACTATGTATGTAGTACTTGGAATTTAGCGGACTGCCCATGGCATTAGAGAAATAAAAAATTGGGATCAGATTGATATATTCTTGGTTAATGTAGGAAAAATTATATTTTTTTTGTCGTAGCTAGCTGTGTTTGAAAGTCAATCGCAACAATAAGATAGTGATCGCAAAGACTATTAATTAGGATTATCTATGAATGCCATAAACAAACTGTAAATGATAAAATAGTACTTTAAAGAAGATGATGAGTCTTTAATTACCGCCTAAGTGCCTAACCCATAGTTTTATTTATTTTTGTTAATTGCCTAACCCATAGTTGGTTTCCCACTTTCTTTCTTTTTACCTTTTTGGGGTTATTAATGTGCTTAAGAATATATTCGTACTACTTCAAATGACAAATGTATATGATTTTTTTTTTTTTTTTTTTTTGACAAATGTATATGATTAACTATTAAATAACCTTTTCACCCACCATTAACTGAAAAAAAGAAGAAAATTTAAACTTTTTAAGGTAAGCTAACGATGCTTATATTAGTGGCTAACAAATGCTTTCTTGTCATAATCATTAAGTAGTTAGATTCTGTAAAATTCAATGTATTTTCGAGTTAGGTTAAATTATCATCACATTTCATTCAAACCAAATGTTCCCATTCTACCTAAATTCTCTACCTCAAAAAGAATGATAGAAGAGTTTGACTATCCATACACAAATGATTCTGATCTTTCTTTTGTGATAGATGTTTGATGATGATAATTTTTTTTTCATCGTCCAATGCAAAAACAAAGACCGGAACACATGTGTCACCCACCAACTTTGTATTCACAATGTAAACAGCAAACACAACAAAAAAAACAATCGATAAAAAGTGATATATTTTTTCCACAAGAAAAGACTAATAAATGTAATGAAACAGAGAAGCCACACATGAGAACGTGTTAAAAAACCTAATGCACAGTCGACTTTTTCCCCACGAGCTCCCTAGATTCGTTAGTTTAAAAGTTCAAATGTTAACAAACGAAATGCAAATCAACTTTCTTGCATCATCTACTCAAACAATGAATACATACGAGCTTGATGTTGGTTTTATTGATCACACAAATAGTTTCCGGGTCAACTTGGGCTGATTTGGCCCATTAATTGTTTTCGGAACCCGCTGATGGATATGCTTATATGAATATCTCAAATTACTCAACAGTACTAGTACTGATAATTATTTTTACATGTTAAATATAAATTGAATATCTTGATCTTGCAGAGAACATGAAGCTATAGCATATATATATTATAGAGGCTTAGAAGATGTCATGCGCGTAATAACAGTCTTGAATCAATGAACATAGTAAAAACAGTATTGTTTTGATAATAATGAAACATTCAAAATTGTATCCACGTTTAAGACATTATTATTGGAATTTCAGTTTCCACTGGATCTTCAGAGGTCAACGGTTAAACGTTGGTTTATAGTCAACGTGAAGCTCCAAGTAAACTGAATAAGTGATGAGCAATTGCGGTGGCGATATGACTGTCACAAACATATGAGGTGAGAAGTAAACGACACGTTGAGGGGAAACATTAGAGTGTCTTAAGTCGGGTTTTGCAAGTAAGCGTAACGGACATGTGACTCTTACCGAGTTTCGTGGCACATCTACCGTCCCCACACGTGCGAGGTTTGCATAGGTTTTGGTGTAAGACAACTCATGAACTGCATGACTTCTCAAGTTCTCTGCATAACAGTACAATGACCTATGATTGTCTAAGTGAGAGAAGAAAATATAAAATACTAAGTTGGAACAAAATGTGATATTTTGGTTTTAGTAGAAGGGTGGAGTTGATTTCGTGACCATATTTCCCCATAATATAACTAATCTAAAAAAGAAAAGCTGAGGACACTATTGGTTAACACGACTACATTTGATGCAAAAGTACTGCGAAAATTTAGATCAGCCGTGCTTCAATCAGAAGACTAGAGACATTTTTCCGAGTTCCGTCTAAAGAACTAATTGGCATGTTATGCGGAAAATGGTTATATGATTTTTAACAGAAATTACAACTGATGAGTTGATGTTAAGTACAAAATGTGTAACAAAAAAAAAAAAAAAAAGGAGAGATGATGTTAAGTAACAATATCTAACAAACAAAATTGTAAAGTAACATATGACAACTAGAAAAGATGTAATGATAACGATAATAGCTTAAAGATTCTTGTAAGTAAGGTTTTGCAGTGAATTTCCTTTTTCCCTTCCGTTACAAATAGATAGTAATCACTTGTTTTGCCTAATTTAAGGAACTTAAAAAAAAAAAGCTTTCATAAAATCTAGAATTATGAATCTTATTATGGCAATACATACCAATACGACATCATATATTCCCTTATGTTCCACTCTTCCTTTTTTCTTATTGTGTGTTCCAAAGCCAAACTTTCTTCCTCTACTTAATCGACTCTTCACCTTATAAGCTAAATGGTCATTAAGATCCCTTGTACTTTCATTAAACTCATTCCCCTCATCTCCTTAATCCTCTGTTTCCTCGCAACGGCAACGTTGTTTAATCCTTATTCCGTTTTAGCTGAAGAAGCTACCAATGGAGAAGACCAAGAGTTCTACATTCTTGATGAAAGTCCTACAATACTTTCGAATGAAACAGTATTATCCAAAACCCGACTACTAGTTAGCCACTACAAGAAGATCAGAAAAGGGATGAGATGTCATGTGGCAGGCTATAACGTTTGCAACCGCGTAAAGGCTGACAAGGGGACGAGTTTGTTGTATTGTTGCAAGAAGCATTGTCGAAATATCTTAGGTGATATGAATAATTGTGGACGGTGCGGTCACAAATGTAGATTCGGAAAAAGATGTTGCGGAGGCATATGCACCAATGTTGGCTTTAACCCTAAGCATTGTGGTAAATGCAACAAAAAATGTAAATCCGGGGTTAAATGTGAGTACGGATATTGTGGCTACGCTTGATTTTTTAATATGAAACTGCTGGAGGGTTAATGGGTAATTGTAAGAGTGGTGTAGTTCTTAAGAAGCTTCATAACTAGAGATCGTATATATACTTAAATGGATACGTTTATCAAATATCAATAGACAATAGATATCTCTACGCATACGTGCACCATGATTTTATCTGTGATATTATATATATATATATATATATATATATATATATATTTTTTTTTTGTTCTTGATAACTTATCCAAACTTATTAAGAAAAATATTTTTTATAATTAGTTTGATCGTAATTTATATTCCTTATGTAACTATAATTAATACTATATATATATATATAGTATTTTGTTTAAGTTTTTACCATTCACGAACATAAATCAAAATTTTCAAAATCTTTGAAAACCCGCCCTCTCTCTTGGCGTCGTCTTCTCCGTACAAGTAGTACCTCAGAGTCAAGCAGGACTGCGTTTGAATATTACGCAAATATGGTATTAAAACTCACTTTCTTGGAAAAAGTTTTCTATAATTGTATTCTTTTTGAGTTTTTTTCTTGGGAAATAGGTGATAAGTAGGCGAGTTTCTTTGAGGCGTCGTACGAGTCTTGAACAACTCGCGTATCCTTTCCGATTCAATGTCGCGGTAAGATTTATATGAGTTTACGAGTCATGGGTTTGAGTTTTTAGGGTTGAAGTTAATTGGGGAACCATGAATGAATTGAATTGCAGTTGAGAAGTTCTTTAGCAAAGGCTGAGATGGAACATCGTGGGAAAGGTAAAGCTGTGGTTTATGATGGAGAAAAAGATGATACAGAGAATGGAGTGGTTATTCATGAAAGAGGAGAAACAAGTTATGTGGGGGTAGGAGGGGGAAGTACTGGCGAACAAAGGATTGACATAGAAGAACTGTTGAGTGGTCAAGAAGCTCATCAACACAAGCAGCAGACTGATTCCGTTTACAAAGAATCACTGTTGAGTTCAAGAAACATCGTTGCTCTGGTGGTGATCTTTCTGTCAACAGTTGGATGGTCGACAGGGTTAAATCCCCCAGGAGGGTTAAACGATGATGGAGAGGCAGCCGTTGGGAAAAAGACAGCATTCTTCATCTTCATGCTTGCGGTTTACACCATGGTTCCTGTTAGTTTGATCACTCTTGGTCTGCTTTGTGGTGTTACCCCTCGTAACCAGAAAGTGCAGAGAAACACATTGAAGGTTTGTCATGCTTTCATGTGGATTGGCTTGATATCATTTGCAGTGGCGTTTGTTTCCGGCAGTTGGTTAATTGTGCCAAGCGATAGATTCTGGTTAAAGCTGATTGGTTTGTTAACCACACTTGCTGCTATGATTGTTCTCATCTCTTACATATGGTCAAAGCAAGCCAGGAAGTTTTTTAGGCGCCTCTCTTTCTGTGATTTGGACGGTTCATCTGATGAAGACGAAGTAGAAACTTCTGTGGTTACTTCTACGAAGATCAAGACATAGCAATGGAATTTTTTCGATATGTTGCAGAGAGAATATATGACGGTATATAAGTGGAAATTTTCGATATGTGTATATGAGCTGGGAGTTCTGATATGATAGGATTTTATTCTGTTATAGGAGTAGCTGATTGATAGAATACACGATTGATGTATACTTTTGATATGTTCAGCTTTCTAATAGATGAAGAAGAAGTTCTAATAGTTATACACATCACTAAATTTATCATTGTTTTGGGCAAAAAAAGGTTTTGGTCTCTGAGAATCTGGTGAACCTGCTGCATTGTAGTTGAGAAACCTTCTTCTGCATTTTATTTTTCTACTGCTTCTATTTGGATGGATATGATTTCTGTTTTGATGCACTGCATTTTACAACCCGTCAGATTCTTAACTGAAAAGTAATTAGACTAGTTGCTCCCTTGTTCTTCTATATATATAGATGTTGATATTCATTCTGAAGATATCATCAAAATTAGTGACAGAGGCATATAAATGATCCAAAGTAATTCAGCATTCTCTCTCTTTCAAATTGTTGCCTTGTTCATTTTTGAGTGATAGGCCTTGCTTGTTTCTTCTTCTCTGCTTCATTTTGCGTGAAAAAATTGGTCTTGTCCCCTGTTTGAAGCCAGTAAAAATTATGCTCTTTGCCAATTGCTACTATTCTTCTTTAAAAAAATATAGGCACTTAAGCTTCTGATTTTAGTAAAGCAGTAGAGAATGTTCCCATGCTTACTTCTGAGTACTCTTTATTCCATACTAATCTGTTATCATATTCGAATTGCTTAAAACCCTTCCATCTACTCTGCTCTATTTCACTCGTGGGATCAAATCTTTAAAATTCGCTGTATCCATATAAGCTTCGTCTGTTCTGGACGTGACTGAGGGTTGTTATCGCTTTCCTACGTACCCATGTATACCCTCCTATAACTTTCAGATCATGCAAGCCAGAAACGTTCGTCATTTCTCTAACTACTCTACTGGATCTACTTTCCTTTCATCATATCTTGAAATCGCCTCATACTAGGTCTAGGCTACTAGCATTGGTCTATGGCAGTACCGTCCTGCTTTGACAAGATCATTTATGTTCCTCCATACGTTGTAATTCCTGTTGCTTGTCCGCAAAGCCAAAGATATGTTTAAACAGTCAAATCAATCTTTTAACCAAAACGGAGTCCAACAAATTATAGAGGCCCATTTTATCCTATGGGCCAGGCCTCGTGATAGCACAACCTCGCCTGTCTACGACTATTCAGCCATATATATATCTGTTTAAAACAAAAAAAAAAAAACAAAAAAAACATAAGTCGAATTAGGGATCTCACCATGTCAGGTCATTGTGTTCATTGGCTAGTCCATAACGGGTTCTGTTGTGAATGCAAATCTGCCGTGGAGTGGTATAAAGGTGAACTAAAGAATTGCAGAAGGATCAAAGATCCGGATTGTGATCATTCGATGTCTTACCGTGGATACTGTGACAGGTGCTGTTGTAAAGTGGACGAAAGCGACGGACAGTTGTTCAATTACAGATCCCAAGGTAACCATCTAACCTACAAATACGTAGCTTCCATGAAACGGAAGAGGTCTGGAATCGGGTACGGGCAGAGGAAGCTTCACTTGGTTGTTGACTTGCAGCACGTGCTTCTACACTCCCGCCTCTCCAAGGATGATGATGATGGTGTTTTGGTTAAGTTACGTCCTTTCGCTCGGGAATTTCTCCGTGAGGCAAACGAGCTCTTTACAATCTATGCCTACACCAAATCGGATCCAAAGCAAGCCCGACATTGTGTCAAGTTGCTCGATCCGCTGGAAATATTCTTCCCAAGTCGGTTCATTACAATCGCTAATGAGAAGAGGAAGAAGAAGAGTCTTGAGTTTGTACTGGCGGAAGAAAGAGGGGTGGTGATCCTTGATTGCAAGTCTGAGACGTGGGAGAAGGATGATCAGAGAAACTTGCTTCTGATCAAGAGTTATGATTATTTCAAACAAGTGGATGATGATTACCAAGGACCCATCACGAGATTCATCAAACTCTTCTTCAACAAGTCTTTGCTAGATGAAAAGAGAAATGAGAAAGAAGAAGATGATGATGATGATGATGATGGAGCGCTGGTGGATGCACTCAACTCCCTCAAGACACTTCACCAAAGATTCTTTCATGGCCAATGTAAAGACGTGAGGCTTTTGTTACATCCCTCGACCAGATTGTAGTTTCAGAATCAGTAAAACACAAACGATTGCACGGAATGATCTATATTCATTCATAGGTTCCAATGCTTTTATAAGAAATACATAAGAAACTGCAGCAACCGAAAAATAAGGAGGACACACCCTCAACTAGATCAACTAGTAACGAAAAAATAGCAAGACGTGATTGACCTGTTCTACTCGAGATAAAGGTCATTATTAAAAACACTTAAACAAACTTAACAATCCCTCCCTTGAACTGAACTCGATCAAGAGTTGCAGTTCACAATTCTCATCCCAAACGCATCTCTGATCCACTCAAATGATGCCCACTTCAAAGGCTTTGTCAAAACGTCAGCCAACTGCTCTTCTGTGTCACAGTGAACCAGCTTAACAACACCTTCCTTTGTCAATTCCCTGAGAAAATGATAACGAACCCTTATGTGCTTTGCCTTCCCGTGCATGACTGCATTTTTGGACAGCTTGATTGTAGATGTGTTATCACAAAACAACACCATTTCTTCATCTTGCTTGCACCCAATCTCACACAGTATTCTTCTCATCCAAATGGCTTGGCAAGCGCAAGTAGCAGCCGCCACATACTCTGCTTCAGTGCTTGAAAGAGTCACAATCGGTTGCTTCCTTGAGGACCATGCTACAGCTCCTCCACTCATCAAAAACACATAACCTGAGGTGCTCCTACTATCATCTGTATCGCCAGCATAATCACTATCTGTATAGCCTATGAGTTCACTCTCTCCTCCACGCTTGTACCATATCCCAAATTGCAGAGTTCCCTTTAAGTATCGCATGATCCTTTTTGCAGCAGCAAGGTGAGACTCAGTTGGATTAGCCATAAAACGACTAATAAGACTTACCACATACATGATGTCCGGTCGTGTTGCTGTAAGATACATCAAGCTCCCCACCATTTGCTTATACAGCGTAGCATCAACTCTAACACCAGCTCCATCTCGATTGAGCTTCTGTCCAGGGACCATTGGAACTTGAACTGAGTTACAATTTTGCATTCCAAACCTTTCGAGTAACTCAGTAGCATACTTTCTTTGACATATGAAAATGCCATCAGATTTCTGCACCACTTCAATACCCAGAAAGTATCTCATCTTCCCCAGATCTGTCATGTCAAATTCCTCCTTCATGTTGCGTTTGAACTCACGCAGCATCTCCTCATCATTACTAGTGAACAATAGATCATCAACATAAATGCTCACTATTAGAATGTTACCTCCCCTTCTCTTGATGAATAGCGTTTGTTCACTAGTGCTGTTCACAAACCCCTCTTTGACGAAATAAGCCTCAATACGACTAAACCAAGCTCTAGGTGCTTGTTTAAGTCCGTAGAGAGCCTTATGCAGCTTATAAACTTTATCTTCTTCCCCTGCAACTTCATAGCCTTGTGGTTGCTCTACAAACACATCTTCTCTTAGCTCACCATGAAGAAATGCAGATTTGACATCGAGTTGATAGATTCCCCATCCTCGTTGTGCTGCTACAGATATGATCATCCTCACTGTATCCATTCGAGCGACCGGTGCAAATACCTCTGTGTAGTCTACTCCATACTCTTGAGCATACCCCTTTACAACCAGCCTGGCTTTGAACTTGTCTACTTCTCCCAGTTCATTCAGCTTGGTCTTGTAAATCCATTTGACCCCAATAGCCTTGGCTCCAGCGGGAAGAACAGTCAGCGACCATGTGTGATTACGTTCAATGGCCTGTATCTCAGCATCCATTGCTTGCTTCCAGTTTTGATGTCCAACTGCTTCTTGAAAACTAGTCGGATCTGATATTACCATGAATGCTAAGCTATCAACTTCGACTCTGACCATGTTTGCTTCCTCCTCTGAATCAGATAGCTCTTCTCCTGTAGTATAATCTGCAGACCAGACTGGTGGTTTTCTCACTCTACTCGTTGTTGCTGTTGTATCTATGGTTGGTGGATCATTTGGTAAAGGAACAGCAACATCATCACCTTCTGCTTCTTCTGCTTCTTCTGCTGCTTCTTCTTCTGCTTCACCCTCATAATCATTTTCCCATTCAAGGTCTGTGCTTTCATCAACAGAGTAACCTGCACCTTCCCATTCCCACTTTTTATCTTCCTCAAATATCACATCTCGACTGATGTGAACCTTTTTCTCCACTGGATCGAACATCTTGAAGGCTTTGGACTCGCTGCTGAAACCCAACATCACGCATTTCACACTTTTGTCATCGAGCTTGCTCCTTTTCACATCCGGAACATGAACGAAACCGATACAACCAAAAACTCTGAAGTGCTCTACTGACGGCTTGCTTCCACTCCATGCTTCTTCTGGAGTCATATCTTTGACAATAAGTGTAGGAGATCTGTTGAGGACGTGATTTACCCAGTGTACAGCATCTGGCCAAAAAACTCTTGGTACCTCCTTCTCGAACAAAGCTGCTCTCACCATATTCATAATTGTGCGGTTTTTGCGTTCAGCAACGCCATTCTGTTGTGGTGTGAAAGCAGTGGTGAGTTGTCTGTTGATCCCATGCTCTCTGCAGAATTCCTTGAACTCATTTGAGTTGTATTCTCCCCCTCTATCTGTTCTCAGACATTTGATGAACATACCAGTTTGCTTCTCTACAAAAGCTTTGAATAGCTTGAACTGATGAAACGCTTCAGATTTTTCTTGAACAAAGTATATCCATGTTTTTCTTGAGAAATCATCGATGAAGCTTATCAGGTACCTTATGTGACTGTTTGATGGTGGATTGATCGGACCACAAAGATCAGAGTGAATAAGCTGTAGTCTTTCAGTGGCTCTCCACTTGCTCTGCTTCGGGAAAGGAACTCGATGGTGTTTCCCTCTTACACATGCTTCACAAGTGACTTTCACATCTCCGATTTCAGGTAAACCAATCACCATCTCTTTGCTGCATAATGTGCGTAGTCCCTTGTAGTTGAGATGCCCATATCGATGATGCCACAACTCTGCTTTGTTTGAGACATCAACCTGCAGACACCTCTCCTCCTTTGTTTTACCACTCGATTCACTCAACAGGATGAACATTCTATTAGCACTCATGATAGATTCTGCTATTTTTCCCCTTGTGGGATGAAAGATGCTACATGTTGCTCGCTCACCTCCTTTGAAAAGCACATCTAGGCCTCTTTCTTGAAGTTGCCCAACGCTTAGCAGGTTGTTTTTCAGCTCCGGGACGTAATACACATCATTGACGACGTAGCTTATTCCCTTAAACATTATCTTTACCACTCCTTTCCCACTAACTACCAGTTTGTGATTATCCCCTAGTTTGACAGCATGTGTGAAGGTGGTGTCCAAACTAGAGAACATACCTCTTTCACCACACATATGGTTTGAGCATCCAGAGTCTACAAACCAAGCATCACTTCTCGTTTTTCCTTGGAGCTCCACATATGCCATCAACAAGACTTCTTCTTTCTCTTCTAGCTCTGCATAATGAGCTCCACTAGCTCCGGTTGGACATTCATACTGGAAGTGACCTAGTTTGTGGCATCGATAGCACTCGATGACTGCTTTGTTGAACGAACGACCTCTTCCTCTGCCTCGGTAAGATCCTCTGCCCCTGCCTCTCATGTTCACATTCAAGGCTTGATCTTCCTCTTCACCGTTCTCTTTCTTGAACTTCTTCTCATGCACAGATAGAGAACTCTGCAGCTCATCGACGGTCATGCTGCTCGTGTCTCTGGATTCTTCGATCGATACCACCACATATGTGAATTTATCGGTCAGAGTGCGGAGGACCTTCTCCACAATCTTTGAATCTGGCATACTCTCGCCATTACTCCTCATCTTGTTTGCTACCACCATCACTCTCTTGGCATATCGGTCAGAGATGATGTTGCTGTTCCTTTACCAAATGATCCACCAACCATAGATACAACAGCAACAACGAGTAGAGTGAGAAAACCACCAGTCTGGTCTGCAGATTATACTACAGGAGAAGAGCTATCTGATTCAGAGGAGGAAGCAAACATGGTCAGAGTCGAAGTTGATAGCTTAGCATTCATGGTAATATCAGATCCGACTAGTTTTCAAGAAGCAGTTGGACATCAAAACTGGAAGCAAGCAATGGATGCTGAGATACAGGCCATTGAACGTAATCACACATGGTCGCTGACTGTTCTTCCCGCTGCTTGTTCTGAAATGCCTTCTTCTATGAGAGTCCACAACCCCTTTGCTCGTAAGAGGTTCTCCATCAGCTCGCTCCAATGATCGTAGTGACCATCGAACCGGGGAATCGTGATCGACTTATCTTCACTCATCTCTCTTTCACCGTTCTCTCTCTTCTCGTTTTGATCACTCTAAAATTGTGTTTTGCTCTGATACCAAATGTAGTTTCAGAATCAGTAAAACACAAACGATTGCACGGAATGATCTATATTCATTCATAGGTTCCAATGCTTTTATAAGAAATACATAAGAAACTGCAGCAACCGAAAAATAAGGAGGACACACCCTCAACTAGATCAACTAGTAACGAAAAAATAGCAAGACGTGATTGACCTGTTCTACTCGAGATAAAGGTCATTATTAAAAACACTTAAACAAACTTAACACAGATAATAAAAGCTTTAATTAATTCCTTAATTTTGTACACTTGGTTTTCAAACTTTTGTCAACACCCCTCTCTCTCCAGTCTCCATTCTTTGATCTTTTGAGAATTCCAAAACTTACCGACTTTAGCAGCTCAACATTTCGGTTTAATCAAAGTAGCAAACTAAATACTATTCGGTTTGATTGACAATGCTTATTAAGATTCGGAAACGTCGTGAAAGGACAGTAGTCTCATTTTATCGGGGCTTGAACTCTGACTTAATTGACCAAATGTTACGTTACAGTTTGGATTGGCTAATTAATATGCGCCCATACAAAACAATTCCTTAAGAACATATATACAGTATAAATTTTATGATTCCGGTCCAAGAGTGAAAATCTAACAACCTTTGGTTGGTTCACCAATCTGTTTTCTGATAAGATTTATCCAAAAAATTCGGCTCCCAAGCTTCGTAGAATTACATGTTTTTTTTTTTTTTTTTTAAAAATTCTTAAATAAATCTATATATCTCAAAGGAATACTCCCAAACAAAATTAGGGTTGTACTTACATGATAAACAAACAATAAGGAGTTTTTGGCCTAAAAAACCAATGTCTTGCAATCATCGTATTGTCGTTCAAGGAATCTGCCGTGAATGCAGATCGGGTGTGACTCGACCTAATGATGCCTTTCTTCAACCTTTCAGTAATCTCGCCGATGGCTTATCCTTGAGCCATGAATTTGTAGGGTCTTTGAAGAGCCGTGTTTCCAGAAACTCGTTACAGGAGAAGAAGCTACACTTGGTTCTCAGTTTGTACGGTACACTTTTCGACACTCAGACTTTCCCACGTCTTTCTAACAAGGAGAAGTATCTAAAAGGTAAAGTCAATTCGAGGGATGATCTTGATTTGTGGCAAACTAGACTCTTTGGTCGCGAGGTCCTGGTAAAGTTGCGGCCTTTTGTTCACGAGTTCTTGCGCGAAGCTAATAAGTTGTTTGTATTGCACGTCCACACTCTTTGTATCCCCGAGTATGCTGCTTTTGTGCTCAAGTTGATTGATCCGCATCAAGTGTATTTCGGGAATCGCATCATTAGTGTTAGCAAACACGTCATGTGGGAGAAGACACTTGATCTAGTCTTGGTCGGCGAACGCGAGGTGGTTATCCTCGACGATAGATACGACGTTTGGTGCCAAGAGAACAGGTCAAACTTGCTGCAGATCACAACTTACTCTTATTTTAAAGCAACTAAAAAAAGGAACAGCCTCGCTGCTGGAGGAGGCATGTTCAAGAACCTTTTCAAGTTTCTTCTCAAGATGTTTTCAAGAGATGATGATGATCTACTCCCGGATTCATCAGCATCTTACTCTGAAGAGAGAAAAGATGAGAGTGTTGATGATGGAGCACTGGCGAATGCTCTGAGTTTCCTCTCCAAGATTCACCACTCCTTCTTTAACCAACACTATAATGAAGACGATATTTATAAGAGAGATGTGAGAACTTGCCTTCATTCCTGACTTATGTAGACCCATACTAAATCTCTACTTTTTTAGCTTTGGACTTTTTTTATTGTTCCCCATATAAACTTGGATTTCCTAGTGATATCTAAATTTAATCAAACCCTTAAGCTAGCTTTTATGGTAAGTTTTACATAAAAAATCTCAGTATGTTTTGGTTTGAGCCCACTCATATCAAATACGTTACTCTTCAAATGGGTTGAAATCACATAATTGATCAAATTGTTATGAAGGTTTATTCCGCAAAACCGCATATTTTATGTGTGAATTTCTTTCACTCTTCAGTCTGATTCAGTTTAGGGTTTAAAGAACTTCGTGTTTGTTATGTTTTTATGCTCACCTTCTAGAATTTTTGGTTAAAGAGATATATATGGCGTATTACATCTAATATAGTAAAAGGTATGAAGAAAACTTTAACAAAAAAAAGAAGTAAAAAGAATGAAGAAACAACGTGCAACTTAATACAAATTTCGTTTACTTTTACAAAAAGGGATCGTCTGATTTCGTTTACTTTTAGGGTTTCTCTACCCTGTTGTTAAGTAATTTAGCCAATGTTGAAATTTCCTATTTTCGATACCCTTTTCTTTGTAATTTTCCTCTTTTCATTCGAATATATATATACCATCGATGTGTATTTTTTTTCTTCTTTTCTTTTTGCAGCCAATTTATAAATCAGTTTCACGAGGGTTTTGAGTTACCTCTTTTGTTTTACCAAATCTTTCTCAAGTATCGAAAACCATTGATTCATAGAAAACACGATCTTCTTTCCCTTCTATTTTCCTGAAAAGAGAGCTCGGAAGATTGATCGATCAAGAGATGATGAACGAGTCATCGTCTTCCTCTAATAGTAATTGTAGTCATCTGTTTGTTGGTCACGGAATCTGCCTCGCCTGTAAAACAAAGGTGAGCTGTGTCGAAGGCCAACCATTCGGTTATCTCTTCCCCGGTTTACGTCTGAGCAACGAAGCTGTATCTGTTACAAAGCATCTCACAACCCTAATCTCAGTTTACGGACATAGGAAGCTTCACTTAGTCCTTGACTTGGACCGCACGCTAATCCACTCCATGAAGACTACAAATCTTACTAAAGCAGAGAAGTATCTTATCAAAGAAGAGAAATCAGGTTCAAGGAAAGATCTGCGGACCTATGACGGTAGATTAATAATTAAGTTGCGACCTTTTGTTGAAGAGTTCCTTAAAGAAGCCAACAAGCTGTTTACTATGTTTGCTTACACAAAAGGCCGTTCGAGTTACGGTCACGCTGTTGTGAGGATGATTGATCCAAACAAAATCTATTTCGGGGATCGAGTGATAACTAGGAAAGAGAGTCCTGGCACGAAGACACTTGATCTTGTCTTAGCTGATGAACGTGGAATCGTTATTGTGGATGATAAGCTATCTGCTTGGCCTCATCATCAGAGAAACTTGTTGGAGGTCACAAAATACTTCTATTTCAGAAACGATCAGAAATACACGAAGTCAAGACCATCTTACGCAGAGAGGAAGAGTGACGAGAGTAGAAGCAAAAGAGTATTGATGAATCTTCTGAAATTCCTGAAGCAAGTTCACAATGAATTCTTTACCTGTGGGATTGAAGATGAGTTAGATTTTAAGGACGTTAGGTGCTTGATTAAAGGTCCCTTCAAACCACATGGATGCTAAATTTTTTGAACTTTTTACCAATTGAACAAAGGTATGGATTTTGATCATTACCATTCTTTGGAAACTAGATTTAGCTTCTTCTGAAATATGAAACGAGAGACAGAAAATGGAAGAAGCTAATTGTTATTTGCAATTTTTTTTTAGGATATATGATGTATTTAGTCAAGGATCTTGACTAACTATAAAGTGGATTCAATCCACAATGTTCACATAAAGACAACACGAGATCTCTCTATGGACTCTTAGAAGCTCTTACTAACAATTAGGATGTTTCTCTTTTTTTTTTTCAGACAACTCCAAAGAGACAGAAACATATATTGACTAATAAAATCTAAGGTTATGAACCTATTATAAAGAAACTAAACGCTAACTTTGCAGCTCTTCCTTCACTCACTCCATCTCTCCAATTAGGCAAAGTCATAAAACCTTTTCAATGTCTCTTTCCTTTTCTCAGTTTACCGTAGAAGTAAAACCACGAGAAAGAGTGCGCAAGCAAGTGCAGCAGAGGAAAGTCCCCAAACCCAATATTTATGAGCCTTTCTACGGTTTAGGATGGCCTTAGGGAGAGCTTCCGTTCCCCTTCCGCGGTGTTTGTACCTGAAACTTCTTTGCTTTGGAAACAATGATCTATCCTTCTGGTGCTTCTCCTTCCCTGAAGCTGTTAACGTCCTAACCTTTTCCAGCTCATTGATCACTTCTCGTGATTGGTCTGATTCTGAAGGATAAGAAGAAGAATTTGCAGCAGCTTTCTTCTTGGCCTTCTTCTCACACTCCTGAAAACAAAACAAAGAATTAAAAAAAAAAACAGACAAATTTTAAGGAAGAGTTCATTGACATCTTCAAAAAAATCGAATTGGGATAATATAAATTGCCTTGAGTTTCTTCTCAGCATCCTTTTGAGCTCTTATAGCAGCTTTAGCAGCAGCTTTCTCTTGCAGCTTCCTCTTCCTTTCCATAGCTAACCGAGCTTTCTCTAACTGCTCTTCTCTTTTCCTCTCCTTCAACGTTTCTTCATCGACCTCTTCTTCTTCCTTCTTCGGTTTCTCAGACACCGGGAACTCCAAATCTATAACATCACTCTCCTCAGCACTCGACCTGTTGCAATCCACTGCCTCTTTCCTCGTTTCTTTCTTTCCATCTTGAGACGAGTTGGAGCTGGAGTCTTCTCTATTCGCCTTGTACACCTTCTCGCCTCCCATCATCATAATCTTACTCAGCACTTGCTTTTCCCGAACAACCTGAACTTCAGGATCTTTAATCCGGCCATCACGGCTCAGCTGTCTTTCACAGAGTGAGCGGGAGTTTCTTTTCACGTAATCATCCCTAAAAGCCTTGTCATTGTTCCAGTGATTCATGAATCTATCAACCTATTAAAAATAAAACAGAACCAAGAACATATGCTCAAATCTCAGATAGAGACACCAAAGCAATCAATCCTGCAATTAAACTGAAAAAAACCAAACAAAACAAACCTCAGAGCTGGCAAACACTTCAAGATCTCTAGCATTTCCAGAAGCAGCCAATTCTTTAGCTTTCCTCATAACAGCAAGACTCTGGAAAAAGGCAGCATTCTACAAAAAGAAAGAGAGATTGCATAACCCAATACTATCAGATCTTTGAGATCATCCATAAGCAAAAGTTAACAGAAAGACAAATATGTGTACCCCTTTGTCTCGTTGTATCCTCAGCATCTTAATTTTTGCATACGATTTGTCCCTCTTCTCAAGTGTGAGTGCCATTTCTAATTCCAACATCCTGACCTTGTTCTTAATCTTTCCCATTTTGTCAGACAACTGGCTAATATTCCATGTAATCGCATCGAGCTCCTTCTTTACTTCATACAATTCCACAGCTATTGACTGTAACGAGGCAAAAACCATCACATCATTAGAATCAACAATGTCTTTAGTAAAATCCCCCAAAGAGTTTAACTTTGGTGTTAGAGGCTTACCTTGACACGGTTAATAGAAGCTTCTTTCTGCGCAAGAGAATCCTCACTTAGAATGATCCCATCAGGCTTCTCAGTATCCTTAAGCACCCAATCTTCATCTTGCAAACCAATGCTACCATGTTCAATCTGATAATGAGCTATATAAATCTGCATCAACCACATTTAAACACTTCCACAATCAGAAAACCAATAAACCAAATATTTATCTATCTATAATCAAACCGTGAGATAAACAGTTCCCATTACAAGATGATCGAGCTCCTCCTTTGTAAAGCAAAGCTGATCACTACGACTAGAACACCGAAGGTTCCGTAGAGCTTCCTGTAGAGTATCAAATTCCCTCTTCTTCGCTTCAAAAACCAATCTATATCCTTCGGATGTAGGAACCAAACCCTCTATTTGAGCAAACAAAGACGAAACCTCAGCCTATAACAAAACCCAAAAACCCCAAATTCAGAAACGTATTCATCATCATCATCATCATCATCATCATCACACGGAAAAATAAAAAAAATAAAGACTGACCCTTTCGAGTTTTTGTGCATTGGAGAGCTCAATACGGAGCTTATTACAGCGATAAATCTCCTGATCAGCTTCATCAATCTGAGCTTTGATCTCGGGATCATCATAAACCGGTTGCTTAACAAAGTAGAAAGAGAAAGGCTTAGCTTCAGGCCATTCCTCTTCAGCAGCACCTCCCGGTGAACTATCGCCGGAAAAAACAGTGCCGTCTTCTTCGGTGGTGACAGTTGATACATCGCAGTTCGACACAGATTGGTCGCTTCCGAAGAAAATCAAATCGTTCATCTCCGGCGGAGGAACCACCTCGAAACCATCACAGAGTATAATCTGCGCACCCATTTTTAGCACCACCTTATAATAACAAGAACAGAGAAAGAGAAAAAAAAAATCACTGTAAGAACAACTGTGACATTGTCAAAAACGAAACTGAAATCGACTTAAAAAAGATCTGTCAGAGAAATGTGACAAGAAAAAAAAAAAAACCCAAAAAGCATTTGAGAACATACGAGAATTCAGAAAAAACAAGAACAGAGGATGTGTTGTGTGGTACACCAGTCAACAACAAAAGGATATGTCCTTTAAATCAAAAGCCAATATATTTTGTAAAAGACGAAAAACGCAGAATCGAGGAAGAGTTTTTTTTTTAAAAAAGTTTCGAGCTTTAACCGAAAAAGTAATTGAGATTATTTTACCTAGAAAAGGAGAAAAGAGTGTCGTCACACACACACACACAGAGATTCTCCGAAAAATCTCAGGGTTTTGTGCTGAAGAGGAAAATTTTATTCTGATTACTTTGAAAAAAATCCTAAAGGGAGAAAAAAAAATCGAGACTTTTTAAGGTTAGAGAAAGAGAGAGAGAGGGAGAGAGAGACCCCCTGTTCTGTTCTTCTTTCTTTCTCTCTATCTATCAATCAAATGGTGAGAGGATTTCTCTTTTGGCTATTTCTTTCAAATCTCTATCTTCAAGGGCTTTAAAAAAAGATCTTCTTTGTTCATCCTTATATAATTTTTTTTAGGAAATAGAGATTTACATGTATTTAATCTCTTTCTCTTTCTTTTTTTCTTTTTCTAGTCCTCTCTATCCAAATTTGCTAGACTGTACGTTTAAAAAAAAAAAAAAAAAAGTTTTGGACCTTTTCATATTTCTTTAATTCTTTTTTTTTTTAATGTAATGATTCTACTTTTGGATGTATATTACTTTAGTTTTGGGTTAATATAATATATTTATTTACAAAACAAAACACTTTAAAAATTACAATTCTTTTTTTTTGACTGTGAAAGTGCAAGTATGTAAATTTTTAATGACAAGAAGGAAATCTAATCTTTAGCTTAGGCTTTAGTAGGTTATTCAAAGTCAGCTCTTGTTTATGTGAGTTGACTATTGACTTTCTTTGGATTTGACTACTTCATCAAAGTATTTTTAGCAATGAATTAAGAGAGTTTAATTCTCAGTCTAGATAAACTTTATTTCTCATATTCAACAAATAATTTAACTTAATTTATGGATCATAAATGCTTACAAAGTATGAACATTCATCCATTACTTGACATTTGATATTAGATGCTTCAATTTTTTTAAAAAATGTCTACAAGATTTATTCATATTGCCTTTCTAAAATCTATTTATATATAAATTTTGATCCATCAATATTTTTAATTTTATTCGTATATCTTAATAAGTATGCATTGACGAATAATTCTATTTTAGTCGATCAATATCTTTAGTTTTGTTCGTATATCATAATTAGTATGCGTTGACGAATAATTTTATTTTAATCGATCAATATATTTAATATTTTGTCCGCATATCATAAATATATATGTGTTGACGAATATTTATATTTTAATCGATCATTATATGTAATTTTGTCGTATATCATAATTTTTATATATTAACAAATATTTGTATTTTAATCGATCAATTTAAATAATTATTTGCATATAATAACGAATATACGTTAGAAAATATTTTAATAGTTGTATTAATTTGTCGTTATGCTAATATCTAAATTTAAATGCATATATTATTGTTTTTGGATAATATATGTTTTCAATACTTATAATTGAAAATTCAAATGTTGTTGGACGAAGAGGGAATCAGGTAATGGGACGAGAACCTTTGAGACTGGTCCCGAGCCTTTGAGTACCAACATTTATACTATATATATATACAGTATTGTTTAAAACATTTAGGCAATTATTGATTTAAGCTGGTAAATTATCTTTGGATTTTGGATTTCAAGCATATTTTAGTAGTTATCGAAAATATCTGTTGGTGGAATACATGAGTTAAGTTCAATTTTTTTTCACTGCTGTATTAATTACCAAAACACAGTAATTGACTATGTTTAGATAGATGACTAATATCCACGTATCCCCCTAACTACCCTCCAAAAGAAAAAAGAGTTTTAGCATTTAATTATCAGTTACAAAATTTACAATGTTTCTTAATGGACATTATTATACACGTTACGTGAAAAAGGTTATGTAACGGACAAAACCCAAAACAAAGATTATCTAAATATGGTCAACTACTTTTGTAGCTAGTTCAGCTTAAAGCTGTCAAGTTTATCGAAAATCTCAATTTTCTTTAAATAAGAAATGTGTAATATATATAATCACACAAACAAATTAGATAATTTCATAATAAATATCGTTTTCTAGTTACTTTGACAATCGTTAATACCAATTGTATCACATTGTCACCAAAACTTTCACAAATCTTAAAGAGTTTTTTGTACATATGATTGTTTTTTTTTTTGTTTGGTAATGGACTGAACAAATGAATATAATAACATCAGTTATTTGAAAGATAAAGAAAATTAACATTCGTATAAAGGTTATTTTATACTGAACAAATTTTTTTAAGAAGAAAATATGGAATTATTTAAAATTAACAGTACTTATTGTGGAATTCTTTTAACGAAAAAAATAAAATATATAGTCAACGATAAATTTATAGATCATATAATATAATTTAAAATTATATATTTTAAAACGACAAAATGATATATTTGTATTTTTATATGTCAAGTAAATGATTTTTGATCCGCCGACATTGTGGCATATAAGATCAGACAGACGTTATAATTCCAAAATGACAAAAAAATATTTTTGTATTTTTATATAATATACATATGTTTTTTGATCCGCCAACATTGCGATGTACAAGATTTGATGGACGTTACAACTTTAAAACGACAAAACTATATCTTTGTATCTTTATATGTCAGACATGTTTTTTGATCCGCCGACAATACAACATATAAGATCATATAGACGTTACAACTCCAAAATAACAAAACGATATTTTTATTTTTTTTCTTATGGTAGACGAATAGATTTCGATCCGTTGACATTATAATGTATAAAATCGTATAGACGTTACAACTCTAAAGTAGCATAATTAACATATGCGAGTTAACTACTTGAAAAAACTATTATTTGGGATATGAACTATGTTATGAGAGTAGAAAGAATAATAACAATTTTTATAAAAGAAATATAGAATAAAATATTTGTCTTGTAGAAAATACACATTTTTGTATATACTATCTCTTATTTGATTTTGACAAGTATAGCTCATCTCACAAATTTGTTTTTTTTTGGTTCAACTACAAGTCAAATACTAGTTATCCAACTACATATCTCATCTAACACTTAAGCATGTACACAACTTATAGTGGGACGAGTTGAGTTCGACCCGCCACACTGTCTTGATCATGACCCCACTAGCTGTCTTGACAAAGGTTGGAAAAAGAAAGGGATTGTGAAAGCAACTTAAGTTTGGGCCTCAGCAATTAAAAAAAAGAAAGGGATTTGAAAAGCCTACCAACGTCAAAAAGATATACAAAGATTATGGAGTTCATGAGAAAGCCCATCAAGGCTCAATAATGATCTCGTGAGTCTGAGTGACCCACCCACTCTCCCACTCCACGCGCTTGGCGAAAAATAGTTATACATGTCAATCAATACGTAATTAGCGCTAACATACAATAACTTTTTTTGATCATAAAAAGTCGTATACGAATGCCAATAATAATTATTCAGCTACTCCTCTACTCATCATGTGTGAAACCATAACTTCTGGAGACTCCTGTTGTGGACTTCTAACTTGAAAACGATTGAAAGCACGCAACGATTCTCGTATAACAATTATTTATTACAAAATTTCACGAGTTCCTATGACTATTACAAAATTTCAACCCCCACCAAAAAGAAAAGAAAAAAAAAAAGTTTCTTATCACATTCGAGTGAAAATATAGTTACATTACCATTAATTCATCATAAATACACAATATGTATAAAGAGCATCTTTTTAGAAAATGTAAATTAATTTACGGTAAAGTAAAAAATAAAGAAGCATGTTGCTATCAACATTACCATACGTGTCAGTTACTAGCCCCAATTGATTAACGCAATAAATATGTCTTGTTCGAATAAAGCCAATAGTTTTTTTTAATCAGCTACACCCACATCCACAATTCATCCACTGGATTCTGGTTTCGATTAAGTCTCAGCCAATCAGTGTAGCTTACTCGTACACGTCTTAAACTCTATAATAGTAAAACGTAATGTAGAGAATTAAAAAAAAAAAAAAAAACAGAAGCTAACCCCCCAGTATCTTAAAACTCTGAAAACGTGTCAGCTAAACGGTTTCTTTTTCCACTTCGTGTAAGGGCATGTTTATAGGGGATCAGGTGAGGGTGTTCTTAGAGGAAAAATATTGAAAAAATATTGTAAGATCAGGTCTTAAGAACTTTTGTTAAAAGGTTAGTTATTGGGAGAACAGGTATAAGATCTTAAGATTTAATAATATAATATTCTTTTACAAATTTTAAAATGTTTAATAAATAGAAAGATCAATGTTTAATAAATAATTTAAATATGTTTATAATATTTAATAATATAATGTTTATTAATATTCTTATTAAACATATTACAATTTTTAAAATTTATAAAATAATATTTTAATTGCAAACTTATAAAACTTATATTAAAAAAAAAACAAACATATTACTTAATTAATTTAAGAAGACAAACATTTTATCTAATTAATACATATGACCAAATTTATTCCAAATATTCTCAATCAAATCCTCCTTTAATTTGCGATGTGCTTGTTTATCACGAATTAATGTATGGGCATCACCTAAACCTTCAAGATTTGAAGACATACTTACTGAAAAGGTAAGATCCGGAGTAGTACCAGTTCCATCTTCTTGTTGGAATTCTTGTTCGTCATAGAGTGTGTATGAATCTCGCTCATCTTCGACAATCATATTATGCAGTATGAGACATGCTCTCATTATATATGCAATTTTACCCTTTGACCATAAAATAGTTGGATTTTTAATCATGGCGAATCTAGATTGCAAGACTCCAAATGCACGCTCAACATCTTTTCGTGCACCTTCTTGTTTTTGTGCAAATAAACGATGTTTCGGATGCTGTGGTTGTGGGATGGATTTAACAAATGTCGCCCACTCCGGGTAAATACCATCCGTCAGATAGTAAGCCAAATTATACTCATTTCCGTTGACATAGTACGTAACTTCGGGAGCTCGACCGTAAATAATGTCATTAAATACTGGTGATTGATCAAGGACATTTAAATCGTTACAAGTACCTGGAGCTCCAAAAAATGCGTGCCATATCCAGAGATCTTGTGAAGCTACTGCCTCCAAAACAATTGTTGGCTTATCGGTGCCTCTAGAATACATTCCTTTCCAAGCGGTTGGGCAATTTTTCCACTGCCAGTGCATACAGTCTATGCTACCAACCATCCCGGGAAAACCCCTCTGTTCTCCATAAAATAGTAGCCTTTGAAGGTCCTCTGGTGTTGGTCGGCGTAGGTATTCAGTGCCAAACAAGTCAACTATCCCGACGACAAAATGTTCCAAACATTTACGAGCAGTACAAGCAGCAAGACGTATGTATTCGTCAACCGAGTCCGTTGCGGTCCCATACGCTAAAAGTCGAATTGCTGCAGTACATTGTTGTAGGGGTGATAGACCATTCCGGAAGGTTGCATCCTTTTTTGGCTTAAAATATGGAACTTCTTCACTGAGACGATTCACAATACGCAAGAACAACGGCTTGTTCATTCGAAACCGCCGCCGGAAGTGGTGAGCATTGTAAGTCGGATTATCAGAAAAATAATCGTTCCACAAACGTTCATGCCCTTCTTCTCGTTTTCTATCAATATATTCACGTGGTTTCCTTTCCACCGGAATTTCCTCTGCAACAGCTTCAAATTGATTATTAAATTGCTCTTGAAAGTATTGGCTTAAACTATCATTATTTGGGTGATAATGGTAGTGAAACTTGTTGGAAGAAGATGCCATAGCAATGAAGAAAAGAAAGAAATATTTGTTTTGGGTGAGAAGGAAATGTTTGTGTTTGATGAAAGAAAGAAAGATTGGAGCTTGGTGAGAGAAAGAAATGTTTGTGTTTTATTTATAGAACAGAAATGTTTGTTTTGTTGATGGAAATGTTTGTTTTTGATCTTGTGAAACCTTTTGCTCTTCTCATACATATAGAGTGATGGGAGGCAAATTCACAAACTAAACATCACGGGTAATATAGGCAGAGTACATCACGGGTTCACCAAACTAAACATATCTACCTAGCCTTTAAACAAAATTCCAAAGAAAACATCACGGGTCCATAAGAAACAACACCAAAAGAAAACAACATCACGGGTCCATAATTACTTGACCTGATTCACTTTGTCCGTCAGTTGAATCACTCGGTCCTTCAGCTGGAATATTTGATCTTTGAGCTGGATCACAAGTACCTTGAGCTGGATCATTTGGTCGTTTAGCATCATCACTTGGTCCTTGAGTTGGATCACTTGGTCCGTGGGTTGAGCATCACGGTTCGACAGAGTAGGTAGTGGTTCAGGTTCACGGTTCGACAGAGTATGTATTGGTCCAATCTCGGTTGATGGTTGCGGTTCATAGTAACAGGTCTCAGCCTCATCTTCTGAATCGGAACTATAGTTTAAGGGGCTGTTTATGCCATCGTCATAGTCAGAGAACATGTCTTCCTATACCTGAAACCAAAACCAAAACAATCGACATTCATTAGAAACCAAAACGAACCAAAACAATCGACATTCATTAGAAACCAAAACAATCAACATTCATTAGAAACCGAAACATATATTTAAGTTTCTGAAAACACATAAACATATACATAAGCAAGCTTCATTAAAAACATCAAAAAAACATACATAAGCCGAACATAAACAAGCATACATACATACTCATGCATCTAAAGAAGAAGCTTGTTCATAAACATAAACAAGCACAAACCCTAAAGCTAAAACAGTTCAGCCATTAGCTTCTTCTTTAGAGCTTTTTCATCTTCATCTAGCGTTTCTTTCTTGGCAATGAGAGTGTCAAGAATGGACATCTTTTGAATTTCTTTCATGCCCTCTAAATCCTTCTTTTGATCTCCCACATTTGACTAAAATCTGTCGATGGTGCAACCTTCTCTTTACCTTTGTTCCTCGCTTTTTTCATAGCCTTTATTCCAGCAGGCCTGCTCTCGTGCTCACCCACAATAGACTCAGAAGATGGTGCAGCCTCATCCGCTTTCCTTTTGGAAGAGGTGGTTGTCTTTGGAGTGGGGTTCATAGGCTCTAAATTTATCCATTTCTGTTCATAGCGAAGCACATTCCAAGCATACTCCAAACCAAACTTCTTCTTGTACAGCTTCGTGTATAGTTGGTGAGCATTCTGCAGAATATCCACATCATTCATGCCACTAGCTTTCTCACCCTTTGCCTCTGCGTATGCTCCACAGAACTTACTGACCTCCTGCTGATTTTTGCCATCGTTGTCTACAATGATCTGAGAGCCTTGGTTCACCACCACCAAGGACATGATCACTTGTTGCATAATATTCACCAATGCGCTTCCAAAAGGACCCATACGGTTGATCATTCCCAACAATTCCATCCTTCGATGTGTTTAACCAGGCGCTTATTAGGACTAAGTCATCTTGTGCGGACCACAGCCTTCTCTCCCTACGTTGTTCTGCTGTCTCTTCTGTTTGACTAGGAGGTTGACTCGGCTGTGTACTAGTTTGTGAACTAAAAGAAGGGATTTGAGAGGAACCAAGGTTTACATTGGGATCAAAGCTGTCGTATGGGAAGTTTAGAAGACTAAAGTAGGGTTGAGACTGACTATTAGGATTATTATTTGATTCCATAGCAAGCAGAGGTTAAAGGGAAGAAGGTAAGGAAGATAAGTAATGATTTAAAACGGAAGAAGGTGAGGAAGAGAAGTAATGATTTAGAACAGAAGAAGGTGAGGAAGATTGGATAGTATAGATTGGTAAGAAAGAAGGAAATGAGATTGGATAATATAGAGAAGTAAAGAACATCATTTAATTCAAAGTTTTGTGTTGTTAGAGAATTTTAATTCTAAATAACCATTACCTACTTCAGTCAAATCAGAAGTAAATAATGGACATTTAGTGTTTTAAATAATAGACCAAAGAAAATCACAACTAAACAACTAACATCGACTATCGCATTTTACAACTATAGCCTACACTATCACAACTAAACTAACATAGACCATCACACCATCAGAAAAACCAAGCAAACAACACATTCATGGCAACTACAACCACTAAAAATGTCTTAATAATCAGTTACTACACAACTACATTCAGTTTTGTTACCATCACAACTAAAGTTTAGAGACGTGTGGGAGAACGAGAAAGGGACTTTGCCAAAGAAAATTACAACTAAACATCAAACATTTTTTAAAACCAGTTTACTATCACAACTAAACATCAAACATTTTTTGAAACGTTACCATCACAACTAAACATCCGCTTTCCATTTTTTAAAACCATTTTTTTAAACAAGTTTACCTTTAAATTGCGAGTAAGGAATTTATTCACAAACAAACAAACGAACAAAGCATTTTTTAGACACAAATCATATGACTTACCTTTTACTTGCGACTGAGGAATGTTGTTGTTGGTGGTCCGATTTTATTTGCCCTCCTTAGCCTCACCTATATGCCTCATAAAAAAACAGAAAACAAGCCAAAATCGATTAACGTTTAAAGTTGAATTCAATTAGAGGACAAAACGATTATAATTCACTCATACAAATCGAATCCCTAAAATCGAATCCCTAAAATCGAATTCACTCATACAAATCGAAGGCATAAAATCGAATCCCTAAAATCGAATCCCTAAAATTAAAAGACATAAAATCGAATCCCTAAAATAGAAAACCCTAAATCGAATCCCTTAAATCGAATCCCTAAAATCGAATCCCTAAAATTAAAAGACATAAAATCGAATCCCTAAAATTGAAAACCCTAAATCGAATCCCTAAAATTGAAAACCCTAAATCGAATCCCTAAAATTGAAAACCCTAAATCGAATCCCTAAAATTGAAAACCCTAAATCGAATCCCTAAAATTGAAAACCCTAAATCGAATCCCTAAAATTGAAAACCCTAAATCGAATCCCTAAAATTGAAAACCCTAAATCGAATCCCTAAAACGAAAACCCTAAATCGAATCCCTAAAATTGAAAACCTAAATCGAATCCCTAAAATTGAAAACCTAAATCGAAACCTAATTCGAAATGAGATTAGGTTTAAATCGCCGAGCTTACCTTCTATAAAGCCGGAGGAGATAGAGAACACGAAGAGATCGGTTGACACGAAGACGACGACACGAAGAGACAGAGAAGACGAGGACACGAAGAAACAGAGAAGACGACGACACGAAGAAACAGAGAAGACGACGACACGAAGAAACAGAGAAGACGAGGACACGAAGAGACGAGGACACGAAGAGGAGATAGATGAGACAGAGAAGATGAGGACACGAAGAGACGAGGACACGAAGAGGAGAGGAGGAGAAGCAGAGATCACCGGAAGTGGTCGGAACACACCGGAATCGGAGACGAAGAAATCTCTCGGCGTTTCGCCGTTTCGCCTCTTCGGAGAGAACAAGAAAAAAATCGATTTCAACCCGAGTGAAGAGAAAGAAAATGATACGAAGAGAAAAGAATTTCCAACCAATCTCGTTCGGACACGTCCCCTTAGATCACCCGAAGAACTGATCTAAAATAAGATCAGAAGGCCCGATCTTATTTACACTGTTCATTTTTTTGGATTATAAAAAAGCCCAAGATCAGCCTTATGTTTTACCGATAAACATGGCCTAATAAACAAAAAAAAAAAAAACTTACAAATTTTTTTTAGATTCCAGAAATAAAGGAACAGAGAGACCAACCACATAAAAAAAAAAAAGTAACGAGATTTATAGAGCTGAAAGAACCAAAGATTTGGAAATTTTCTATTCTTTATACGATTTTTTCAACGAATCGGAGTATCACACACGCTCTACGAATTTTCCAGCTTAATTTATACATTTAAAAATCGTATTTTTATTTACTTATTTGTTTTGGTCGATTTCACTGTCTCTTCGTCTTTTTTATATAAAAACTTTTATAACTCCGACACAGGAGTGTCCCGTGTTCTTGAGCATAAAGTAGTGGAACAAAGCAAATAAGGAAAAAGAACAAAGCTTCATTGCCTCGAGTCGAGATTAAACAGTATCAAGGCAACAACCAAGAGAATCCAGGTTTAATTCTTTCATCTTATTAAATCTATCGTCTCTTTTTGTTAGTTTTGTTTCTCGATCTCTGTTTTAAATCTATAGATTTGTTTTTTTTTTTTTTTTTCCTTATTGTTAGAGAGATGAATAAAGTATGTTCTACAGTGCATTAGATCTAAATCTTAGCTTCGAGATTCTTATTGTCTCTCTCGGTGATAATCTCCGACAAGGATTTTTATTTATTTTATTTGCCTTACCATATTGGTTAATGTCACTATTTGAGGGGTTTTAAAGAGTTTGCATAATCTGAGGTTAATCTAGCTGCTGATATGTCTCCTTGATTGATTATGAATCTCGATCCAAGTGGTTTTTTTAATTGGGAGGAGAGCCTTGTCGTCGTTCTTGATTGCATTTATTTATAAGTATACCTCTACAAATTGTTTCGTAATTCTCAAGCTTTTATGCTTTATGTTGCGTGAGAATCTGGCGAGCTTATACGTCTCAGCTGCGTGTTACAGTTGCTTATTCTTTCTATTTTTGGTTCTGAAAAGTGGGAAGTTCTAACATTTGTGTGTTTCTCTGATAGGATCTTGTGTCCGAGTCTGAAAGATTCAGTCTTTTTAGCTCGAAGTACTTTCCAAGAGGGCTGTGAATCAGTTAACACTTCTGTCTCTTCAGATTGGGATTAGCCAAGAGATTGTTTTTCAGAAGTTTGTTTACTTATCTCATGATCACTGGTTTTAAGCAATGGGGTATGTAAACGTGGAGAAGAGATGGGTTTTTCCTCTTGTAATCACATCTCTTGTTTGCGTTTTTCTCCTTGCAACATCTTTCAACATGGGACTAGTCTCTTCCCTACGAACAATCAACGGGTTTTTCTCCATCATCCCTTCTCGTCTCGCCAAGAATCAAACGAGGTTTGACTTTGCTGAGTCCAAAGTCGCTAGACAAACACGTGTTCCCCCTCACGAAGACAAGCTTCCTCGTTTTGCTTACCTTGTTTCTGGGTCTAAAGGTGATGTAGAGAAACTTTGGAGAACACTTAGAGCATTGTACCATCCGAGGAACCAGTATGTTGTTCATCTTGATCTTGAATCACCCGTGGATGAGAGATTAGAGCTGGCTTCTCGGATTAATAAAGATCCTATGTATTCCAAAACCGGGAATGTATATATGATAACCAAGGCTAATCTTGTGACATATAAAGGACCAACAATGGTGGCGAATACACTTCACGCTTGTGCTGTTCTTCTTAAGAGAAGTGCCAACTGGGATTGGTTTATTAATCTCAGTGCTTCAGATTATCCTCTGGTGACTCAGGATGGTAAAAATAAGCTCTGATCTCACTTTTGTTCTCACTTTTCATCAGTATTTCAGTCCTGTCTTTGATTAACTTACTGTCAATAATCTCTGTGTTTGAAGATCTGCTTCATACGTTTTCGACATTGGACCGGAACCTCAACTTTATCGAACACACAAGTCAACTGGGTTGGAAAGAGTGAGCATATTCACGTTCTTGAGTTTCCTATTTGGTTGTGAAGTTTTGTGTTCTTGTGGACTAATTTGTTGTTTCCTTGTGAAGGGAGAAGCGAGCTCAGCCATTAATGATTGATCCTGGACTCTACTCGTTGAACAAATCAGATATTTACTGGGTCACACCTCGCCGAAGTTTGCCAACTGCCTTTAAGTTATTCACTGGTCAGTCCTCTACTTCCTCTAGCCCCATTGCATCAAAACTTCTTCTCACGAATCAAATCTTGAAACATTGTTGTCATTGCTGTTGTAGATCTTTAAGATCAAAACTTTTCTTTAACATCAAATCTTGAAACCTTTCTTTGTTTCTGCTATAAATCCAAAGGGTTAAAACCCTTCTTGCCATTAAAGTTGGAGCCTATATGGTGTTGTGGCTTTCTTTTGCTCAACAGAGCTTGAAACTTTTTCGTTGCTGTTGTTGTTACAGGATCAGCTTGGATGGCTCTATCACGCCCGTTTGTAGAGTATTGCATATGGGGATGGGACAATTTACCACGAACACTCCTAATGTATTACACCAACTTCGTTTCATCACCCGAAGGTTACTTCCAGACCGTGATTTGCAACGTGCCAGAGTTTGCAAAAACTGCAATAAACCATGACCTCCACTACATTTCCTGGGACACTCCACCACAGCAGCACCCACACGTGTTGTCACTCAACGACACAGTGCCGATGATATCTAGCGGTGCTGCATTTGCTAGGAAATTCAAAAGAGACGACGAAGTACTTGACAAGATCGACAAGGAATTACTTAGACGGAGGAATGATAAAGATAGTTTTGCTCCTGGTGGGTGGTGCAGTGGGAAACCAAAATGTTCTATGGTCGGTGATGTGGCTAAGATTGAGCCTAGCGCTGGAGCTCAGAGGCTTCAGGGACTTGTGGACAGGTTAGTTAACGAAGCTAAAACTGGAGTTAGTCAGTGTAAATAGATCGAATCCGACGGAAAAAGGAATCATTTTGTGAGCTGTGAATTCAAATTCAGGGAGAGTGAGACTGTCCTTAACGATATATATTTATATTATACATATAGAGAATCTTGCAGTTGCGGGCTTTAGAAAGATGCAATATTATTAGACATTGTTTCCATGAGTAGATGCCTTGTACTACACGCCACCTACTGATCTCATATTGGGATTAGTTTTTTCTTGTTTGAAGTCATCTCCCTTGAATTTACAAATCAAATAAAATTTATAACCTTTTTTTACTACTATTGAGATGTTTTCAATTATAACAGAGTATACAAATACAAAGATCCAATATTTGTACCCTCCCCTTTTTAAAAAAATGAAATTCTATACACAATGTTTCCCACTTTCCTATCTTTTTTGGTAAAAATGGTTTACCCTATAAGTACCCCCAACAAAAGCAGATCTCTAGCCAAGAAGAACCAGAGATTAATCCTTTTACCCCTGAGAGAGGCTCAAGCCATCATCTCCAAAATCTTGATGTTGCCATTGGAGTTAGCAGCGACTAACGTAGACGACTGTCCTCGCCAGCAGATCGAAGATATGAACTGTGAGGCATCATCCACTTCGAGACCAGATACAGAGTCAGTGTTGTTGAACATGTATGACATCACTGGCATTGGGAATGCCTTGTGGTACACGAAAACCTGTAATGGATCCACAACAAGAAACTCAGATAATCAAAGCAATCTGTCATAAAGTTATTTATTCTATCTGTACCAACCTCGTTAGTCTCTGAGCCTGTTGCTATATACCCATCAGAGACAGATAAGCCAACAAAATTCTGCAACACATCACAAGAACGTAACGATTCAGAATGTGTTCTCAGAAACCGGAGATAGAAGAGAGTCTGGAAAGAAGATTTCAGGAGAAACAATACCTTTAAATTAGTATGTCCAGTGAATGAGTGAAGGGGAGTTTCATTAATCCCAGAAGCAGACATCGACAAGTCCCAAAGCTTCAGTGTGTTATCAGTAGAAGAGGACACAAGAGTGGATGAATCAACAAACTTGACATAGCTCACTGTCTTGCTATGACCAACCATTGTGCAAAGAGGAATTTTGGGGTTTCGAAGATCGTAGTAATACACTTTGTGATCTGCAGAACCAAATGCTAGAGACCGTCCTGTGTCCGATGGAAACTGGACACAGCATATATTGGCCTTTGTCTTGATGGTCCCAATGCTAGCTCCCTGAAAACATTTTAAAGACAAGCAAGAATATTTATCACACATCCTGATAATTAAGATGTCTGCAGTACTAGAGAAATCAGCTTCAGTTTTCAATAGCCGACATTTCAAATTAGAATTGCCTGATTGATACTCCATAGCTTAACGGTTCCATCATCGCTTCCGCTAGCCAGCAAAGTCGGGTCTGCTGATGAAATATCGATGGACCATACTCGCTTCTTGTGCTCCTTCATCTCTGTAACCAACTGGCTTCTCGCAACATCCCATATCTGAAAGAAAAAACAAATATATCCCACATTGATTTTTATGAAACTCAGAAGCTATTAATAACACTAGAGCGAAATCTAAAACTAAACTAACCTGAACTACACCATCAAAGTTACTTGATGCAATTTGGCTCTTTATATAGCTGTTCCAACATAAACTACTTAGCTTTGACCGACCAGCCAATTCCACAACCGGATAGTGGATATCCCGGTTGTTGTTTACGATGGAGTTACATTCGAATATCTTGATTTTCTTGTTGACACCAGCAGTGGCAAATAGTTCTCCATCTCGGTCAAAAGCAAGGGCGCAGACAAGGTTAGAAGAGTTCAACAAATCTCCTTGTTTCAAATCTGCTTTTACTCTTAGCTTACTGAATGATAAATATCTGCACAAACCCTCAAGGAATGGATCTATCCACCCTCCTTGTCTCAAATCATTATTGTAGAAATCTTTGGGTGCCACCGGGTTGCTTACTGAGCTTTTCTCTGAGACAATCATTGAACCTCTTCCATTTTCACTACTTAACGGTGAATGTCTAGTTAATGATTTCCCTGAAGCAGTAGCTTTCATTTGCCTGCGCCTTGTCAGAAAGTAGACCGATTCTAGTTTCTTGAAGTTTCTCATCAACCGAGAGCTTTCAAGAAGTGTGCTTCCTTCACTCTCTTCATCAACTTCAACATCGTTTTCCAATGCTGGAACTCCTTGTCTAAACCGTTTTCTTGTGGTCAAGAATGCTGATGGCTCCTTGTTTGCTTGGAAGTTCATCAATGGCTGACCAGAGGGATATTGATGATCATCATCTTTACTGAAATCAGAGAGTGAGCTTCCCTTTTTCTTCAAAATTAATTGTCTCTTTACAACTTGCTCAATGTCAGAGGAAAGAAGCGAAACGGTATCACGCAATCTATACGCAGATTCATGCTTTCTCTGTTGAATAAGTAACAAGAACTCGAGTAACGACTCTTGTTCCTCGATTCTATCCCTAAGCTCAAGTGCTGCTTCACGTTCTTCCAAATTGTCCCTTGGTTCGGTTATAAAATCGCTTTGCAGCAAGTCACTGCACCATAACAGACAGCTTCACAATTAGTTCCATATATTAAAAGATGTGACAGAGACTAACAATGCTCAAACTAAGAACATGGAAGTAAAAGACAATTATGTAAACCTCATTGATGGTCGACAACTTGGCTCGGGATGCAATAACCACAAGCAGAAAGAAGCTTCTTTTGGACATTTGAGCAATATCTGAGGCGGAAGAACGCGATGTCTTAAACTAGACATAGTTCTTGACTTCTCTTCTCTTGAAGGCACAGGGCAGAATAGCTGCAAATGGACTAACTTTCATCTAATCACCTTTTCAAGAAGAATAAAACATGCGAAACAAAAACAAAAAACAGAAACTTTGAATCCAAAACCAGTTAATACTTTTATTAGAAACATTGTTTCTTTCTTTTATCACAAACCTCGAAAAGGAGAACGCCAAGACGGTAAACATCTGAAGCACAAGTACTTGAACCACCAAAATCCTCTTCAGGGCTTGTATACCAGCTTGTCTCCATAGCTAATATATGTTTCATAGGAAAAGGTTGACTCTTTTCTTCTTCAAGTTTCTCAATTCGTCTCTCCAAAAGTTTATTGTAGTCTCCTCTCTCTTCAACTGCAATAGCTTTCGATACAGCTTCCTCTCTTCTCGAGCTACCAATCTCCTTCTGGCTATTTGGACCGTCCTCCAAGGAATCAGAGCCGGAGTCAGAAGCGGATTCAATGAACGAAACATGGTTAAAGGAAGACATGACAAAACAAGATGGCCTGACATTATGAACAACAATGCCTTGAGAGTGAGCCGAATTCACAATCTCGACGATCTGTCTGAAAACGTGCAAGCACTCGAAAACATCAACAGATCGTTCAGGTTTATCCAGCCACTGTCTCAAACTAACATCACCCCATTCCAAGGATCTAACAAAAGGGTCAATCCCTAAAGAATCGTCTTCACCGGACTTGTGTGTACTACTAGTAGTACCAAACAAGCTTCTAACATAGTCATCAACATGAGAGGAAGGCTTGGAACGAGATGTGATTCTCTCAACAGGTGAAAACTCAGTGTTCCTGTCTGAAACACCAGAGGTATTATTGAATCCCCTAGAGTTAGAATTTGAAGAACCTTCCATTTATCATCCACCAAAAGCTAACCAGAAACCAACAAGTAGTAGTAACCAATAACTTCTCTGAATTCCCAACTCTAACTAGAATCATTTCGGATTCAACAGCTCATTGCTTAAGATCGTCCCCTTTTCGAGTGATCCCACCCAAAGAACAAAAAAAAAAAAAACTAGGCTATAAACAGAAGAAAACTCAAGAACTTAGGATACCCATTTGAGAATAACACTCAAAGGATATAAATATTCAAGAAAAATGCAATCTTTTGATCATATAAACAGCCAAAAAAGGAAAGGAAGCTTCTTTACCGCAAGCTTAGGTGAGAGAAGATAAGAAGTATCTAAAGAGGAGAGGCCACCCAGAAATAATCTATTAGGGATTGAAACAGAACCACACAACAACCATCAACACCAAAACCACTGTTTTTATTTTTTTTCTCCTCTATTAACTCGAAAAAAAAAGCAAGAAGAGCAGCCTCTCTCTCTCTCTCTCTTCTCTTCGCTCTCAGCCTCATAAATTATCGGCCTTTAAGAATAAAAACAAAAAACGACTGCTCAAAGAAACCATTCACTGTCGGAGTTTGTTTAGTCGTATCTCTTTTTATATTTTTTATATTATTTCTTCTATCAGTTCAGGTTTTTCTTTTGTTTTTTAAATTCTGATAATCCCTCTTCACCCTCTCTTTACACGCAAGCAACGTGGTTAATCTACCACCTCACAAATCACAGTGCATGAATCACACAGGGCGTAAAAGGAATAACTTTTAGGGCACTAAGTAACATTTTTGTTTTCAGGGTTCTTTGTTGCTAAAACAGAACGGCAACTTTTTCTTCGTAGGTACATAATTGCAGGAATAACTGAATATCTTATGAAAAAATCAAACCAGAAAATAAAAAGAGAGATAATAGGATTGTTTCAAGACAAGTGAATCTCTAAAGTTTAAAGAACTAGTACATGTTACTAAAAAAAAGTAAGCCACTGATTTGACTTTAATATTTTAAGCTTAAAAAAAAGAGAGAGAGATTTATCTCCGGTTATCACTCTCGGAGACAATAACTAAACCGAAATCGAACCGATTTATTTGTTCTTTGGCGCTGTTTATGCGTTTATCGAGTGATCAGCATCAGCTCCAAATGTGCCGTGAAACCACCAAGAAAGAAAAAATAAAACTTCAGATAGATCTCCATAAGGACAAAAGTCACATAGTTAATGTTTACACCGACAATGTTATAGTTAATGACTCCCAAAAATACGTTTGTCCTGCAATGCTATACTATTTGTTTGGTTTTGTTACAAATTTCGAGGCATCACTGGTTTTTCGATTTCGAGTTTGAGAGAAGAACAGAGCATGAATACAGAGTTTGGTGAATCTTGGCATGTACGTATTATGTAACAGTAGTAACTACGGTAAGAAAGAAAGAAGATATCTATCTTGGATTTTTTAGACTACAAACAAAAATTATAATCAACTCAAACCGTCAATTTAGTAACGCCAAGTGGGAGCATACAGACGCCACCCACCAGAGTGACAGAGTCCTCCAACAACATGGACCTACTGTTTTCAGTGCATGAGGCTTTCATCTATCCGATTGGGAAATACAACATAAACAAACTAAAATAAGAAAAAAAAAAACAATTAATTTTCTTGATAATTGAATTCTATTATGTATTTCGTGTCCCCTTTCATAATGGGAACATTTTTAATTCACATCTCGTGTTTAAATCTAAGACACTCCACGTTTATAGTTCTTTTGCATGGCAAAACGTTTTCTTTTTGTTATTATCCGTTCTTTGCCGTCAAAAACAAACAAAGAAAAACTCAATTATATTCTCCTTCATATAATAAGATAAACCACTTTCGTTGCGTGGATGCAAGAATTTGCTTTGTTTATTCTCATCTTCAATCTATAAAAGCATCTATACCAAACGCGAAAGACGTCTAGATGTATTACTGATGTTGATTTCGAGCTTTATTCTCAATCCTTTACCTTGTGTGAAAATCATGTAGTTCTTAAGCAAATCCTGTTATAAAGAAGTTCAACTTAAAATGAAAAAAAAAAAAAAGTAAATATCTTTTATTGAAAATCTCTGAATTATTCAGACTGAATATATACAAATAAGGCAATACAGAGAAGCCACAGATTTGGCTTCTTTTATTCAAACACTTAATCATAATTATTCACTGTAGGGTACTTACCACTGAGTAGTAGTAGTAGAACAATTACCAAATAAATGCACACAATACCTAGCCAAACTGAACTGAACCGAACCAAACCGGTTTAGTTGTTTTTGGCGGCGTTTTCGAACGACCAGCTCCAAATGTCGTGACGCTCAACGGCACGTCCCATGGAACCAGCAAAGCCGGCGTACATGTTTTGAAGAAGAACGTCATCGAGCACTCTCGGACCTTGGAGCAAAGGCTTCTTAGGTTTCTTAACGTTTTCTGGCGCGAGCGTAACGGTGAACCTAGAGTCTTTGCTTCTGAACTCGACCCAAGCCTTGAACCTCTCTCCACTGCTAAGATTCACATCTTTGAACGACCACACTTTCCTTTTCCCGACCAATGTCTGAACCCAGTAACCAGCTTTCTCAGCAACAAGAGAAGTCATCGAGTTGATGTTGACTCCGACATGGTTACCACTAATGTCCATGAACTCATCGTTCTTGAAAGTGTCGAATTCGACAGCGAAGATGTGGTTTTCTGGCTTCCCATCGTTGGTTTTGTTGAGGATTCCGAGATATCCGCCACCGGAAGCGCCGGAGTTATCAGCTTCCGGGACGATGACGAAGGCAAGGCCTTGACCGGAGTTGGGTTTGGTGCGAGGGTAATGGAGAAAGTGAAAGAAGTTTCAAACGAAAAAGGAGAAGAAGTGTTTGAAGCTTTGAATGGGATTGGATTGATGTAAAGACCTTTACCGTGAGATAAAGGGTTCTCATCTCGGGTCATGGATAGTGCTCCGGATCGGCCTACGCCATCAGAGGAAGGACCAAGCTCTGCGTCTCCAAGGAACAACAAGTTGTTGCCATCGAAGGATTTGAAGTTGAACTTGACGGCGAAAGCTGCGTTAGCTAAGAACAGAACAAGAAGAAAACAGAGTTTGTGAATCTGCATTGTGTTTCTTTTGTTGTATGTTGTTGTGTGTTGATTGAAGTGTGAAGAAGAATGATGGATGATGATGAACATATATGAGACTGATGATGTGTTTATATATAAGGGTTGAAAACGTAAGCCATCGAGTTTGAAACCTGAATCTATTATTCTAAAATAAAGTTGGTCAAATAAAATAAGCCAAGTGGACGCGTTAGTTACAAACGCCGCCACGAGGCCTAGCAGTGGAAATGGACCTGCCAGATGTTTTTCAATAATGAACAAATCTTATCCGTTTTGATAAATAAATAGTAATTGATTTTGAGTAATTATTGATTCGATTACGTATTCTATTACGTATCTTTTTGTCCCCTTTGGCTATACGGAACATTGTTGATTTATCCATGTCTCGTGTATAAAATCAAAATCTATTAGACATTGATACATTTAGTTTAAATGATCAAGTTGTGAACTGTTTCCTTAACGTGGATGCAAATTTACTCTGTTTTTTTTGTTTTCACCGACGTCAAAATAAATAAGTAAATACGTGACGACGAGGGTGAACGATGGCATGCGTTATAAATTGGGCCGGGGTAAATGAAAGTAGCCCATATACTCGGCCCATAAAATCAATTGAAGGTCCTCTCTCATAGCGTCGTCGATAATATCAGGGTCTCGCCGGTTCTCTGTTTTTTTTTTCTGAATCTTCTTCTGTTAAAGGTTTGTTTTTTTTTTTTCTCTGAAAAACCTATGTATCGTTCTCTTGTTAAGATTAGAATATTTCGTGATTTAGGATCCAGTACAGGGTTTGGGATTCAGGGTTTTATGTTTTATGGTTTATCAATTATCAGAATTATATCTACTTATAAGGATTATATCTACGAGAGATGAACAATTTATCTCAGCCAAATTGAAATTTTATGGAGTTAGATAATCACTTGGTAGAATAGAAGCTGAACCGATAGTTAGGTTTTAGGATGATGCTGGTACATATAGCAAACACATGGGAGTAGCAGTGGGTCTAACGAGAGTTTTTGAAATAGAGCGTAAAGAAACTAGTATCCACAGCTTCTTGTTTTGTTTGGCTTAGTTAGGGTGTGATTTGGGTATAAAGAACTAGGTTAACATGGAGTTATAAGAAGTTCGACCATGCGGTTTATCAAATCTAATTATTTTTTTGCCTCTGTTAACAAGAATGCGTTATTTGATAAGCATGGTTCTGAGCCTATTTGTTTCTTGGAATCTGTTAAAGACTAGAGATGGAGTTGGATCCAAAGAAGTTTGCTCAACTATTGGACAAAATTGAAGCTGAAGCCGATGAGTTCCTACTAGCTAGGAATCAGGTACTAGAAATCTCTTCTTGGAAATATTCACTACTTCCTTATTTCATAATATGATTTGTGGAAAGTACAATTACTTCTCTGGAATTCACAAGCTTTTTATTATATTCTTGTTCTGCAGCTTACTTTTGTCTTTGTGAGGAGTCAGTTAGGTTGTTTGGTCAATAAGGTTTTTTTTTAACCAAATGGAGCTTTTAATGTGTGTAACAGATGGTGGAGAATGACAAGGAGAGGAATGCGAACCGAGAGGCTCTTACTGCACTTAGGAAGAGAGCTAGGACGACAAAGACTAGTGTTCTTTCTCCATTCGACTCTATGATGAAGGATACACATGGTAGCTCAACCAAACCTTTGGTCCAAGAAGTTTGCTCCACGTGTGGTTCCCATGACTCTACTGAACCCACTTGGATGATGCTACCGGGAGCTGATCTTTTTGCTGCAGTTCCCTTTCATGCTGTGCATACAATGCTTGAGAAAGGTTTAGACTTTTGATCTTGTTCACAGTTTTGCTACTCTCCTAAAGACTAATATAATAGCCTCATTAGAAAAGGCTGATTGTTATTTGTTACTGTGTAGATGAAGAGAGATTGGAGTTTGAATCGAAGAAGTTACAGAGCTTAGTGAAGGAGAAGGCTCTTTTCATATCGGAACTAGGTGCTCTTGCTGATAGTACGTCCCCAGGCGTTATCAGGTCATTGGTGGCATTAAAGGACAAACCTTTAGTTAAGTAGAAGTAGAACAATGCTGAATTGTCACCAACAGTGTTATCCATTGTCCATTGATTCGTGATATTGAAGTTTAGATGCCCCTATGTTATGAAAATTCATCGTTTCTTGTACTGTATGTTGGAAATTTATATGTTATATTGTTGGATTTGCGTACATATATTAATTTTGTTATTTTGGAGCTTAGTTCGATCTCTTACCTTGTGTCATCAGTGTTCAAGCAAATTCAGTTAATCAGTTATAAATACAAGTTTTTAAAAGAAAGTATCGTTTAATACTAATCTCTCAATTATTCAGACTGAATACAACAAATATGGAAAATGCAATGCAGATTAAGCCACAGGTTTGTTCGGCTTATCTTATTTCACCCTTATTTATTCACTCTAGTTACCACTGAGTAAAGTACAACAATTACCAAAAACAAAGCAGACGATACAATACATAGCCAAACTGAACAGAACCAAAACGGTTTAGTTGTTGTCGAACGACCAGCTCCAGATGTCATGACGCTCAGCGGCACGTCCCATGGAACCAGCAAAACCGGCGTACATGTTTTGAAGAAGAACTTCGTTGAGTACTCTCGAACCTTGGATCAAAGGCCTCTTCGGTTTCTCAACGTTTTCAGGCGCGATTGTAACGGTATTCCTAGAGTCTTTGCTTCTGAACTCGATCCAAGCTCTGAATCTCTCTCCACTGCTGAGATTCACATCTTTAAACGACCAAACTTTCCTTTTCCCGACCAACGTCTGAACCCAATAACCAGCTTTCTCAGCGACAAGAGAAGTCATCGAGTTGATGTTGACTCCGACATGGTTACCACTAATGTCTCTGAACTCATCGTTCGAGAAAGTGTCGAACTCGACAGCGAAGAGGTTGTTTTCTAACTTCCCATCGTTCGTTTTGTTGAGGATTCCGAGATACCCGCCGCCAGAAGCGCCGGAGTTATCAGCGGCTGGGACAATGACGAAGGCAAAGCCTTGACCAGAGTTAGGCTTGGTGCGAGGGGTGATGGAGAAAGTGAAGGAAGTTTTAAACGAAAAAGGAGAAGAAGCGTTTGAAGGCTTGAATGGGATCGGATTGATGTAAAGACCTTGACCGTGAGAGAATGAGTTCTCTTCTCGTGTCATGGATAAAGCTCCGGATCGTCCTACACCATCAGAGGAAGGACCAAGCTCTGCGTCTCCTAGGAATAACAAGTTGTTGCCATCAAAGGATTTGAAGTTGAACTTGACAGCGAAAGCTGCGTTAGCTAAGAACAGAGCAAGAAAACAGAGTTTGTGAATCTGCATTGTGTTTTGTTGTTGTTTGTTGTTTGTGATGGAAGAGTGAAGAAGAATGGTGATGGAAATATTTGGAGATTGATAAAATGTGTTTATATAAGAGCTAAAACGTAAGCCATCCAGTTTGACTATTCAAATCGAATAATTCGAAAAGTGGTCAAATATAAAATAAGCCAAGTGGGATGCGTTAAAGTTGGCAGCCACAACGACAAGAGCCTAGCCGAGCACTGAAATAATTTATGGACCCAGCGGTCCCAGCCAGTTGACGACGGCGGGGACATCGATACGCACACTTCAATAGATGGGTGTGAACAAGTGGGCCGGACCTATAATAGCCCAAATACTTAGCCCATAACTCAATTTGAGGCATTTTTGTAATTAATTTATTAAATTTGCTGACTTTTTGTCCACCGGAGATTTTCAGTTTTTTCACCGGTGGTTCTCTGTTTTTTGAATCTTCCTCCACCTGAAATTTATTTAAAGGTACTACCTTTATGATTTGTTCTTCCTCTCTCTTTCTGATGAACTTCGTACCGCTCTCTTTTGTTAAGATAATCGTTGGATTAAAATTGTTACCGAATCGTTTATGAATTTGTGTGCTGCTGTTGTGCTTGCCTTCGTTATTGCATCGTATCAATGAGATTTCGTGATTTAGGGTTCAGGGTTTATGCTTTTAGGGTTGCTATCAATTGTCAATTATATATAATGCGTCTTTGAAAGTTAGCTTAATCAAACCAGTATGCCATAGCTTCTCCTTTTCTTTTGTTTTGGCTTCGTAAGGGTTTGATTTGTTCATAAAGAAGCCAAACTAAAACATTGAGATTTTCAGGATAAGGAAGATTTGACCATTCAACTAGAGATGGAGTTGGATCCAAAGAAGTTTGCTCAACTATTGGACAAAATTGAAGCTGAAGCTGATGAGTTTCTTCTAGCTCGGAATCAGGTACTAGAAATCTCTGTAGTTGAATCGAATGGACAAACAACACTAGTCTTTGTTTAACCAAATGGAGCGTGTATGCAATATGTGTAATAGATGGTGGAGAATGACAAGGAGAGGAATGCAAACCGAGAGGCTCTTACAGCACTTAGGAAGAGAGCTAGGACAACAAAGACTAGTGTTCTTTCTCCATTCGATTCTATGATGAAGGATACACATGGTAGCTCAACCACCAAACCTTTGGTCCAAGAAGTTTGCTCCACGTGTGGTTCCTATGACTCTACTGAACCCACTTGGATGATGCTACCGGGAGCTGATCTTTTTGCTGCAGTTCCCTTTCATGCTGTGCATACAATGCTTGAGAAAGGTTTAAAAAAAAAAATCTTATTCACAGTTTTGCTATTCTCCTAAAGACTAGCAAAAGGGTGATTGATTGTTATTTGTTATTGTGTAGATGAAGAGAAAATGGAGTTTAAATCGAAGAAGTTGCAGAGCTTAGTGAAGGAGAAGGCACTTTTCATATCGGAACTAGGTGCTCTGGCTGATAGTACGTCCCCAGGCGTGATCAGGTCGTTGGTGGCGTTAAAGGACAAGCCTTTAGTCAAGTAGAAAACTAGAACAATGTTGGTTTATCCATTTGTGATGTTGAAGTTTTGATTGATGTCCCTATGTTATGAATATTTAATCGTTGCTTGTATTGTATGTTGGAATAGTCATCATCCTAAATATTAATTAAAAACTTACAAACTTTCTTTTGAATTGATGAGTGCATTTTTTAATTGTTCAAGGATGTTGAATCAATTGATTTAAATATTATCTCATGTTTTACCAATTTCTTGGATAAGTTTCCATACAAATGGCATTATCTGTATGAAATAATATATTTAATAAATTCAATTTTTTTTTCTTAACAAATCTTTCAACTATAAATTAATTTTATTTATATAATCGGAAAGCAATCTTTATGCGGTGGGTTTGAATTTCAGTTGAACAAAGACAAGCTGCCAAAAGAGAACTGAGGAGAGAGATCAAAGTCAAAAAAATCTTCTTTTTGCATCAAAACAAAATTAGGGTTTATCCATAAACAGTTCCCAGAAGTTCTCCTGTGGTTCCCCAAAATCACCACAGCTTAAAACATCATCATCACAGCTTCCCTCAGGTTTGAAAGTTTGAAGCTTTAACATCTCTGTTTTGGAGTTTGCACAAAAAATTGGGTTTTTTTTGTTCCATCTGTTTTTTTTTGACCTTTTTCCTCGATAGATTCTTTGATCACTCAGCAGAAAGCTCGATTCTTTATAATTGGAAATCAACAAGGGTCCGATGAATTCACATCTCTTCCGCGTAATCTGTATACTCCATTCGATTATCGCACTTACAAGTGGAACCCTGATGATGTTCTACACAGAGAAAGCTTCCATCTTTGGTCACGGTAGTGATATAGCAAACAAGCTCAAAGGATCAACGCCTCACGACGAGCAGCTCATCCAGATTTCGCAGTCATTCTCGGGTTTGCTTCTCTTTGCTATTGGATTGGTACTTTTCATGGTGTCGTTTGTGAAAGACAGAGAGTTTCATAACTTCTTTGCTGGAGGTTCTGTGATTCTCTATATGCTTATGGCTCTATGGAGAGTTATGTTCGAGTGGAAGATTGAAGATCTTGCTTTTGAATGTCCCAAGCAAGCCCTTGGAGACATTGCTTTGGCTGTCTCATGGGTGTTCTTCCTCGTTTATACATGGAGAGAGAAGTACGATTGATGTTTTTGGTTTTTGTTTTCTTCTTAATTTTGTGGCTAATGCAAAAGATGATGTGTTTTGTTAGAAAGTGGAGATCAAAGTATTGTTGGATTATATAGATTCAGAAGATGATCAGCAAGTGTCAATGAAAATGGTTTAATTTTTTGTCAGCTGTGAAAACATCACAATGTCTTGGTTTTTATCTGAAAGAGCATTCTTATCTGTGAAACTATATCTTTGTTTTTCTCACATTCACAATCTAGAGATCACCAAACTATTCCATTCAGAGACAAGTTCATATTCTAAGAAAGGGATGGTTCTGTGGACAATCACATTCATGATTCATTCCAACTCCATTAGGTGCATCATCATCTTGAATGTCAGATTACAGCATAATGAGAAGAAACAGCCAATTCCAAAATCATTAACTTCAATTCTCTCCGGACTCCTCCGCAAATAGCAAAGAATGTAACTTTCTTTTGTTCCAGCCTCTCACCCTTAGCCTCAGTGTCTGTTACAGTTGAAAATAAAAGAAGAGTAAAAAATCTCTGTAAACATTATGGTTCAATCTTCCTTTCCTTTCCCCTTGTCTTACCAACCTGAACATCTACATTCTACTGTCACTTAGCAAGATGATATATCAATTGAATTGCAATTTCAGGCAAGTGTCATTCTTCAAGGTTATTATAAAATGGGCCTAACCCATTATAGACCAATCATAAGGGCCCATCGCTAAATTAGATGCTTGTGTGTGTGTGTAGGTAACTGGAACATTCAAATCAAAATTTTCTTGTTTGGTGGCTTTTAACTTTGGAATTCCGAATACGCCTTCTTGTTCAAGCCAGAAGCCAAGTGTTCTTCTTTCATTTCATACCTCTCGCCGACATTTTCACCGGTTCTCTGCTCTTGGATTTGTTCTTCCTCCGTAAATCCATTCAAAGGTGACTTCTTTTTTTCCTCTTTCTGAGAAATTCTTGTGTCAAGAACTGTAAGATGCTGCAAAGGAAAGAGGAAGCATTTTCTCTTTAATCTTTGGATTTAGTTCGGCTTACTTGCTCGTTGAATTGGATTGTTACCGAATTGTGTTTTATGAGTTTGGTCTTGTTGTTGAGATTTCGTGATTTGAGGTTCAAGGTTTTGTGTTTCGTGTGATGTTTCTCTTAGGGTTTATCAGCGTCCTCGTGTCTAGAATTAGAAAATCAATTACATCATCCAATTATTGATATGGGTTTCTTGCGCATTTTAGAAATCCATAGAAAAAATTAATCTTCAGAAGTGCTCAATAAAATGTCTTTGTGGTAGATTTTATGAAGCCCTTGTTTTCGATTTCTTAGCAAGTAGAAAGGTTGTCTTGTTATGCCCTTAATACTCTTATTGAGCTTGGTTTTGAGAACCAAACTTGTTATTTCGATCTTTCTTTGTGTTTGATAATGAGCATATGCGAAGGTTTAAGAACTTGATTTTGATCTTTTAAGAGCGTGTCTTGAACAGTTGAATGATGAGTTTTCTTGTAAATACCAAATAGGATGTGTGGAGGAGAATCTATATATAGCTCATGTATCTTATGTTAATGCCATTTTGTTCATTTTTATCATGTTCATATTTTGACCATGTTTTTCCTCGTGGTCTGCATTATTATGACAGGATGAGTGATCAAGCAGCACGAAACGGCTTGAACCCTCCACCCATTCCAGAGCCAACCAAGACTGCTGCCTCCTCAGTAGAAACGAAACCAAAGAAGAAGATATGCTGTGCTTGCCCTGATACCAAGAAGCTGAGAGATGAGTGCATCGTTGAATATGGTGAATCGGCTTGCACAAAATGGATTGAGGCTCATAAAATGTGTCTCCGCGCAGAAGGCTTCAACATCTGAAGCTTTTTTTTTTTTTTTTAAATTTAAAATACGTAGTTTGATGGATCAAACAGAATGAGCAACGTAGATTGACATCGCCCGAAATGGGTTTAGGATATAAAACCCGGAGGTTAATTCTCCATGAGATTATGTATGCATTTGGTTGGATGCAAAATCCCATTTTGTTGTGATTGAAAATAAAAGTCCAGAGAAACCATATTTTTTCATTTATCTTGCAAGTGTGTTGCTTGATAAGTAAGGGAGATAAGATGTTACTAATAGATATATATGATGTATTGGGGGATAAGGGGGCCATAACCCGTTACATCACACCATACAAGAGTCATACATAAGAGAGATATGAGCTCAATAGATTAGCTCACATCAAATTTTATTCATATTACATTTTGATAAAAAGGAGATTTTTTAGTTGGGGCAGCAAGTGCAGTTGGTGCAGCTGCAGGTGGATCCGCACTTGCACTTGCAATTTGCGTCGTTCTCCTCTGCACCAACGTCCATGATCATGGCCTCCTTGTAGCTGCATACAATATCAGTTCTGTTATATCATCATGATCTCTTTGTATCATCATCATCATCATGACCATAACCATCATCTATTATTACCTCTCCTGAGTCTCGACGATGTCGAAGGTGTAGCTGGAACCCTTCTTCCTGCAGCCACAGAAATAGAAAGCATAGGTCAATCACGACAAAGATTATAGTTGCAGACATAGATCGAGCATCAAGATCCGAAAACAGAGAGAAACCCAACAAATATGGATCTTACAATGAAATCAGAAACAGACTTTTTCATGAAAAAACAAAAAAAGAGGAGACTTACACGCACTGGGTCTTGTCAGCACAGTCGCAGCTTCCGCAGTTGGTAGACATGATTGAGGTTTTGAAAAAAAGCTTGAAGGTTTGTTTGAAGTAGTGTAGTGATTGAGTTCTTGCTATGTTTTGTGATCAAACTTCAATGGTGCTGTAATTTATAGAAGGACAGAGAGTGGAGAATCTCTACAACTTATGTGACAACCGAATCTTTTTGGGTTAAGCCTTTCGTTGCCAACCTCTCGTGTCCATTTCACTCCTTTTTTTTCCCCACTATATTCGTGATTCCTCCAATTATTGATTTCTCGTAATTCATTACAACTTTGTTTTTTTTTTTTTGTTTTACAAACACACTGTGGCGTACACGTGAAGGGTGTGAGTGAAGATTTAAGTGTTACACTAGTAGTTTTTTACTCTTAGACAAGATATTTTTTTTTTCCCCCCTTGGAAAAACATTAATCTTTAAATGTAGTACTTAGGATATTCGGCGTAATTTTTTTTAACTTTGCAAAACTAATGATTTCTCAAAGATTCCAAAAGGATATGGTTTGAATGTAGTGCTCTATATCTTTTTTTTACCAAATATGACTACTGTCTACTGACTAAACTTTTTTTCTCAATATAGTACTAGCAAATGAATTACAATCATTAAAAGAATATTAGTTGATCCAAAACAAAGATAATCATTAGAAGGAATATTAGTCGATTTATCTAATGTAAGTTCAAATACTATATTCCATGGGAGAGCTACTAATATTTAACCAAAATTCTATATCAAAACTAGTGTACAGTCTAAAATATAAATTCATATTTCGTTGTTTGATTGTGATCGCAAACGTTTTACCAATTAAATTGTAGGTAGTAGCAAATTCCAACAATTTTCCCATGCAAGTATAATGACTCTTAATCATAGTTGTTATAGGATAGTATGATTGAAATGAAAATGGGAAAGTAATAGTTTTATGGACACATAAGCCTTTTTTTTTTGGGACAAAAGACACACATTATCAAAGTACAACAGAAACTGAACTGCGCACGCGCACTGTACCTTTTGTACATTGTCTGAATGTCTGATTTTCACAATAGGACACATATGTTCAACAATAATGAGCCACAAAGGTTTGTCGTTTTGTGAATAAAATCTGTTTACTGAGAAAAAAAAGTAGTGGCTTTGTGTCACTTTCAAGTTTCAACTTTTATTAATTTGGGATTCTTTAGTTAGTAAATTAACTGTTTTTCATAAATTAGTGGCTTAGTGACTCGCTACTATATATATTCAGTGGTAGATAGAACAATCTTTCTTTTGGTCTAACTTTTTTTTTATTTTCAAAAATAAACCATCAATTTCATACCCTCAGCTAGATTAGGAAGCCTGTGATTAATAAAATAAACAATCTCATGTTTGTATTTTTGTGATTAATAAAATAAATTCCACTGGTTCTTTTTTATCGTCCAAAATTTATGGGCTCTTACAAATGGGCCTCCCCAGCAGCTGTTCGTTAATAGAATATTAATAGTGGAAATAAAAGGAAATAATCTATAGAGGCCCAAAAATAAGACCAACACGGATCTCTCCTTTTCTCTTTTTTTTTTTTTGTTGGTAAATTTGTTTTCAACAAAAAAAATATAAAATGTAGGTGTTATTAAGATCTAATACAAAAAAGGATGCTAATATAAATAAAAACGACATATGTCACACTAATATAATTATTTTAAAAGTAATTTAATACATTTTTCAATACTTAACTGTATTAAAACTTTATCTTTATCTTTATCTCTTTCTTTTTCTTTTAAACATCTAAACAAACTTCATCTAATAATAGCACTATACATTGATGATCATTTACTGCCCTTCTTGTGTTAAAAAAAAATCAATTAATTGAGACTATCTAATATCTACTACAGTCAGGTTCATCGTACTGTACTTCTTTTAAATAAAAACAAAAATTGCTAATTATTAGAAAAAATCATTATATACTTTATAAATGAAAAAAAATTAATTCAATAATATCTTCTCATTAGATTTTGCTATGATTCGTTTAGTTACGATAACATAGTTCAGAACCGTTAGATCTTATATCCAAGGGCTGAAAAATCATAGCCTCGGTCGAAGTCCACCACCTACCGTGTTGTATAAGCTCGGGTTTGTTTCCTCTACAGCAGCAGACTATGATAGTACCATCGTTATCACCGTTGATTGATTTATATTAAAACACGATCTGAACCGTCGATTTAAAACACTGGGCCCAGTCTGCGGAGACTTTCCGTATTGACTTGTGGAATAAATAAAAAAAAAAAATTGGAAAATTTCATAAAAATCAATAAACTTTAATTAGGTTTTTAATTTTTATTTAAGAGATTTCCCTAAATATAAAGAGAGAGAGAGAGAGAAGGGAACTTTAGTTTTGTTTTTTTGTTAAGAGAGAAGAGAGGCTTTGTGCAATCTCTCTCTCTCTCACTGTGTGTTTTTGGTATCATCATAATACGGCGCGAAGGTGAATAACCCCAAATACTCTTTTGTTTTGCCTTGATCGATTTCGTCTTCTTCTCTTTTAGTTAACGAAGACAATTCTCTTATTTTTCAGTTCTTTTGAGTTCTTGTGGGTTGGGGATCGTTCGTTCTCAATGGAGCCAAACGTAGTGGAGATCGCTTCTCATCATGTCGTTGCTTCCAGAACTCTAACGCCTACGAAGGTTAATGCTATTTACCAATTTGGAATTGATCGATTTTTAATTTTTTTTTTCATCGTTAGGGTTAAATCTGTTTTTGACTGTTCACCCAAAATTGACTGATCTTTTTTTTACCTAATCTAATTGCCCGAATTGAATTGAAGAATTGTTTAATTGTATCAATCTGGGTTTCTTATCCGTGTTTTTGTTGATTTTATGGGTTTTAATTAGTGAGTACATTCGTTGTTGTGTTACTCATATCAAGAATTGTCGCTTTCTCTTTGTTGTTTGATTGATGTCTTTTGTGATCGGTGGCTCGGTGATCAGTTTTATACGTTTTCTTGTTTCTGATCACTCTAGAAACTGTAATTGACTGTTCGTGTTCTGTCTCTGTTTCAAGTTGTAATGTTATGATATCACAAGTATGTCTATGGTGTGACTATTTGCTTTCTATTGTGTATGCATAATTTTAAGTGTCCATGCTCGTTTGTTGTATATTCGTCTGTTTCTTTTTGCTATGTTTTTTCTTCTGTTCTGAATTCTTTCTAGAATCGAACTAATTTTTTTTTTTTCTTCCTTTTGCGTTGTTTCGTTTGGTGGTGGATTTTGCTATTCAATTTTGGATATTTTTGTTTGTCTTACACTGGATTTTTGCGTGGGATTATGATTCTTGTAGGCTGAAGCTCCAGAAGTGATTGATGTGGAGCAATATGATATGCAAAACGGTGGTGTTGTTAATGGCAGCAGCAATGTGGACAATAAGAATAAAGGGAAGGCTATAGAGTCTGATTCCCTTTCTTACGATGAGCAAGACAATGATTATGATTATGATTACCCTGGATCGTCTCCAGTATCAAATAGTTTGCTTGACCCGGATTCTTTGATTTATGAAGACGACTACGACTATGATGACCAATATACTTATGAAATGGACGAGGAGCCGGATACTTACTCCATGTATCAAGACCTTTTTGATGGTAAGGATGTGCCAACTGGTGTCGAGGTTTCCATGGATTGGTTTCCAAATTCTGCTGACCAGGAATCAGCGAACTCAAGTGGAAGCAGCAAATCAGATGTTACCGGTAGCAGCTCCAAGAAGGCAACTACAGGAGGTGGAATCCAATCAGCTTTACCGCACCAGTCTAACGGAGTCGTACCAAACTCTGCTTATGCATTGCCACAGATCACCAAGGCACCAACCTCCAAAACGTATTTTTCCACTACTTATCAGCCTCAGCCACATCCGGTACCAGTTGATACATCCGGTTTTAAAGGCGGTTTTAAAGGCGGTTTTAAAGGTTTTGCTGGTCGCCAGAGATTGGATGTTGTTGTTCCACCTCCGGATTCTTCCAGAGTTAAGAGAAATATGGAGGATTATCTTGGGCGTTATTTGTTTTTCAAAAGATTTGACGTCGTCGAAGATTTTTCAGACCACCACTATGTTACTATGGGAACAACTTCAAAGCAGGTTGCGACCAGATGAGCATTATTAGTTAATCATTATTCTGGAATGTTTCTTTTGTTTTTTCAGTATTTAACTATTTCCTTGTCTTATCAGCATTCAAAGGAGTGGGCGAGAAGGATCCAAGACGAGTGGAGAATTCTTGGGAGTGATTTGCCAGGTATACGCCGCCATCTTATACATCAATTCTCATTGGTTGCTATTAGCAACTTTCTTATATTCTTTTTTATTTATTTGTTCTTGCAACAGAGATGATATTTGTCAGAGCTTATGAATCTAGGATGGATCTTTTAAGGGCTGTGATTATCGGAGCCCAAGGAACTCCCTACCATGATGGTCTGTACTTTTTTGATATCTTCTTCCCGGATACATACCCTAATACGCCACCGGTATGTCAATTGAAGTTTCTCATTTTGAGTTTTTTTTTTCTCCTAAAGGTTTTTCTCGGTTGATATGTGAAATTCCGTTTGGTTTTACAAGATTGTTCATTACCATTCTGGTGGGCTGAGAATCAACCCGAATCTGTACAATTGTGGGAAAGTGTGTCTTAGTCTTCTCGGCACTTGGCAAGGTAGCCCGAGGGAGAAATGGATCTCCAACACTTCCACAATGTTGCAGGTTCTTGTCTCGATCCAAGGTCTAATTTTAAATCAAAAACCTTACTTCAACGAGCCTGGCTTCGAGAGAACAGCGGGTTCTGCATCGGGAGAGAAGTCTTCTGAAAGTTACAGCGAAAACACATTCATACTGTGTTTAAAGACTATGGTTTACACCATGAGGAGACCACCCAAGGTAACAAAAACACATCATCCTATTACATTGTTTCTACAAGAAAAGCTTAAAACCTTTTAACTAAAAAACTTGAGATTGGTTTGTGTTGTTTTTTTTGTTGTTGTTAAAGAACTTGAGATTGATTGACTGATTTGTTCTGGTGGGTTTTTGAATACGCAGTACTTTGAAGACTTTGTGTATGGACATTTCTTCAGCTGTGCTCACGACTTTTTGAAGGCATGTAATGCTTATAGAAACGGAGCTCGACCGGGAACAACTCTGGTGAAGGGGGATCAAGGTGTGGAAGAGAGTAGCGCAAGCAGCTCTGAGAACTTTAGAAAAGATGTGTCTACCTTTGTGGAGACAGTGCTATTGAAGGAGTTTATTCTTCTAGGTGTCCTTGGTCTAGAAGAGGAAGGAGAAGATAAAGCCCCTGAGACTAACAACGTTGCTGAGAGTAGCAACAGTACCAGATCAAGCTCCAAGAGAAACAGAGTTTCTTCTAGTTGAGCTCGGCTCCTCTCTTCTTCTTTTTTTTCCTTAGTTTCTGGCGACTTAGTTTCTCCCTTTCTTACAGTCATTGATCCTCTTTTTAAAATTTTTCTCTTAACTATGACATAAATCTTAAGACTCTTTAGAGAGAACTGAGAAGTCACTCTCTCATATGTACAGTTGCTTTTATCAGTCTGATTTTTTATCCCCCAGTTTCCTGAGTTACAAGGTTTTGGATTTTTGACTTCTGAGCTTTGTAATTCGTAATCAAGACAAAAGATGAGAATTTGATTTACTTTTACCGAAGTGTTGTCGTTGTACTTTAAACTGATAATCTAAACTTGTGTTCTAAAAATCCGGGGACAAGTAAAGAAATACACGTGGACATGTCCACGTGTCATCTCCTACTAAAAACCCTAAACCCTTCATCTCTCTGTATATTAGCCGTCTCTAACTAAGCAAGATATCATCTCATCAGTCACACACACTGCGATCAAACCACATGGCTTCAGTTTCATCATCGGCGGCGAGATCACTCATCCGAGACGGTAAATCAGCGGTGAATCTACTCCTCCGTGTACGTACGGCCAATCTCACTGAGACAGTGCAGAACAATGGACCGGCCATTCGGTCTCTGCTTCGGTTAAACCAGAAACCGGCTAGCCAATACCCGGTTTTCCCTAAAACATTTCCGGCAACGCAAACCGGTTCGCGTGTCGGCGTCTTTCAGCAGGAGGATGACGTTTCGGAGAGGATAGGGAAGATGGAAGCGGCTAATGGAAAGCGAGTGGTGAACAATAACGAGGACGTCGATACGGAAGAAGAAGAGGAGACAGATTTTGATGAGGATGAGATTGATGACGTGGATATCGACGACGACGATGAGGAGTTTGAAGATATTGATGAAGATGATGATGATGATGAAGAGGAAGAGGAGGAGCCCAAGTACACAAGAAAGAAGAAGTAGAAGTCATAATTAAAAAAAAGCCTCTTTTGGTTCTTGGCAAAATGCTTATGTTCTTGCTTTGAGGTTAATTTGCTTAGACATAAACCTTCTTGTTCTAAAAATTGAGAGCATTTCTTCTTGTTTGTCTCACAATTCCATTTTTATAATAAAATTAGTAGTTTTGGTTATCCAATTTGAACAATTCTTATTTCCAAAACTTTAGCTCTGCCACTGCTCTCACCTTACTTTGGCACTACTATCTCTGTTTTACAATCGTGGTTTTGATAACAGATAAACCCGGATTGGTAGAGTGCTGCCTAACCGAAATCGGATTTGATAGTCGGTATTTTAAAAAATTGATGGTTTACACAAGTCATCTAAAACGGTATCGTATATCATAGGAAGGAAGAGAATGACGTGGCGAGGATAAAATAGCCTCTGTGTGGACTCTGTAGTCAGTCATTCAAAATTATCAACCTACCCGTATCTGCCAAAAACTCCTCTACCACTCGCTCTGCTTTCAATGGCGTCGTTGCTTGATTCCGTCACCGTGACCCGCGTGTTCTCTCTTCCGATCGCGTCTTCTTCGATTTCATCTGCTTCAGCTGTTCCTTCGGTTTCCGGACGCCGGATTTCTCCCGTCAGGGTTTTGGAATTCAAAGGTTTGAAGGCTTCGCGGAGTTTGGTGACTCAATCAGCGAGTCTGGTGGGTGCGAATCGTAGATCCAGATTCGCTCGCGGTGGAAGAATCGCCTGCGAGGCTCAGGACACCACCGCCGCCGTCGAAGGTATACATAGACACAGCCTTTAACTTCATAGAGAAGCTGTATGGTATAATAAGTTCATGGTGAATCTGAAGGTTGATAAGTTTCCTAAATTTAGGAATTGTGAAACTAAGGAGCCTACAAGTTTGTAACTCAAATTCTTATGAAAAATTGGATTCTTAGGAACATTGTCATTGGATTCATTGAGACTCTAGAACTCGTTAGTGTTTTGGTTAAATTTTCTATCAAATTGCTTTGATCCTTGGTCTGTTATATTCTCTGAAGCTATGATACATAGGTGGACTAGATAATTGGATTCTGAAACTAGAACTCGTAGATCTGAACCTTTTATAACATTATTTTGGTTGATCTCGTTTGAGGAGGACTCAACTTCTTCTTCATCCATGAAAATTGCTTTAATTTTATTCTGCTTCTTGGCAATGAACAATGCAGTATTGGAATTGATATGCTCTATATACTATATCACAGTCTCTGATTTGGTATCATTGATGGATCTATAACTTGTTTGTTTGATGGTTGCAGTACCAAACCTGTCTGATTCAGAATGGCAAACACAGGTTCTCGAATCAGATGTCCCTGTTTTAGTCGAATTTTGGGCGCCGTGGTGTGGACCGTGCCGTATGATTCACCCTATAGTTGACCAACTAGCCAAGGATTTCGCAGGGAAGTTCAAATTCTACAAAATCAACACCGACGAGAGCCCAAACACAGCGAACCGTTACGGGATAAGGAGCGTTCCGACAGTAATCATCTTCAAAGACGGTGAGAAGAAAGACAGTATCATCGGAGCTGTCCCTAGGGAGACATTGGAGAAAACTATAGAAAGATTCTTGGTCGAGTAAAACAAAAAATTTGATTCTATTGTGTCACTCAAAACCATTTTACCTTTATCTTCTCTGTTGTATAATCTCTGTAAAGTCTTTTGAGGTTTTTCACTATTATGTTACCGTTCGTGGTCCACTTTGTCTGATTTAATCAAAAAAAAAGAAAAAAGAAAAAAAAAATCCACCGACGCCAATGAGAAGCACAACTTCACGTTCAAGCACATGCCATTGTTCTTCCTAAGCCTATAATTCACCGTACAATCTATACATACATATGTTTTGAGTAAACGTAGCCTTCCGTACTGTTTCATTCTGTGTACTGCATAGGACATATATTAATACCACGCGGGGTCTATGTAATCTTATATTATATGTGTTTGTGTTGCATCACGATTTCTAATCCAATTATGTAAGTGTGTGTATACTATGTGCCATGTATACGGTAATCAAACAACGCGTTTCCTTTCTGAATAAATTTAATTGGATGCCCACATCTAATCTCGGATTACACAGGTCATCATCATCCACGAAGAGTTTTTCGTGAACTCGCATTAAATACATCAATAGACTAGAACGTATAATTTGAAATATATAGTTAGATCTCAACGTTTTATACGCCTGAATGATTAAGATACGAAATCCTGAACTAAATATACAGCTAGATATCAAAAACGTTTGTCAACTCTGCCCATCTTCTTCATTGTAACACATTTTTCTCCTCTTATATAAAATATCCGAACCAAATGTTAGTTACAGTCAGATCACAAGGCACTTCCATCGATAACCAAAATATTGAGCTAAAACGTTGTTATACTTGATATGGTTATTTGGACATATCAATACTAAATATTTTTTCAAACTACGTATTTCACCAAAATAAGCTAAAATCAGCTATATGATATTAAAGTGTTTCAATATTTCAACTAGGAAACTATGTTCCCTGTGTTTAGACCTATATTCAATTATTAGAGAATTTTTCAAGAGCAATAAAAAATAAGGGTCCAACTAAGAAAGATAACGAACACATGCATATGAGATATTGTGGTGCATGTAAGTGAAATAAGTCGTAATAATCACCGACAAAACGCGTTAACACTTATTTTTGATCCTTATAAAACGACTCTAAATGTATTCCTTCTTCTTCAAGCAATCACTTGTGAGTTTCAAAGCTTTTCGAACCACTTTGTTTCATCAAGAAAGATATATACTTATCTAAACAATTTTAGGAGATGAAGGGAAAATATTTGGTAGCGGTTATTCTCTTGGTTGGTACGTTAAGTGTGGGGATGTGTTCTAACGGTTGGATAAGGGCTCATGCAACGTATTATGGTGTTAATGATAGCCCTGCTTCACTTGGTAAATAACACTCTTACTTTAATTTTTTTTGTTACTTTAGTTTTTGACTTTTTGTATAGTAAATAAAATTTTGTAAAACAATTTTATAGGAGGAGCTTGTGGGTATGACAATCCGTACCACGCCGGATTTGGAGCCCACACAGCGGCGCTAAGCGGTGCGCTATTCAAAAGCGGTGAGTCATGTGGTGGGTGCTACCAGGTGAGGTGCGACTTTCCGGCAGATCCTAAGTGGTGTCTCCGAGGAGCTGCCGTGACGGTGACGGCTACAAACTTTTGTCCGTCGAACAACAATAATGGTTGGTGCAATCTCCCTCGCCATCACTTTGACATGTCCTCGCCCGCTTTCTTCCGCATTGCCCGTCGCGGCAATGAAGGCATTGTTCCCGTCTTCTATCGCCGGTAACGTATTCAAAATTTCATTGTTATAAGAGTTACTAATGCTGTTTTTATATCTAAGTATCAAAATTGTATTATATCATTTATCATAAAAGCTCGTAATGATTAAATCTTTGAAACCTTATAGGGTGGGATGCAAAAGAAGAGGAGGCGTTAGGTTTACTATGAGAGGGCAAGGTAACTTCAATATGGTAATGATCTCAAACGTTGGCGGTGGCGGCTCAGTGAGAGCTGTAGCGGTAAGGGGCTCAAAGGGAAAAACTTGGCTTCAGATGACCCGTAATTGGGGTGCTAACTGGCAGAGCTCCGGCGATCTCCGGGGACAAAGACTCTCCTTCAGAGTAACTCTTATTGACCGCAAGTCTCTGACGTTTTTGAATGTTGTCCCTTCTTCTTGGTGGTTTGGCCAAACCTTCTCTTCTCGAGGACGCCAATTTGTCTGAATATAGTGTGCTCTGGTTAAACAACAACATTTCATTGTTTTACGAATGAGGCTGATTTCAGTTATTTGCTTATTTATGAACTTTCCCTTGTTTTAATTGGGCAATGTTCTTTGTTTTCTTTTTCTTGCTAAATAATTTCAATCATGCTTAATTTTATTTAACCAAATGGTTTCTCATTTATGTATGTATGAAGCATTCTCGACAAGTTAAAAGAGTTGTGCTAAATCTATATTAATGGAAATAACATTTTTATAAGTTCATTTGTCAATTGAATAATTAAAGCTTATTATCATGAAAATACTATTATCAGATCAAAAGCTTCACAAAACACAGTTTAATGTAATACTATGTTACATGCTTTGGTTGAAATTGAAAATAACACGTAACTTGAGATAATTCGCACCTTTTTTTTGTTGTCAGTGAAATAATTCTTTCCTACAGAAAGATTTAAAAAGAAATATAAAAAAATATACAAAATTCAGAGCAATAAATATACAAAAAGAAAATTGAAAAAAACAAGGTGCTGCTGGCCCATGCTTTTTCAGTTTTTCTGCGACCTTTTTTCCTCAATTCTCGAAGGGTTGATTTTTCAAATACATAATAAACATACTTAGTATAGAAAGTTAATAAAGTTTATAAAAAATGAACCAATTTGCAAGAATTTGATATGAGGTTAATAAAAATAGAACTACAAAAAGAAAAATATTTCCTCACATCCACAAAGGTTTCACACTACATTCAGTTCTGTATCACTAGATTGATGTAAAGCTTTTAATTATATATTTGTATTATCACAAAGCTGTTTTCTTTTGTTGTCATCAATTTCTACACCATAACTCTGGTCCTTTTTTGAATTAATGTTTTAATAATAATATAACAAAGAAAAAAGTGGAATCATTGTTATTTTTTAATAAAGTGGATGGCGTTACACAGTTGCAGATCTCACAGTGAGAATAAGAACAAAAAAGCTTGTTTTTAAATCTAATACAAAAGCACAGAAGAACAAAAGATTTTTAAAAATGGGTTAATTAATTAAGGAACCAACTCTTATTAAAAAATGGTCAAAAAATCACAAAGCCCATCAGAACCAGACATGGATTCTTTTCATGTTCCACGGATGATAGATTGAACAGAAACCATTTAATTTTATCTTTTACCAAAAATAAAAAAAAAATCACTTTTTTAATAACACAAATAGAAAATGACATAAATACCCTCCTACTGGTTTCACACTCTTTTCTTGAACAATGGAACACAGAGAAAGAGAGAAGACACTCTTTTAGTCTTCTTTTTAGTAAAGGTTTCTCTCTGTGTTCTCTCCAAAATTCCTTTTTTTGGACTTTGAGGGTTTCTCAAGAAACAGAGCTGTGGCCAAAGATGAGAGGACCTTTGGGAGCTGTGATTGGAAGATATACTTCTAGTGATGGGAGTGTTGCAAATGATGGGATCATCAAGCACAATAGAAAGTGTAGAGATATTACGTTTCTCGTCATCTTCATTGCCTTTTGGGTCTCAATGATTGTCAATTCCAGCTTTGGTTTCAACCAAGGTAACCCATTAAGGTAAAGATTTGATGGATTTTTCAATATACCTCGTTGGACAATATAATAAAGCCTAGTCCTTTTGGTTTTGTTCGTCTGTTTCCTCCTGAAACCTTAAATGGGGTTTTCAATTCTTACTCTATGTTTTGTTAGTCTTGGTTGATTATACCTTTTTTATTATGCCAAAGGTTGTACCTTTATAGTACTATTTGTAGAGTAAAGTAGAGATTTTTCTTCTTCTTCTTGGTGTTCTTTAAAAAAGAGATTTGCTGTGTGCATGATAGACAGTTTGAATTTGATTGTGAAAAGCTTGAAACTTTATTTGTTATCCAGTTGCGCTAATTGTTCCATGAATTGTGTTATGTTAATCAAAATCACTAGTGTTGATGTCTTTATATGAACTGTTCTTGCAGACTCACATATGGATTGGACTATGAAGGGAATGTGTGTGGTAGCAAGCATCGTCACCGTGACCTTACTCAACTTGAGCTTAGATATTGGGTGAACCCTAACCAAGTTTATGAAAGTGGTTTGAAAGATGGGGAACTCAAATTGGCTAATGCCAGGACTGTTTGTCTCTTGGATTGTCCTGCACCCTCAGATGATACTCTCAACTGGGTCTGTGATTATCCTGATGGCGAGATTCGTCTCAAGATGAATGATTGGATCGACAGGAATTATGATTACTTTGAATTTCTTACTCCGGAAATGAGGAACTCCTCTCTTCAGCTTCAGGGTCCTTGTTACCCTGTAATCTTCCCTAGTGTGAATGGTAAGAGTGCATTTTTTTATATGCACAAAGCGTAGTCTTTTTTTTTTCTATTACCTATGTGTAACAAGATTTGTTCTTTAACTGATTAGTTTATTGGAGCTGCCAATATATTGCTCGTGCTTCAAATTCATCCTTGCGCCACTGGCAGCAGATGGGTGGTGTGAATATTCAAGAGGACATGATCATAGACAAATCGATTCGAAGGTCAATGAATTCTCGAGCCTCAGTTCTAAAGGTTAGAATGATCCTCATCTCTATTTACTTGTAAACATTTTCTTGTAAAAATGATGAGTTTGAAGAATGCTTCTAAGCTTTTGTTGGTTGTGCAATCGCAGCGTTATGTAGCTGACATTGGGAAGTCATGGCCAGTATTGATCGTTTGTGGAGGCCTTGTCCCACTGTTTCTATCCATTATTTGGCTGCTTCTAATTCGACATTTTGTTGCCGCCATGCCATGGATAACTGTTGTCCTTTTCAACATGCTCTTAATATCAGTAACAATATTCTACTACTTAAAAGGTTGGTTAAGAAATCAAACTTCCCTTTTCTCTGTCTCTGTGTTTCGATTCATATATGCTTATTCAGCTTTTTGTATCCTTTGTAGCTGGATGGATAGGAAATGATGCTGTAACACCTATCATTGGTGAGCATGACCCATACTTTCATGTGTATGGTCGAGTAAGTTAACACTTCTGCGTTACGCTGCCTTCAAATTCCCTATATTATGAGACCATTAGTCCCATTCTTTACCAAGCTTATTTGCGTTTGCTTGTTCCCTAGGAGCTTACTCATGTCCGTGGAGTTGCCATTCTGATGACTTTTATCTCAATTGTTGCTATCCTCACTTCAATCGCCATCATCCGCCGAATTCTAATGGCGACATCAGTCCTCAAGGCGAGTATAATAACTTTCTTAGTAATTTGGTTGCTACAGTTTGGATTTTGCTAGAGAGGTCATTTTGTTGTGTACTTGTGTAATCCAGGTAGCTGCTAAGGTGATTGGAGAAGTTCAAGCGCTGATTATATTCCCGGCTATACCGTTCGCAATGCTTGCGATATTCTATATGTTCTGGATATCAGCGGCTCTCCATCTGTTCAGTTCTGGTCAAGTTGTTCAGAACAACTGCAACAACACTAACTGTTGTGCGTATGATCTCGTGTTAAAGAAAGTGAATTGTGACCGTTGTTGTGGTTACAGCATACGTTACACTCCTCACATCACCATTGCTATATTCTTCCACCTGTTTGGTTGCTATTGGGCCACGCAGTTCTTTATTGCATCTTCCGCCACTGTGATTGCTGGCTCTGTTGCCTCATATTATTGGGCTCAAGGGGAAGCATCGGTAAGCTAAACATTTCTGAGCAAAATATATTGAACCTTTCGATTATTAGTTATTAGTATATCTTGATTGGGGATTTATGGCTGAACAATGCAGCCAGAGATACCGTTTCTTCCTGTTTTCGCCTCAATGAAGCGGCTTGCACGCTACAACCTAGGATCTGTGGCTCTTGGTTCACTCATTGTCTCTTTTGTGGAGTCTGTTCGATTCATTCTCGAAGCTATTCGTCGTAGAACAAAAGTAAGCGGGGCCACACCTGATCACTGGTTTTGGAGAATGGCTCATTACACTTCACGTGGCTGTCTCAAAAGCGTGGAGTGGACCATCAAATCAGTTAACCGTAATGCCTACATAATGGTAATAGAAACTCTCCTCCTTTTAGCAAAACGAAGCCCATTTCCTTTGAACCATGTCTTGATAAATTGTCTGTCTCTCGGTGTCTTTTCAGATTGCTATAACAGGGAAAAGCTTCTGCAAATCGTCTGCAATTGCGACAGAGTTGATCATGAGCAACATTCTGAGGATAGGGAAAGTTAATGTGATAGGAGATGTTATATTGTTTCTAGGAAAGCTTTGTGTGAGTCTCTTCAGTGCTCTCTTTGGATTCTTGATGTTGGATTCACACAAGTATCGGTCTTCTCACAACAAAGTCTCATCCCCACTATTACCTGTTTTGGTAAAACCTTTTCCTTACCCTCTAGACTCGATTATAAATACAGAGACAGATGGTTTTTGAGCTTGAATAGGTTTGCTCCTGACTCTTTGCACAGGCATGTTGGGCTTTGGGGTATATTGTGGCGACACTTTTCTTTGCGGTGGTTGAGATGTCGATAGACACAATCATTCTCTCTTTTTGTCAAGACTCAGAGGACAATCAAGGGAATGCTCAGCATGCGCCACCTCTTCTGCTTGAAACTTTAGATAGCAATCAGGAGGAAGAGGTTCAGAGACTTACCCACTGATAGATCCATACTGTATAAGTTTTGTTTCTTCTTTGGTTGGCCGGTTTATATGGTTTTGAAGATGGAATATTTTATCTCTAAAACATTATAAGAATATTGTAATGTCTGATGGCTTTGATAATTCTTCGATTCTGAAACCAAAAATCATATTTTTGCAAAATGCCTCTTTGTTTGGTTACAATTAGACATCTATAAGCAAAGAATTTAATCCAATGGGTTATTATTTCTTGGCAAAACTCAATTTCTTGGGGTCAATCTCGTCAACACGAATCATCATCACAAGGCCATTATCTTCTTCCGTCCAACCAATGGACTCTCCCTCCAGCAGCTTTGCGATATGCTAAGAAAACAACATAAATAGAAGCAACTTCAAGTTTTTTCCAGAGATGAAGACAGTTCCAAACAGATGCAAACAGATGAGTAAAAGTAGTACCTTTCGTTTGCTTTTGAAATCATCGTTCTTGTCACCCAATGTGACTCTGAGGTACTTGAAAGCTAAATCAGAAATAGAATACAAACTCATCAAACAGACTAGATATGTTTCTCTTCAAAGAGAGGGATTTAAACTCTTACATGAAATGCCAGAAAAGTAAATAAGTTGGCGCTTGAGAAGACGAAGAGCTTCCTTTGCTTGGTGTTCGTTCACATTCACTGTCACTACCTCGTCTTCCTTGTAAGTCGAATCATCATCTTCCCTACAAGCATGGTTTTGAATATTATCAACTCTTCTTGCCAAGTGAGTATACAGCAGAAAATGACAGTAGAGGACTGATTATAAATGGACTTAGAAATTAACAGACTTGACTTCAATCATCTTTGCTACAGATTTGTCATCCGCTTCTCGAGCTTTTTGTCCGAAAAAGTGCCCCTATGTATTGTAGAAGATATCGATAGTTGTTATAAAGAACACAAGAAAGACATTGTTGATCACTTTGGACCAAATATTACTTTCCAAATTGTACCTTCTCCACGAGTCTGCGTGCTCGCTCAGGTTCTCCTCTGGAGAATGCTTCTGCAGCCTGCCAAAGAGGACAAGGTTTTAGTTATGCAACCATCACATCATGGCAGTCATACATTGAATATACATAGCAGGAGGGTATTAGGAATGAATCCTTGTCATCTCAAAGGCTTACAGCTCCATAATATTCTTTCATCTGATTCCAATACTCATGTACTGCTTTACGATGTGCCTTAAATTCATTTTCATCATCTTCATCTATCAAAGGAGAAAAATTGATAGTTGAGAAACTCTTGAGAAAAGAGAGAATAAACTCAAATAAACGTACATGTAAGACGATGACAAGGTTACCTTCTTTAGATGTATGTGACGATCGTTTCATAGCAACTACTCTCTCTTGAAAAGGGTCTTCCAGAGGTTTAAAAACAGGACGACCAGTAACTCTTGCTCTCCTTTCTCCAAATCTTCGAGTTAATTTTGGTTCTTCCTCATATCTTTCCGCACCTGAGAATAAAGCTTCTAAAACCTCCTTTTCAAGACCAGTCTTGTCACTGCCTCCTTCCTGATAACCAGAAAAGGTTCTTGCACCGTCACTGCATCATAACAAAAAGCAATTTGAAAAGGAAAAATATCAAAAGGATTCCCAAGGGAAGGGTTTTGATACAAAGATTGACTAGAACAAGCGTGCCTCTGACAAAAATCTTGCAGTTCCACTTGGTTGCAGGACGTAGATCCCTGTCTTTGTGGATCAACTTTTGGAATCTTTAAGAATAGGGGATCAAACCAACAGAGTCAGACTTAGAAGAAGACATTATTCTATAAGAAAGACCAAACTGAAAATCATAGCAAAAGCTCACAACTTCATTGGAAATTCCACCATCAGCATACGTCTTGGTATCAGACAAGTCAAGCAGTTTCTCCGTACTCTGCAATGTAATAAAGAATATAGTGTGGATGCTTAAAAAAGAAGATGCAGCAAAAGATCCAAAGGCATCTATGAAATACTCACAAGAGCCATATGCCAAGAGCTAAAAGATACCACTAACAATCAAGTGATCAAGAATTAGAGGCGACCGTGGGTATGCAAAGTCAACTTTATCTCAAACTGTAGTCAGGATTAGTACCAAGACAGAGAAAAGGATCGTCAAAGTCGCTCAAGGGTATAATTGTAATTAAATAGTTAAAGTAGTTCAAAGAAAGAGTGATGCAACTATAAAGGTCACACAGGTCATAATTAAGTTAATGGTCATCTTGATGAGCTCAAGGTATGGGAAAATATAATATAATTCAGCAAAGAAATGGTACAAGATATTATAATATTTAAGAGAAAGAAGATAGTGGAGGCATACGCAAAAGCAAAACGCTTAAAGTAACAAAAATAGATTACTTTTCAGAGCTAAGGGAATCGGCTTACCTTCTTCACATCATATCCGCATACGCCTGATAGTTTGGTGGAAAAGCAGATTAAGTTTAGCAGCTAGGGTCACCAATACCAGTTTAAAGAAGAAGAAAATGTCGAGCATAGTAAAAAAAGCTAGAGAATGCTTACCAAGAACCTGGTGAATGACATCTGGGCTAGCTTGAAAACCCTCTGCAAGCATCTTAACAATAAATTCCTCAACATCAGTTGGAGCCCTGCTTATCTTTGCCTCGTTACTTTTTGGCATTTCTTCACTCCATATCTCAGTTTCTGGAATATCCCTTGAGTCCATCTTCATTGGCTTAGTTGTTTCTCGGGGAGCATTTGATATAGGCCTGGTTCTAGCATACTCCTTACCGATAAAACTTGAAACAGTGCCTCCAGATATAGAAGTTTTCTTCGGCCTCCATACTTTGGCTTTGCTGTCCTCTTGTCGTCGAACTTCCTTAGGAACATAGACCTGAGTAGGCTTTGAGGTTGCTTTCTCGATTTCAACTTGGTCACTTTGAGGCGTCTTTTCAGTCATTGCAAAGAGAATCTCACCAGCCACATTGACATTCTGGCTTGCTTGGTAGTATGCAGTAGTAATGTCATCAAGAGAAAAACGAGAACTAAAAGCTTCAAGAAGCACTTGGAAACTTCTTGAATCAGGATCACTGTGCGAAGAGCTTGCAACCATTGACATTTTCTCCTACTAATTCACAGTGCAAAAACAAATGGCTCAGTTAACAACAGTAGTAGCTATGTAAAATGTAGAATGCTGGAATGAAAATGCTCCCTACATTACAACAAAAATGTTATGCATTTGAAGCTGCAAAAAAGAACAAGTTTCATCCATCTTCCCAATAACCATCACTGAGTAGGAAACTAAAGCAGAACATGGTTTGTAATCATGTTAAGAAAAAGACGATACTTTCGACATAGATTTGGTTTCAATGTGATACCAAAAAGTGCATCGCAACAAACACCTAGTAGGCATTATTATATCTCCGACCTAAGTAGATAAATGGAACCTGCTTAATTTACCTTTTAAGCAAGCCAAATCAATGATCTTTTTCTAAGTTACAATGTAAATACAAGTGAAGCAAATCAATGGCACAGTGACATATAGCAGACGAGAGTAGTCATAATCAAAAGCACAATTAGGGAAACGCATAATCAAAGCGAAGAATGTGAAACCTCAATAAAGAAGAAAGAATCTCTCAAAAAGAGCCAACTCGAACTCGTTTCGAAACCGCATTACGCCATAGAATTAAACCTCGTTCCCCTAACCAACCAGCAATGCAAATAGAAAAAAGCAAAACGGAGAGTGTAAGTAAGTACCGAAATCGATGTAGCCGGAGCCGTATAGAGAGGGTTATTATAATCGAGAGAAGCCGAATTAGGGTATTTGCTTTCGAAAAAGAAGGAGACAAAAAAAAGAGAGAATTTTGCAGGAAAAAAAGATAGTTTTTAAGTAGGGAGATGCCTTGGTTGCATGAGAGAGGAGAAGTGAAAGCAAAAAAAAGCAAGAACCTTTGCTTCCTCCAACTCGCTTCTAAGAAAGTGACAATTTTTTGAAAATCAAAGAGCCAAATTGCCCCAAAAATTTAACATTTTTGACTCTGATAAGATCCACATTACATGTTCGAATGTATCGAAGCAAAAAGAAAAAAAAAAAAAAAAAGTGCGATTTTTGAAAACTTGAAAGACTAATCGTCAAGTTTCATTTATTGTTGACTAATCCCTCCATAAGTTTGTTTACCAAAACAGCACTCCTTGTTTTATTATTTTACAAATTAGCCCATTTCTTTTATTCGGTCCTCGTTCCTTCCTTTCTTCTTCTTACCTCTCAAGTCTCACCAGTCATTATCTCGATTCTCAATCTTCCGGTCACCGACTAATTTCTGGTAAGCTCACACTCCTTATGCTCATCAAAAGATCTACGCTACGAAATTTTTGTTTCTTCCTCTCATTTCTTCTTTCGTCAGGGTATATCATAGAATAGGGGTTTATCTCTAAAATCTTCAGGATTTCGAGTTTGATTTTGCTGTTTTGGAATCATAAATTTGATTGCTGAGAGAAGAAGTATGGGATCGAGAGGAATTATCACCGATAAGTGGTCAATGAGGATTCTATGGGGTTGTGCAATCGGCAGTGCCATTGGTAAATGATCGTTTCTTTGAGATTTCAGATGTTTTGTTTCTCAAATTCGTGAGCTTTTTTGTTTCTCTGTGATACCCTTTTTCTTATTTAAGCCCATTAAATGTGTAGGTTTATACATGGTTGCTGTAGAAAGACAAACTCAGAACAGGGCTCGTGCTATGGCTGAAGGTTTGAGAGCTGCAGAATCACAAGGTGATGGTGATAGTGTCTAAATCTATCTACCAAAGTAGTGCTCACTTGAGTTTTTTGTTTTTGTTATAATGACTTCTTCTTCTTCTTCGAAGATTGTGTTGATGTAGTTTCTGGTTTGCAAATAATCGTAATAAGGTGAAGTTGCTAAACATACAATTTGTGTTGTTGTGGAAAAAAAAAAGGTTCTTTCTTTCACACTGTCATGCTATGTTTGTGAATCGATTTTTTAATTGCGCATTTTCAGCAAGGCATCTTGCGTTTACTGGGATGTGTATTCTCTTACGTAAAAGTCTCCCTTTCTGTATATAAGCATTAGGGATCATTTGTCCGAAATGTACAGCAGGATCAAACTTATTACATTAGAAATAATAATGGCACAGGGACGCCAAGGCAAATGCTTTGGGTTCGTCCTCTTACTATGCTTTTTCAGTTTAACTTTTGCACGCAGGATTCTCAAGGATCTCCCTATGATGGAGCCAAGCAAGCTACATCTACACTATGTAATGAAGCCTGGGATGGATGTGCTACACCCAGACCATGAGGTACAACCTGACCACAAAGTCAAGCCTAATCAGATAATGCAGAACATGGCGAGTGAACTAGGTGACCCACCGGATTATCAGGATCCTGACCACGTAGTTAAGCCTAATCAGATAATGCAGACCATGGCGAGTGAACCAGGATGTAACCCACCGAAACCTGACCACGTAGTTAAGCCTAATCAGATAATGCAGACCATGGCGAGTGAACCAGAAGAACCTGACCACGTAGTTAAGCCTAATCATGTAATGCAAACCATGACGAATGAACCGGACCCGGACGATCCTGACCACGTAGTTAAGCCTAATCAGGTAATGCAGACCATGGCGAGTGAACCGGACGAACCTGACCACACAGTTAAGCCTATGGGGTATGGTGTAGGTAGGGGATATGGAAGTGGTGGCTCTGGTGTTGGCTATGGTGTTGGTTATGGCAGTGGAGGCAGTGGCTTTGGGGAAGGAATTGGCTCTAGTGGAGGCAGTGGCTTTGGGGAAGGAATTGGCTCTAGTGGAGGCAGTGGCTTTGGAGAAGGAATAGGGTCTGGTGGTGGTTCAGGTATTGGCATTGGAGAAGGAATAGGGTCAGGTGGTGGTTCAGGTATTGGCATTGGAGAAGGAATAGGGTCTGGGTCTGGCCAACCCAATTGTGGTCCTGTAACGGGAGCTCCAGGTGAAGGGATTGGTATTGGTATTGGACGGGGCTCTAGTGGTGGACCCGGTGTAGTTGTTCCAGGCACAACAATCCCTCCCATAGTGGTTCCAGGCGCACAGATTCCCGGCTTTGTGATCCCAGGAGTAACAGTTCCTGGTTACGGTGCTCCTGGTTACGGTGTTCCTGGCTGCCAAACCGGTCGCTGCAAGCCAAACCCATACTATAACCCACCAAACTGTCCTCATTGTCCACCTTTCACTTCAGGTGAAGACAAGCACATGTCAGACAAAGGAACCAGGACAGATGCTCTTGCTCCCACTTCATCGGAGATGCATGCCTAAGCTTTAAGTGTCATGAATCACAAGTCTAATAAATCACTCATAATGAAATCTATTTTGGTTTGATAAAAAGCTTCCTTCACATCAAGTTGAATAAGACAATATTACTGCCCAAGTAAACTTAAATAAGGGAAAACTATTTAAGATCAAGTTACTCAAGAGACAATATTGATTGAGATCAAGTTGTATTTCCATTGGTTGTATAGCCTGTATGGCAAATGAGTTTTAAAATTAATAAACCGACCCGCAAATCCGGTTAAGCTTTTATACTTTTTTTTTGTAAATGTCTAAATGAGATCAAAAGAGATAAACTTTTTGTAAAGCATTAAACTTTCAGAAGAAGAGTGGTACTGTAATAATAACATATCATCTCCGATCATAACGACAGAGAAAAAGAAGAGCGACGAAGTGAGAGAGATTAGTCTGTGTTAATGGATCGGATTCTGAAGGCCGCTCGAACATCCGGTTCGCTGAATCTTTCCAATCGATCTCTCAAGTAAGATCCATTAAATTTTCATCAACCTTTTTCCTTTTTTGGATTGGATTGAAATTTCAGATTTTTTGTAAGATTAGTTGGTTTGACTGTGAGAAAGTTTCGATTTTTCAAAGTTTGTTTTAGTTTTTCGAAATGGGTTTAGAATGTGAATATCATCTCTTGATCGGGGAATCAGTCAAGTTTCGAGGTTTTGATCCTATTGCTTCTCACGAGATCCCATTGTATATGAGATGCATAGTCTTTGCTTACAGCATTGTTTACTGATTTGGGATTCAATTATACAGGGATGTACCTACTGAGGTGTATCAATGTCTGGAAACGGCAGGGGAAGGAGAAAACTGGTGGGAGGTGATTAGCTTTTTCTCGATTTTTGAATTATTTTGTAATGCATTGATCTGTCATCAGATTCTTGACTGGATAAATGTTTCCATTTGGCAGGCTGTTGATTTGCAGAAGTTGATTTTGGCACATAACGACATTGAGGTTTTAAGGGAAGATCTTAAGAACCTTGCTTGTTTGGTTGTGCTAAATGTCAGTCACAATAAACTGTCTGAACTTCCAGCAGCTATTGGGGAGTAAGTATTTTTTAAATCTTTGTAGTTGGGTTCCACTCTGTTCAGCTTGATAATGTTCAAATGTTTGATCTCTTAACTCATTCATAGGCTTACAGCAATGAAGTCATTGGATGTGTCCTTCAACTCAATATCAGAACTTCCTGAGCAAATTGGTTCAGCAATTTCTCTTGTCAAGTAGGTTATCTCCATCCTGGCATAAAACTTCTGTGGTTCGATTTAAATTAGGGCATTGGGCTCATTAAACCCACACAGTTCAGAATTGTTTAAACTTCTTGTTATTGCTTTAGGCTTGACTGTTCAAGCAATCGGCTTAAAGAATTGCCAGAATCTCTTGGAAGATGTTTAGACTTATCCGATTTGAAGGTTGTTCTTTGTTGCTTCTGGATTAGTTGATTTATTTTTGTACTTCTTCTTTCATGGAAATGATTGTCTTTATTGTTATCCACAGGCCTCAAATAATCAAATTTCCAGTCTGTCAGAAGACATGGTGAACTGTTCGAAATTATCTAAACTGGATCTGGAGGTATTTGTGTAGATTTCTTCCTAGAGTCTGAAGTGGCTACTTCGCATTTCTTTTTTCTTCTTTCACTATCTTAAAAATCCAGTGGTATGGCGAGCCCGGAAGAAGGCAATGGTATTCAAGGCTATGTTTCGGTAAAGCAAGATTATTTACTAATGTATCTTAAACCTATTACAGGGAAACAAGCTCACAGTTCTCTCTGAGAAGCACATAGCATCATGGACCATGCTTACAGATCTTAATGCATGTAATGATGTTCAATTTTTCTTTTGCGTTTGACAGATTCTGAGACACACTTTAATTTATTTTCCTACTGCAGCTAAGAATATGTTGACTGGTCTGCCTCCAAATATAGGAAGCCTTTCGCGTCTTATCCGGCTTGATCTTCATCAGAACAGTAAATATAAACTAAGAAGATACTATTTCGCGCCTTATCCGACTTGATCTTCATCAGAACAGTTGTTGAATTGTTTACATATTTGATTCATGCAGAAATCTCTTCTGTTCCACCATCAATAGGCGGTTGCTCCTCTCTTGTGGAGTTCTATATGGGGTAATTCTCTACTATGTTTTATTCAGAAAGATTGTTTGGAATTACATGGAATCTAATTAGATACTTTCAGAACTGACATTATTCTTTCTCTACTTAATTCCAGAATGAACTCGCTATCAACATTACCAGCAGAGATTGGAGATATATCACGTCTAGGAACATTGGATCTTCGTTCTAATCAGGTATTGTGCTTATTTCTTTGATGGATATTGTTTTTGGACATTCTTTACATATATTTTCAAACCCTTTATCTATTGACAATGACTTTCTAATTAATGGTCTACACACTTGTGCTTTCTCCCAATTTTTAGCTCAAGGAATATCCAGTTGGCGCATGTAAATTGAAGCTCTCGTACCTAGATCTTTCAAATAATTCATTGACCGGATTGCATCCTGACCTCGGTATGATTAACAAACGGCACTAACCATTTCTTCATCCTCTGTTTGCTAATAAATTTACATATGGCATCATAAGAATAGTTATTAGCATTAAATTTCTTGTCCTCACATTTATAGGAAACATGACTACTCTGAGAAAGCTTGTGCTTGTTGGCAATCCTTTGAGAACCCTAAGAAGGTTTCATTTTACTCTCTCTGTCTGGTTTCTTGATTGCCTGGTCTTAATTGGATTGCTACTTGAAGAGGCCAATAATTCTTTCTTTTCTTGCCTCCAGCGCATTAGTAAATGGTCCTACAGCTGCTCTACTGAAGTATCTTAGGAGCCGCCTTTCTAATAGTGAAGGTACTTTGGTTCAACATCCCTCTTTCTCTCTCATCTAAGTGGTCAGGGCTAACTGTAAATGGTTTCCAATTATAGAAACAAGTGCAAGCACTCCAACAAAGGAAAATGTAATTGCTTCAGCAGCTCGTATGTCCATTTCTTCAAAGGTAAGTGAAACCACAGGCTTGAGCACCATTGTGATAAGAAATCCTTAATAGAAACAGGAAATAATTATCTTAATTGATTGCACAAAACTCAGGAACTTTCTCTGGAAGGTCTCAACTTGAGTACTGTTCCTTCAGAAGTTTGGGAATCTGGTGAGATCACGAAAGTTAATCTTTCTAAAAACTCTATCGAGGAATTGCCTGCTCAACTTTCTTCATCTGTTTCCCTTCAGGTAATAGAGTTTCCGGTTTCCCATATACATTCTTCTTAAATATACAAAGCAGATGCTACATATCCCTTGGCTACATAAAGATAAAAGATCTAAAAGTTATTGTTATTGAACTCATATTATATTTGCAATCGCAGACTTTAATTTTGTCACGGAACAAGATTAAAGATTGGCCAGGTGCGATCTTGAAGTCACTTCCCAATCTTGTGTGCTTGAAGTTGGATAATAATCCCCTGAAGCAAGTATGTTCAGATAGAATAATATGTAAAGAGTTGATTATAGCTTCCACCAAGAGCTAATGCATCACAATTTTTTATTTGCTCGTAAGATTCCACTGGATGGTTTCCAAGCAGTCTCTGGGCTTCATATTCTAGACCTAAGTGGTAATGCAGTTTTCAGAGAGCCTCCTAAGTTTTGCCACTTGCCACAACTGCAAGAGCTTTATTTGAGGTTGGTTATTATACTTAATATTATTCATCGTCCATCTATTATTCACTGGTTTAAGATACCTTATACCTTATACCTTACTTGACAGTCGAATCCAGCTATCTGAAGTCCCTGAAGATATCCTCAACTTATCTAACCTGCTTATCCTTGACTTGAACCAGAATTCACTTCAATCGATTCCCAAGGTAATAATATGACTATATGCTCTACTTTGTGGTCTGTGATTGGAATTTAGTGTAACCTGGCAAAAATCAGCTAGTCAACTACAGTCTTCACGTAATGCTGATGCATTGGATCTGTTTTTCCCATGCAGGGTATCAAGAACATGACTTCACTCAAACATCTGGACATATCAAACAACAACATTTCAAGTCTTCCTCCAGAACTGGTAAGTCTGTTGCTTTTCTTAACTGAAACATATAGACGCTTTTCTTAACTGAAACATATAGACATGTATAATGTGTAATAAGAGTCCTGTGTTGTTCCTTAGGGTTTGCTTGAGCCTACACTTGAGGTTCTACGACTTGACGGGAACCCATTGAGAAGGTATTCCTTTTAAATCATAAAACTGACACATTAATAAATTAAAGTTTAAAACAATATCATAGCAGATTTGATTGATACGTTCCACCTACATTCTTAAAACAGCATCAGGAGGCCAATTCTAGAAAGAGGAACAAAAGCTGTGTTGAACTACCTGAAAGACAGACTTCCAGATCAGTAGCTTGTACAACATTTACATCAACACCTATATATGTTGTTTGTTTGTAACATTTTGCGTGAAACAAACCAGATTGGTGGATTTTATTGATGAGAGATGCTTGTGTCGTCCTTTTGTGTAAGAGATTTTACTATTTGTGAAACAACACCAGATTGATTTTATCCCTTCGATGTATTTGGGCCGAAAAAGTAACTGCTTCAGTAAAAAAAAGAAGATGATACCTGTACACCTTTGGCTAACAAACAGTTTTCACAATTTTCATATTGTCTTTGAAATTTTGCAAAGTCTGATTTTTTGTCAAAGGAACAAGCCCGATGCATTCTTGAAGAAAAACTCAGGTCTTTTTACAAATTGTTTGTTTTAGTTTCTCCCCCATCTTCATTGTCTAGTGCTGCTGCTGCTAACCTAAACTTAAGAATCTTGTGGAGTTTGGCAACAGGTTCAACTATCTTCTTCTGTGGCAACTGGTCTTTACTTGCTGAAACTTCTTCTACAAAAAATCAAAGAATTGAAGAAACCGCAACTCAAAAACAAGCACAAGTAGAAGGGACAAAGAACTATACTTGAGAAAATGTTCAAAAGACATGTTTCTTTTGAAACAATAAGATGTTGGTGAGAAACGGGTGTTTGACAATCATAAAGAGGAAGAAATGAAAAAACTAACCCTTTTCAGAGAAAGCAAGGCATGTACCAATCGTTTCAAGATATTCTCCAACCTGAAAGAATCATCAAATCTAACACCATTAAGAGAATGAATGGTTTAAGCAAAAGAGTAAGCTGACTCAAGTTAGAGAAAACTTTTAAATAGCAACTCACCAGCTTGATTTTGCCATCAATGGTCAATACCGGATTCAAAGTATCCAAACCCTGAGTGGATATATACAATGTCAAATGAAAAAAGCAATGCAAGAGGCCAAGAGCACAGATAGTTAACAAATAAAAGAATTAGGATTGAATTAACTAACTGATAAAGTGTAAGGAGCATCTGATGGAATGTCAATGTGCCTTGAAACGTCATCAAGATCAATCATAACATATTCATCCTCGTTCTCCATCTCTGTCTCTCTCTCTCTCCTGTATCATTTTGTTTATTATGGTGAAGAAGAAGAACACAAAGAATCCACCTCTAAGCCCATGATTTAGATTCAAGAAATTACAATTCTTAACATCTCTAAAACAAGAAAATTATTGTTGAGAGTTATGGCTCACCTCTTTCTCTTTTCCACTTGAATCGTTCGAGCAAATACGAAAAGCCCGTAAGTAAGGTGAAGGTAGATGAAGAACAAGCCAAGCAAGATTCAGAGGAAGAACGATTCGTGTTCTTCTTCTTATTCTTCTTCTTCTGTGTAAAATAAATTAGCTCTGTTTTCCGTTGTAAAACAAGCAAGTATCCTTATTGGGCCTTTAATATAACCTAAAAGCCCATTCTTTTGCGTGAGTGTAATCCAGTCTTCCACGTGTCAAGTACGCAAACCACAGCAGTCTTAGGTAGAAAATTAAAGTTAAACCGGAGAATTTTGCGCAAATTATTAGCAAACCGGAGAACCAAAAGCAAACGAAACAGAGAGTGTCAACAGATTCTGCAAAAACATCATCTCTATTGACAGGGAGGAAGAATCGTCACAAAAGAAGCTTAAGAAGCAAGACATTTGAACTTTCCACTACTCATTCATCTTCTTCACACGTCTTTCACCATTTTCCTTATATAAATAAAGCTCCTTTTTTAAGACTTTTTTTAGTTTTTTGGTTTCATTTGTTTTTTAAGTGGGCACCGAAAAAGTCAAGAGCTTTTGCTTTCCAGGTAAGGATCCATCACCACTAATAACACCTCTTCTCTTCTTCTTCTTCTTCCTCTCGATCTTCTCGTTCCAAAAACCCTATTCTCGATTCCAATTGTACGCTATTCAATCGAAAGTTTTTTCCTTTTTTGGGGGTTTTTGTTTAATTCGATTGTTCTGTTCTGAGTTTGCAGGCGAATTCCGAAGAAACTGGCGTGTGTGTTCGGTGGATTGATTCATTTCGATCTGACGATCCCTTCTCATGATTAGTTTCCGATCTTCGAATAGACGACCAACTGCGAGATTCTCATCTATAACTCCTTTTCCCTATTCGATTTCTTATCTCTTTCTACCATCCAACGTCTTCTTCATACGCTACTTCAATTGCTCCAGATTCCGTCTCAAAATCTGACCTTTTCGCTTGAAGCTACCCCCAAAGTCTCGTCCTTTTTAGTTTCGAATTAGGTCATCTTGAAAACTCTGTTTTTGGAGATTAAGGAAATGGCTGACCGGAACTGGTTGATTGCGTTCGAGGATCTTCCTTCTCATTTGATCTTGGAGGTGTTGATCTCTGGGCGGCTTAGTGCTGTTGATCTACTTAGCTTGGAATTGACCTCTAAGGTTTTCGGAGGGAGCCATGGATTCTACCCTTTGAAGTACAGATCATTAGCTGATTACGCGGCGTCTCAGCTTTGCTCTGTGCATCCTGTCTATGCTGGAATGGGTTTGACTACACAGAAAGAGCTCTTTGCCAATTGTGAGGGAAACTGGAAGCGGCTTTTGAGTTTCTTACAATCTGTTGAGCAATCCTCAGATATGGTTGAAACCTCTCAAGGCAAAGTATGATTTCATTTGCCTCTTTCGTCTTTGCTTCTATCGGTGAATTTTTCATTTCATATATAGACAGTAGTGTTCCGTAGCTTTGTGAAGTTGCTATGAAGAACATCTCTTTTAAGTATTAGGGATATAGCTCAACATGTTGTGTTGATTCTTGGTTAATTTGGTTTAGGAGTCTCAAATGCATTTCTTTCATCCTCTCTGCAGATGCAAATTGCAACAGGAAAGTATCACACTTTGCTAATCAACAACTCAAAGGTTTATTCTTGTGGTGTAAGTTTGTCTGGTGTTCTTGCTCATGGCCCTGAAACTACTCAATGCGTAGCATTCACGCCTATAGAGTTTCCATTCCCTGCTCAAGTGGCTCAAGTCTCAGCTACACAGAACCATTCTGCTTTCGTATTGCAATCTGGAGAGGTTGGTAGCTTCTCTTTCACTTAAAACCTATCCTTTGAATATATTGTCGCTTGTCATAATTGCTTACCAATAAATCTATTTGAAATCTGGCACAGGTTCTCACATGTGGGGACAATTCATCGCATTGCTGTGGTCATTTAGATACTAGCCGTCCAATATTTAGGCCTAAGCTTGTTGAGGCTTTGAAGGGGACTCCTTGTAAGCAGGTAAAACTGATACCAACCCTGTCGAAGATGAATTGATTTTCTAAATTGAGTCTATCGAACACTGACAAACTCATCTTCTATACCAGGTGGCTGCTGGGCTTCACTTCACTGTGTTTCTATCAAGGGAAGGGTGTGTGTATACTTGTGGATCAAATACACATGGGCAGCTTGGTCATGGCGATACCGTGGACAGACCAGTACCCAAAGTTGTTGAGTTTCTTAAAAGCATTGGCCCTGTGGTGCAAATCGCAGCTGGACCCAGCTATGTTTTAGCTGTAACAGAGGATGGCTCAGTTTACTCGTTTGGCTCTGGTTCTAATTTCTGCCTTGGTCATGGAGAGCAACAGGACGAGCTCCAGCCGCGTGTTATTCAGGCTTTTAAAAGAAAAAGCATTCATATAATCCGTGTCTCTGCAGGCGATGAACACGCTGTGGCACTTGATTCCAATGGCCGTGTAAGTTATTTGTTTTCATCGTACTTTGTCTCTATTTGGTCTCAGAAATCAAAAGAAAGCTTATTCTGATTGATTAATCTTTCTGAAACTTAGGTCTACACATGGGGTAAAGGTTACTGCGGTGCTCTAGGCCATGGAGATGAAAACGACAAGATCACTCCTCAACTTTTGGTCAATCTCAAGAATTGCCTTGCTGTCCAGGTCAGATTCTTCTCCCATCTGTTCCATCTCAGTTAATGAGATAATGATCCCTTTACACCTTATTCCTGTATTCTGTAAGATCTTGAGTGGTCTCTAAGAACTAATAAGTGATCAGTTCAAGTAGAATCAAAACTTGGGTTGGGATCTGTTTATAGCCAAACGTATTCTAGACTAAAGGATTTTCATTCTAAATTGAGAGTACATTCAGGTTTAGTAAATAATAATGTAGCTGAATGTTTTTGTGTTTATTTGTAAAGATACGGAATTTTGATTAGTTCAGGATCAGTTAAACCGGATTTAGACAGCCCTAAGTCATGACTCTGCTTTTTCTTGCAGGTGTGTGCAAGAAAAAGGAAGACTTTTGTTTTGGTGGAAGGTGGATTATTGTATGGATTTGGGTGGATGGGGTTTGGAAGCCTTGGGTTCCCGGACAAAGGAGTATCAGACAAAGTGCTGAAGCCAAGGGTATTAGAGTGTCTGAAACCACACCGTGTATCTCAAGTTAGCACCGGTTTGTATCACACCATTGTGGTCACTCAACGTGGACGTATTTTTGGGTTTGGAGATAACGAAAGAGCTCAGCTTGGTCACGACTCACTCCGCGGCTGCTTAGAACCAACCGAAATCTTTCTCCATTGTGGCCGTTCTCGTAGCAGGCTTTGTTGATAAAAAAAGGCAGATGTATAACCCTGTTTGTATGAACCAGATTCAGATTGGAGTTACCGGTTAGTGTACAACTTGTATCTGTTTGATTTTTCGAACTGGTTAGTGTATAAACTTGTTATGATTCGTATCTGTTTGATTTTTCGAGTTGTGAGAGTAATAGAAGATATTCCGGATCACCTTCCTTACTGCATAGACTCATGACATGAGCTAAAAATAGCACAATAACAAACACCTGAGTTCTTCTAGGTGACCACACTCAAAAGAACATTATAGAATGTAGAAGTGAGATTATATAAACGACCAAAACTATAGCCATATAAAGCAAAAAACGGTTCGTCTGTCTGTTGCCCAAGCTTAAACTATATAATGCATTAAGTGATTTTGCAATCGCATCTCCACCATTAGCAAGTTCTTTTAAGATGTATTTTCATTTTACAGTCTCATCACTACCATTAGCAAGTTCTTTACCGATGCATTCATGAAATATTCTTAGTATCACTATCACATCTTCTAGTAAAACAGTATTGAACTATTGATGCCAAAACATTCATAGTATGCCTCGATATGGAGGAACACCATTTTGGTAGAGAATTGCTTTTTTTTTGGGTTCTTCATCTTGGCCAAAGGACAAGTCTCGACAATATGTTCGAAGTTTCAACGTATGAACTTCAAAATCGAATTGAATTACATTGATCATAAATTGATTCTATTTGTCAAAAGATCATAAATTGATAGATACTAATAAAAATATGATAAAATTAAAAAATAATAGCTGAAAATGCTAATTAGTACCAAAATTAACATATCCTAGAAGCTCAGTGCATTTATACATATCCTCAATATCCGATTCACCATAAATATTGTGATATTCAAAAAGATCATTATGATTCTATTGAAAGATAAGAAAATATCATACAATCATACAACTACTCTTTCGCTGTCAAAACAAAATATCCTATCACTTTTCCAACTTGACAAAAAAAGAAAAAGAAAAAGGAATCATACTTTTTTCCTAACGTGGCACGTTAAAATAAATCATATCATTATTACAAGATTTACTCGTCAAATTAAAAATATCTAACTAATCACCGTTAGATTCCCCAAAATTTGTTTATTAACCTACCAGATTTTTAAAAAAGAAAAGAGATAATTATAGACTTTAAAAACAAAACAAAAGAAACGGATAAGAACACGTCAGACATGTCAGTCTTATCTCAAAAAATCCAAGTCAGCAACTCGTGTCTGTGTAATAATCACTCTCGTATAAATAAACACCTCCGTTGTCTTCACCAAACATATCACATTTGATTTGATTAATCTCAAAGTAACAAACAGAGAAACAAAGAAAAACTCAAAAGAAGAGAAAAAAAAAGAAGATGTTGGCTATATTTCAGAAAGCTTTTGCTCACCCACCGGAGGAGCTCAACAGTCCGGCGTCTCATTTCTCCGGCAAAACCCCTAAACTTCCCGGTGAAACTCTCTCTGACTTCCTCTCTCGTCACCAAGACTCAGCTTTCTCCATGAACTTTGCTGGATCTGCCGTCTTAGCTTACGCTCGCCAAGAAACCTCTCTGCGCCAGAGGTATGTACATATACACAAATATATCAAACTCCTAAACCCAATTCATAGATTCTTAAAATCTGTTGTTTTTGTTTTTCTTTCTCAGGTTGTTCTGTGGACTAGATGGGATTTACTGTATGTTTCTTGGGAGATTGAACAACCTCTGTAACTTGAACCGACAGTACGGTTTGTCTGGGAAGAACTCTGACGAAGCTATGTTTGTGATCGAAGCTTACCGAACACTTCGTGATCGTGGTCCTTACCCAGCTGATCAAGTTCTTAGAGGTCTCGATGGAAGCTTTGCTTTCGTTGTCTACGATTCCCAAAACTCCTCTGTTTTCTCAGCTCTGAGTTCTGATGGAGGAGAGAGTCTTTACTGGGGGATTTCTGGAGATGGATCTGTTGTCATGTCTGATGATCTTCAGATCATTAAACAAGGCTGTGCTAAATCATTTGCTCCTTTCCCTACTGGTTAGCTTTTTTTTGTTTTATCACCATATAACTTTTGAGTTGAGATCTTGAAGTCTGATGATTTTGTTTTTTTATTATATGGCAGGGTGTATGTTTCACAGTGAGACAGGGCTTAAGAGCTTTGAACATCCGACTAATAAGATGAAGGCAATGCCGAGGATTGATAGTGAAGGTGTTTTATGTGGAGCTAACTTCAAAGTTGATGCTTGTTCTAAGATCAATGGCATCCCTAGAAGAGGAAGTGAGGCTAACTGGGCGCTGGCTAATTCTCGTTAAACTTAATCATGCTTTTTAATCGTAACTCTTTATTTATTTTCTTGCGCTGTTCTTTTATTACGTACTCTCTTGTTTATGTAAATTAGCCCTATGACGACGATAAAAAAATCAAATTGCTTTGCTTCTTCTTGACATCGCAAAGAGAATAAAGATGCAGTCTTTACTTACATAACACTGTGTTGTTAATATGCAAGAAAAAAATCTCATCTTTAATTGCTTTCTTCATCAAAAGTGGGCGAGAACCTTTCAGATGATTTCCAGTGAGTTTCATCTCCTCCATTGTGTGAACTTCAACAAAATAAAAAACCAACTCAGAGACAGAACACGATAGAAGTTGATCAATTCATCATTACACAAAAGTAATGATCAGATCGACGAGCTGCGGCCACTTATTTTGGAACTAAATAACAGGAGCTGGAGACATTACCAGCCTTAACCAAGAACTTAACGGAGGGTCCACTTGGGGACTTGACCATCCACAAGTAAAGATCTTTATGCTTTCTGCACTAAAAACTAAAACAAAATAAACACATAACAACTTCAGTTTCTTGGAAGATATCAAGAAGACATTGATGTCGCAGTTTAATACTCCAGAGACTCTACAGTTACAGGTAAATCCAGACATGCTGACATTTTAAAACAGAGAGACTAAAGAGCCCAAATTTGAACCAGAAAAGGGATTCATCAATTCTATGATTTCACCTATCTTCTAAAGCATAACCGGTTTACCAGATGATCAAAGACTAAGAAACACATAAATGAAAGATAAGACCATAGAAGAGCAACTGATTCTGAATATTTTGAAAGGTACATAAAATTTTACCTCGAAAAACAAACAGGAAGAAGAGCCCTTAAGCTCGACAAGCTCATTAAGAGTGGCGCCTTTACTACTCTTAGCTTCTACCTTACTATCCTGCTTACAGTGAGGCAGAAGTGACACCATGTTCAACATTAAATGCTGATACCTTCCAATTGAATTAAAACAAAAATTTACTCCCATTATATTTCTCCACCAATTAAACCAAATCAAAACCTTAAAAGTAAAATTTAAACACGCTTCACCTGAAACTGATCCGACGGGATCAAGTAACGAGAACCTTCTCTTTATTCCTGAAACCAGACGCAGAAGCTGGTTTAGAAGATTTCTCAGCGTCGTCATTCTTATCTTTCCAAACCAAGAGTGCCCTTTTAGGTCTCTCGGGAGCAGAATCATTCTCCTTCACTGGTGGCCAACGCTTCACTCTCGCTATGCTTTCTCTTCTTCCCCATTTTTTTTCCTGCATATTGAAGAAAAAAACAACCAACGCTAAATTCCCTCTTTAGGGTTTTAATACCAAACTCAACAACCTAAGAGACAAAGCTGCTTTAACTAATTTCACAATGTTTCGTAGTTTTGTAAGGAACATAAATGGGCCGACGAGATGCAAAAGAATTTTTTTTTTTTTTTTTTTTCTCTGTTTCTATTTCCAAAATCAATAAACATGTCTCTCTCTGTTCGTGTCTGTAACTCTCTACAATGATCAGTATAGTTTCTTTCCCTCTCTTTTTTTTTTCCTCCATTTTTCTGGAAACGAATCTGTAACACAAAAATAGAAAGAAGAAAAACAAAAAAAAAAGCTCGCTAAAAAATCATACAAACCTCACTCGATTCACTCTGTACACTTTATATCAAATCCGAATGGGCAAACCAAAGTTCTGAAATGTTCGTATCTCTCCTCTGAGACCAGCAGTAACAATCACCATTCCCCAAGAAGCCGATACATTCCCTGAGTTTCCCCCAACCACTCCATTCGACGACAAATCCGTACTCAGACGATTCCCACTTCTGTTCCTTGCAAACAACAGCTTCTCTTCAGGCCAAGTCGCTGACATTCTATCGAAGAAGTATCCATTTGTTGCGCTCGATATGATCCCGTTCCGTGGACTGTTCCCACGGTCCAGAGTCCCTGGCTGTTCCACCGGTGTAGGAGGATGGTTAGCTGTGGATACATTGTCCAAATTATTGGTGTTCCCGTTGTTAAACCCGCCGGCTCTGTTTTGGGTTCCCCAGTTTTCTGTTGAGGCCATTCCGGGCCATGAGATGGCTGCAGAGACGTCTTGACTATGGAAATGCTCGTAAGAGTTTGTAACCGCCACGTTCTTGTTGTTATTACTCTTGCTTGGTCGAGAAGCAGGGGACTCGTACTTCCATATGTACACATGCGAGTCCTCGCTCGCTGAAACTACGTATTTCCCATCTGCTGTGATTGAGGCAGAGATCTGGCTGCTTGTATTCCGAAACCCTGTCACATGAAATGAAAATAGAAAAGATCGATACTTTGGCTAGCGAATGAAGTAACAGACGACAAAGCTTTGATATTTATAAAAAAAGGTTATTGTTTTGTTTGCTTACCTTTAAGTTTGTTAACTAGATCAGTTCCATCAACAACGCGGATCCGTGAATCGGAAGATGTGACAAGCACTTCAGATGAGCTTCCAGGCACAAACTAAGGTATTGAAATGAGACAAAGCAAGGAACTTTTAGAGCCATCAAGAACAACAACTTTTGTTTCATCGGATTTTGCTCCTGAACAAGTGATTTATTCCTTACCTGGAAACCAGTTATCTTTTTTTGATGAGCTTTCTTCTTCTTGTTCTGTAAATTTATCTGGCTTTTCTGTTGCAGCTTGTTATCTGAAAAAAAGATAAATATCACTTAGTGTTAAAGGATAAGATATAGCAGAAAGATAAACGATATAAAATCTCAGCAAGAACTCCATCATTACCTGATGCACTGTACATGCGACAGCTACCTTTGTATGAACCAACCAAAGCGCCCTTCAAGTTTAAACAGTAATTCTTTAGAAAGATAGGAAACTCTTTAAAGATGCTTCACGAGATGCGGTAAAAAACTGACTTCAGATAATAACTTGGTAGATTTAGTGTACCTGACCGTCTGGAGTGTAGCAAGCAGAAGTGACCATCTCATGAAGATCATACCAGTCAACTACTTGTCGATCTGGTATGCTCCAGACGCGAACTTTTGCATCTAAGGATCCACTGATGAAGTATCTATCATCGACCGGATTAAATTGAATGCAAGTCACTGTTCCAATCAATAAGCAAACACACACACACATTGTTAATTTGAGAAGTACCAAAAGACAGAAAAATAAAAAAGCAGCTGGCGGAGAACCCTACTAACCGTAATCACTGTGCGAAAATACTTTCAAGCAAGTCTGGCTGGACAAGTGCCACAAACGAACTGTTTTATCCATTGATGAAGAAAGTAAATGCTGAGGAAACAAGTAACAGAGAAAGCTTGTTTACTCTTTAATCTTCTCTACCAATCAATTTATACCAAACACTACCAAGAAAATAAACTGACTAACTAACCTGAGACTTGGACCAGGCAAGGTCAAGCACATCATCCACATGTCCCTGAAAGGAACAAAATGGCTTTTCCGAAAGCCCGAAAAGAGAATCTGGCACATATATGTTGTCTAAACTCAATGATTTTCTGCTTAAAGAAGTTCTCCCTCTTCTCCTTGGTGACATAGTAGTTGGTTCTGGAGACCCATTATTAGCCAAAAGCAACAGTTCCGGTCTATCAAGTAACAATTCACCCTTCTTCTCACCCTCAATTACTTGCCAAATATGAATGACACAGTCCTCACCAGCACTAGCAAGATATTTACCATCCAAACTGAACTTAATGCTCCAAATAGAACCGTTATGCGCTTGAATCTCCTGCGTCTTGTACAATGCCGTGAGCTCTTTAGATGACTTCCCATACTGTTTAACCCTAACTCTTTCCGGCCCGTGAAAAGAAGATTCCTGAGAATCATCCGTAGCAGAGCTCGACCTCCGACCACCTCTCTCTGATGATGTATCTCTATCATCACTGCTTCGTCTCTCTTTGCTATGACCAGTCATGCTACTTGCAACACTCTTTATACTTTTAAACCAACTTCCTTTCTTCTTAGACTTGGATGCATTATCCTTATTACTATTCCCACTGTCTTCGTTTTCTTTAGACGTGTTCTTATCAGAATCCTCAACGTTCTGTCTTCTCATAAGCTCCTGAACAATGGGAGAATGTCCAACACACATCTCAAACTCCTCCACCGTCATTTGTGTTCCAGTTCCCACTTCCTTCACCTTCTTCCATGTACCGTCTTCTTGAATCTCATTCACCACAAACTCTTTCCCATTATCAAGATCCTTAATTGTACACGCTTCAACATTCTCATTCACAACACTCTCTCTCAAGACACACTCAGAATCTCCATCTAACCGCAAGGAACCAGTTGAATTCTCACAAATCATTGAAGAATCAGAACTACCTGATCCCAAACTGCAATTCACAAATGACGGACTGGTTCTACTGATCTCTGAATGTGAAGGACGATGAACAGAGAGGTTAGAGACGGAACAAGAACAAGAATTACCGTGAGACAAATATCGACGGTCACGATCGCCACATTGGCTAGTGGTAATGTCCGATTTCGATCTCACGATGCAAGAAGCACAACCGCCGACACTTTCAGAACACTCTCCATGATCTCGGCGAGCCAACTGATTACAAGAGATCGATCGGGAAATGTCTGAGGAGACTCCAGTTTCTTTGGAGCCGGGTTTCAACCGGGAGAGAACAGGGTCACGGCTGAGACCCATATCGTTTAAAAGCTTGGAACGCCTCTCGGAGACAGAAGCAGGTTCAGAGATCCAAACATCGAACTTGGAAGCACCCATTGGAAACCGAGGAACAGGGAATGGGTATCTACGGCGGCGACCAACACCAACAACACCGTTGGATTCTTCTTCAGGGTCATGAGAAGCGGCGGAGGAAGAGATCCGAGGAGAGGATTCTGAATCGTAATCAGAGTTCGAAGCAGAGCAAGAGCAAGAAGAGGAAGAAGCTAAACGATCAAGAGACTCGTAAAAGCAATCGTCGTTGTTGTTGTCTCCTCCTCCTTCCTCTGCTTCCTCGTTGTGGTAGCTCATGGTTGTCGCAGTGTTGAAGCCAGCGAAGGCATTCCCATCGGAAAATTCCTTCGCCGGTGAATTTGATCAAACAGAGTAATCAAAAGTCCCAAACTTTTTTCAAGCAAATTCTTTAAAAATTTGTTTTTTGTTGTTGTTGTTGTGTTGTGTGTCTCCTCAAGTCAAAAAAAAAAAAAAAAAGATTGAAACTTTGAAAGTGGTTATGTGATTTGGGGGTTATGTAGTTGAGAATTTGGGGACTAAGCGTGTTTTGAAAAATTCGAAGAATCACACAGATTGTGGGTTTTCGGGAAGAAGTCAGATCCGATGAAGAGCAAAAAGAGAGAGAGAGAGAGAGAGAGATGAGTTGGGGAGAGAGGTTCGTAGAGATGTCTGTGTAGAAATCAATGGAGAGAGAGAGAGAGAGAGTGAAAGAGAAGTTTTTTTTTTTTGTTTCTGTTTATTTCTTTCTTCTCTCTCTGTTTTTATATATTTCGTTGTGACCCTTTTTGCACTTTGTAAAGCGCTGAAAACCAAAGTTTTTCCATCCAGAAATTAGATCTTTAAATATTTATGAAATATAAATTATAAAAAAAAACTAATTCCGACAAAAGAGAAGGTATATACTATAATTTTAATTTAGTTTTTTATAATATGATATGTAAAATTGACAATAATGTTATGTATTTGCCATATGCTTTCTTTAGAGAGTCCCATTAAAATTAATAAAGAAGGGCGTGTTTATGTAATAGAGAAGATATTGCATTATTCATTTGTTTTCCTTGATAAAATAAACTATTACTATATTTTTTTGACAAAACAAAAGAAGCATGCATTTTATATTCATTCCATAACTCTTTTTCATAAAATACCGACACAAAAATTTGGTGGTTTCCATTTCTGATAAATATTGCTATTACTGATATATATATATATATATATATATATATATTCTATAATATAGATTGATGCAGTTAAATTAAATTACAAACTATTTATAGTTATAATTCATGAGAAAGGTTACTTATCACTATCAAAATAATAATTGGATTAGTAAAAAATTGTTATAAGGATTTTCATTAGGGAAATTAATTTTAATCAATATTAAAAAGATATACATGAAATAAAATTTGCCAAGGTTTAAACTTGATCCACATAATATATTAACAAAAGCATATTAATACTGTTACTTCTCTAATATTAGACAAATCGGTGTACGGAAACAAAGAAAACAGTAGAAAAGTTGTAAACAAAATGTGAGTACTATATATTATCATCAAAACTATAAAAAAACATCAATTAACTGATTTAACCATCCAACATATCAAATCACATAAAGGTTTTCTTGAAGATGATGATTAAACCAAAATCTTTCGTTTCAAAGGCCCTACAATAACCAAAAAAAATTTGGAATAAGAACCACCATAAGTAAACCCCCCTAAAGCTCCATGTTAGTGATTATACGAGGTTTTATTTGGTTTCAAAATAGTATAAAACTTTTTAAAAGAAATTTTTTAAAAAATTTAAAAAGAGAAAAAAAAAAAAAACAAGATGGAGGGAAGAGAAATGGGCCTTAGAGGCCCACAAAGAGTAAATGCAGAGGAAGAGGACAGCTAATCAGTAACAACAACACATGCCTTCCCTACACTCTATTCTTTTTTTCCCGTTATTTACATTACAAACCCCGTTTCTCTCTCTCTCTCTCTCCGGGACCATCCTTTTACAGATTATAATGTTTATGCTATATTAAGAGTGTTGATTAAAACAAACACTTGTCAAACACGTTAAAACAAAACAAACATACATTTTGACAACTAATGATAATATATATACCGACCACTAGTATAAACATGTTCATTACACAAAGACATGAATATATCAAATCACGGGACTTGTTATGGATTTAAGCTTTTGATGATTTGTTTTGTGTAAGACGTACGCTTTTGTTGTTAATTCTACTGGTTTTGTTTAGTTTGTTTTGGGGCTGGTTGGATTCGATGAATCATTGAATTAAAACATCGCTCTCTATATTTACACTATTCGTCTAATCATCAGACTCTAATGGTTTCACTCGTATCTTGTTTCCATATATATAAACATATTGATTGGTTTAGGTTATGTGGTTAACCTTGGATAATGGAGATGGTTGAGCTTGACATCTCAACTTTTGTTATCCAGGGTCGACCATGAATGTTATGTAACTACGCACAGAGATTTGATTCCTCCTGTCGTTTAACTCTATATTGCTATACGTACTCTTAATTATGTTCTTGAAATCATCGATCAGTTTTTCAATTCTAATTCATGAGGTAATTGATAGTGTCAATCTCATTCTCATCAACATCAAATGATTTGTTTTTGTCAACTCAAACACCAAATGGTTTCATGTTAGAAATTTTGATGTGAAACATATGTGAATGTTTTTATGTGATCTTCACAAGTTTATATATGTATGTTAAATTCATGCGAATAAACACAAGATTGCATTATGCAATTTTGTTTGGTAGTAGACTCTAGAGTACAGAGAGGAATATCTAAAATGAATGCAAGCAAATTGAAGGAAAAATAAATAAAAATAAATAAAGGGTGAAAATGTGGTTTACAATAAATTAAAAAGCTGATCTTCTATTTTTATATAAAAGTCTCTGAGTTCTCTTTTGCAACATTATGTTTTTTCTTTCCCTTTTTTTTTTTTTGCTGTGTTTGCATTTTTCTCTTGTTTTAAAGCATTCATTTACAACAATGTTTCACGTTATTTAGTAACACCACACCTTCGATAAAATCAATTAAATGGACAAAGAGGATATAGGTATGTCAGAAAAAGAAAAAAACGAAGCTTTAAAGAGTGACATAACATGTCGAAGTTAAATGTAAGAGTATAAATGGTGTTGGGTTAATTAGTTCTGATGAAGTACGACATTGATCGCAATATATGACCGGAGTAAAAAAGCAGACTAAATGTTTTGTTTAATCTAGTGAACCGGTCTGCAATTTGTGCATGCAAACATAAAAACATTATATAGAGACGATCAGAATATATAATCTAGTGGTTCTTAGTGTTGTTGACATAATAAAATGATATAAACCTATTGCATGTAGTAGTGTGATTAGCCTACATATGTTTTCGGAAGCCTTTTTAGCTAAAATCAAGGATATATATAATCCGTTTTATGGTATACTTAGTTATTGGTGCAAACGTTTGGACTTTGGAGTATTGCTGTATTAAGGTAGATATTTAGGCCAAATACTATTCAGAACAATATCTCAAACTTTGATTAATTGTTAAAGATATTAATTGAAACTATGACTAACTCATCCTAGCATCCATTAAAATATAGTTTAATGCATACTTTAAGTCAATCACAAGCACCGTTCTCTGCCATACAACACATAATGGAAACCTTATCATCAATTTTATACTATTACTTTTCTGTTCTAAAGATCAGCAAATGTATATATATTTGAATTTACTTAATTATCTTTTTTTATTTCCATTGCTCACATGAGAAAAAATATATATAAAACCAAAGAAAATGAACAAAGCAACAAGAAAAGCAGCGGAATGGGGAAAATGGTGAAGAAAAGAGTATTCAATTCTTTTTAGTTTGAATAACAATTTGGGGTTAAAGTGAAAATTTTCGTCGGGACAAAAGCTGAAAAATGGTCTGCGTTTATGTCATTTTTTTTGTTTTTTTTGAAAGCATATTATAATAATAGTTTTATAAAAATGAGTAGATTCATAACTAAAAAGGTGAAAACAAATATTGGAAATGCGTTAAAAAAAAAAAAAAAAAAAGAGTATGTAATGTATGATAGGGTGTCTCCGTCGGCCGTTGAAGTTGTCAGTGTCTTCAGATCGGCCACGTCCCTCTCCTCTCCCCATTCTTCTCTCTTTTGTCTTTTCTCAATCTTAAATTTTTAATTAATGTTTTTTTTTGAAATGGTGATTACCATTTCGACTAACAAATTTGTCAAATTATCAAAAAACCTAGGTTAACCTTTTTGTTATATCCGAATACTTCCTCTTACTCTTACTTTTTATCGGATAAACCTACTTTTATAACACACTCTTATGAATTAAATGTCATATATATATAGTCGTAATTGGTAGAATGATACTTCAATACTCTCCAAGTACTTTTTATTAAGATCAGCATTTGACAAAGTAGTCGATTATACGGACTCCTCTCTTAGTAGTTAGTTAGTGCATGGCAAAATCATAAGATATGCAGTTCGATATGTTAAAGCTGTTTTGTTTAAGGTTTTGTGATCACGAATTTTCTAGACATAACTGAAATGGATTACGGATTATTATTAGCCATTTAAAAAAGAATGAGAATTAAACTAGTAGGTTTCGCAGGCTAGGTTTGTTTTTGTTTTCATAGCCTAGCAGGTTCAACTATTCACGTAAATATGGAAAACACACAAATATTGTAGAGAAACAGCACATAGGTACATCTTCTACAAGAAAAGGAAAAGACGAGCAAAGTCAAATATCTTATCTATTGTAAATAGGTGTTTAGTTTTCTTTTTTCTTTATTAAATGAATGAAATTACAACATTAAAGATACACAAAACCGTTAGCAATTAAATGGTCTGAATCATTCTCACCCACCAACCTCTAGTTAGGGCTCGTTGGCATAACTTTATTCATTCATTTAATCATACATATGTAGCATTATACATCTTTTATATATTTCACGAAATTAACAAAAATTAGCATCTTATTATTATGAGAAATCAAACTATATATACGTCTAAACTGATAATAGAAACACTATAAAAAAAATGGTAATAATATGTTTAGATGGGTTTCGTTGTTAGCAGAAAACAGAGAAACGAATGACGACTTCAACCTAGTTTATATATGTTTATTATTACTACGAGTGATAAACAGTACTCACTAATAAGAATTAAAATATCAAGTGTGCCAATAACAATTTTTAATACTAAAGATTTTACAAACTTTTTTTGATTCGTTAAAAAGTTAATTATAAAAATATATTTTTGAAACAGTCGCTATACATGTGGGAAATTAAGCTAATTCACACATATCGTCGAGGTCACTCGATAACTAGTCGTAATTATGAAATATCTAACAATAGGGAAAACAAATCTCGACGACTCGACCAATTGAAATGATCACACTTTATCTACTTTACTTATCTTTATTAGCATGTCTGAGTTTTCAAAATATTACAATTTATTTTTACGAAAAATGTTTTGTTGTGTAGATAATTCCCTTTTTGTATATTGTTTTCTTGGGGGCTAAAGTAGAGCTGAGTTTGACCATATATTTCTTTGTCGGGCCAACCCAAATCTTGCGATGCAAACACTTGAGAATTGAGATAGCTTTGTTTATCCTGTTTGGTTAGAAATAGACGCACACGTTTAACTTTTTCGTATATAGACATATCATTTAGTTTAGTTTACTTATTGTGATTTTTGTTACACTTATAATAAAATATGAAACATATAAATCAAGTAATAATTAACCAGAAGTAGATATAAAAAAATTAACGTATGCTTTTAAAAATTGTATCCTATTACGATAAGATAGAGTTGTATATCTCAACAACTATTACGATAAGATAGAGTTGTATTAGGACTCATATTCTTATCTATTGTTTTGTCTATGATTGATTACTCTCTAGTCTCTCTACTTGTCAATTCAATCGAACAAGTTTCAACGTAAGCTTTTATCACTTTCTAAAACAAATTCAGTTTAATTTTAAAACAAAACTGGTGGCAATTCATTAAGTCACGGTAGTGGTTTTTTTTTTATATAGTTGTCGTTGTTAAAAGTTTAATTGGAGGTGACTACTCAAGTGCACCAGAAGACACTAAAGTCAATTTTTAATATGTTACATTGATTATAAAATTAAGAGCTAGTACGGATGAAAAAGAATCTGAGATCTAACAAAGGACAAACGGGTGTGAGCAATCATTAAGTTTTTCTCTCTGAAGATCGTCTTTCAATTTTAAAATATACAATCTTATTATAAAAAAAGAAAGCAAAAACGCATTTTCCCACATGACAAACATACGTAATTAGAATACGTGTAACGTGTGGATACATGCGTTTTTATACACTAAATATATACATTGTATTGTATGATTAGATGCGCATATGAATGTGAACGTGCATGCTTAACAGCTTAAGTGTTACATTTGTACTTCCATACATGTATAGATTTTGTTTATAATTAAGGAGAAAAAGGAGTTTATTTTTATTTTTTTAGTGAAAAGATGAAAAAAAAATTCAACTGACCATTTGAAAAATATATACAAAGAAACATGAAAATACTTGGTTTGTGTTTTGGTTTATATTATCGGATATAAAATTGTTAATACACATTCTGACAAAAGTTTGAAAAAAGTGTTGTATTTCCGTATCATAATGGAATGTCATGTGCCATAATGAACGTATATGCCTACCATCAATTATTTCGTACTTGAACATTTGTTCATAATTATACTTTCCTAGTGCCTTGCTGCTGCTATTTTTTTAATACTTAGAGATGTCATTATTGGTTAAATGTCCGTAGGCCTAAACGGGCCGATCATTCACCATAGACAAACGAAAATAAAATCCCCACCCCTTATTTTATGACTCATTTTATCATATAAATAATTATATTTATGACTCATTTTATCATATAACTAATTATATTTATGAAAAATAAATTTATTACTCATTTTATCATATAACTAATTATATTTTAATAAGTAAATAATAATGAAATAGGTAATATGATCTGCATCCGTTTATAAGAAAATGATGCACATATTATTTTAAATTGTAATATTATATATTTTAAGTTGTGATATTTATTAAAATGGTAAGAGCTTCTTATATAAATCTTTCAAATAGAATGTTATTAGCATATGTATTTTCATTTCAATAATATGGGGATACTATATAATATATGGATAGATATTTATTTACTGAGTTGTAGCCTTGGAGAGAGATCTATGAACATTCCAATGTTATGTGATTTTTGGTATTTAACTATTTTAACATGTTTATATGTACAACAACGAAAATGATATTAAGGACTTCCGCCTGCGGCCTGATGATATGGCCCCTATTCGTAGCCATCTGTTACTCTTACAAGTTGGGTTCCTGACAAGTGCTGTGCTTTCTTGGAGATACATATATGGATCTCAAACATTTTTTTTTTTTTTTTGACGTTAATAAAATTATGAGTTACTCCTTTACTTTTGTTCATTTTCAGTTGAACCGAAACTATGATTGTTTTTCTAAACCAGAAAATATTCAGTGCTAATTTAAAACCATTATTCCCAAATAATGCAAACCCATACCAATAAAACAGTGAATCACACACAAATCATGTTTTCTACTCTTTTGTTTTAGTATTCACACATTACAACAGACGACATAATCGATGTACGATCTCAGAATACTACAAGAAACAATCACATATAAGAGACAACATAAAATCTAAACATCCTAATGGATAAGTAGTAGCATTGGATGATACTAAAAAAAACACAAAATAAAAATCCCCAACCCTGGATGCTTTAACGTTGCCTGCTGTAAAAGTTGACAGTTTTTTAGTAGGAAGGGTTCTGGTAAGCATCTCTAGCACGAGAGTAGCAAACGTAGTAGAACTGAGAGACAATGGCGGTGAAGAGAGTGAAAGCAGCACCAGCAGCAAAAACTCCTTTCCTAATAACTTCACAGCTTGGTGGATTGTCAATGTTCCACATCTTTCTATACTGTGTGTGGTACGCGTTTCTGATTGATGCCGCAAGCAAACATACCTCAGCGATCAAGAAAAACACCCTGCAAAAATCCAACGCGCATAGTAAGAAGCCAATCCGAGTTTTTTTAGGATGGTGGGGAAGAGTAATGTAATGAGAGTTGGTAGTATATTGGTTTGTAATTACCAGCAAATGAGGAAGAGAAGAATGGCACAAGCTCTTGAACCACCAGGGTTAAGGGACTTTCCACAGCAGAAGCAACGACTAGCCACCATGATAAGGACTTGGCTTACAAAGAGAAGAACGAACGCACCCGCTCCATAGCTTGTAGCAATATCTGTGCCATACACACAGTACTCATATTGTTTCTCCCTATCCGTTTGAACCTTGCCCTGTCAAAACCAATTACTACTTCAAGATAAACCGTATAAAAGAAAAACACATTTCAAATCTTGCAGAGCCAATACATACAGGATTTGGTTTTGATAAAAACATGTGACTTCATCTTTAGCTAACTAGTTGTCCCAATGTGTTTAACACACACCAATTACCAAAAAAGTTCTGCAGAAAACTCTATCCACGCTAAGTCCTACTGTTGTATTGCAGAGCCATACATAAAAGATTTGGAATTCTAGTAGCTCAAATGTGTAATTACAACAAATGCAGTACGCTATAAACTTACCAACAACTACAATTTAAGAGCTCTCTGCAGAGAATTTATAAGTCATGGATCCTTATAAATACTAGTGGAATGTGATACAATTCTGCAATTGAACGCTAACTACGGCTCGTACACACTTAGCGGAACACATTTTACAACAAGAAGCAAGAATGTGGTGAAACAGATCTGAGAATACTTCAAAAATCAAAGATCCAAGCGATGGAGAATTCGAACCATAGATTTCACTATACACAGAGAGTGAAGCTTTCCTAAAACACTAACTAGTCAAGAGCTTCCGCCCAGAATCATCACAGATACAGAATGAGCAACAACAAAAAAATCTAAAACCTATCAAGCAAAGGAGAAGAGAAGAAGAGAGTATTGGGGGGGGGGGAAGAGGGGGCTTACGACACTTCTTCTCTGTTCGGCGGCAATGGCTAACCCAACGGCGATGAGATCGAGGATGAAGACAATTATAACTACAAGCTTCGACGCCATTGCTGAACTTTTCTCAGAGCTCTCACTCTCTCTCTATCTCTCTCTCTCAAGCAAGCTTTTCTGGTGACTGATTTAAAAAGTCAAAGAGCGTTTGACCCAAAAAGACACAGTTCGCAGCTTTTAATGGAATTATTTATTATTAAACCATTTTTAAAATTACATAATTAGTGTGAAAATTAGTAAAACGTTTTTTAGAAAAGGGTGGATTAGTTAAAAGGTCACACCGTCTGAACAACTTAATTAACGTAGGCGAATTGAATGGTTTAGATTTAACCGGCTGAACTGGCGACTTGCTGTATAAATAATACGCGTCGGTTTTTACCGGTAACTGGTTCTTCCGGTTTGTCGGTCGGTCTTTCCTGAAGTAGAGAGAGCCAATAATAAAAGATTTTGTCGTTGTAGGTCAATGTTTTTAAAGAAGTTGGTTTAATCAGTGCAGTCGTCATACATATTTGCAATTAATTTAGTCATTCGTACGCATAATCATAATCTTTGTTCTAATTATACTCCATGTTTTGAGTAATAACGATAACCTTTTTTAACTTATTAACCTGGAAAAATGTCATAAAATTACTTTAACTCATCAAAAAGTAAAAGTTAAAAAAAGAAGCATAAACTTTGTATGCGGTAAAATCATCAATACAATAAAACTAGAACGTGTTGTTCTACTCTTCTGACACATCAGCTTTAATATTGAAGCTGGTATTGACATATTAGAACAAATCAACGGCCTATTAAATTAAAACAATTAATACATGTCAGTAATTTAGGGAAGTTGGACTTAATGTGTTTTGGTTATGAGAAGTTTTAATGGACCGCAGGATAAACTCAAATAAAGAAGTGTGTTGTGTTAGAGTATTAATAGACCGCAAGATTGGTTAAAGCCCAAATAATAGCTTCTATTTTGCTGTTTAGCACATATGCAAATTTTGGAATAAGATTTACGGTTCATCAACTAAAATTATAGCTATGAAAAAAAAATTCTAAAGATATGGTAATTAAAAGAGTTGTTGGGCATAATCTGGATCATGTCAAGGTAATTTGTTGAATCAACATAAATTTCTTCAACAAAGAATACAAATTTGAAGTAAAAGTAAAATTTTCCGGAGAGGTAGGATGTTTTCTTTGGACAACATAATCAATTTTGTTATAATATATTTTGTCTTTAAATTTATTTTGTTATTTATATAATCATTTTTCCAGTTATTACGTTATCAATATGATTTTTACGGAAAGAAAATCATTTTTTTTTAAATCTCTATACAAAACAAATAACTCAAACCAATATATATATATATATATATATATATTACAAGGAAAAATTAAGCTAAAAATTTATTTAAATATTTATACTGATAAATATATATTAATTCAGTTATTTACAAAATTAACTATTAAAATAAAAGTAAAAATAAGTAATTTGTGACGGAACTTAGTTGACTGATATTTTGGTTTTTTCTTATGGATCAGACTTAAAGCATTGTTTAGAATAATAAAATAAAACTTTTGTTGTTTTCTTAAAGTAAAATAAATTTTCACAAAAAAAAAGATACAAGAAAAAAAATTCATAATCTTGTGTTTTTGGTAAGAGGATGTCATTCAAGTGGTTACCGTATAAATATTAGAATGCAGAAAGTATACAATAAAATTTGAGCAAAATCAGAATACTAAATTCCAATTTTTACAAGACTTTTAAATGCTCAATCTTATTTATCTTAAATTATAATTAATTATTAAAAATAGTCCGCATAAACAAATTTCAAACAAATTAAAAAAAACTTAGAAACAATATACAAAAAAAAAAACACAACAAAAAAGTAACAAAAAAAGGAAAAAAATAATCATGCGGCGTAGCGCGGGTACTATCATAATATATATAAAAGCTAAAACATCTTCTTATATGAGTGTCATATTATCATTACAGTTTCTGCCACATATCTATAATTAATGTTTGAAACATATGATTGCCTTTTATTTTCAATTCCAAAGATTAATGGTTCATTTATCATTATTTATATTTAATTGTAAAAATCATTATTAGTTGAACTTTTTCATTTTATATAAAAGATGTTGTGATGAAGAGAAGATCATTCAAGATTGATGGAGACATTAAAAAAAAAAAAAAATCAACATTGCTTAATAAGTTAATATGTGACAAATTGCTTTGTTCATAAGTTTTGTTTTATTAAAGATTTATGTCTCTATAAAAACTAACAAAGTTTTTCTCTTTTCTAACAAAACAAGATTAAACGAATCTTGTGATGTGCTTTTTGTGTGAGTGATATTGTTGAAAACGTTGCTAGCTAGAAAAATACTACAATATAAAAGGTAGTTGTTCATACGTTAATTTCAATTGCATTAGTGAATGATAAGAAAACTAGAAATTATATTAATCATATCATCAAAACATGACATTTAAAATGACAAAAAGAGAAAAATAAAGAAAAGAAAATCCGCGGCATAATGCGGATAATCACCTCGTAAATACTTAATTTTGATTTGAGAATGTGCTTTTTTTTAGCCAAAGTCAATAAAAGTTAATTATTTAATTGGAAAGTAAAGGTTTAAGTTTTTTTTTTTTTACACTTTTAGTAAGTTCAGAATTTTATTGATACTTTTTCTTTATTGATTTTGTTCTTTTATGCTATTCTCTCCTAGAAAGGCCTGTAGTACGATACTTGGGTTTTCAGTATGACCATGGTCTTCAACTGATTTGTTTTATTTCTTTGTGACTTTTCACATATCCTTGTACAATTAGTTTAAATTTTATCCAAAACGTATACTTCCTAAACTTTCTTATTTTAAAAACGTGTATATTAAAATATTTATTTCATTTTACAAAATATAATTTAATATTTAATTTAATTTTAACACAATTAAACTAATTATAGAAAATATTACAATTTAAATAATATATAAAATATTAAATATCTTTGAATTTTGCATACAGAAATATTTAATAAGATGAAACAAATAGAAAGTACTGCATTTATTTTTAGCTTTACTACAAATAATAGCTTATATTATAATATGGGACAATTATTTTGTTTGACAAGTATTAACCAATTATAGAAAAAATTATACAATTTAAATAATATATAAAATATTAAATATCTATGAATTTTGCATACAGAAATCTTTAATAAGATGAAACAAATAGAAAGTTATGCAGTTATTGAATCTTTACTACAAATAATAGCTTATATTATTATAATGCGGGACAAGTATTAAAAAACAAAAGTATGAATTTGTGACTTTTGTCATTATCATATTAGAAATTAAAAGATATACCTCTTGCATTACTATAATGTCAAAACAGCTTCTTTTATTACGGAAATACAGTATGTATATAATATATATATATATATATATATATTCTAAATTAAAAAATCTAGACAATATGTCTAAATCTTTATATGAGATCATTAATATTTTTCTTTAACTGTATAATACTTATAAATAACAATTTGTTTAACAAGATACAGTATATATTATTTAAGTTTTTTCCTTTTATATTTGATTTGGGATAGAGATTAATCAAATTTTTGTTTTAACCGAATATTTTGGATATAGCCTACAATATACTCCCAATGGTTTGCAAAAGAGATAACATATGTCATTGGAGGGTTAACGAAACAAGGTATAGTAGAACACATAAGGATGATTTCGTATCTTCATTCATTATTGTCCTTATTAAAACTTGAAATCTTAATTGAAAAAAAGAGAACATTCGACGATTGAATTGCCGTAGCTAAATAGAATATGAAATTAGTTTTGTATTCCCGTTTACTTTAGAAGTTACTAATGTATCTCTTAATACAACAAACGTGAAATACACTTGGATTTCTAATTCCATATCGGAAAAGAAAAAAACAATTTTTTTAGTAAATTAAAATACATAATGAATATAATTTACCACTTTTAAAGGATAATAATGATAGATTTTTGGCTATATATATTCACACATCTCATTATTTGGCCCCTTACTTACATACATAACTTACAAAGATTTGTTCACCTTCCTACGTACGTACGGTAGAAAGCAAATAATGATCGCCACGAAAACAAAGTCAGGGTTGGGTTGCTTTAGTAACTTCTTTTGTCGTTCTTCAAGATGGAGAAAAGCTTCCAAGTGGTAAGAAACTTGATTTACTTGCTTAGCTTACATAGTTATGATTTGTTTTTTTTTTGTTTGTTCGAGTTTTAAATTTATCTCTCTTGTTTGCAGCAAAAAACATATTAAGAATCTGATATGTTCTGTTGAATTACACCGGAAACGAAGAGAGTGTATGGTCAGACAATCTCGCTCAGATATAGCTCAGCTCCTTTGCAATGGCCGTCTCTCAGAAGCTCTTCCAAAGGTATCTGAAGTTAATCTCAATCACCATGTTATGTTACTTCTGCTTGATTGATTTAATTGTCTATCACCATGTTAATTTTCTTTTGTGGTTTGGAAATTGAAACCTTAGGGGAAACACTTCTATGAAGATGAGGGAAGGTTATTGGCGTACGATCAGGTCGACAACTTCTGCGCATCCATCATGCAGAATATATCTATTATAGATCGTCACAGGTAATTTGTTCTTGATATATATATATATATATATATATATAACTTGTGACACACGGTAATACAGTAAACCTAAGGGGTTCAATAACTAATTATATCCTTATGTTTCTTTCTCCAGCGATGTTCATCTGTTACCAGACGTAATTAAAGAAGCAATTGCCGGACTGATATTTGCTGCATCAAGAATCGGGGAGCTTAACGAGCTTAATTACATAAGGAGCATGTTCTTTGTGAGGTTTGGGCGTGAGTTTGACAAAGACTGTGTAGATTTGCGCCGAGGAAACATCGTGGGTTCGGAGATAGTCAAGATTCTAGACACAAAGTTGTCGCAAGAAGAAATTAGAGACATTGTAAGGGAACTTTCTGGTAATGAACTTGGCATTGGTGATTCTGAAGCGGAGAAGATGAAAAGCATTGTTAGGAGAAAGTTGCTGCATCCAAATCTTGGAGAGACGTACTGAAAGAAGAGATCGATCATTCATGAGATAGAAGAGTTTTGATTGGGATTGAGATTAACATTGTTGTTTTGTTTAGATTTTATGTAGAAGTTTTCATTAAAGTTCATATATATCTTGTTATTGTAAAAAAGACAAAGAATTATCGTTTCATTTATTCAATGATTTTTTTATCTTTCTTAATATCAACAGATATTGACATGCAGTTTGTGTTACACAATACATTATATTAGTATAAACTAATGATGGGCCTATGTCAAATAATAAGAGTAAGCTATAAACTAGCGGGCCTAAAAGTGTATTGAACTGAAATATCAAACATGAAAATTTCTCGATACCTAGAAACTGGCCTAATACTTTAACCGAGATTTTCCCACGTTTAGCGTTGACGTTGTTTATCAAAAGTCATCAAATTAACTGAACATCCATGTATGTATCCTCTTCTTCTCATAAACTGATAAGCGTCAATAAAAGTAAAACAAATGACATGTAAACTCTAGTGTCCAAAATAGAATCTGATTATATTATACTGTCGTGGAATAAACTAATCATCAAAACTTATATTTTTCTCATTTTTCTAATTCTATATATCTATATATATAAAGTTCAATTTTCTCTTATTCTCTTTTCTCCACATCCGCATCTACCTAAACAATATATATATTTTTTTTTGCATTAAAAATTACTATTTTAAATATTCATTCATTGCATACTGATTACTTATAATTAATAATAGTAAAAAAATAAATTAAGTAAAATAAATTAAATTTAAAAATAGTAAAACAAAAATATAATTTTTAGTAAATAATAAAATAATAATTATATAAAATTATATATATAAAATTAACTTGTCTATCTTCTCTTTCATCCACATCACCTTCCACCTAAGCAATGCTATATCTTTTTGTATTAAAAAATACTATTTTAAATACTTATTCATTGCATATTGATTATTTTTAATTAATACTAGTAAAAATAATTAAGAAACAAATTAAGTAAAATTAATTAAATTTTAAAATAGTAAAACAATAATTTATTTTTTAGTAAATAATAAAAATAATAACTATATAAAAATGAATTAAGTAACATAAATGAAAAAATTTAAATAGTGCAAACAATACTATGAATTTGTTTTAGTAATAATGTTATTATTCAAATTTTAACCAAAAAAATGATCATATTCTAAAATTTAGAATGAGTTAATAAGTTTTAGAATAGAAATAAAATTTTAATTCATGGTGAAGCAAAAAATAATTTATGTAATTGTATTTTTTTTTGTCAACCATTGGGCCACTGCACTAAGGTCACTTGATTTATGTAATTGTATTTATAAAATTCTAAACATAAAATTAAAATTAAAGTGAAATATTAGTTTTTAAAAAACATATACTACAAAGATTTATTATTAATTTCAATTAAAGAAAAATAAAAGATTAGTTACTCAACTCAACTTAAAGTTTTGATAAAAAATGAAGACATTGTAAGGGTCACACTTTTTTTTAAGAAAAATATGAAAAGACTTTTGAAAAAATAATTCATCTAAAAGATAAAATCAATAGTCACAAAATATTAAAAAAAACGATATGTCAGTCATTACAAAAAGTGACATGTAATTTGTGTAGCATATCTCAAAAGGCATATTATCAACTAAAGTTATCTATATATATAAAGTTACCTTTTATAAATTCTGGTGCTGCCACGTCAGCCACTTTCTCTTTGGGGTGTATTCAACTTGACATTTTAAGTGATTTGTGTAAGAGTTACAAATCCTATGTTATTCGATCATGTATTTTAAAAAGTCTTCTGAAATCCACTGTTATTGAACTGATGATTTAAAAATCTACTTTAAAATCCATTAAAATTCCTTGTTATTGAACTGATGATTAAAAATCTACTTTAAAATCCACTGTTATTCAAAACAGTTTTGTGGATTAAGATTTTAATAACTTTTAGGATTCTAGAGGATTCTGGAGGATTTTGAAGGATTTGTTTAGTTAAAAATACCGAAATCCAAATCTCATGGTTTTAGGTGGGATTTGAAAGAATTTTACAGAAAATCATATGAACTTCCTAAAATCTATCACAATTCTAAATTTCCTAAATCCCATCAAATTCTCCAAAATCATGGTTTGAATAAACCCCCTTTGATTTTGTGGGACTTACAGATTCTAATAAGCCCTTTAAACAATCATATAAATGATAAACTGATTGGAGAGGTGATTTATAAATGCATATAGAATTGTAAATTTTAAAAATCAAAATACATAGATTTTGAAATAACATGTTTTATCCTTGGATTTGAATCATTCTATTTTACACTTTCAAATCCATTCAAATCCATTTAAAACATAATGTGGATTTTGAAATCCAAAAACAAATCATTAAATGAATAACATGGTATTTTAACAAGTATTTGTAAATCATAGAACCAATAACACATCATTTTGATAAGTATTTTAAAATCAATGATTGAATAACACATGATTTTTGTTTGGATTTCCAAATCCATTAAAATCATATAACCAATAACTCCACCTAAATTTCATCCAAAGTATGTAGGCTCAACACTATTTAATCCAAAATCTCTAGGCACAACACTATTTTTAAATCTTGTGGATTCAACCTGATAAAGCTTCGCGATGGCGGTGTGAACGAGACTCTAAATTTATTATTCAACCAAAAAAAAATAAAAAATAAAGAAAAGAATAGAGCATCTACCCGATATATGTGAAGTAAAACACTGAATTTGGAATAATATTATTACCTATTTGTACCTAACTTTCTTTCGTGTATCGTTTATGCTTAGTTCTTTTATATATATGTGCATCATATGGTTACGACACATAATTATAGACAAATAAAATATTATCCTAGGTCAAGAAGACAAGAACTATGATTAGAATCTCCATTGATCTTGTAATTATATATCATCATTTCTAGCTACAAAAACATCCATCTAAGCAATTTTTTTACTTTAAAATAAATTTAAAATATTTATTTAGTTCATATTTATGTTAATTATAATTAATAGAAAGTTTAAATAAAAATAATAATTATGTAAAATAAATAAAAATTTAAAATAAAACAATACTATAAATTTTATTAGTGGTAATAATATAATTAATTTTTTCTATTAAACTGATCATAATTTGAAATTATAAATTTATTATTGAGTTTTAGAATGAAAGTAAAATTTAAAATTATGATAGAATAAAAAAATTCTGTAATTGTATTTATAAAAGTTTAAACAGAAAAAATAAAATTAAAAGTGAAATATTATTTTATAACATGATCAAAAAAGAAAATAAATTTGATGTTGCATTAATTGAATCAAATGCTTCTAATCCAAATTTAAGTATTGAAAGATAGTAATTAAAGAGAATATAGTTATAATATATCTTGAAAATCATTTTACAGTCTAATATGTGTTATATGTGATCCAATAGAAGGTGGAAAAAGTAGATGTCAAAAAGAGTGCATCATCTATAATGACGAAAGAGTTATAATTAAAAGTGTTTGAAAATAAATTAGTAAAACTTGAAAAAATAATAATACACAATTATACATCAATAAATTAAAATCTCTCACATCTCATTAATTGTGTGAAACAAATGAGTTTTTAGAAAAATAAATGACATACATTATTAAATAGATTATTATATTCCAAGCCGGATTTAACAGTTTGGTCATATAATCATGGAAAGTGGGATAAGAAAGACACATACATAAATTGGTCGTTTATTGTACGTTACAATTACTTCGATGGGTAAAACAAGCTTGGTAAAGATGTTATAACGATATGATATTATATTTTACCTTTACACTAAGCAATATTCATGAGATTCAGTATATTCAAATTTATACGAAATAATGTTATTTTAGTATCAATATCTAATCATAATTAATATATACAATTAAATCAACATCAAAACCTTTAGAAAATGTTTTAATGAAATATAAATACACTACAAGAAAACAATCGATTTGCGAGGGAAAGATATCTAGCTAATCCCTCGCAAAACGACTATAGCAAGGGATTTGCGAGGAAAGTCAATTCCTCGCAATTCGCTTCTCGCAAATTGGTCAACATTGCAAATCCGTCGCAAAATTTGCTAGGGAATTTGATCCCTCGCAAAATAGTCGTAAATTGCGAAAAATAAAAGCAGTCGCAAATTTCTTGCAATATTGTTCCTAGTACATCCCTCGCAAAATTCACTACGGATTTGCAAGGAAATATTAAAAAAAAACTATAAAGAAAAAGTTATTTTTTAAATATTTAATATATTTAAACTTTTTCATTATATATTATTATGTATATTTATAGATTTATTGACAGCCTCACAGGTTTTAAAAAAAATTATATATATTGATATTTATTAACCACCCAAACCGGAAATTGGTTAAGAGTTACAAAATTGAACTGGTTACAAAATGTCGGTTGAACCGGATGCTAAAATCAAAAAACCAAAAAACCCTAATCACGCAGCCGCAAATTCCGTTTGCCGACGAGCCCACTCGCGACACAAGCCTTTTGCTCCGCCACCGTCTCCTTTAGAACCGGCACTCCAGATTTCTTTTTCCATCTTCAATTATAGTGGTGGCTAGAAGAGGAGTTCGGATTTAGGGATCTTCGGGCAACAGATCTAGATCTTGCTCTGTCTTGTTTCGTGGTGGTGGTCAAATATACTCCGTCTGCGGCAATCTGAGATCGGAGATGAACAACCGGAGGAGCGGATAGACATGGAGAAACCAGAAGCAAACAAAACGGCATCGTAGGCTTAGCAACCTGCTGAGAGAACTGATGAGAAGTCATCATCATCAACAACAACAACCACAGTGAGAGGAGTCAATTCCAAATCGTGAAACGAAAAAAAACTATGAAAGCTATTGAGGAAACAAAATACAATTCCGACGAATTAGCAGCCTTGCCGTATGATCCGAAAATATCTGGAAATCAATATATTTAACACTAAAATATTAATTACAAGTCAATTAATAATATACAAAGTAATCTTAGGGATGGATGAGGAGAAGTCGAGAAGAGGTGAGGAAGACGAGAAATAAAATAAAAAACGAAAACAATTGTGTCCGTCAGATTTAATCTAATCGACGGTGCATGATAAGTTAAAAACCAATCCATGTCTCTATGAACTAACCAATGGGAAGTCACTATCTTTTAGTTTATTAAATTTGTAAAAGATTTATTTTTCTTCTACGTATTGGATTTTGTGTATATGTATATTGTTCTAAATATTGGTTTTATACTCTTATGTATATATAATAGTTAATTTTTGGTTCTACGATTTATGATTTAATTTCTATGATTAGGATTTTTAAAGTTTAAACTTTAAATTTTAGAGTTTATGATTTAAGGTTTTGAGTTATGTTAAGGGTTTGGGGTATAGGATTTGGGGTTTATGTTTGGGATGTGAAATTAGTATTATTAAACTAACAAAACATATAAAAATGTAAAAGTTTAATTTTTTTTTTCTGAAAAATTTAGAAATTAAGCTGATTAATCTTATAAACACTCAAATTTATTTAAATCATATTCGATTAGATTGTCCACTTACTTTTTTGAGGTTTATTTTTTCAATTTGAAATAGATTTGCGATGACTCTCGCAATTCCATCGCGTATCCCTTGCAAATTTGCTATGGATACTGTCATCGCAAAACTGTCGCAAATTTGCAATGGATTTGCGAGGAATATTAGTTTATCTCGTAAATCCCTCGCAAATTTGCGGTGGACTTCCGAGGATCTATTCCCTCGCAAATTTGCGAGGAATTTGCTATGACTTTTATGTTTGTAGCTGATGCCTCGCAATTATATCGCAAATTTGCGAGGGATAATTTCCCTCGCAAATGGTCCTAGCAAATTGATTGTTTTCTTGTAGTGATAAGAAATAAACTCTCTTAATAATAAAAGATCTTGAAGTAGTTATCATTGTCGTTTATTTTTCCTTATATTACTACATGATATATATTTATAAAGATTTATCCTCAAAACTTTGAATGATTATATTCGAGCTCAAGAATTTATATTAATAGAAAAAAGTTTTAAATTAAATTCCCGCGCTTGTGCAGGGTAAAAATTCTAGTAATTCTATAAAACGATAAAAAGTAAAATATAAAACAATATTGAGATTTCATCAATTTTATCAAATGCTTTTCACACAAAACATTGGTTGAAACAACATATTTAAAATACACTATATTTGTTTAAAAAGACGAAGGTGAGGTTGCATCACAAAATTTACATATAGAAATAACACATGAGGGTTTAGAAAAATATATAAGTTGGATTAGTGAACGGATATTCATTGTCGGGTTTAACCGTTTCACCATCTAAGCATTCTTGACTTGGTTGGAAATTCTGGCATGTGATGCACTTGGACAATACCATTGTAGCGACATAACACTAAAAATATTCATGAAACTTGTATATTTATATTTAATGTGAGATATCGATATGTCCAAATGATCTCTATAATTAGGCTAACGATCAACATTCGGCACTAGAACTTTTAAATATGGAATGAACTCTTCTAGAGATAAAAAGTCGACTGAAGTACTTAAAGTCATTTTTGTATCATATGATATATTGTTGATTTGTCAAGAAAACATTATTACGACACTAGACAATATATGTTATACATAGATTAGTAAAATAAATATGACGTTTATATAGATTTATCTTTTAAACTTCAAATAATTTTATATATATATTCAATAATTTTTATAAAAAAAGTTAAACTAAAATCTCAAGCAAATAGATATAATAAAAAATATTATGGTCAACAGTGTATATCACTTAATATAGTGTTTATATAAATTTATATTCAAAAGTTTGAATGATTATATTTGAGTTTAAAAGTTTTTATCTAAAAAAGGTTATATATATATATATATATCTAAGATTTTTCGAGGAGTCTCCAGCTTTTGATAGATTGAGGGGTCTACTTTGCTAGCGCAGAGCTACTGTTGTTAGTTTTGTTACGACGTGGCTTACATATCACTAACATGAACTCATAACTCACCAATCACAGAAAAGCTAAACAAAACATTTGTCTAGAAAAATCAAAAGACAAATAAGACGTCGTTTGTTTCTTTTTTCTTTGAAAGACATCGTTGCCCGACAAAAAAAAATGAAGGAAAATCGTATTTTATATATAACCTTAACTAGTAGTTTAATATGATTTTAAACATTACCAAATACCCTACAAATATTCGCCAGTAGCTTATATCTGTTGTCTTTTTACCAAAGAAGAAGACTATATATTTTAAAAACTAAACGTACCTAAAGATAAGATATAGGTTTTTTTGTAGATAAGATATAGTTGGATGAAGTGGGGGTTTGATCTCTGATGGTCATCTCTTCATCGTTGGATTCCCTTTTTATCGTGTTTCTATTCTATTTTAAGAATATGAAAAGACATATAATATGCACAAGTTGCTGATACTCGATATATATGATCGATTCGCCAACTTGACTAATTAGTTTATATATGCTTTAGTTTTTACCATAGAACATATTTAAAAACTATACATATGCATAAATTCGAACTATTTAATATGATATCTAGATTTATGCATAATTAATATAGCGTTCATCGTGCTCCAGATTATCGAATATAATTCTATATGGTATATAAAAAAAATAAACCATTAAATCATATAACATCATATATATAGTGGAGTTTGAATTTCACTGGCTCGATTACAGATTAATGAAAATTGTATTGTACGTCATGGTTTACAAAACCGTTATCTAAACCCACATGTCAAAAGTTGGAACTCATAGTGATAGTATCTTCTTACACTTTTAATTTGTCTTTTGAGTTTTGACCTAAATTTTACGGTTTGACACATTATGTGATTATGATATATGCATGACATCGCCGGTCAGTATAGCAGTTTTTCAATTACTTATCTAAAATTTAAGACCGTTTATGTGGATAATATAGTCCTAATTTAGTTCAAGAAAATCCCAAAATGGGGAAGAGTAAAGGCTTTAAAAAAATTTGACCAACCAATTTTTTATACATTGGTGGATCCTGTAATGGAAGAGAAATAACATATATATAGAAACGAATTAACACCAGATGCCCCGTGACACGAAAGCTATTGAGTGAAAGAAACCCCAAATTCCTTCTTCTATTCGCTTAGAATTATTTTTACAGCATTATCATGTCGTGTGAACACAATATAGTAATGAAATTTGTTAGTTAATTTTCTCCTAATTCTATAGATTTACATATAGGGGATTAAGCAAACCATCAAAACCAGTTAATTCTGTCACTAGGAAAACAACCTACGTAAACTTACATACATATATTTGCTTGCTACCATAACTTTGCTGACAAATGGTCTAACTTTGAACTGAGAATCCAATTTTATCTCTTGTTTTTCTCTTTTTGGGGAACCATAACTCGAAACCAGGCTCAAACTACTTTTAACGTATAAATTTTTTTATATAGTTATTTTGATAAAACTAAATCCAAAAATTCTATGAGGAGTCGGAATTCATGCCAAATTGATCTGTCAGCGAAGGTTGAAGTTGAAGTCGAAGTTGAAAATAGTTCAAACTCTTAATAATTCTCTAATTCCAAAGTAACTATAAACTGGTCAAATTATCATTTTATTTCATGAATATTGTGCATGAACTTTACTTTTAGTTGGTAAAATACATTTTATTTCCACGTACAAACAAAACTTGAAGAGCTAGATATGTATTTGTGTTATTATCTTTTAACAAGACGAAAAAGGAAATGTTTATGTGTTATACGGACTTGCTAAAACCATATGTTTTCATTTCTCAACCACATAAAAGCTTCTTATAAATCTGATTGTATGTATGTATACCCACGTTTCACAATTACAATCTGATCTGATCAGGAGTCAATCAAAACTAGAAAAAATATTAATGAGAGTCTGCATCATCAACTCGTGTTTGTTGTTCGTCTCAGTCTGATCTGTAATGGCTTTTTTGACAAAAGATCCCGCCTAACTCAACCCATAGACACAAGACATGTGTCGTCTCGTGGTAGTTCTATCCGAATGAAAAACGCTTTCCATGTTACTTACCATCCAGTGAACTCAATCCCCATCTTTCACTTACACCTGTCCTTTCTTTTTCTTGACCCAAAAAAAAACAAAAATAAAAAGTTGGCACATAGCCATTACAAAAATAACACTTTTAGAATATTTCTTTCTCTACTTTTTTTTTTGTTTATGAATAAAGACTTTTCACATATATATTTATCACAATTATATAACTCATTCAAACAATTACAGGAAAATAACGAGTATTTTCCAACGTACAAATATTGTAATGACTTTGACTTAATTCCCTAATACTTGGGAAAACCTTTGACAATATTACAATTAAAAAAAAAAAAAATTAATAATCACACGAGGCGGTACAGTCATACACACAACATAACATCAAAGAACTAATATAAAAATCAACTTTATAGAATAGGTTCAAGGAACCAAAAGGGATAGCATAAATCACGACGCTCTAATTGATCCACGTGTCACGATAAACATAAAGTGGGACCCGTATTGTAGCTGCACGTTAACGAAGATTGGGCGGCCTTGTTCTCATACTATTACTCTATGCTTATCTATTATTATTATATATACATACACATACAAGTAGCAAAGCTTCGAAATCTTTAAATCTTTAAATACAAATTAGAAAAGAAAAGAAAAAAAGATCAACGAGAGACATCAAAGATATTGTTGTGATAAAAGTGCAAAGATATTTTTTCTTTGTTTCTTTAGAGATAGAATGGGTCTCCAAGAACTTGATCCGTTAGCTCAACTGAGCTTACCACCGGGTTTTAGATTTTACCCGACGGACGAAGAGCTTATGGTTGAGTATCTCTGCAGGAAAGCCGCCGGTCACGATTTCTCTCTCCAGCTTATAGCTGAGATCGATCTCTACAAATTCGATCCTTGGGTTTTACCAAGTACGTTACTACCTTAACCGGTCAGGTTTTGTCTTTTTGTTTGTAGATTAATTATATCTAATTATGTTTCTTGATTGGTTGTTGGTAGGTAAGGCGTTATTTGGTGAAAAGGAATGGTATTTTTTCAGTCCGAGGGATAGGAAGTATCCGAACGGCTCTAGACCAAACCGTGTTGCGGGGTCGGGTTATTGGAAAGCCACCGGTACGGATAAGGTTATCTCAACGGAAGGAAGAAGAGTTGGTATCAAGAAAGCTTTGGTGTTTTACGTTGGAAAGCACCAAAAGGCACCAAAACCAATTGGATCATGCATGAGTACCGTTTATTCGAACCCTCTCGCAGAAACGGAAGCACCAAGGTATATATACAAACAATAAAAATAAAAAGTATAATAAACCAATTGTATCTCTAGTGTTCTAGATTAATAACAATATATATATTTTTGTGTGTGTTCAGCTTGATGATTGGGTGTTATGTCGAATATACAAAAAACAAACAAGCGCACAGAAACAGGTTTACAATAATCTAATGACGACTGGTCGAGAATACAGCAACAATGGTTCGTCGACATCTTCTTCGTCTCATCAATACGACGACGTTCTCGAATCTTTACATGAGATTGACAATAGAAGTTTGGGATTTGTCGCCGGTTCATCATCTAACGCGCTGCCTCATAGTCATAAACCGGTTTTAACCAATCAGAAAACCGGGTTTCACGGTTTAACTAGGGAGCCAAGTTTTGATTGGGCGAATTTGGTCGGACAGAACTCGGTACCGGAACTAGGACTGAGTCATAACGTTTCGAGTATCCGTTACGGTGACGGTGGAACGCAGCAACAGACTGAGGGATTCCTCGGTTTAATAACTCGGACGTATTGGCTCATCACCAGGGGTTTAGTGTCGACCCGGTTAACGGAATTGGGTACTCGGGTCAACAAAATAGTAGTGGCTTCGGGTTTATTTGATATTGTGTAATGGTGACGTAAGAAAAAGCAACATAATTTTTTTTTTTTTTGGTCTAAGTCAGATTTATTAATTAAGGGTAGAATTCGAACTCTAGGGTTAAGATTTAGGTTCTACGACTTGTATTTGTATATTCGTCGTCATTTGTCCTGACATTTTTACATTTTTGTAAACTCTTAAGCTGGATCTATTGTATTAATCAATTATTTATATATACTAAAGACAGAATATATTGCTATATTTGATCTATGTATAAGTTTTGTAATTGCTAACAACAGACAGCAACGATAAACTATAGAAATGTTATAGTCTCACTATCAGTCCTGACACATGTCACACGCCAACATCATAGTTCTTTTATTGCTGTTTGTTAGACAATAAATCTCGATTAAAAATCATCAATTCATAATTTTGTTAAAAAAAAAAAATTAGGTTTGGCTAGCACTAGTCGTTAATCGCCATAATACATCGATGAACTAGGAAACACAAAACGAATATGATTTTCTTAGCTATCGCTCATCGTTTTAATTTCAGTGCCAGCCAAACAAACAATAGAGACTTTGGCATCAGCTTTCGCTGACGCTGACCATATCATAGCGAACATGACCAAAAATGTATGTTGATCTGTGACGATCTCAGGCTCTCAGCCTATAAAATAAATATACTTTTCTTGTGTCATTCAAAAAGTATAAAGACACATGACAGAAAATAAATTTCGCACGAGGTAGTTGTGTATATATTCATTAATGTTCAATGACATTTGCAAGCCGCAAGGTTTGATATAGTAATATATTATCATACAGCTGTTTAAAGATGGTTCAAAAATTTTGTCAGAGAAAATAGGACTATGGATATATGGATAAAAGATGTTGTATTTGTATAGTGATGGTTAGAGTATTAGATGGCCAAATCTGAAATCTTAAAGACCAATTGGAGTTTGGAGATAAGAACGTACCGTTTTGAGTTTTCCTAAAATTGTACGCGTGAGTCAGCATGGGCTGCTTGTTTGACCAGTTTGGAATAATTTATTTCCTAAAATAGTAACAATTCACACCGTACAAGTTTTCAACACAGCAACGCTTTTTGTTCGTCTAGGTAGATTTTCATAATTAAATAATTAACGATATTTTTTTTTCTGCCTGAAAAACCTCTTTTTCACTAGAAAATATAATTAGAACCGGCCCATAGGACAATCAACTCAAGCAAAATATTAGGACATCAAAAAATTTAGGGCATTTTTTTAATGTTTTATAGAGTTTTTATATACATCTAAAGACTTTTATAAACAAATTGACTTTAATATAATTGCAAATCATAGTTTTTGAGGTTAATTGTCAGTTTTGGTTTTGATTTTTTCCCTTTTGAAATTAATAGTTTGCTTTGTTAAACTATTAAATAAACTTTTTCATGGTTTGTGTTAATAAAATTTCAAAATATTAAACATAAAATTATATATACTTTTGGTTGTAATTTTTTGGTAATATATAAAAAGGTATGTTTTTAAGTTTTGCGTACGGCACTATTAAATGCCAGACCGGCACTGAATATAATTGTCAATTTACATGAATATTCGTTATATATGAACTTTACAGAATTAATTTGTGGAATTTAAAGATTCAATATAACTTTGTCTTACTCTATTTCCTTTTTCTTTCTAAATTACTAAAAAATTAATAAAATCGAATGTGTGATTGCACAATTTTTAGTTACTTTTGATCTCTCAAACAACTAAATTGACTCTTGTTTACTCCAAAATATTTATCCTTTTTTACATATATATTCAAAAACTTTTGATTTCTCAAACAACTAACTTGTGAAACTATATTTTTTTAGTCATATCATAAAATCGCAAAAAAAAAAAAAATGAAACTGTGGTGAAAAAATGCAAATGAATTTGATATATATATATATATATATATATATATATACATACTGATATACATATAAATTTCCCGTTTGATATTTGTCAATTAAGGTGCCTGAACTATTAATTCGGACATGGAAATATTACAAATTTTGAAACGGAAAATATGAATGGTTTTACATGTAAATTTTGTCGGACTAAGCTTTACGCAACCCCCTTGGAATAGCATATTCTATCGTAAATACATGAAAGCGAAGGTTTAGAGTTTAATACTTTGTAACCTTCTTGCATAGAAAGACTTGTGGTCCTTATATATTCAAGATATTTTTGTATATTTTTGTACGTTAAACCAACGTAACTATTCACTCGACCATATACGGGTATACCACATGCAATTTAACTTATTAGTAAATAAATGCGCATTTGCATGGCATTGGAATGGGATTTAGACCTTTTAGTAATGCATATTAATTGTTTTTTATCTATTATAAAATGTTAATATATGGCTAATTTTATACATGAAATTAAATAATATCATGCAACATTTGTCTTCTTTTTTTTTTTGTTCTTTTCGCTCTTAAGAGCAAGGCTAATGGGGAGTTTTAATTTTGAACCTCTTATGTACAGTTTAAATTTTAAATGAATATATTATGTACTGTTTAAAAAATAAGAACCTTTGATCTCCTAGTTAAAATTATTTCCTCCAACAATGGGATATAATTTTGAGTCTCTTATTTTAAAAGTATAGTTTTTAAAAAATTATCCCCTCTTGTTCCCCACCAATCCAAAGAAAGAGAGTGAACACTCAAACCTTCACAGGTTATGATCAAATCAAACAAAACCAGGAACACTTGAGGAGTTCGATCAAAAGGTGGTTCGGTGTCCTTCAAAACCTATATAGTGCATAAATAACTTTTATAATCAGCTGTGAGCTATCTTTAATAATACTGAAACAGCTTATCTCTTTGCAATTGAAACAGATAAGAAAGAACAATCTAATCTACTAGACGAAGAAGACTATGGTGATGGAGAATTAGCAGGGAGATGAATATTCAAACCTTCACATGTAATCAAAGATCAAACCAAAATCAGTAAAAACTTGATGCATACAATTCAAAACAAGATAAACAAAGTAATACTATAACACACTAACTTAGACTCTTTTAGTAAAGCTTTATGTGACTTCATCAAGTAATGAAACAAAATCATCATTAAGCGTTTAGAAGTAAGTTTATATTTGAGGATTGGTGCATAGTCTTATATTACCTGACAGTCTTTGAAGGAATTTTGTTGATGATCAAGGATCTTATTCGAGGAGGTATCAAGTTTTTATTGTAATCTCTGCTGAAAAAACTACTGATACAGGTCATCTCTTTGTAATGATGAAAGGAACATAATCTACTGAACGAGAGGAGAACGAAAATTCAAACCTTCACAGGTTATGATCGGCTATCAAAAGACGGTTCAATATCCTTCAAAATTCCAATCCTACAGAGATAACTAGAGAATTAATTTTTAGGTTCTATATATATCAGTGTTCAAGAAATCGGTCTAGGCGGCCGCCTAGATGCTAGGCGCTCAGCAGACGCCTAGACGACCGTTTAGACCGCCTAAAATTGCATATTATTATTTTAATGTATATTTTTTATTTTTAACTACATATATTTCAATTTTTAAGTTTTATATTTATATAAATATTTATAAATGTTTATATGTTATTAATTTAAAATAAATAAATGTATTTTTACTAATATTAGTTTAAAATTTATTATTATTTATTTCTTCTAACATATATTTTTATATAATTTATTTCGTACTGTAAACGCCTAAGCCGCCTAAAAACGCTTAAAATCCGACTAGGCGTTTTAGGCGCTAAGCGCTGGGTCACCACCCACATACCGCCTAGCGCTTTCTTGAACACTGGTATATATTAAACAATAAATCAAGATAGTGTCGTATGGATTCAGATCATCTCTTGCACTGATACATATAAGAAAGGAACGCTACTAAAAGGAATACAAAATGAACATTCACAAACTTCACAGGTTATGATCAATCAAACAACACCAACACATGACCATATTAACCACTAAACACTCAATTAGAACAACAAGTGTTAAATTCCCCATCTAGACTACAAAATTCTGCAATCGATAGCTTCCTAGATGCTTAGAGCTTACGCAGTAACAACATATACAAATACATGACTATATCAACAGATACCAACTCATAGGAGCTCAGAACAACAAAGAGACACTTGAGGATGATGAATTACCTTTCTTCATGGCCGAATATGTGGTAGCAGAATCCATCTCAGTCCATCATTGCAAGTTTGTTCATTTAATCTAAAAAAAAAAGGAGACGTAGATCACAATCATGTGTCGATATGGCTATTCATGCTCTTTATCTATAGGATTTATGTATTTTGTGTTAGTATATATATGTTGGGCCATGGGCCAAAACTTGGTTAATCTGGGCTTATATATTATACAGTAATTAACCCACTTATTGGGTCCCGACTCATGAGTATTGATGGTAAATATTTTCCTAGTACCTTGAGTCTGACTGTGTGTGAGACCTAATAGCGACCATCAGACAATTTTATTTGTCATCTTATCTTTTAGCTAACGAAACATACGTATATAACTTTTATCCTTGAGATAAATCTAAGATCTATAAATCCACCTTGAGTCTACATGACTTTTAGAGTTCACTTGTCATTTTATATTTATTCTACACTACATGATAGTATATCTATTCCGTAATTCATATATCTATGTAACTGTAAGATATATTATAAGTTCAAATCATGTAGCAATGTAATGATGTTAAGTGAGCCACTGCCTAAATTCAAATGCACACATACAATATATATGTCTATATATACGTGCTTTATTTAGATATCAGTATCACTAGTTGGAAAGATATTTGAATAAATATTAATTTGTTCAAAATTAATCGAATCACTCTAAATAAAACGATTCCACTCCACTTGAAGCTTTGATTGATTTAAACATATTAGTTCTAGTCTTCTGGATGTGAGAGTTGGCAAAAACGGATAATCAAAAAAAGAAAAAAAAAGCAAATTTTTATGAGAGATACTTCTAACATGTTGACAAATCAAAATAGCAACATACAGTTTATGATTTTTATAAAGCATACTTTAGCATAAAAGTTTCCAAAATACATATAGTTAATAGTTTATGTATTTAGAATGTACATGTAAAATTAAGATAACCTATAAATTGAAATTTAACTTTCATTTTATCATAGAATATAGCAAAATGAAGAGTATGGAAAAATTTGTTCATGCATAATTAATATTTGTCCGTTGCCGCGCACAATAGGAGTTTGGACTTGAGATAAGTTTTTTTTGATCAAAGAAGAATTATAACTGTTATGAATCATTACAGACCGGTTAATGTAATTGGCCGATTGCAATTGGGTGTCAAATGCATGCAACCGAGACTATTTCAGACTAAACCAATCAACCCTAAAATATCTCACACATGGAATTATAATGCAAGATCTTATAGTATCTATTATCTAACAGTGACATTTACAATAAAATACATTTAACCTAGACAACTTTTTTTTTGCTGGTGATTCTACCATTGTTTGTGTGACCTTCCGGTGCGTCGAGAAGGTCATGAAGTATATTTAACAAAGCAGACAATTGAGGAGGTCCTTAATCACTTTCCATTTTAAGCTTAAAGACAAGGATAAGAAAGAAAAAATAAAGCAAAGTCTCAGCAGAATCATGTCTTAATCTACTTGATTGATTCTTACATCAGGCATAATTAATCATGGCCATTAATATCTCTAGATCATATCTCTTAAAAATACTTGCGTATATTTTACGTTAAGTTGTACGCATTACATATGACTAATTCTCCGAAAATTTTGGTAAAAAAATTAAGATAAAAAATATAATTATATATAGATATGTATATATAATGTAGAAAGTGAACTTAGAAAGAACAAAATGTTCAAAATCTTGTGCTTTGAAATTGATTTATATTATTAGTTTTCTTATAAAGATTTAATATATTTAACTACATACTAATTTAAAACTATGAGTCTAACTAAGAAAAAAACCATGTATTTGAATTTGTTACGAGAATTTAGTTAACAACGACGACGTCCTATTTCAATTATGGATATAACTCTAGATGTACACTTTAATAACATTAGGGAGATGTATGTACGCACACATCTTTTTACATATCAGAAAAAATATCTGGACCGTGTTTGAATTTTGGAATGATCAGTGACTACTTCACTTGAACAGTGCGTGGCGGGATGATGAAAATTTTGATCTTCTAAATCGTAAGCACAAACTTAATTCTCGAAGTAGTATTAAAATTATTAATTTTGTCAAAAAATAGTGTTATAAACTTATAGTTACTTATATTAATCTCACGTTTCTTATGTTAACTCTTCGTTTTTGGATACTACGTATAACATACACACACATATATATATATATATATGTGTGTGTGTGTATTAATATGTATATTATACTTATTTATATCAATTGAAAAACAGAACTAACAGCATTTTCTTCGTGAAACAAATACAGGAGCACGCATTACAAAAATTAAAAGGGTCATGCAAAAAGAGCTTTTCTGAAATCCGTTTTGTATATAAGAGATAATAAAAGAAAATTGTTGCTTTGCTTGATGGTCATAAGAATCATGTGTTGTCGTTAATATTATTCTCAACTCTTGGAGATTTGACTAATATAAGTATACATTATGTATTTATAAGATCATTTCCAGACCAAACACTTTGTAAGATATATAAAGGAAGTCTCGAAAGCTCATATAATATTTCCACCATTTGAAAGAAATATCAACCCAAAAAGGTATAATATGTTCACTGCTGATGAATTCGTTATATCCGGGAAAAGACCCATATTAGTTCGAAGAAAGCATATTCTTTTGGAAAAAAAGGATAAGACATTTAAACACGTTGAAAAATTAAACAGTTAAATCATCCAAGTTAGTTTCTCAAAGACATGTGTCTTAAAACTAATTAAATTGAGTGATCACTAACTAGCAACCTAATTTTCTCGATCGAATTGAGAGACATCGTATTGACTGGCTCGGTTAAGATGGCACCTAGCACCAAGACATCGCGTATATAGGACCTGTCGACCTGATTACTAGCTAGAACCGCCAGATATAGATATAAATCAATAGTATGAATCTAATTTAGGTACCTTTATAGTTACAGAGTTGCTTGGATCTAATAGTTATAGCACAATGTTTTTTTTTTTTTTTCTTTAAGCTAGGAAAAATGTTGTAATATTAATGTTTGACAATCGTCCGATGTTTGGCTTGTCACGTAACATATATAAGACCGCGTGTGTGAATGTGTGATATATATGACGTTTAATTTGGCATAGATTTTTTTTCTAAATAGAATAAAAGTGTTGTATCACATGATGAAAGCTATGGTTACAAAAGTTCACACAGTGAATTATTTGAAAGTAGGTCGTTTTTTCTCCATAAAGATTTTTTTATGTGGAAAGTTTTAAATACAATAAAAAGCTTGAAGTTAGGTTTACTATTATTAAATACTTGTAGTAGAGTGAAATTTACCAACCTTGCGAACATATAGATGTACAATATATAATACATGTCTTTTGTTATATAATATGCATAATTGTCAATATTAAATGTTTGAATTGCCCTGGCATCCCACTTATTAATGTGTTTTAGCTGGAGTACATTTATAATTATTACAATCCAGATTATCGAAATTTTAAAATTTTAAGTGTTTCAACTTTAAAACTAGTTGGTAATTAGGCTATTGGTGCGTATCTTCAATATACTAGCTAGTAATGTTAATACTTTGCCATTTGAGATTTATATTGCCTCTAGTCCAAATGATAGTTCTTTTTATTTGATTCATTTGTTTTGGCCCAGAATCATATTGTTATTTTCTATTGACCGTGGGTTTGAATGGTAACTATGTATCTTTTTGGCATGGGATTTATCGCCCTGACAGTACGTTAGTAATAACAGAAACGATACCAAAAACGTTATTAAAAGCGTTACTCTCAGCTTTTTATATAACTTTTTTGTAACGTTTAAATTACAGTTTTAGATTCTTCCGTAACAGTTTTAAATTCTAATTTATAATTTTTTCTGTACATTTTTATGTGCGTTACCAATTGGACTTTATATTTATTTAGCTTACATAATTATATAACTATGCATATTACATAAGTTCTTTTCTTTTTTTTTTCTTTCATTTTTTCAATTTGTATGTGATTGCAGGAGAAGAACGTTATGTATCTGGTATCTTTATCAATCAAAGATTGTTATACGTTGATTTTTCAAACTAAACCATAACATTGACAATTTGACATACGGGATAAAGCCCAGTATAAAGCAACCACGTTCTGTTGAATATAACACTCACAAATAGGGTCCCCTTACATATACTTTCAAGTACACCATTTTGGTGAGAAAAATTGTAAAACTATTAGGTTTTCTTATAAATATATAATCAAAATATATATGTGTGTTAGTTGTTGAGATTCTGAACGTAAGCAAAAAAAAAGAAGTGGTGTGCAAGCATGTAAAGCACTAGAAATCTTTGTGAATGCAAAGCAAATAGAAGGATGTCTCTTTGAACTGATGGATGTGACTAGGAAATGATGTAGTTAAATTGACTAATTAGAGGCAAACATTTATTTCGAGTTGGTACAACGTGTGTATATAATATGGTCCACATTTCTCGTTTCTTTCTTTTTTTTTTACTGTTATTTTTTTCTTCTTCTTTGTTTTGCAAAAGAAAATAAAGTGATCTAAAGACAAAAAAAAAAAAAAAAGACCTGCGAAACAGATTTGTAATTTGATTTATGAATAGTTGAATACAACAAGTTTGTTTAAAGATAAAAGAGAAAGCTAACGAGAGATCATATCATGGTATAGGAAGTCAAAACTCAAAAAAGTCATAAAATAAAAACCATTCCTAGGAATCTGAATACATCACTACAAATATAATTTTAAGTGGTCGAGAAGACAATGCATGGTTATAATCATATCTTATGACGTTGGAAAGAAAATAAAGTAAATAAATTAACCAAAAAGTAATCGAAACTTATAAAAAAATCACATGAAATGGGTTTTGAATTTGTTTGTTTGTTTCCATTCCTATTTATCATCAAAAAATATTATATATAAAAGTCTGGTGGTGCGATTATCTCAATAACAAAAGCGTGAGGTATGACATCTGAAACGTAAAAAGCTTTTTTTTTTTTTTTTTCAACACCCACCCACCCGGCCATCCATTTCCACGTCATCAATTTGTTACCATCTGTGGCGATTACTTGGGTCCCACATCTCAGTTTGCCACGTGTGAATACATCGGCCACTAGGAATCACACGTGTCTATTAGTCATTGGAAATATTTTTTAAAAATCTCACAAAAGTAATAAATTTTATTACAGAGAACATACGAGTTAAAGTGTTTTGAAGATTCTTCAGTTTTTTATTTTTTCTTTTGTTGTAGACTTGTGTAGTATTTGATTTTTTTTATTTTTTATAATGTGTTACTGTAATTTTGTCATCGACTAATGACGACGAAAGCGATATATATCTTAACAATTTATAATTTTCTGTTTTGCAAAGAGATATCGTTTTCTGACGTTAATCTCAGCCTCATCTTGGTTTGTCGTAGTTCGTCTGTGTCGCGAGGCTATATACATTAAAAAAAAAGTCATTAACGCAGAAGAAAAAAGGAAATAATGACTAATTAACCCTCATGCAATTTGGTAATTACACAGACTCGACATGATTAGTCAGGCTTTGTATATGTGTCGCATTGTCGCCACATTTAGATCCTTTAGTGCAACCAAAACACACTAAACTCGGCTGAAATTTGGGATTTCTTTTGTAAGTTTAATTTTTAATAATCATACTCGATTACTGATTAACATCAAATATATGATTCTACACTGTTTCAGTAACTAAAGGTATGGTAATGTTGACGTGAAAAAAACAAAGATATATATGGTAAATTTTGAATCTTTTTCTGTCAGTTTTGTTTAAGACTAAGTTCTGTGATTTTTAATAACGCTTCTAGAACTTTGATAGGGTTTATTCGTTACAGATAGCTAGTTTTACACAGAGCCAAAAAAATGTATAAATTAGGTGTGTTTATGTTTAGAAAAATTGTGTGGTTTTGAAAATAGCATTTTTGACAATATAATATCATCCTAAAAAGCATGGAAAGAAGACTGATCACATACATATTAACCCACTTGAGAGCATTTTCCCAAATACAAATTATTTTATAGTTTATTTGCCAACCATTATATCCAAAAGTTAGTCATATATGGTGAAAGATAATCTGTTTACTATTTATAAATTAATATTTCAAGAAAGTTACCATACTACGTACAAAATATATATATATGACATCGTGTGAGAGTGCTAAGTGTCATTATTTTGTAAAAACTAAAAACATATAGTATGGTTTTGTAAATTAACGTAAATCTCCGGGGGTGTATATATATAAATATGTAAGAAAGAACAGAGGATTAAAACCCACACAAAATTGGCATTTTCTACAGCCCATTTAAAAGAATGATAACGCCGACTCTGTGAAGCATTTTTCAGCACTCCCTTCCCCCAACCCCAACCCCAAACCAAACCAAAAAAACAAAAGAATCTCTCTAAGGCAAATTTTTTTATTTTGTTTGTAAAAAAAAAGAGAGTATAAAATCTCAGAGAGTAGAAGTAATATGAGCTTCTTCTCCTACCAAAACCTCCGATCACTGTGCTAGATTTGTTTTACAATGGAGAGCACCGATTCTTCCGGTGGTCCTCCTCCACCGCCGCAACCTAACCTTCCTCCAGGTTTCCGCTTTCACCCAACCGACGAAGAGCTTGTGGTTCACTACCTCAAACGCAAAGCTGCTTCCGCTCCTTTACCTGTCGCTATCATCGCCGAGGTCGATCTCTATAAATTCGATCCATGGGAGCTTCCTGGTACGTACACACCCTCAACCATCATCATCGATCAACTCTTTGTTTTTTTCATTATTCGATTCAGTTGAACTTAAATCTGTTAGTTCTTTTTTATTTTCTTGTTTTTTTCAAGAGATCATCTCTGTGTGTGATGGATGACGTATGATCTAACTGTTTTGTTTTGTTTTTATTTTTTTGTTCTAATGGTTATAGCTAAAGCGTCGTTTGGAGAGCAAGAATGGTACTTCTTCAGTCCTAGAGATCGGAAGTATCCAAACGGAGCAAGACCGAACAGAGCCGCCACCTCAGGATACTGGAAAGCAACCGGTACAGATAAACCGGTTCTTGCTTCCGACGGTAACCAAAAAGTCGGTGTGAAGAAGGCACTCGTCTTCTACAGTGGTAAACCACCAAAAGGCGTTAAAAGTGATTGGATCATGCATGAGTATCGTCTCATCGAGAACAAACTCAACAATCGACCTCCTGGTTGTGACTTCGGCAACAAGAAAAACTCACTCAGAGTATATATTATATCATCTTTAACTATATGATTTTTTTCGAATAATCTTGATCTTGAAGTTTCTTGATCTTGAGTTTTCTTGATTTTGTTTTCTTGTGTAGCTTGATGATTGGGTGTTATGTAGAATCTACAAGAAGAACAACGCAGGTCGGCATGTGGATAACGATAAGGATCACGATATGATTGATTACATTTTCAGGAAGATTCCTCCGTCCTTGTCAATGGCGGCTGCTGCTACTGGACTCCACCACCACCACCATAATGTCTCAAGATCGATGAACTTCTTCCCTGGGAAGTTCTCCAGCGGTGGTTACGGTATTTTCTCCGACGGTAATACGAGTTTATACGACGGCGGTGGCATGATCAACAACATGGGTACCGACTCACTGGATCATCATGACAATAATAACGTTGACGTCGTTGGTTTGAACCATGCTTCGTCGTCAGTCCCGATGATGATGATGCCGAATCAGAAACGAGCTCTTCCTGTCCCGTATTGGCCTGCAGCGGAGGAGGAGCAGGACGCATCTCCTAGCAAGCGGTTTCACGGTGGTGGAGGAGACTGTTCGAACATGTCTTCTTCGATGATGGAAGAGACTCCACCAATGATGCAACAACAAGGTGGTGGTGTGTTAGGAGATGAGTTATTCAGAACGACGCCGTACCAGTTACCCGGTCTAAACTGGTACCCTTCTTAAATCAAAATATGTGTTTTAGCCGCCGGTGTGAAGAAATTTTTTCCGATTGGTGGGGGTTATTTAAATTTTATATAAATTTGAGATTTGTGTATATGTTTTGGGGATAATTTAAAATTGGTCATAGGGGTTAGAGGAAAAAGGGAGTTTATTTAGAGAGGCGGAGAAGTACTGAGGCAACATATACAAGAAACATAGGATTTTTCTTCTTAAGAAAACGATTACTGTTTCTTAATTTTTATTATTAAATGTATAAATTATATACTTAGATGTTTATATATAGATTGTATTGATGCATATAGTTCTCTCAGTGATATTTTGAGATTGTATTTTCTTGTAAAGGAGATGATTTAAGAAAAGGAAAAAAAAAATAGTTGTGTAAACTGTGTGTTTTCTTCGCATATGCTATACATGAATGATGTTTTTGGATTGAGATATTGCTTATAAAACTTTGAAAGATATTTTCTATGTATATATGAGATGCATGACTGATGAGGATAGTCGATGGATCGTATCATTAATAGAATATCAAATATTCTAAAGCTTAGCTAAAGCACTTCTTTTGAAACAAAAATGGGCACTAAGCCATTGTATGGAGTGGATTAAACGATTAATAGTCACTATTTCTCGATTTAACCCTAAAATACTTTTAAAATATCTGACCAATTTAGTCTTCAGTTTTTACTAAAACCGTAATGATAGAGAAACATCCGATCGAGAGTAATAATAAAAAGGATTTTGTGTATTTTTCAAAACAAGAACTCCTCCAAGTGGATTATTATCTAGACTCATATCCTATTTCCAGCCCATGACTTGCCTGTTCCTAATTTTATATGCCACTTCTTATATAACGACGCAGTTGCCACTGCATATGTAAACATTAAAAAAATACATTTACATAGACTTTATATTATATATAAAAAAAAAGATCGTGAAAACCAATCTTCTTTAGAAACATCCTGAACATGATGAACTGATTCAAAGTAATGATAAGCTTCAACTACGTACGTTGTGTAGATAAGAAATTTCAATAATTGCATGTAAAGCTATAAATATAATATATTATGATATTATGTTTTTATATACATACGAGGGCCATCTCACGTTGATTATGATTTCTCTTCTCTTATTTTCTATCATATTTTTTGTTTGTTTTGTATCATTAAATTCATACCAAACCAATCCTCAATTTATAGAGTAAAACTATTTTGTATCGTCAAATCTTGTTAGAAGCAAGAGCCAAACAAACTCGCAACTGGAATAACGAGAAAGAAAGAAGAAGAAGAAGAATAGATTATGATTATCTTAAACATAAAAATTTGCGTTTGTTTCATATGTTATAATCTCTTGGTTTTTTTTTCCGACAGCTTCATATGTTATAATCTTGTATTTTACAATTTTGTTAGTAGAATAGTGATCCAAAGGTAAGAAAAACGATTTTATAACGTCTAAAAAAGAACGTAAATATCTAGCTAGCTACTGTATAACATATTTTAATCTTACCTCAAACTGTAGTAATTTTGTCACTGATCATAATTAATTATATGATATGAACAAATAACCTCCTACTTTAATTTAAAGAGTTTCCAGATATGTTCAGGTGTGGGTGTCATTTTCTGCTCACAATTTTTCTTTTCTATATCCGCTCACAACCTTACTTTTTTTTCTTTTTCTTTTTCTTCTGTCAATCTGCTCAGAACTTAGATTTTGATTAGACATCTCCCAAATATATTCCGTTAACCATACAATTACAAGCACACCAAAATAAATGTTATAACTTTAAGGAAATAGTTTGATTAAACTTTGTGTCGTCATGCTTTAAAGTTGTTTTAAAAGAAACTATAAACACTACGAAATAGTACTATATATATGTTCTTTCTATAGAGCTAGTCGTCCATGATTTATCTGCAAAAAAACTGGGTGTAGAAGAAAAATAGAATCAAAAGATATATTGCATAAAAGCATACTGTGTGTGTGGTACGTTAAAAAAAAAAAAATTATGGCCAGCAATGGACCATATGCTTCTACATCAGCAAAAGGAATCATTATCTTTAAACCAAGAAATTAAAGACGCCTTTAATTACATTCCTTTTCTGGACAATAAGTACAAACCACCTTTCAATTTTTCTTATATATCAATTTTGGAAAACTTATTGTATTTATTTCAGATTACACTTGCCATATTTTTTCACATCCAAATCTTCTCTACATTTTCTTAATTCTTTTATATATATATATATCCTTGAGGCTCATACGATTACTACCTTGAACTATCTATATTTCAGATTCTGTCTAAATAGAGTTAGCAACAAAAGAAAAAAAAAAGCGATTAAAAGATGAAGAAAAAAAGGAAAGTAAGAGGCAAGGAAAATGCACAATGAAGATCGACGACAGCTATATGTAATAGAAAAGCAAAACAACCGTTACATTTTGTGGATATAGATTCTTCATATGAAAACCAGTTAATACGTTTTGTTTTAATGGATTGTACAATAAGAACGATCCTAAACTTTTCCACAAAAAAAAAGAAACATCTTTACTCCAAGAAGTCAATATCTCTTTTAGAACATCCAACTCAAATTTAGTTCCACAACCATTGTTAATAAACAACCACAACAAACATGAAAGATAAAGAGCACCAAAGCGGCATGCATCAATCTATTATTACTACTGCAATTGGTTTACCTCATAAACACATCATGATGTTAGTTTGCCCCATACAAACAGAAGGTGTATGTGTGTGTGTATGTATATGTAATAAATTGGGTGATGATCCATACTCATATTTTTGTGGATTTTAGATAAAGAAAAATAGATAATGAAGAGATGAAATATTAATGAAGGTAAAATAAGGGTTGGTTGGTGGAGAGATAATGAAGAGATGAAATATAGACGGATCGGGGAATATGAACCAACGCTGTCTTCAACTCTCTATTTGGACTACATGACGATCCTTTTGATTACGATAGGAGTGAATTTTTAGAAACCCTCCAAACTATATACATATATTTTTTTAAAAAGATATTTTATTATTTGTAGAAGGATAATTAATAAACACTTTAGTTCACAAATTCAGTTATTTTGTGTGAGTCATCATTACATGATGGAGTCTTGGACGTACAACGATTTGAATCTAAATGATGATTCCTGATGGGATCAGCCTTCTACATGTTTGCTAATCATCATGTTAATGTTATATGAATTGATGTTTTGTTTATATTTATAATGTTAAATTTAGTCTTGATTTAAAATTTGCATATGATATTTTTTATAATGTCATGGACGAACAGTTTTATCTTCTTATTGTTTCAAAAAGGACGAAGAATTGTTCATGGGATACAACAAAACTCGTTTGTTTTCTATTTTGGCACAAATTTATTTAGGAGTACAGCTTGAATTACAAAGTATATTCCATTTTAGCTTAAAGTTAAACTAATTACCCACACACAATGGTATAAAAGGCAAACAAAATTAGAGGAGGTCCAAATAGCCAAATTATGCAAAAGCCCATTGACAAAAAAAATTCCAATATGATATAATGACAATACCAATTATTTAAAATTACATGGACATCTTGTGAGGTGGGAAACTTAATATGGACCTCACAGAATTACTAACTACAGTATTCCCAAATATGGTCTTAAGACTCTAAGCTCTACAGTAGAATGGATCCATCCAAAAAGATTTGGACATTGTGTTTGTAAAGCTGTTAAAAGAATATTAGTAGTAGAAAGAGTTGTTTGTTAAAAAAAACAAAAAAAGTAGCAGAAAGAGTTTGGCAAAAAGTACTTCTTATACTGTAATGTTTTTTTTTTTTTTTTTTGACGAATATACTGTAATGTTTCATTTGGTAAGGCATTGAAGTTTCTCAATTTGTTCTTCAAAAGATGCGTCGTTGACTTGTTGGTGAAATAGAATTGTTCAAAGTTCAAACTTTGACAAATTGGGAGCATTCAGAATTTGAAAAGTAGACCAACCTCTCCATTACAAAAAAACATGTAACCAGGTCAATGGTGCTGTTCTCTAGCTCCACATTAATATAAAGAAAGAAGACTCATTGACTCTCTCTCTCTCACAGACACAGCTCATTTATAAAGAAACGTTTCTTGCATAATTCTATGTAAGAAGAGAGAACAATAGTAACTTATGCAGGTTGTGAGAAGGAGGATCCCATCAGGAGAAGGCGTTGAGATGCCTGGAAGATCCGAGACAAACAGGGTCAGAAGGAGGAGTCATGGCTCAGGTCTTCTTAGGGTTCGAGTAGCTTGCACGTGCTCAGGACGGCCTGGCTCGACCAAGTGTGCGCGACATGGGTTTGTGGTGCCAAGCGATGAGAGCCTTATGAGGAAGGCCAGTGACGGTAGCAAAGAAGTGTTAAGGAGAGCTTTGACGCCTCCGATCCGGCGGATGAATCTCCGGTGGTTGAACTTCCGACCAACACCTAGCCGGCTCTGTAAAATGTCTTCTGTTTGATCATCAAACTGAGAACTTTTTTGTTTTGTTTGAATGTAAATAAACTTCAAAGGCTTTTCTTTTTTTCTTTTCTTGTAATGTTGGAAATCAAATAAGATTCAGACACAAATTGCAGAGATTTGAAACTTAGGACTCTGTTACGGGACAAGAAAGTGTTACAACATTTTTGGATACAAAGAAGGAAGAAAGGATCAAGTGGATGAGTTGTTGTTTTGAGCAGGCAAAATAAGGCGATCTTGGCCTTCGATTAGTTTTGCAGATTTGATTACATCTCCTGTCTTGATCTGCCCAAGAATATCTCTTCCTGCTGTTGTGTATCTGTAGAATTTTGAAGCAAACAACGAAACCATCAATTCAAGTGCAACTTGCAAGTTCTGCAATTTCGAATAAGGAACGTTTTAAAGCCAATACCCGAAGACAGAGAACTGCCCTTCGTCAAAGGATAAACCTCCTAAGCCAGACTGCAAAAAAAAAAAAAGATCAAAAGCAAGTTCCTTTGGCTTTAAAATGGGATCAAGCTAAGGAAGTTTTGGAGTGATGCATACGTTTCTTTTATCGTATAGGTAGAAGAAGAATTGGTAAGGAGAAGAGTAGTCCTCTGAGTTGTCGCTGTGCGCCATTGCAACAGCTCCATAAACCGATAAAGGAAGAACTGGTAACTCTCCATCCTTCCAAAGTCAACATGCAAAAAAAAAAGAAAAAACAAAGTCAGCTTTATCGGTTTTTATTTTGGAGTAGAAGCAGTTTTGGTATACCTGAACACTCAGTGGGGTTCTGTAGAGAGGTTCGAACTGTCCAGAAGGCATTACTTCCAATGGAACACTAACACTCTCCACCTTACCACTCCCATCCTCTGTGATAACAGCTTGGTTCACCGTATTGAGTTTGACTCCATCATATGCACCACTAGTTACCTTAACATTCCGAGAAGCAAACAGTTTGTGCCACATGATTTCAAGATTTAAGAGTATAGTCTCTTCTTAGGTTCAAGATGTGTAGCTAAGAAAGGTTAAAGTTAGAGTAAACTACCTTACCAGTTTTGCGAAATTCCCTGCTGTTAGGGGTGCTGAATATCCATCTATAACGATCTGAATCCATAATATAAGCAAAGCAGCGTCTCGTGAACGAACAGCTCGAAAGATTGTGGGGCAAAATATAAGAACAACACTTTTTCTTCGAAAACATGTGACTTTGATACCTGGATTGTAGCACTTTTTCTTTGCTCACCCCCAGCTTCAGCTGAAAATGTAGAACCATCACCTTTCTCAATTGTCATTTCCACAGTTCCTCTACCTGCTAACCTATAGTTCCACAGAAGATCTTGTTTATTGCAGCTAAGAAGAGGAGTTTAACTCAGAGAAACAGAAAATGGGACTCACTTGGGATAGTTTAAGTATTGCTGAGGAAGTAAAAATGACAGTCCAGATGCCTGCAACAACAATTTTTAACATCAGCAACTAATTCTAGTGCTTATGTGTTTCAACCTACCCAGAAGAGATGAGGTGGGGGAGAAGAATTGCATGTACCTGTAATAACTCCAGTTCCGCAACAGTATCTAGTGATGCGGCCAGGCCAAGGGACACTTTATCAGGATCTTGTTTCTTAATAGATGTTATCAGTGACTGAAGTCCACCCTATCAAACAAAAGATTATAAGGTTTATACCCGCTTATAGCAAAACCAAATGAATTTAGAACATAAAACCGCCTACTGTAGTTAGCTGCAAAGTAAGAGAACTTTTCATTATACAAAACCAGATCATCTTCTATGAAACTGCTACAGGGATTACAGTCCATCAACTTGAGAATAGAGTTGCGATTAAATTCCCACGTACCTTGCCGTCAATCATAGTTGCATACAGTTCTGAACCCTTGTCTTTCAAGTCTGCTGGTATACTAGCCAATATCTTATCCTTATCGTCTATAGCCACCTGAAACAATTTCGTCAAAGAATTCAATCTTGTGCTTCCAACTATTCTTGCAAACATAATACAAATCAAGAACTAAGTCTGTAACTTCAATACCAACCAATCAAGAGTCTTTAATTACCTTTAGAGCTTTTTTGACATTGCTCTCCATAGTACTATAAGGCTTTCTTTGCGGAATTCTCAGAAGATATGATATATCTTCCAATGAAGCCTAAGCAACGAAAAGATAGTATTATACAACACAATGAGTAATCACTAATTACCAAAACCAAATTAACCAATATCAAGTCAAAGACAGTGTGTGACAAGCCTGTATTGTCTTCATGCTTGGATTAGCAGGAATAGCCTTTCTTAGAGCAAGTTCCCCAGTTCTTGGAACTTTCGTGTCTGGAGAATAAAGAACAGCCTCTGCAGGTGAAATGTACACAGAATCTAGACCACCAAGCAAAGGCATTGGAGACCAAACTTGAACAAAAATCAAAATCGTTGCAACCAATTTCTCGATATTCTTAGTTCCATCTTCAAAAGGGTTCAACTTTGAATCAATTGAAGACTCGTAAGAATGTATAAGTTCCTGCACTGCTGAAAACAAGTTTTCAGTAGACGAATAAATTACGAATTTTTATCACTAAAACCCTAAAAATCGAGTCTTTGTGCCTAGAGATGAAGAAAAATAATAAGTAAACCCTAATGTGACTATATTTTAAAACCTGACCTTAGTGTTTCCAATCTTACTGGATGTAGAAATCAAACGCATGCGGAAATCTCCGGAATTGGTTCGATTGAAGGGTAATTTGGGTTTTACGAAGAGTGATCTGCGATTGAGAGGTGAAGGGTGGAGAAATAAAATCCGGTGAAAGCCGATGGTGGAAGAAGACAAAGAAGAAGCCATTGATGTGAGTGAAAAGCTTTACAAAGTTACAGAGAGACAAAAGGATTAGAGAGAGTATGAGCGATCTTGGCGCGCCTCATCTTCGATATGATTACGTGGACCTACATGAATGGATACACGTGGTTTCTTGTGAACTTTAGAAAAACGGCGTGGTGTTTGTTTTTGAAGAGTGCAGACGGCATTGCTTCTTGTGTATTAACTCAACGTTTTGAGAATTCGCTTGTGAACGCTTTGCCGTGTGTGTGTGTTCGTTCTACAGAAAAAGTTTAGAATTAAAAAGAAGCTTTTTAAAGGCTTGGCCCAAACGTGGCCCAAGTAGATTAAAATAATAAATAGGGGGGACAGATATTACATTGACGTGATGTGACAGTGACTGGTCATTTAATGCCTCAACGATAAATCTACATAGACGACATTCTTGAAATTCACTCAAACAATTACAAAGGTCGATTTTTTTTTATTTTTTTAATCTTTTCGTTGCACAGTTTTAATGGTTTTTTTTGCTACTTCTCTCTCATCTCCACGACGTTAGTTTTGTACCACTGTACCAGCGTTTGAAAACGCTAACGCATCAGTAAAAAGACTCAACTCTTAATCACACACACATCTAAAAGATTCAGCGTTAATAATATGCTAAAGCTTTTTTATATAAATACAATTACAAGACTATAAACGCAACCGCAGCGTTTCCACCTCTTCATCATCAGCATCTGGTTCCGCTTCGCCTCCCCAGACGCCACAACATACGTTTTGATGATTTTCTACTATAGTATTAGTAGTAGTAGATTCGTAATTAATATAGTATATCACAATTATAGTTTTCAAACCTCCAGACTTGGACTACGTGCCGTTTTCTATATAACGAACCCAACACACAACGCTGCCGTTTTTGAACGCCACGTCAACATCTCCAATCAAGGCGGACTTCACGGGGTCCGGCGACGAGTTCACTGGGTTTCCTGAAAGACACGATGTGGCTTCCGGCCATAAACGCCGTGACTCGCTCAGAGACTCGGATATCTTCCATCTTCAGCTCATGTAAACGCCGCACGTACTCCGGGACGTGTAAGAGATCCCAAACCACACACAAACCACCAGGCTTAACAACCCTAACAATCTCACCGAGAACTCTCATCCTCTCCGCCGCCGCTTCAACCGATTTCTGACCGTGCTCTTTCCCAACAGTGTGCACAAACACAGAAGACACCACCACGTCGAAGTAATTATCCCCAAACGGTAACGTCCTCACATCTCCTTCACGGCAAGTCACATACTCTTGAACACCTACGCGAATTTTTTTTCGAAATCAAATTTTCAATTTCGCAAAATCGATTTGGGGGAAAAAATGTTTGTTTGTTTGTTACCTTCGAGTTTAGCAGTGCGGAGAGTGGAGAGAGTAGTGCGTTTAGAGCGGTCTAACCCGACGACCCGACCGGAGCTACCGGTTTTCTTAAGCTGTGTAGCGACGGCATTGAGGAGGATACCACGTCCACAACCGAGATCCAGAGCGGTTTTGACACAAGACCAGTCACCGACGGAGGTAACCATGCGTTGAGCCATCTCGTACTGTAGCGGAACATCGGAGTAAACGAAATTAGCGGCGGCGAAGAGGAGACAGACGGCGGAGAGAGCGGTGACAGCGCCTGTAAAACCGGCGGCTAACCTGGAAGCGCCGGAGAGGAAGAAGGAATCGAGGAAGAAGCAAATCTGGTCGAAGTAGATGAGGAAGAGAAGAGAGAGAAGAGAGAAGAAGAAAGCATGGAAGAGAAGGAAGACGAGTGTCTGCCATTGTTCGATTCCGTAGATAGCGTAGATCTGAGTCCAATCTCTGTTTCCGGCGGTTTTACCCATTTTTTTTTATTTCCAAAATTCCGATCAAATCTGAGACTAAGTCAAGAAGAACAAAATCAGATCTGTTAAGAATGAGTTTTGTCACATTTTTGAAATTTCGAATTGTCAAACTAAGAAGAAGTAACAGATAGAGAGTAAGAAGTAAAGTACCAGATGAACCAGAGACGATGAAAACAAGATGTTTTCAGATCTCAGGAGTTTGAAGTTTTAGCAAATTGTTGAGGTTGAATAAGCAAAGCAAGCTGAGGATGAACTGATGAAGAAGATGTGAGGTCTCTGTTACAGGGACATGGTTGTGGGAGAGAGAGAGAGTGATGAACTTATGAAGAAGAAGAAGAAGAAGAAAATAATAAGAAAAGGGAATTACGGATAAAGGGGGGATTTTGCTAAAACTTTTGGTCTTACCATTTTTTTTCACGCGCTTTCTTTTTCACTCTATGCTTTTTGTCGGTTTCTGCATTTTCAAACCACACTGCTTTAATTTGTTCAATTTTTTTTTTTTGAATTTAAAAACCTAAAGTTGTTTGATTTTTTTCTTTTAAATTAATTTGGAGGTGGTTGCTAACAGAAAAATCATTAGTGTTAACCTTTTTTTCTTTAAAATTTAATTTACACCTTAGTACTGTGTTGACGTAGTTTTGTTTATAATTATAGCTTTATCCTTAAGCTATTTGTATTGAATTACGTTATTAAGATTTGTATTTGTACTCTGCGTTTTTTGGTTTAACCAATACTTATTCCGTTTTTCTTGTTTCTCTTTCTTTACAGTAAACACTAATTAACAAAAAATGCACTATGCAAGGTTAATTACACAAAAGTGACAGTAAGTTATTATTAATATTAACATTAATTTAGATTTCGAATATTATCAACCTATATAAATAAATATTAAATTATGCATTTACGCAAAAAAAAAAATAATTATAACTAAATCTATCATTTTAGGTAGATTGATTTTATGAAATTTGGTATATCATAGAGTAATTAAAGGGAAAAGACCGTAAATTAAGGTTTCATTTGTATTACCACATTAGATCACTAATTAATGAGTGTACTACTTGACTTGTGGACTTTTATATACTCAGTTACTAATATCTTCGAACACCGAGACAACCATTAATTTTGTTGAACACAAGTACAGACCATGTGTAAAAAAGTCTCTTCAAAGAAGAAGCGCGTTCCAGTGTTTAGATGATAAAAAAGCTCATATAAAGGCGACAAAAAATTAAAAGTATGTATATATATGCATCTTCAAGATAATATTGTTTTATAGAATGTAGAAATATCTCCACACTTATTAAATTGTAAAAATACTGTCACAGATATTAAAAAAAGGAAGTTTTGATAGCCATTTAGCCAGTGGAGCTACCAATAGAGACGACGTGAGTTTTGGAATCGTCAATAGATATTAGATAATGTCTGTTATCATGCATGCACTATGTTCCCAGATTCGACATATCGCCTGCAATTCTCTCTCCAAAGATAAGGAAATAAACACACTACTATGAATTAGAAAAAAGACAAATAATATGACTACATCTTCGTCTTCTTTTTTTTATTGTTAGACTCATATTTTGATTTTAGGAGACAACTAAGAACATAAATAGTCGAAGATATGGTAAATTCGAAGGCTCTTAGATTGGCAAAGTTTACATAATTGTATGTTCTCTTTTCATGAGTTCACCTCCTATATTACCTATATCCCGAATAGCGTAAGTTGGGAAAGTTTATTTAGCGTAAGTTGTTGTTGTAAATAGACAAAGTTTATTTACCTATATCTCTTGCCATTTGGATTTAAATTTTCTGTTTTGTATTTGTATTATTTTAGATTTCCTTGTTTTACGCTTATTTTGGAGAGAATATTTCCTTTTTTCTTTGGCCTTGATTCCAGGGACTTAAATTTCGTCCGCCGATTATATACCAAGCGTAAAAAAAGTTGTCGTAAAATAGTAAGTTCTCAGTCACCAAGTTACAGCCGTACATCTTACACTCCGACCACTTATCAGGACGACACGTTTCATATTTGATTCTCCGTATTATTGTTACGTGAAAAGACCCATTGTTAAATTACGATCAGACAACAACTAGATTCTTTTTACAAGTATGCCTCTTTTAGAAACACAAATCCGATAATTTCTCGTAATCACACAAATTACGGATTAAAATCGATTTCGAATCCTGTCATCAACGAATCTTTTAAACCGAAACTGACCTTACTTTTTCTTTCCAGTTATTTCAAAACCAAACTCGAGTACGTCCAGATTCCAAACTTTATGTATACATATGTTTTGTATTTTATTTTTGATGTTAATAATAGGAATCTTAACAACGCGCTGTCTCAATTGGCAACAAATTAAATTAAAGAGATATATAATCATTAGCAAATACTATTTTAGATCATGCTTTTCTTACTTTTTTTTGATAAAATACAGTATGTTCAAACAAACTTCCCACTGAATATTCAGACTCTTTATTTTAGTATTAATGCAAAAGAACCTATCGATATAGAATTTTTGGGGTCCCATAGTTTGACGAAATGTAAGCAAAACGTAACAAATGAGTATGGGAAACAGAAGGAGATGCATTAACCCCACCGGCTTTATTTAAATGTATCTTTTGAATAACGAAACACACTAAAAGTCTAAATAACGCTTACGTTCCTACTTGCTACCACCAATTTCTCTTTCACATAACACAACTATAAAACAAAAGAAAAAGTCTATTTTATTTTCGAAAACAGGAAAACTCTAAAATATCATTAAACTATGGGTTTGAAATTCGAGTATATATAACTGTTGAATATATTTTCAACGACGAGGAAATGATGGTTTGATGTTCGATAACTATTGATAGTCTCGCAAAATCAAGTTATAGTTGATGTATTGTCTCGTTTTGATTCAGTTGCTTTCAAGAGATTAGTCTAAGGATCGAATGTTGAATACGATAAGATAAAAAGAAGAAAAAAAAAGTGCATGAAGGCTGTCCAATAAAATGGTGGATTGTAGTAAGCACCTTTTGTACGTACCGTAATTATCACACGGACCAGTGACCACTATGGAAACCTTAGCTAACAGAAGGATATAACTATCAGAATTTATCGTCAGCAATACGTAAGTTAAAGTGTTACAAAAAACAAAAGAATAGAAAAATACGTTTACAAGCGCGTCCCTTCTTTTGGCTTTTGTATATTCTTTTGATTTTGGCCAAAACAAAAAAAAAAGTTGCCAGAAGAGCTATAAATCAAAGTTATCTATAAATATAAAATAATTTGGCTGTGTGTCAGTGTGTATGGGACGACTAATCTCTGAAGGAGTATAGTACGTGAGACCTTAATTTTTAATAATCGTATCATTTAATGAAGTGTCGGTGTTCAGTGTGTTCACATATGCAGGATGCCTCGTACCCAAACAGAACTATCAATATATTTCTTGATTTTTGTAACTCACACATGACCCAGCTAAGCTATAGGAGAAGTTTATATTTTAAAATCTTATCAAATGTCAATATGTAAAATAAACATTTTTTGTTCTGTATCATCAACACTTTACTTTACACTGTCTAAAGAGGGAAGGAGAGAAACCAATTAACATTTTTCTAAAAAAAGACTTTACTTTACACTGTCTAAGAGAGGGAAAAGAGAAACCAATTAACAGTTTTTTAAAATAATATATTTATGAATAAGAAATAAAATTTTGTTTTTGTTTCCTTTACTTTTACATCATTTTTTGTTGTTTCATGTGACATTTGAGATTCCATCCATTCTCTTTCTTGAAAACTATTAAGAAAAAAGGAAACATGAATTTGATATCGATACAAATCCTTGTTAGTTTTTGTCAAAAAAGAAGATTGTAAACTGTTCTGCTTTTTGTTTTTCAGTTAATTATTTGTATCAACAACCTGTCATCTAAGTTATGTTAAAGCATGTGATATTAGGAAAGCAATTTATATTGTTGGCGTACAAAATACAAAGCAGCCAGTGATGGTAAGGACGTACATGTAAAATGATAAACATCCAAAACTCAAAAGCAGCCGTAGAGAGAATCTTAAAAATCTTGAAGAGAATAATAGTTTACGAAGTAACAACCTGATTAGTTGGTAGACGCAGAACGACCTAACCCGTCGTTGACTAGTAGTAACCTTACTCTATCAACTTTGTTTATTTATCTAACATTCCTATTTGATTATTATTACTACCTAACACTTTCTTGTCTTAACGTCAAACTTAGCCATTAGTCAACTTTGTTATTGTTTCAACTATTCTGATATGGAGTTCTATAGAAGTTCAATAAAAAAGACTTGAGCACTGAAAATTTTACAGCGTAGAGCAGAAGAAGGGGACATTTTTGGACATCTTGTTATACGCTTAACGGCTTTAAGTAGTTTATTTTCATATGAAGTATACATCAAAATGAGAGTGTTGTTTGCCATATGTATTATTTAGACTTTTGAGTTTAGTGTAAGCTAGCCCAATAACATAGACCTGGCGAGTTTTAATAATGTTTTAGGCCCATATCTATTTCTGTGCTTTAAATGTTAAGAAGATGCATGGAATGAGAAAATTTGACAATTCAAGGTGGGGAGAATGGGATTTTTCGCATGACCCATATTTCCGATAAGGAAACAATGATAAACTCAACCTCCAACTAATAATTTTACACGTATCAGGAACCCAATACATGATTCATCAATGACCTATATCGCCTTCACGCAATAACATATATGCAACATAACTCTTGTAAAATAAATAAAAAAACCAAAAAATAATTTACTAATCAGTTTACTAGTCAAGAATCAAAAACTCGTTAGCTATGATTTAGAACGTCACAGCAATACATTAAATACTGAAAACGTAACAAACAGTATCATTTCTCCTTGAGAATATAGGAATTAATATATAAATGAGAGAGACCCTATTGAAATTGGAAATGAACATCAACAAAAATGAAATGAACAATTCAGTTAGAGGTTGGGGGTTGTACGTGTGTGTACGCACGTCAAAACAAAACAAAACAAAAATCTTATAAATAAATATTATGTCTCGAAGACGAATCATATTCTATTAACAAATTCATTCTACGCCTAACACGTGTGCATCACAAAATCAATTATCTTGCGTATTTCTAACCCAAGTGTATCTTCAAGAAACACAACTTTTTTAGGACCAATATCGATCACAATCCTGCTTTACTATAAGGTTGTTCTTTCAAGCTAAGTGCATTTTTTCTTCTTCTTATTTGAAGGATCAACGAGAATGGTGTGTTTCTGTTTCTTGGTGGACCAGAAGAGGAAGGTTAAAGGAAGTAAACCGGCGGCGGGAATGTGTTCCCGGTGCGGTCGTGGAGCAAGAGTAGCCGACATGAAGACTTCGACGAGGTTCTGTCTAATTCCTATTTATTGTCGATCTTGGAGAGCCATCGTCTGCAGCTTTTGCGGCTCTGTTCTTAAATCCTACCGTTGATGATTTTTTATTTTACATGTTTTTATACATCCCTTTTAGTTTCTTATAGTGTTATAATTTAATAAATTGTAAAGTTTCCAAATTTTGTATAATTTTAACCAGAAAACAAAAAAAAGATATGATTTTGATACTAGGCTCTCTAATGTGAAAAACTTATGCAAAGGCGTGATATATCTTACTAATTTTATCAATCACAAAAAAAAAAATTAGAACCGTGATTTATGTACAACCAACCATATTTGCAGTTATGCAAATTTACTGATAAAGTGAATGATTTGTGAGCTCATTTGGTTTGAGCGCTCAACTCCATCTCATGTTTTCAATTAAAAACATAGAAGAAGAAAAGAACGTTTGTCCAAAAAAAAAAAAAAAAAAAGAAGAAGAAAAGAACGATAATGTACAACAAAATAGGCCATATCGCTACCATATCATTTCATATATGTTAACATATTTTAGATCCTTTAGAAAATGTGGAGAGGAGATAGATATACCCAACACTCAATTTTAAGGAATCGGTTACAAACTTTGTTTTATGTTTGCTTTATCTTCCTCTATTTCCGGTCAAACCCGTTGAAGCTTGGCACTCCTCTAGTCTTTATCACGAATAATGTTCTTACCACTACACAAAATTTTCTTACATTAAACTATCACTTTATTGATTAACTATGCGCAAAAGGAGATGTTGCATGAGGCAACCACGATGGCACGCCAGTGCTTAATTATTACATATGAAAAGTATTTTTTTTTTAATCCTTGTGTTACGAGAGGATAAAAGTTTGTTAGGGATAGAAGATAGCGAAAACTGTGGAAAAAGCATAAAAGTGAGGGGAAATTTTGCTAGCTCCGCATAAAAGATTGGCCACTTATCAAGCGATTCGATTATTGCTTTGATGTCTATGTAATCAGTCTCGAAAGAGCAACAATTAGATTGAATAAACCAATCAATGATGCATCAATTAAATTTAGAGATATTTTTTTTTATCTACTCCCAACAAAATATATAAAAGATTTCAAATCTTTTGGTCTCTTGACTTCTGATTTTCACAACGTCTATTCAAATTAGAATTTATCTTATTAAACATGTTAAGATTTATATCGCATCAGTCTTTGTGCATGCATATATATATATATATCTCTAAACGCGCTATTGGTAGAAGAGTCCAATGGACAAAAAAATCTACATATTTTTCAACGGGCATTAAGGGACGTTAAACGTCGGGACAAAAGTAAGTCTTCGTATCGTGACAAAAACATAAATAGTAAGTCTTTGTATAGTGTGCCTTGAGGGCAAATGTAAGGACGAAATTAGTTTTGACGTGGTCAATAATTATCACTACTATAATATTGTCACATATTGAAGATGTCTGTATATAAATCAACTCGTATCATGATCATTTCTCTTCATACATATCTTCATCTGAGTAATGGATACCAAACTCTTGTATTTTGTACTGATGGCCGTGTTTCTATTGCTCAGTGTTTCCAAAATATGGTGGGAAACTGCTCGTGATAAACCGCCAGGTAAGTAACAAATATTACTCACTAATTAAATTTGCAAACATCGAGTTAAACTATTAATTTGTTATGTTATGTATATACAATCTTTTGATTAGTTTACTTTTTTTTTTTTTTAAGTTCTAACGACAAAAGAGTGGCTCGATATACTCTTCGAAACAAAAACTGCGTTTCTTCGCATCGGATTTGACAAAGATCAAGAGTATTTTAGATCTTATTTTGTGCTTTAGACTATATTTTACACCAAGTGTACACATGTATTATAGTTTTCTCAACGGCTAAATGATTTAATAAGAGAAACAACTATATTTAATCAAACACTATATCCGCAGAAACAGACCATATGTCGGCAGATTCGGGTTGGAAGCTACTGAATCCGAAAGCCCAACAAGATACATATATGGAACCAAACCCTAGTTTTACTTCGGCGTATTTTAAAACAGAATTCTCCATCCGGACGCCGTTCACTTGTTTTATTTCCCCTGTTTAAGTATGTTTTTATAATTAGTAAGATACTAATATACATGAAAATATTCGAACATATCTTATAGCGATACATAATTTTCCCCCTCAATATCCGACGACTATATATATCCTTAATTATGATAAAAAATAAAATAATACCTGAGTTAAATAAACAATTTGCTCGACTAATGCGTCCGTTAAACACTCGTGCTTTCCTTTTATAGCTTGTTGCCTATTTGTCGGACAATTAATGTTTTATAAAATTTGTTAAAAGTTTTCGAGAAGAATCAAAAGTTGCTGCTATCAATTCTAGTTTTTCATTGAAAATGATAAATATAAATTTAGAATTGGAGAAGTTATTCTGCAATCTAAACTTTTTTTATTAGTTTGATAGAAAAACTTAAACATTACATCATAACCTATAATATGTTCTACGGCTTACTAATATGTCTAAAATTTGACAAATACTTATGAATCAGTATATTCCATTAACATTAACCATTTCATCAGTATTTCTACATATCAGACTAAGGAGCCTTTTTTTTTTTTTTCATCATATATACTTGCTATTATTGCCTGAAATTATTCTGATATTCTCCTGATTCTGGCCTGTATTATGTGTGCTTTATATATGAGATTTTAAATACTGACAAATAAAAAGAATAAAATTTGCGGTTTCATAATTTAGTTTATGCTGCTTATGGACGTGGGAACATGCTTGTAATTTAATTGTTATTTGGTCGTCCATTTAATTAAAAAGTATACTGACATTTATTTTTATTTTTTGGAAGATACGTATTGTGAATAATATATAAGGAATTTAGAACATAATTATGATCCTTGAGATTTGTAATATTTTATTAACTAACCGAAAACATAAGCAAGAAAATCGTGGATAACGACCTAACGTATAAGAAACATGAGAGTATGAGACATGTCACAATCACTAAAAAAGTTTTCCGATCAAAACTCGAGTAGAAGCACATGACTTTTTCAGATATAAAAAAAATAATAATAAAACAAATAAGTCTTTATTTTTGCAGTTAAGAAAAAGCCTTATTTTTTGTAGAGATAATTTTATTTGACGACATGAGAATGATGTTCAAGTTTTAATGACATTTTCCAAATTGCAAATGGGTGGAGTTACCAGAGTTCGAAAGGCAAAAATAAAGCATCATAATCTTATTCTTTTTCTTTCATTAAAAAAAAAACAAAATCATAAACATCGTGTCTTATGGAGGAAATCGATTTTTAAGTCAAATCAAAGTGTTATATGCATGGAAATATATTGATTATCATGCCTAGAAACATTGACAAGGTCTAAAATTTATAGTAAAAATAAGGTTATGGTGTTCTATATCGAGTGAAGACATTTTGTAGTAATAGTAACTAAACTAACCTTTGTTCCAAGAACATACTAAAACATTTAAACACAATAGTGTTTTGTTTGTGTTAGTTTCCTCCTCCACGTCCAAGTGGGCTTGTGTTGCTGCTCTTATACTGGCGTTGAGGTGATTTTTGATTGACAGCCGGATGAGAGGGAATAATGCTTCTCTGCCGCATGCTTCTTCATCACTGGTTCAGCATGCTTTCGAGCTGGTTGGTACACCACCAATTGGATGCATTGATACAAAAATTTCGAGATTAGGATTCGGTTTAGGTAAGTGCATTTTCAGAAAAAGTTCTAAAATTTTATTATCAACATTATGTAAAATTTTAGTTCAGCCAATTATCAACATGTATAGATTTAATCCCAAAATTCACTCATAATAAAATTGCTTTAGTACAATAGCTACAAATTATACGAGGATTGTATTAGTAGATTTCAGAATCCAAAATTCAGTTTTTAAATTTATTTTTACTTTATTCCAGAAATTAATTAAAAAGTGAACTCTATTTCAAGGTATCATTTATTTTGGAAATATATGATTATTGTTAACTCCAGCAACAAAAAAATATATCATCTACCATGGTATTATAAGGGGTAGAGAAAATATGGACCAAATTACAACATTAATAATCTCATGGTGAAAATAAGGGCTTTAGATGAGATTTTTGTACAGATCATATTTGCTTATTGATAATATAATTTTTTTTTATTGAAAGATGGCAGTGGTGCGTTTGAGATGTAAAGCCAAAACACTGCTCCCACTCAAAATATGTAAAATGGAATTTATAAATATGATTTTTGGTGTACAAATGTCGTTTGTTAGCCATTGGAAACATTACAAGCAAACGAGAAATATGGGAATATCGAGCTCATCTCTCTCTTTATGTGGTTGTATTTTCATATAATTTCACATGGCCCAACTAGTTTCTGTCAATCCATCGATCAAAGTTTGTAGACAAGACTGAACCCACACACACTCACACACATACACACGGTCGATCTTTTTTCTACTCTTGTGTCCCCACGTCTCTAAACCCCATCATTACTTCTTGTGTTTTATTGGTATGCTGAGCTATAGATAGTTAGCAACAACCCAACAATGCGAGTCTGTCTGAGTTTGAACCCATTCGAAACTAGTTTACTTCGCTTGCAGTCATTGATTTGAGATTAACTTTGGAGATGGGTATATTACATGAACAACTTTAACATAATATACATAGGTTATCGTCTTAGCTTGTTTGTCGAAGCTAATCAGAGCGCCATTGACTAAAATATTTTGGGAGTTTGGTTTACATGGAGGCTGCAAATAAGTTTTATTTCAAATTGGCATGATCAGTAGCAAATAAAATAAAACAAAAGCTAGTCGAAAATCAAACCAAAACTGAAATTAAAACTAATTATCTTTATTTAAATTACAGATATATTTGATTAGAACTCAAACTTGAACAACACAAAAAAAACATACTAAAATCAATCGTTACATGATACATTTTTACTCTGTTAACTTTTTTCCATTCCCAAACTAAACTCCGTACTACATTTGGTTCCGATCCAGACAAAGTTAGTATGTGCATGTGATGTATACTCTTGATGTGAGATTAACGCTTGGTGTGAGATTAACGCGGTAACCAATCAAATGATGGTAGTTACTTACTGATTAGAAAATGATTCAAAGAGAGATAACGAACATATCCCAAAATGGTAGGATTTGATTTAATATTCCCCATGCTCTTATTAGAAATGCGAACAAATAGACTAAAGTTTTATATTTATTTTCATCATAAAATAACAAAATGACATGAACTTATTAGAGAAAAAGGTAGACTATATAGTTGTGATTTACTAGTTAGAACAAGAATCTTTACAAAAGAAAAACACATGGTATGTTAGGAGAAGGAGATTCGGATTCCAATGATCCAACGGTCATAGAAAAAATCACAAGAAAATTTCACAACCGTAGGATCTGTTCCCTTAACCACCTTGTAATGCCGGTCTTTATTAACTTTGAGAAAAATATACAAAACAGCACCAAACTTATGTCTCTCATGTGACCGACCACCGCATCCTCAGTTGACCTGTCTTTGCCCCCACTTTGTCTCCCCACACAAACTGAATAAAATGAACAAAGAAGACTTTAGATATCAAATGACTCCAAGTGTCGATCTCTCATTCGCTTACATCTGTTGTATCGTGTGGACCAACGAATCAACATATAAAAAGCACGACGCGGTGCCATTACTACAACAAAGAGAAGTGTAGGAGAAGAAAGTTCTCATTTCATAATTGTATCAAATTGTAAAAAAAAAAAAATAATAAGAGAGAAATGGAGAAAGAAGGACTCGGGCTTGAGATAACGGAGCTGAGATTGGGTCTCCCAGGGAGAGATGTGGCGGAAAAGATGATGAAGAAGAGAGCATTCACTGAGATGATCATGGCGTCTTCGGGTAGTAACAGTGATCAATGTGAAAGCGGTGTCGTTTCATCTGGTGGTGACGTGGAGAAAGTTAATGATTCGCCGGCGGCGAAAAGTCAGGTGGTGGGGTGGCCGCCGGTTTGCTCTTACCGTAGGAAAAACAGCTGCAAGGATGCTTCGACGACGAAAGTGGGGTTAGGGTATGTGAAAGTGAGCATGGATGGTGTGCCTTACTTGAGGAAGATGGATCTTGGTTCGAGCCAAGGTTATGATGATTTAGCCTTTGCTCTTGATAAGCTCTTCGGTATTCGTGGCATCGGTTAGTAACAATTGCTTCTCTCTTCCCGCAAAAGTAGAGTGGTAATTAGAACTCAAGTGTTTTAGACGTAATGTTAGAACAAATTAAGAAGAAATTCACATGTGGAAATGATACTACTAGTATATATCTCTTAGTTAATTATAAGTATTTTTTTTAGTACTGTTCTCTTCTATTTTTTCCGTCGACAACCGACAACTTAATTTATGATACAATGACAATACTAGTACAAATCAATAAGTTATATAATTTTGGGTTATGAGTTTAGTATTGTACTTGTCGTAGCGATGCTATAGACTTTAAAGAGTGTTATGAAAAGGACGAATAGGTTGATCGATATCTTTATTAGTCATCAGGGGAATTTCATTTAGGTGGTTTCAGATTAGTCCTAAAAGTTTCGGATGCATGGTTTGACTGGTAATTTTAACTCCAAAACTGTTTGGAAATATATCAAAAGTTCTGTTTATAGAAAAGTTAGGCGTACGTTTCAGTCAATTCATAATTTTTTATATTAGAAAAAAATAGTCTTAAAATCAGAGATTTTACACTACTTGTGTTGATGTTAATTAGACTTTTCTACATATCTCAATTTTAATCAACACAAATAAATATTAACATACATATATATGTGCAGGTGTGGCCTTGAAAGATGGTGATAACTGCGAATACGTTACCATATATGAAGACAAAGATGGAGACTGGATGCTTGCCGGAGATGTACCTTGGGGGTATGTTCATATTCTTTGACTTTGAATTATAATCAATTACAAGATATTGTATCACAACAAAAATTAATGAGAGTTTTGGTTTTTTTTTTTGGTTTGCAGTATGTTCATAGAGTCATGCAAGAGGTTGAGGATAATGAAAAGATCGGATGCTACCGGGTTTGGGCTGCAGCCTAGAGGAGTAGACGAGTGATGATGATTTGAAACAAGAGTCAAGGAGCTGGTTAATTAATTTAACCTTAAACTTTAATTAATCATCAAGATCCTTTAGAACATTTTTCCTATTCATGTTATATAAAATATATGTTATAGTATATTATTCTGCTACAAAATTTCAAGTTATGATTTGCATAATTATCTTCAGAAAGACAGCTATATATGTATACACTACTTGTTTCTTGAGTGTTTGAGTTAAGACATTAATTTGCTTCAAATTTATTGTTAAAGGGATCGATATATATGTGTAGGAAACATATGTCATACGTATCCATATTATTTCCTTTTTAAATTATTTGAATCTTTTATTCTTTATAAATATTCGTGTAACTCTTTTTTTCTTTCTTTCACAATCATAATTTCACATTTAAAATGAAGATTGCTTTTTTTTTTTTTTTTTTTAATGTTTTAAGCTTATTCTTTTTATTTTCCAACGAATCTTTATAAAATTGTAGATATATCTACTCTCTTGCTTTTGATATCATTAATATCAATTATAGAAAACACCGACATGTTCGGTATGTCGAGCTAGTTTTTTGTTTTTCCATATTGTCTTTCTGTATAACAAAATAGTCGGGATTTATCAAATGTTAAGATATGTGATTATGAAACGAACCCATATGATTTGTTACAACTGTGACCTACCCATGTGCAGTGTAAACCATAAACAGCAAAGATTCACCCCATCCCTCTCTCACTTCTACTTTTTTCTTGGCCCAAATTAACGATGCCATCATCGATTCATCGTTATCACTTATCAACCACACTAAATACGTCCATTCCTGATTACGCACTGTATATGTACTTTCTACGTTTGGATTCGTACGTTGTAGTGCAAGGCTTTTCATCAGTGTTCAAAGGTTTTAGTCTTTTAGAGCCAGGCAAGGTTAATCTACCTCTGTCTATTAATCCAGCCGCGTGTTGATCTTTCTTTCCGATTATGACCACACGGTGAAGCGGAGGAAATACCCATCTAGTCAATAGTAACTACAAAACCATATTTGATCATATAGCTGAAACTTGAGACTCAATGAAGAAGCTTGACTTTACAGGAAAGTATTAAGTCGTTGAAATTGTATTTTATTTCTCAACCATAGATAAATAGATAAGTTAACATCCATGCATAATCGACCCTCTTCACTAATTCAAATAACATGTAGCTTAGATTAAGCCCAATATAAGAATTATACCCACTAATTAGACCAATTATGACAAAACAAGCCCAATTAAAATCACTAATTATTACAAAAAAAATGTGCATTGCAAATCAACAAGTGCACAGTGATCAAATGATACATAGTTCAATTTATCCGCAAGGCATTACAAAGATTCAAGGGCACAGTAAGTCTTGAGATTAAATAGATCTATCCCTTTGGTATTCGTGTAGGTGAATTTCAAGTAATCCTCATAATCAAAAGGCTTATAAAGACGAGGATGTTCATCATCTACTATCTCCTCAGGAGCATTTATGATAAGTCCTTCTTTAGGACGCAAGAACAATCCAGCCACGTGCCGATCTTTATTGCCTGTTATAACCACACGGTGAATCGGAGGAAACACCCCACCGTTCAACAGCACCTGCAAAGCGCATCTTTTATGTATAAATTGGTTATCACATAACTAAAGATTGTAAAGGATGAAAAACTTGAGACTAAAGAAAAAGCTTGATTTTTACATGAAGAGAGGCTCCGGCTATAACGAGGTAAGAAGAGTCTTGAGATGGCTTAGCTTTGATCCACTCTTCACCGTATTTTGTTTTGATCTCCAAGCCATCTACTACATCGTTCTGGCAAAGTATGGTGAGGAAATGTCTATCGATATGAGGGTCAAGTCCTAGCTCCTCTTCTGTATTACCATTGTCAATTCCTTTGTATTTAAATAAATGAAAGCGGTTGTTCGATGAATTAAGATGCTCCTCCACGTATTTCTCGAGCCCAAAACTCTCCATGATCATTGTCCTCACCGTCACATCTAATTGTGATAGCTTTGCCGCAAACGACTGAACATTCTTGCTGAAATATATATATCGCAAAATTTACTATTTCATAATCAGTACTTCTGTCTATTTTTAGTATTAAAACTAATAACATATTTTTGTTAAAAAAAAAAAAAAACTAATACCATAGTACAAATGGATAAATCATGTGAATAAATGTTAAATTTTGAAAAAACTTTTTTTTTGACATGAACCTGAAGGTGATGTTGCCTTGAGGCCAAAGCTTGTGAGTCAAGTCATCGACAACATGAGGATTATCTACACCATCAAAACCCATGCCTTCGAATAAAGGCATAGTCGGGATCTGACCGGCGTATCCGTAGTTACGTTTCTCTGACTTTGCACTCAGTTTGGTCTCCAAAGGTAAATCAAAGACTTCCTCCGAGGCCTCGAACAGTGCCTTCCTTAGCTCTTTCGAAGCTCCATCGAACAAGGCATCGAAACATCCGTATTCTTCTAGGGCTTTTCGGACTTGAGATCTCACTGAGTCCCACTCGGGAGTTTCCGGTTTGAGGTTTGGAACCGAGAAGTCGATAAACGGGAGAGAAAGGGGAAGAAATTGGGTTCTTGAACTTATCGTCATTATTTTTCTTTAATTTGAGGATTAAGAATCAATTAGCTTGTGTTTGTGGGTTAGTGAAGATTTTGAAGACTCGTTTTTGTTATTATAAAGAAAGATCAGAGAGTCGAAATCGAAGTGTTAACTAAAACAGTGGGGGTACAATCCAATTGTTTCACATGCATGAACCACGGCTTATGAGTGGATTAGGTAAAATGGATTAGGTGAAATAATAAAATAGTGCATGTGACATATCTTACTATAAACTAGGGAAACTAGTGTAAATCATTTGACGTTATAGGAAGATATATATATATATAATTGGATATCTATCTTTCCAAAATATAACATTTTTCATAAAAATAAAATCAAGACGGTTCGTAGTTCCAAGTAGGGGTGGGCATTTGAACCAAACCGAATCAACCAAACTCAAACCAACCCAAACCAAACTCAATCCTATGCTCCAATCATTCGGTTATGTTTCTTCTCAATTCAAATGGTTCGGTTCGGTTTTAAACCAAACCGAACCAATAACCCAATATATTTTTTAAATTAATCAAAAATATTATTAAAATTATAAATATGTGATCTTACATATATGATCACATGCATTTGGTTTCTATTTTACTTTATTATAAATTTTCTAATAAAATTAACTAAAAATAAATATAAATTTAATTATATTTAATATTAGGTATTTAATTTTAATTTTTTAGTTTTTTTTAATTTATTTGATTAATTAACTATTAAAAACCATAATCAATTTTATTTTGTTACATTAATCAATTTTTAAACCGAATTAAAACCAAACCAAACTGAACCGAACCAAACATAAACCGACCCAAATATAAAACCAAATCAAACTAATTGAGTAAGTCTGGTTAGAGTTTTACCAGAACCGAATAAATCGAACCGAACCAAATCCAAATCGATATAGAGAATTTAAAATTATCCATCAGTTTCATTGATATTAAATATTTTGTCGTTACACTTTACTTGTGCTTATGGGTGATCAATTCACTAAATTAAACAATGCAATCACACAAGCTTACCCCCAAAAAAGAATTGTAATCATTAGTCCTTTTGATTCAGATTTTTAAAAATTCAAAAAGATCCGAGGTAAGAAGAACATACAAAGTATTAAAGTTTTTTGGTCACAAGAATTGTCAAGAAAGACAATCAACACGAGAGAGACCCCAACCAAACCAAATTAAATAAAAAAAAAAACAAAGAAGAAGAGGTGGAGCGTGGGTCCGACGTGGCATATATAGCCGTTACAGTCCCACACGGCCGTTTCTATGCTTACGTGGCTCTCCTTTTTTAATATTAAAATAATAAAAAGGGATTTGGTGTAAGTAAGTCATCGTTAAACTCCAGAAAAATCCGACCGTTGTTTGAGTTTATGTTTGTTTATCTTCTTCTTCTTCTTCTTCTTCTTGCCTGAACTAAAACAGAACTCTCAAAAGGTTTTTGCTTTCGCTTTTTAGTCAAAAACACACACAAAATCTTAGAGAGAAATAGAGAGAAGTAGCTGATCTGGCGGTGAAGATGTTGGAAGAATATGGTATAACGGAGGAAGATCTGGTGATCGAGGAAGCTCAGGGCTACCCGAGAGCTTACGCTAAGATCTGTCGCGATTTTGATGTTTTCCCTTATAGAAATGGTCCACCTTTTACTTTCACGCCCTACATTCTTCAACAGAACGAGGTAATTTTTGACCCAATCATGTATTAGCCAGATCGAGTTTGCTAAATTTGGGGGGAGTTGAACCATAAAGTTAGGGTTTTTATAAATAATTTGAAGCTCGGGTTTCTCAATTCTATTGTTTGATTCTTCAATTACAAAACCTGTAACTGTGGAATTTTTTTTTTTTTTTTTTCTCTCTGTAATGACAAAACGGTACTGTTTTTTTTGTTTTGTTCTGAAGAGCTTGAGATGCAGAGAAGTAGATGAGATGTTTCCAGTACTTGATCCGAAAGCGAGACCAACAGCAAAACCTAAGATCTTTCTGAGTCTCCTTTGGAAACAACTTAATCATCTAGGGTATGTATTGGCTTTATTTCTCATCACACACTTTTTAACAACAACACTTGTTGTAGTCAATTTTGCAGATTCTTATGATTTTGGGTTTTGTTTGCAGAAATGCTGGGTTTGATCCAGCTGTTATTCGGATTGATCCATATGGGAATGTGCTTTACTTTCACGCTGATTCAGCTTCTCCTCTTGCTTGGGGTTTTGATCATTGGTTCCCTTGCTCAAGTACTTACTTATACAGAGACATCTCCCTTGTTTTTTATTTATATGTTTGAGTTTCTTTGTTGTCTGATTGATTAAAGCTTTCTCTGTATCTAAATTGTATTTTTGTAGGAGGAGGTTTAACAGTACCAAGCAACCTAAGGGTAGTGCAATGGCAGGCACGCAAGAACAAGAAGGACAAACTTGAGTTTCTAGTACCATGGTGGGATCTTCAAGTGGGCATTTCTGTTAATCAGTTCTTGTCCATTTTTGCTGCTTCTAGTTCTGACTTCAGGTATATTAAAGTAACAACCAAATTACCACAATCTATCTTTTTCGATGGACAAACATCTTAATCAAATGCAAATGTAATTAGGAGGAGAGCATTCTCATTCTTGTTCCAAGAAGGCGAAACCGAGGAACTTAACGGTTCACAAACGGTTGATTCACACCATTTCCCACAACACTTTGTTGAATCAAAGGAGAAGTTTGGGCTTGCCTCAGCTGCAGTTGTTGTTTCTAGAAGAGATCCTTATGACCCTTCATTAGTCTTGAGATCGCTTGATTACAATCGTCAAACACCTAGTTAGTAACTCACTACTACTCAGGCTTTTCGTTTATTTATCTACTGTTGTATTGAATCAACTAATGTATATATATAATATATTGCAGCAAGGAAGATGAGATTTGGTGCAACCAAAGAGAATGAGACTCCAGACTTGAAGAGAAATCCGTATCAAGCTATTGCTGCTGCAAGGGATTCACTGAGACACCGAGAGGAATCGCAGAATATGAGAGCCGAGATGAAAAAGTTAGATGATGAAGCAAATGATTTGACAAAAAAGAATAATGAAGAGCGGCTTACCATTCAGGAGCTAGAGAACGAGCTGGTCAAGCGAAGAAGAAGAGCTGAAAAGTGCAGGAGATTGGCAGAAGCTCAATGCTCATACAGGAATACACTTGAGAAGATGATCCGTGATGCTATGCACCAGTAAGAGATTTTCTCTATACAACTGTTGCATTTAAATATACTTAAGGCAAATATAGCTTTATATGGTTGTTTAATGTGGCTTGTTGGTTTGTTTGTAGGAGTGTTGTGTATAAAGAACAAGTGAGACTAAACCAGGCAGCGAGTAGTGCGCTTATGGCAAGGCTAGAGGCGCAAAAGGCTATTTGTGATGGTTCAGAGAAAGAACTTCATAAGAAGTATAAAGAAAGAGAGGAGCTGGAGAATCAAGCGAGGCCTGAATTGGAGAAAGCAAGGAAAAGATCTAGACTTTTGTTGAAAGATGAAGATGACCTGTTGCTGGACGATAGAGACAGGAAGCTCTCTCTGTATCTTCCAGGAACAAGTGAAGAAATGTCTTCACACAAGGAGTTAAGGGTATATTTTGAGGAAGAGCATAAAGCAGCAGCTTCTGAGGCTGAAACTCAAAAGCATGGGGAAATAGAGGAGGTGGAAGAGGAACAGAAGAATCCAGAGGTATCTGAGAAGTCACTTGTCGCTTTAGAAGATAATGAACCAGTTGAAGAAAGGAAGAGAGGCAGCAGAAGCTTCAGAGCATTCCATGTTTTCAAGGCACCAGAGATTGAGGAAGATGAGGAAAGCAGGATAGAGCGAGGCAAAGGAAATGTTGAGAATTGGCTTCATATTTTACTGGAGAACAACAACAAAAACGATCTATGTGATCTTCAAACCGAAGGAAGCAACAAGAAGATTGATGAAATGATAGAGAAACTGGACCAGAAGTTCCCTATGCTTGAAAAGGTTGACGAAGAAGAAGTGGACTTGAAGTTGCAGGCTGAGGAGACGACAAACAACAACACAAGCAAGGTGGAAACAAGAACTGAAAGTTCTCGTAGAAGCAGAATGAGTTTTGATTTGAAGAACACACCAGAGAAGAGTGGCAGAGACAAAGTTGTGAAGAGATCAGAGAGTGCTAGAGCTTTCAGAAGGATTCCATCATCTCCATCACTCATCTTCGGAATGAAAAAGGGAATTGACTGTATCAGGAAGAAGCCAGTGGTTTCAGGAAACGATGATGAGAGCGAATATCTTGTCAAGAACAACTTCATCAAGTCATCTCTCCAAACAATCAAACGAGCTGTCAAATTCTAAAGAGCCTGATGAAAGCTTTCATCAATACACTCCCACTTCTCTACATATATGCATTTGTTTAGTGTTGTGATCAAGTTGGTTTATTCATTGTTGTGTATAAAAAAGACTTCCCCATTGTTGCTCCTCCATGTGTAATAACAGCTACTTGTTGTATTGTTTTCATTAATGCAAGATTTAAGACATAGATTTTCTCCACCTTGAAGGTGTTGTTCTTCCTTTGACAAGCCTTGTCTTCATATTCCCAGGAGTCCGAGGCTCAAATCCTTCATTGTCACCTGATTCTTCCTCACCCTTGTCAACACCAACACTTCCTCTAATTGACGGTACTAACCCAAGCCTCTTCCACCTGAAAAAGCCTTTACTCCCACTACTACTCTTCTTCTCCATAAGCCTCTCCAGCTGCAAATGCATTGCACTGCACTCGCTCTGCAGCCTCGCAACATCCTCTCTCAGCCTTCTTATCTCTGCTTGTTGAACATTTATCTCACGTTTAGACAAGCACCGTGCTGCAGCACCTCCCTCGAAGTAATGTGAACCAGAAGGGTTTGTTGGACTCCTCGTTGTGCTACTTATTGAGCTACCATTCCAGTCAATGTGACGACTTAGCTTTGTCTGCTCAGTGAACAAGACTCTAATGATTGCTCTCACCGGTAAACGATCATTCTGAGCTGCGTGGAGAGCTGCTTCCGGTGATAGCTTTCTGCTATCAATAAGTCTACAAAGTTCTTTCCTTTCTTGCTTCAACACCTGAGGATGTGCCTGCAATTGAAGCCAAATCTTGAACTGAGTCTTACTTTTCAATTTAAGTTGAATTTGAAGTTCAAATCTTTAAGCTTTATTACCTTGAGATATGTATCAATGGCGCGGTACAAGCCATCCTCTGTGGTACGAGCATGGCTAGGAAGAGCTTCGATTAAGGAAATAAACTCTGGTAGAGTTAAACCACTGTCAACAGCGGCTTCAGCGAGGTAAGAGTCAACAAGCTTGGCAACTTTAACAAGAGCAGCACCAGTTTTAACACCTTCACTATCTAATCCAGCGAATCTTTTCACAAGACGCGTCACAAGCTCAACGTCAAGCAACGTGCCTGACGTGTAGCTGAAGGAAGGTATCATAAGCTCCTTAAGCGAAGCTTGGTCGAGCTGCCACGATACTCTAGTTTCAATCTCCGTTAAGTAATTCGGATTAGCTCCGACCATTTTCGCAGTCCTTAGGAGACGGAGGAGGAAATTGCAAGGAACAGAGTCTTTCTCCGGCGGGAGGATTCCGATAAGTGTTTCCACGAAGAAACGTTTCTTCATTACAGACGCCGTGACGCTCTCTGGCTGTTGTGTGTCACTAGAGGTGGAGATGATGGCGGAGACATTGCCGGAGAGGTCAGGGAGCCACTTGGAAGCGTAATGAGCGATGATGGAACCAATGAGGTCTGGTCTGATTCCTTTGGATTTGATTCCGGCAATGGTTTTGACGAAGTAGTTCATGTCTTGGATACATGAGTCGTCGAAGTAAGAGTAGTAGTCCATATTATCTCCGGTGAAGGTTTCTTGGTGATTGCCGTAGATGGTAACAAGTTCCTGCGAAGGTGTTTTCTTCATTTTGTGAGCTCGACGATGTGTAGTTGTAGTAGAAGATAACTATAGAAAGCAAAAGTTATGGTTATCTTAGGTTTGCTTATGGTTTTTGCTCGAAAAGCTCATCAGAGAACATAATCATGATTCCACAAAATTCCAAAAAGTTTTCTTGTTTTTGTCAAACAGTTTTGCAATTTTGAGAGAAAAAAATAAATGGAAATTAATTTTTCATTTTCTAATAGTAACAAACATATTAAATAAGATTTCATTTTCGTGAAGATTTGTACATTGTAGCTGCCTAATATATTGTGATTTGTGACCGACAGTCATTTATATAATAGTTTTTTTCTTCCTGATTTTAGATAAATAATATAAAGATTTTAGCTTTTTTTTACAGCAAAATTATGTAGTTCATAGAATTGACTACATACGAAATTTACTCTATTTTCGGATTTAGTTTATTTTTTTGTATAGGTCTTGTGATTTTTTCAATGCAAAATATATACTTAAGGTCTACATTCAAGTTATGTATATGAAGTTATGAACTCGTTGATCGAGTAACTACTAGAGTCATATGGAATATACAAAAATGTATGCATATGTTTAGAGAGCTTAATGTCAAATAATTAAAATTCAAACTTTCTGTAGCATATATTTTACTTTATATGATTAGTTCTAGTTGTATATATAGTAATAGATAGATGTACATGGATCTTAATACATACTATTTGCTAGGGTTTTATTGAGAGATGAAACGCGTGATCTTAATGTTAAGAGGATTGAGAGGCTGTGGAGGAAGAAGATAGCGATAAGAGAAGGATGAAGACAAATCATCTTGGGTTGCCTCATACACTAAAAACAATTATAGAGATAATTCACCTTATATATGACAAAGGGAATGAAATTAATGCATAGTCGTGTCCTTGTCTTACTCTGAGATGCTAAATGGTATTTGTATTCTTGTGCTACCATCTAATTGCTAGATCCAATACAATACAATAAACGATCTTTACAGTATTATTAAGTTTTTTTTTTCTTCGACAGTGAACTTCAACATTATGGTTGGCTTTGGTCTAAACAAGAATTGCCAAACTGAAACTGTTTTGTTTATATGGAAACATTTTAACAACTTTATAACACATGAACTCACAAACGTACATTCATGATTGATTCATGAGTATGATTTTGACTGTAAAAAAAAAAAAAAATCCAACTAGATATATGCTTCTACGTATATAGCTAAAAGAAAACTTACTTTGGAAAAGACAAATGAATCGTAGTCACTCTGTTTCCTTCTTTTGTAATATCCTTCTCTCCATGTGGTTTTGTAGATGAAACGACAATTGATGGTCCCGTTTTAGAATAATCGTGACCATGCCGCTTGTCTTATCACAACCATACGTACATGCCAAAAATAAGATTCTCTCGAGCCTTTCTTTTTGGTCCCAATGCACATTCATACACACATCACATCACGAGTGTGATATCATACCAACCGGTTAGCTAACTAGAGACCTATATACAGTTATGGGCTTGGCTGTTCTTTGGGTTTTGATTTACCTTTTACACAATCTGATGAGAAGAAGCTTAATTGATTACACTTGTGTTCACATATAATACGAAGTGTGGTTCAAATGTGGATTTATTCCTGCTGACACAGAGTGTTGATCGTAAATAAAAGTGGAAATGGCTGCATAGAATAGAACTTTCCTGGACAATTGTGTACTAATAGCATGAAATCCATTGCCCATGAAATCAAAAGCCCTAGATAAGGTAGATAGATCAACTCGAGTTTTCAAGATGTCTGCATTGCTTCCTTTGTATCCCTTAAGATTGTGTAGTTTAAAAGGACAAAAAAAAGAGCATCAATCTAGAATTATCTTCTTCATAGCCATTGGATTCACAAGACATAGGCTGGTCATCAGTTGATGGTGCAGAGACCTCTGTCTTAGAGACAGACCGGTTGACCTTGGTTTCGTAAACTTCAGGCACCCATGTTGAAACATTGAAAATCTATCCTTGGTTTTGGAATTTGTCACCAAAATTCTCTGCCTTTTGCCATTTGAAAGGTGCAAAAGCAACTCTGGTTTCAAAAAGTTTCCTCTATCTTGTTCCTACTTTTGTTCATACTTTTAAAGCATCTCTTTAGTATTTCAGTGCCAAAATAGAAACTCTTATGTTTGTACCCTAAAGCCTGATGAACAACGATGACGATAAAGAGCAAGCTTTGGGGAAACACAAGCTGAAATTGAGATTGTACTAGAAACATTTACACAGATGAACAAAGTCTAAGGACATTATAACAAATAGTCATATAAGCTTACAAGTGTCTGTGTCCTTTTTGATGAAGTAAACAGCTTATGTTGAAGTATTTGTACACACACTAACATTGGTCTGGTTCAACCGAATGTTTTCTCACTGCTATAACACATGTAAACGAACCCATCTTCGTCTTTGTAAGATTCGTAGACCGAGTCCATAAGAGCAGCTGCAGAGAAAGAAAAACAGAAAACATTATAACAACTATGCCTAAAGAAGCAAAAAAAAACCCAGTAGGAGAAGAAGAAGAAGAAACACTCACCTGTTTGAGGCAGAGTGTTGTTCACGAACACGAACAAGGCTTTACCAGGAGACAAATGCAATCTAGCACCCAATATGTATATGAATTGCCCTACTGACATATCTCTTGGAACCAGAAACCTAAACATTAAAAGACACACACTTGTGAGATCATCAAGTCCCAAAAGAACATTACTTCATACAAAAGTGATCACTTTGAAATTAATTGAACATAAGTAAACATTACTACTAGTACAGAGATACTAAGTCCAGATTCAAAATAGGTTATCAAACAATTCATTAAGCCTTAGGATGATCATAAAAAACAAAACTTAGGATGAAAGGTTCTTACTTTTTTTTCTCGATTTCAGGCAGATCTGTTTTGCAATACTTCTCAGCAATCACCTGCAAAAATTTGATCCAACAAATTTGAGTTCCGACAAAAAAAAAAACAAAACAATCTCTGAATAGATCAGACGAAACAGTTGGGAAAAAAAGGAGATAAGATTTGAGGTGAATAAGGACTTACTGGAATCCGAGTAGGATACTTAGCGATAATCTCATGCGACTCAGCGAGCCTCTCATCTGCAAATAAACGAGATAAGGTTATTAATGATTAATTCGTTTTTCAATCATACCACAAAACGGTGATTGATCTTGAGAGAGAGAGAGAGAGGCACGTACCCAAAGTGTATTCTTCCTTGAACGATTTCATCTTCTTCGATTCGACGACCACCGTGTTGTTAGTCGATTTCTTCGTCGTCTGTGTGTGTTTTTTTTTTTTCCCGTCTCCGTCTTTCCCAAAGCGGTGTGACGAAGTCAATACCGATAATTAAAGTGGAAAAATATATAAAAAAGTGTTTAAGTAAATAAGTTTACTATATTAAACAAAAACGCGGGGATAGCTCAGTTGGGAGAGCGTCAGACTGAAGATCTGAAGGTCGCGTGTTCGATCCACGCTCACCGCATTTCTTTTCTAATTTTTTCAAATTCGGTTCGGTTTGGTTTTTAGTTTTCAAATTCGGTTCGATAAAATACCAAAGCAATTTAATACGCGGGTCAACATGCGTTTTGGGCTTAATTGCGTAACCTATAGGCCCAGATCACAACAACTAGTCTGGGTGTATGTTACTTTTTTTCTTTACCAACTTCTTATTAGTTTATTCATCTTCATCCAATTTAATCAAGTATTTTCTATCTTAGATATTACATTTTGTAGATCACTATATATTCATAATTAAATTGAATTTCATTATTACAACTATACTAGATTAGGATTTGGATTACATAAAGCGCTTCTTTGGAAAACCATTTCTATAGGTTTATGTAAATATTATATTGATTATATTGAATTTTAGTTCAGCCAATTATCAACATGTTTATATTTGATCCCAAAATTCACCTATATTAAAATAGCTTTAGTACAATAGTTACAAATTATATGAGGTTTGTAGTAGAAGATTTCATAATCCAAAATTCAGTTTTTAATTTATTTTTGTTTCATTTCTAGAGATTCTTCCTATTTAAAAACAGCCACATCTTCATGGATAGTGATCTTTTAGGTAGATTTTTTAATAAAATATGTTTTTGTTGTTTCAAGACTAAAAAGTTTTATCAAATTGAATTAGTGGAGAACACGTGAGGAATTCAATGATTTTGAAAAACCGCATTTAATTCCAATCAGTAATAAATCTATTATTTACGCAGACCATAAAATAAAAACCACAGAAGGGTATTTATCCTTTGTTTAATAGCCTTGCGTTTAGCTCCTTTCCAAACAATAGCTGACCATTTGTCCTAATATGGTTATCCTAAACGCCAATATATATATATTTTTAGATTTTTATTAATAATAATTAGATATTGTTTTTATCCATATAATACAAATGCAAATAAAAATATAAAAAAAGAACTTCTCTCTTTTCTCTCTAGCATTCAATTAATTTTTAGAATACATTAAAAAAAATCCTTTGTCATCTTATCTTTAAGAATTTAATAAATTTCAAAAGTATTATATTGTAGTAAGTTTACATACATAGAAAAAACAGTATATGCTTTAATTTTAATTTTAATAAATTTTATATTTAAATTTAGTAATGATATATTAAAATTGTCTGTTCACTAACACTAACTTTTTTAATTTTTAACTATATTTAAAATATTTATTTGTTAATTAAAATAAATCAAATATATAATTATACTAACTAATAGTAAAATAATATGAAATCCGTACCGCAAATTATTTTTAACCAATCAAACATTATTTCATATAGTTTATTTTCCATAAACTGCACTTGTCCCGCAAATATGTTTATCCTGCACGTACCGCAATTAAACCGTACTGTACTATCAAATCTACGGTTACTATTCGGACCCTCGATTATATTTTGCAGGAAACATGTAGTATTTGGAAGAGTTATTGAAGGAATTCAACAATCAAATCTGGTGGATCACCATTGCAACATGCCAATCTTGTTGATAGTTAACATTATTTATATTCGAGGAGGGTCGCAACAATATTGTTCATTTTACAACTATACTAGATTAGGATTTGGATTACATAAGTGCTTATTCGCAAAACCATTTCTATAGGTTTATGTAAATATTATATTGAATTTTAGTTCAGCCAATTATCAACATGTTTATATTTGGATCCCAAAATTCACCTATATAAAAATAGCTTTAGTACAATAGTTACAAATTATATGAGGTTTGTAGTGGAAGATTTGAGAATCCAAAATTCAGTTATTTATTTATTTTTGTTTCATTTTAGAAAATAATTTAAAAAGTGAACTCTATTTCAAGGTATTGTTTAATAAAAATTTTTTTTTTGAGAATCCTAATCTACTTTTAAATTGAATTAGTGTCCATATGTGAGGTATGATTTGTGAAAGACTGATTTGATTCCTCCCTGAATAAATCATTATGAGCAGACCATAGAATAAGAGGCACAGAAGGGTATATATACTCTGTTTGATTCTGTTGCGTTTAGCTCCTTTGGAGACAAAGCTGATGATGTTTTTCTAATATGGTTAGCCTAAACCCTTTGTTGATATTCTTCATTTATACTAATTTTTTTTGCAATGCATCACCATTAGCTTCTGTTACTTCTTCTTCCTCCTGATCTGCTATGTTTTTGTTTGGATTCATTGTTCCGTAACTTTGATTACTTTGATCAAATTCTGTAGGTACATACAGGTCTCTTTGAAATATGACATCTAAGTTGAAACAATCTCAAACCAAGAGATACGGTGCTCTTCAACTGTGGGAGATCATAGTGATTGCTCTATTTGCAGCCTTCATAGTAATCCTCGCCATTTCAGTATGGCTCAGCTTCAGTCAAAAATTCCAAGAGATCTAATGCCACGACGCTTCCTGTAACTCAAAGCCCTCGCCTTACTAAAGAAATCAAAGAAATAAGTGTTGATCATGTTTCATCTAACAACAACAATGGTCTCACCAAACTCTAGATTTGCGGGATTGCCACTTCATAGTGATTGGCGGAGAAGACGTTCAACACTCATACTCTATGGTGTTTTGCTTTCTCAGGAAGATGAACAATGATGACAAAGAGCACGTTTTGCGGGGATACAAGTTGGAATTGAGATTGTACTAGAAACATTTGTACAGATGAACAAAGTCTAAGGATACTCTTCCTCCCTCTGAAATACACTTGCTGCAGCTTTATCATAGTCTTTGTGTTTTTAGTATGTCACTTGTACCCACATGAGACTACACAAAAACTCGTAAGTGAGAAATTTGATTTGACTGAAAATGAATACTCTGTTTTTTCTTATTTCCTAGCTTAGCAATAGCAGCAGTCAGAAGTCAGAACAAAAACTTAGCAGCTCAATACACAAGATGATTATGATCGATCATTCGTCAAGTAAAACAGACACTGGACTCTTACTAAACGGATTAACACGAGCCAGTTTCGCAGCAAGAGACTTATTCGGGAACACATTATCTGCCTTCATCCTTTGAATCATCCCATAAGCAGGAGTTTTGGCGTTTATATAAGCCATGAGAACGGTTTCATACTGCATAAGCTGAGCTGCATAGCCTGCACTTTTCATCCTCAGGAAAACCTTCTCCGCGTTATGAACATCCCCTCTTTTTGAGTACTCCTCAAGAATCACCATGTAGGAAATGAACATAGGTCTCACCTTGATATCCTTTGTCGCTCTCTTCAATATCAACTCAGCTTTCCCAACTTCTCCCGCTTTGATGTAGAGCTTCACAAGCGCGTGCCATGTCGAAGGGCCAATCTTAATTCCTGCATTTCCCATTCTTTTAACCAGATCTTTACCTTTCGCTAGCATCTTGTTCTCTGTGTATATCTCCATGAGGGCAAAATACGGTAGCATAGGGAAAATGTTGTACTTCTTCACAAGTCTCTCAAACACCGCCTCTGCTTCTTCGATTTCCTTCAGCTTTCCCCATGCTTTAATGGCAGAAATGCAATTATCATATCTTGGATTTTCATCGACAAACCTACTCAATCTTCTCACATTGTCAGTGTCTCCTATGTCTGCATAAAGAGGGAGTAATGAACGGCACACCCATGGAGTTTGTTTCAAGCCTTTCCCTTCTATTTCCTTCATAACTTCTCGAGCTCGCTCTTTACGCCCCGCTCTTATGTAGTACTTAGCCAGGCTAGACTGTAGTTCTGGATCTAGCTCAATACCTTCTTCCTTCATTGTCTCAACGATCTTCTCCATTCCAGTTATGTCCCCGGCTAAACCTTTACTATTGATTAAAAATTGATAGGTACCGCGACTCGGCTTGATGTTTTCTTTCTCCATGAGTAACAAAACATCAGCTATCTTCTTCCTATCATGCATACTGTAGAGGAGAAGCAACTGGTTGCAAGCAAACACGCTTGTTGGAAATTTTAGCTCTCTCATTTTGCTAAAAAGATCTTCAGCTTTGTTCACATGGTGCTTAAGCACACAATTAGCCAGCAGGGTTCTGTAAACTACTTCTCCCCTGAAAGATTCAGGAATATCCTTCAAAAAGTTTTCGGCTTTTTGTAGACCATGTACTTTGGACACCAAATCCAGTTGAGAAGCATAATTTGCCTCTGTGAACTCAAATTGCTTATTAGCTCGCAACCACTCCCACACCTGTAAAAACCAAAGCAAAGACATACAAATTAAGAGAGTTGATAGACAAAACAATACACAATGTCGCAATGAAGAAAATGAGATTTTTCTTTACCTGCAAACCCATAGCAAAGGATCTGCGTTTACGCAAATTGTGTATAGCATGAGAAACCTCAGCTTGACTCAAATCTTTACCTTCTTTGACCCATTTTTCAAGAACATGTTTCACAGATTTATAGGCAACAATAGATTCATACAGCTCAGAGCTCACTCTTTTCTTAGTTGTCTTCCCATCATTTGAATGCTCCACTTCAACTCCAAGATCATTGTCAGACGCATCATCAACATCAGTACCACCAAGCTCAGACTCGGATAAAGAATCAACATCAACAACAACTCCCTCTGTTACATCCCCAGAAACAGGAATCACCTCCTCTGATCCAGACAAATCCTCTTCCCTTACAGCAACATCCTCATCTCCTTTGTCTTCTTTAGCATCATCAGCTATAGAAGAAAGCTTATGGATGCCAAAGAAGCGTGAAAACACATCTCTTGTGGAATAGAGTCTGACTAAACCTTGAGATTTATTATTACAAATCAATCCAGCTGATCTAAAGACCCTTTCTTTATCACCACAACTTGATACTTCTAATTTACTAACCGCACCAAACGTAGTAGTAGATGCAAAGTTATAACTCCGACTCCTAAAACACACAATTAAGAAAGAAAAAATGAAAACTTTCAATCCAAATGAACCGTAGAAAGATCTAAAATTTACTTTCCCGTAAACTCAAGAACTCTAAAAACAAATGACAAAGCTGTTACCTTCGGAGAACCCTCGAAAGCGAATACATTAGTTTCTTCCTTCCTTCAATTCAATTGAGATCAGAATCCTGAAGAAGCACACACAAAACAACAACAACACAATAAGATTCGAGAGTGATATGATTGTACATCTAAGGCGTAAGAAATCAAAACCCATTTCTCGAGTACTTACAATTTCGAGGAGATTTTATTTTTCCGCCGGAGAAAAGTGTGTGATCCTCTCTGCTTACTAGACGACAAAGAAGCTTTCTCAGGGTTTAATGACTCTCTCTACTGCTAGGGTTTATACGTGTGCCAATGAAACACCACTACGACTTTTTCTTTTTTTCCCCAAACGTGTGAGTGTAAGTGGTTAAAGGGTATATTTGTCAATTTAAATAGACAAAGGGAGATGCTTCTCTTTGGTGCCAATCTCAAACGTCCAAATAAAATGTTTGAAATTCATGTAAATATATAACAATCGCTTAGTTTAGCTTATTATTACCATCCGAGAAACAAAATAATAAAATGTCATTCATTGAAATTTTAATGTTTTAGAACTCCAACATAGATCATGCTTTATACCAAATCATTTATAAAGGTTACATAGTTTTATAAAAGAAGATTAGTTTAATTTGTATGAATGTTTGGTGCACAAAAGAAAAATGAATTTATTTGTTTTTTAATCATTTCCAAAACAAATTATATAAAAATTAGAGGAGTAAAAAAAAAGAATAATAATAATCTGAAATGACAGCTGCCTAAGTTTTACAGCTACGGTAATATAGCCTTAATAGGGAAATGGGTTAAGTTAATTGTGACGTGTAAAAGTAAAAAAAAAAGTTAAGTGTTTACGTAAAGTTAATAAATAATTTATATATAAGTGGGTAAAACAAAGACGGGGGGGTCAAACGAAACAGAGTAGTCAAAACGAGTTAAAAAACTTACCAATTACAGTAATTAAATTCAGTCGTAATATTAAGCTTAACACCAGAAATGTCCATGAAGCAGCAATCTTTTTGTCTTTATTTTGCAAAAAACCCTCTCCTCTCGTAACCCTCGACACTCGATCGTCGCTAAGATACTCTTCCGGCGACCTAAATTCGTCCGGCGAACCTTTCTCATTCTACTCTACATTTGTTTCGAAGCATCTACCAGCTCTTTCCGGTAAAGCTTCTCATCTCTCTTCTCTCTCTATATGGTCTTGGAATCGTCGTAAGTCGTTCCTTTTTTTTTGATTTCTAAGAAACGGTGTGATGAGCTGATTCCGTAAGTCTCTGAAGCAAACGGTCCGTACAGTTTTTTTTTTTTTTTCTCCGTCGTCGCTGTTTTCTGTAGCTTAACACGTCGAGGTGTTTTTTTTGTGGGGATTCCATGTGTTGTGCAGATTCTTGTATTTCGTGTTCACTGTTGCATTTAACATTTGTTGCTTCTTTGTTTTGTTTGGAGAGCTTATGAACGAGCGAGCACTAAGGGTTTCTAGTTCCCAAGTTTTTGAGGCTTTTTGGAAATTTGTGTAGCTTAGATTTTGAGGTATTTAGTGTTTTACTTCGTTAGCTGACTTTGATTGTACAGTAATCACCTTTCAAATCTGGTAATTTTCAAGCTAATTAAGGTAATTAGGTTAACGAAGATGAAATTAATGTGACTTTGTTTACTTTTGTGGAGTTGTCTTTGACGATTTTTGTAAAGGTTTTTGGATGCTTCAATCAATGTACCTTATATATTTTCCTTGTTAGGAATAGCCTTTAGCCATGTGCTTGCAAAGTTCCAGTTAAGTCCGAAATTGTAGAAGATGATGAACTTATCCATGATCTTAGAATCTCTCTTGTATTACTTTGGTTTGTATCATATTATGTTTATCTTCTTCTCTCTAATTCTACAGTTTGGGAATATATATCTCAGCAGGATAACTACTCTATGTTGCAACCAAATGGTGCTGGTGGAGAAGATGACCCTGATTTTAAGTGGGGTGCTAAGAGAGGAGTTGGAAGGAAAAATAGTAAAGTCCAGTTCTATGAATCATTTATCTATGAGGGCGTCGAGTACCGCCTTTTTGACTGCGCTTATTTTTATGTATATGGTCAATGTGAGACTTCAATCGGGAAGCTTGTCAGCATGTACGAGACATCAGCAGGTGAGAAGAAAGTAAAGGTCGTTTGGTTTTTTCGACCTACTGACATCCATCGCTTCTTGGGAGGGTATGAGCCAAAATGGAATGAGTTGTTTCTGGCTTGTGGTGATGAAAAAGGGGTTTCCAATATCAATGATGTGGTAAGTTTGCTGTCTTTTCATCTCCTTCTTACTAGTTTCTTAGAAATAGCCATCTAAATTGATGGTATGTTTATTTATAGACGTAAGATATCAGTTTGGTTTTCCTCTGTGTTGCTGGTCCAGGAGACGATCATGGGAAAATGTAAAGTTGTATGCATATCGGAGGACCGCAGAAACCCACAACCAGAAAGCAGTGATCGGACGAGAGCTAAGTATGTCTTCTCCCACACCTTCGATACAAGGCTGAACATTTTATCAAACGTCTTTGCAGATGCAATAGCTGGAATTGGAGGTTTGGAGTAGAACCAAATTACAAAACTTTTATCTTCAACTCATTCTTCGGATATGGATGAAATGATGCTCTTTTTACTTTCTATTGTCTCTAATAAATGCAGTGGAGAAATTCTTTAATAGGATAAGAGATAAACAGCCTGTAAAGCGCCTAAACTCAAGCGCAGCTGCCAGTTCCAGGGCTTCTCCAGTAAAGTCTATTCATCCAGATTTGGGATCAACAAAGTTAAGAAAAGAAGACAACAGAGATGGAAAGCTGACGAGTAGAACAAGCTCGGGAAGAAGAGGTTGATCCCTTTTTCTATCTGTTCTGGCCTCTTATCTAATATATACTCGTGAAATGGACAAACCAGATTGACAATTACCTTTATTTTGCAAGTCTCTTTTCTAGACGAACGTGCTGATCATGTACATGCGAAGAAGAACCCTCATGTCACCACGTCTAGAGGTCCGATAACCAAAACCAGAGCATTTGGAGAGTTATATGCTTCAGGTTCATCAGTCGATGCTAAGGCTTCTAAAAAGAGGAAGCTTATACTCAACACGCCAGAAACAGATGATTCTGATGGTTCAGGCCACCAACTAGGGGAGAAGAAATTCATTAAAAAACCTCCTCTTGTAGAAAAAGCTCCAAATCAGAACATCGTACGTACCATCTCCATCCTTCTTGTTTTAGTGGATTAGCTAACAATTTACAGCAGAAAAGTGTACACAACTTTTGGGATTCGAACTATTTATTTTCTTGAGCATAGCAAAAATATTATTCTCACTGTAGATTGGATAGTATTAACTTGTGACGTTACCAACCTATTTTCTCTTTTTGTCTTGCCTTACAGAAGAAAAGCAGCTGGTACAAGAAACTGGTAACTTTTCTGACGCCTCCCTCCACCATGGTTTTCCCTTTTATTAAGGCTAGCTGCATTAGAATCATGTTTTGTTGTATAATAAGAATCTGAAACAATTCATTCCAATAGCCAATGTCTGTTATGCTATTGGCTTTCATCACACGAAATCAGACCATGGGAAATATTACTGTTCACGTAAACTATGAAATAGTTAAGATAAAGTTAGTTCAACAATTTGTCCTGGTTTGGAAAAAAATATATATATTTTAAGATCAATGATTTCTTTATTTAAGATTGTTATATTCCTTATTCCAGCCTTTTGAGGAAGAACTAAAGGCGGCTATAGAGGAAAGTAGGGTGCTCTTAATTGAGAACCTGGAACCATCATACACATCGCTGGAGGTAGAGGTATGATCCTAATCTATTTTACAAAAGACATCATTTCATTCATCATCAATTGGTTTTGTGATAAAAATTCGAGAACCTAGGTTTATTTGACCCGAAATGCGGGAATGTAGTTGATACAAAGGTGCAGTTTAATTCAAGATAAGAGCATGCTATGAATCTCACTCAATGTCAATTTTTTAGTGGAAACCTGTTGTATTTGTGTATACATGTGTTGCCATATTTTCGAGAATTGTTTTTAAGTACAATATTTTATGATTCTTAGTTGGTGTTGGCAATGCAATGCCATCTACAAAGACACGCAGAATTAGCAATCATTCTACAAAGCCTGTAAATTATAACACTCGCCTTTTCCTTTTTGTTCTATTTAGGAACATTTTTGGCATGCTTTCAATGAAGGAGTTGATGCTCAGATGATCCCTTCTAGTCTCATGTCTAGCCCACATCGTGGTAAATGTGTATATTTTACACCTACCTGTTTGCTATTTGTTAGATCATAATGTTTTTTTTTTTTAAATGTCAATGGCAACAAATTAAACTGCATTTACCCAATCAGGCAGGGCTCTTGTGATTTTTGGAACCACAAAGGCAGCTGATTCTGCCTTGTCACGGTTAACTGAAGAGTGTCTGATGTTACCTGGCCAAAGGTTACTTACTACTACTCCCTGATCTTCTATATCTCCACATGTGTGAAAACTTCTTTAAACCCTTCTTTCTTTATCCCTTACATGATTCACTGTGCAGACCTCTAGTGGGTAGCAGATATATCCCAGTAGAAAGTGGAAAACGTAGAAGCTTTACTGGCCATTTTAGCATGCTTGATAGATCTACGATGACAATTCAGAAGGTAAGATGTTGTATTAGTCATGTCAAACATTTTTCCTGTTTCAACGCTCTAAAAAGTACCCAGTACAAAACATGGTCTCACACAATCTTGTTTTTTTAAACCTTTTCCCAAAAGAGAAAGGCCGTCTCAACATCACACTGCACGCAGCCCAACCACGCTGTAGACTCTATGGCCTATGAGTGGCTCGCTCTACAGGCAAAGTCAGAATTGACGTTGAAGAAGTTATCCGAGGTCTGCTTTTTCTACGCTTCTCTCAAAGTAAACAATTAAAGAACATATCTAAAAAAAAAAAAAAAAAAAAACATATCTTTTTGGTGCCCTTCCCGGTCTTTATATCTTTTTTTCTTCACCAATTGTAGATACAAGGCAAGGAGATTGATATCCTCAAGCGCATAAACCAACAAGGAACCAAAGGAAAGGAACAATGTGCAAAAAAACCCTTCTCTTAACAACAATACAAAAGAACACTCGTCGGTTTTGGTTTAGTTTTTGGGATCTAGATGATGTAAACCCATTGTGTCATTTAGGTGGGCAACTAGGCAGTAACCTTATACACTCACCTAGCAGGTTGATGCTAATATTTTGGTAGGGGTACATAGAGAAAACTACTTTGACAGGTTTTGATGTCATAGAGTCTAAGGTTATGTTGCCCCTAAAAAACAATACGATGGGTTATGCATCTTTGCAAAGATTTAGTTATCAGTCAATCTCCTCTTACATTGGCTTTCTCTAACGGCTGTTTCATATGAACAAACCCCAAAACATTAATCACAAGGAGAAACAAGCCCACACACAGGTGGGTCCTTAACAAACAAACAATCCTAAGAGTTTCTCTACTAATGTCTTAACATACACACGACTAATTATTACAAAAGGAGGTCCGAGTTACAAAAGATAAGAGGGGTTATGGGGAATGGTAGAGAACAAAAAGGCTTATTCTTTGCCAGATTTGTTGATGAGAGACTTGTGAATGTGTGGAATAACTCCACCACCAGCAATAGTTCCTTTGATGAGAGTATCGAGCTCCTCGTCACCACGGATAGCAAGCTGCAAGTGCCTTGGTGTGATTCGTTTCACCTTCAGATCCTTGCTAGCGTTACCAGCCAGCTCCAAGACTTCTGCGGTCAGATACTCCAAAATGGCGGCTGTGTAAACCGCTGCGGTCGCTCCAACACGTCCATGAGCAGTTGACCTTCCTTTCAACAGTCTATGGATTCTTCCAACTGGAAACTGCAAACAATAGAGAGAATTTGACAGCAAGAATTTGACAATATACTACATTTGTTTCTCAAGCTAGCATGAAAGTCTATAAACTCATAAAAGCAGCAGGATTTGAAAGTCAACCAACTTAAAGAGCTTTGCAGGTTTCAAGGAACAAAACACATCATAGCTTTTAAAGCTGCCAAGACCTTAAGATTCATTCTTAAATATGGATAATAACTTTATTGCCCAATGGCCTACACAATGTAAACATAGTCAAAATCTATGAAAATAAAACGAAAATTAAAACAGAGGAGAGGACCAGATAATATATTCGTGTAAACATAAAAACACAAATCGATCTATAGACTATGTTACTATAAACTAAGCTCAGGAACTCAAAAGCAGATCCGTCAGTAACACGGTTCACAAATACCTGAAGACCAGCACGAGAAGAGCGAGTAATTGGTTTCTTCTTGTCTTTGTCCTTGTCGTTGCCGCTGGGTTTCCCCATTATCAGACCTTTCGCTCCTTTTCCAGTCATTTTTTCCCGCCAGAAAAAAAAAAAAAGTATCACTCTTTTTCACTTAGAGAGAGAGAGAGAAGAAGATACGTAGCAGATAAAGAAAGACAAGACGCAGAAGAGATCTTTCAAGTGGATTTATTTCTTTATGTGGGATTAAAATTGACTTAATTACCCCTCGGCTTCTGCGCTAATTGCACTTGTCAGCCTGACTCAGCCAGGTCGAGGTCACATTCACATCGAAAGCTCATGTCTAATCAATAAATATCAAATTGGCCCCAACTATTTTAGTTTTTAAATAGACCCCATAGATTCGAAAACGTTCAGCCACATCCAGAAACTTTTGCTTTCAATCTTTCTGACTCGAATGAAGAAAAAGACAAAGACAGTGTTCCTTAAAAGACTTGTTTGAATTTTTCGTATCTTCTCTCATTCAGTCTGGAAGCAAAAAAAAATACAGTAAGAAGAAGACAAAGAGAAGCAGCCATATTTTTAGACATCAGATGGTTTCTCTGCGGTTTTCCCTTCTTTGTTAATGTGAAAGCCTTCAATCTTACGAGTAACCTCGTCTACATTCTGCTTCGACTTTGATTCGATGATCTCTTCAGGGATCACAGGACCAGTCTGCCAGATTCTGATTGTACCATCTTCAGATCCTGAAGCATAAGATTCACCTGTTGGTGCAAACCTTACGCAGTGTACCGGACCATGATGTCCCTTGTTGCATCCTTAAAGTTCAGAGGGAAAAAAAGACTCATCAAAACCAATCAGAGTTATAGTACAAGGCACGGTCAATTTTGCTTAAAATGAGGTTATGTAAGTATTATTAGTTTCAGTCACTCACCAATCTCCTCTCCGGTGTGGAAATCAAATAGTCTAACCCACATATCTTCACCACCAGCAACGAATTTGTTGCCAGATTTTGGCTCAAGCGATGCAGATTCGATATTGCAGGGCATGTCGTAACTCTTCACTTGTCCAAAACTGGATGTTACCAAAGACAAAAGATATATAGAGCCTTTGAGCAGAATGCAAAAGCTTATTTTTTTCAAGTGAAGACATAAATCGAATTTCATGAAACGAGAGAGCTTACTGATTTGTATCCCAGAATTTAACAGTTGATCCATCGGCAGTTGTTATATACCGTCCATCTTGACTCACTTCAGCACTGGTGACAGGAGACTTGGTTTCTAATGTTTGCACAATTTTACCACTCCTCACGTCCCACAGCCTGTTCAAGAGAAAAAACAATGAGTCTTTTCGCTAGGTAAACAACAGTGAATGCTGTTGTTTTATTTAATGAGATATAAATAAACTTCATACCTGACACCACCAATATCAGTGCAAGAACTTAATATAGTTTGATCACCATGAAGCCATGTGACTGTTCTAATAGAACCAGGAGATTTATCAATCTCTGTAGGAGGTGCATCCAAGCGATTCAAGTCGAAAACACGAAGAATTTTCTCAAATCCTCCAGTGAGTAGAAATTTCGTATCCTGAAGAAAGAACCATATCAGACACATACCTTACCTGAATCTTACATAATACATTTCCTTAAGCAGAAGAAAAGAGCAATGAAGGGGATACATATAGCAAGACCAGTACAACATAGTCCAAAGCTCTTATGTCAGAGCAAAGAAGTAGATTATATATATACCTGGGAGAAGGCGCATGCTCGAACAATATGCTTGTGCTCAAAAGAATGCAGGACATCCCCGGTCAAAGCATCCCAAAGTTTTCTACGAGAAGCCAAACATAGATGTTAAATTTATTGGCAAACTAATCAAAATCATGAAAAGCATAGCACAAGAATCAAACCAAATCGAGCATAAACAGTTGCTAATATGTCAAAAAGACTTACGCAGAAAAATCAGCGGAAGCGGAAGCAGCACGCAAAGCATTGTTATCGAGACAAGAACTCCAGACAGCACCTTTATGGCCTTCAAAAGTACCAATCCAATCTCCAGTTTCCCCATTTCTCAACATTGGATGTGAATCTATTCATCAAGCCATGGAAAATATCAAAAAAAGTAGGAAGCGAATCAACAACAGCAGTGAGCAGAAACAATTTTCCCAAGTTAGATCTTACAAACTATCCCAATTTTGAATCTTACGAAATCAAAGTTACACCAACAAATCTAGAGGATTAAGATATACCTTTGCTGGCGCTGATGAGGAAGAAACCATCAGGAGTGATTGGACTGTAGAACAACTCAACAACAGGTCTCGAATGACCATGACACACTAAAGGAGTCGCCACTTTCTTCTTCTCCATCTCCCCTTTACTAATTCTTAACAACCACACACACACACGATGAAGAAGAAGAACCCTAAGTTGATCGATCCAACAACAAAAAAAAAAAAACTTAAATCGCAGCTTCTAATCGAATCGATTCAACGGAACAATTGGCTCTACAAATTCCACAGCTGATATGATTCAATCCCACAAAAACACCCAAAACGAAAATCGAATTCGGAGAAAAATCAAAAATCCGATCGATCTATACTTTTTTTTTTTTTTTTTTGATAGGGAAGCTCCAGTTGAATAATTGCTGCCTCCCGAAAAATTACAAAATTACAAAAAAAAAAAAAAAAGGAAAATTACAACAAAAAAAAAATGACAAATCAAAGAGGAAGCAAAGTGTAAGAATGTGGAAGAAGAAAGCTTTTTTTGTTATATAACCCCCGAGTGTAGGAGGAGGAGGGCTCCCTACTGGCCTGTCTGAGAGATTTGAGATTTCTATTCTATTTCAGGAAGCTTTTGTTCTTTTTTGTCTTCTTCCAATTTCATTCCCATATTTTCTCTTCCTTTACAAATTAGCTCATAACGTTTGCGAATTACATCTCTGTCCCAAAAATTCAATACAATTACAGTATATGTTGTGTTTAACCTCCTTAATAGAAAAAGGCTACAATATATTATTTTTTACTTTTGAAATTTCAGTGGAACAATGTTTATAAAGATTACAGTACTACTACTACTACAATTTGGTTTGTTGTAAATAATAACCCAATTCTCATCAAAATCTTATTAGTTGAGTTTTTGACGTTGGTTCCTGATCTTGGTTGACTCCCCATGTCCATCTTCTTGAAGCTTTCTCCTTAAATTCTTCAGATCTTCATCATCCATTTCACCTTCCTTTCTCTTGTTCAATGCGTATGTTTCACCCATCTTCCTCTTGCACTCCTTGCTTGCTGTATCGTGCAAAACCACTGCCAACCAACAAACAAAGCCATAACTATTCAACTTACAAGACCTTACTTTAAAGGTTTGCTCATAGGGGCAACAGCTAGCTTCACCATATTGAATTATTTGATCATCATTTCCCTAAATTTTTAGCTACAATCATATTCGTATCTTTCTAGCAAGTGTATGTTTTAATGGAGACAGAATTACTAACTTGGCTTCGGGTAGTCCTTCCCGACTATGCATTTTGCTTTAGTTTGAACACTCAATGGCGCTGTCCATGGCTCGTAAATATACTGCTTTGGCATATCTGAATCAGATTAACTTGTTATTAGCTAATGAAACAGTAAACAAAATTTACCAGGATGATGGAAACTAACTTCAGTTACCTTTCAGTACCGGGAGAAAATGCCTAATGTACTTCCCATCAGGATCATACTTCTTTCCAAAAGATATAGGAGAGTAGATGCGGTTGTACTGCAACCATCACAAACACACATTGGGACACTAGTGTAAGCATGACTAAAGAAGCTTCGGGGCGTGAAACTTTTTCTATGGCAAATGGATGGTAATGCTTTAATTCGATTCAACCAATTGTACAGAACAAAAGGCTAGGAAGCCAAAGAAGACTACCAAATATAAGGAGAGGAGAGGAAGGAGAAAATACCTGGTAAAAGAAGGACGAACATGATAACCACATCCAATTCCCATTATTGATTGCCCAGTCTGAATCGATCAGAAGTCTCTCAAACACATCACGCCCTTGTTCCCAATGTATGAACTAACACCAGAAACTATGCATGTGAGTGAAATTTACTAAGGGAGATAGAACCAACAATAGTAGAGGAAGCATTACCAGATCCCCACGAGTTAGAAAACAGGCTACACAATGACGGGCTAGATGGTGCATCCAACCCCATTTCAGAAGCTATAAATTCCGGAGAAAGAAAGATTCAGGAATGATGCTTAAAAAGGAAAGCTATAGTTCGCTTTGACTAAAATCTAACCTGAACCATGATGGCATCAATCCAAGGGTACCCTGTCTTACCATCCCTCCAAGCAGCCAACATAGCATGATCCTCGTTCCATGGAATCTAGTTTATGTATGGAGCAAAAATTTTGGTATGAGAAACCATGAACATCTAAAAGATGAAGCAACATGATCAGTGGTTACCTGTTTGCAGATCCGGTTTCCCTTCATTTTGTCAAAGTTAGGGGTTCCAAAAGCAGTGGTATAGAAAAATTCTCGCCACAACAACTAGAGACATAGAAAAAGGCATCAGCTTTATGCAGTCTTGCAGTATAAAAAAAACAGTCTATAAGTCATTGACTGACCTGCCCAAGGAGAGAAACTGGTGGTGACGTATGCTTTTTAACATCCTTGTAAATATTTTTGAGGCATTGATAAAAGTACCTCGAAGAAAGGCATCCAAACTTCTCAAAGGTCAGGAACTAGGCGGAAATATCAGCAAAATGGAAAGAGGTGCTTAAGAAGCTATAAAATTATCACAACTCACTTTCAAATAAGGTGACAACACCGTAGTTGCAGGTTTCAAGAATGCAGATGGATCACCCTTTGGTTTCTCAAAGTTTGCCACCCATGCCTTACACCACAAATAATCACCCATACAAATTCAACATAGGATTTTGATTTCTATGATCTCCAAAGGAAAATACAGGTATCCTTTAGTCTAAGAAAGTACTCACTTAAGTTGTTTGCGCCCAAAACAAATTCTAAAAGGGAAAAACTTCCAAGGTCTTGACCATACCTTATCACTGATTGACTTGGTCAATCGTTGCAAGGCTTCTGATTCACCACCTCTAAAAGGAGTCCACTCAGCCTACAGATAATACAAGAGTATAAGTATCTTAGATGGAAAAGGTTTTTAACTAATTACAGAAACAGATCATCTCCTAACATTGTCATCTTCTCTGTAGCCAAGTTCCTCAAGCGTTGGTACTTCTGAAATGCCAAGATTTCCAACCTCTCCAATTGGAGGAAGTGAAGAATAAGACATCACAAGTTCAGATGTAGCACATGATGGCTCTCCAGCAATCTTCAGAAAGGACTGATAACTTAAAGGTGGCTTCCCACCGTTCTTACTTGCAAGAAAAACCAAACACAACTTCAGAACTTTCACAGTTTCACAGAGGGAAATCTAAACAAAAAACAACTCAGTTAACACCAGCACATACTTTCTCTATAATGTCAGAGGGATTGAACAGAGTATGGCTCACTGGAGAGAAAACCTCAACTCCAGTTGAAGAAGCATAATCCTATAGAAATCGAAACCACTTGAGTTAACTAAAACCTCAATGAGAAACAGTGACACACACCATTTGAGCAACATCAAAACTTTAAGGCGTAATGAATCTAATTTTACCTTAACTCGAACATCTAACGCTTGATAATACGGATCTGTATCATATTCAAAGCAAAGCCTCTTCACCTTCCACTGCCAAAACAACCCCCATTCACACTTATATACACATTTCACATTTCTCTATTGCCATTGCATAAAGTAAAGCCAATTTCACAAATTTTGGATTATGCATTACCTCTTGCAAGCAACGAACCAGTACTTCACCAGGTTCACCTTTCAGAACCAACAACCGGGAACCGAGTTTTTTCAGGCTAGAATCGAGATCCTTGAGACTCTCCAGCAAGAACCGAATCCGGTTAACCCCGGAACGAGACGAACCGGGAGAAAACGCAGACGGGTCTGACTCCATGTAATGCGGGTCAATAACAAAAACCGGGTAAAGAAATTGAGAACCTTTAGAGGCGTATTCAAGAGCCGGGTTGTCGTGAACCCGAAGCCCTTTCCGGAACCAAACCAGTGAACCGGATCCAGTAGCCATTGTTGCAATGGGATTGAGACAATAACTCGAAGATGAAGGGACAGATAATCTTCGTTTGAAACTTGTCTGATACTTTCCCCAGAAGTTTCTCGTGAAATTCGCGCCTTCTGAAAGCGCGAGAGAAGGTTTCATATGAAGAAGATGGGGGGTAACGTCGTGCGGTTAATATGCGCTTCTTCAACTGTGTGTTCGGCTAATATGCGCGGTTAATCAGCGTAAGATAAAGCGAATGTATAGGTTTATCAACGGTTATATCATATGCCACGTCATTTACTTTACTGCAAGATCATTTGAGCGAGGTGTTTAATTTTCCACCGGCCATCATTCATTGCTTACTAATCTCTATAGTTAGTGAAATTAAACTTCATAGGTTTGAGTTTTTCAATCTTTTTTTTTTCTTTGACAACAACAACAACAAAAACTAAAGAGCCTTAAAGCCAATGAGACGGAACATCATTTACATAGATAATAGATAATAAGATGCTTCGGTACGAACACGTCGTACCAGATTATCAGCTTTCCCGTTCTGTCCGCGTGGAATCAAGAGCGTTTGAGTTTTTCAATCGTAACATTTTCTTATGACGTTATAATAATGTTAATTAAATATAAATTTCTTAAGATTAAACTCTATCAGTGTTAAATAGTATTTCTAATTGTAGCAGTTTCTTTTGCTCAAAAGCAGTCCTCAAACCAAATTTCTGAATAATTTGGGTAAATTGAAACGTAGCACTTGTCTAAATAGGTCAGCTACGGATCCAACGGTTAAGCATTAATAAAAGCTACAAACTAATTGATAATCCAACGGTTAAGAAGAAAGCAACAATCCCACATAACCCAGACCGTACAGTACAACAAGAGAGAAACGACGACGTACAATCAAACTGTCTCTTGAGTATCATTATCGGAAAAAAAAAGGTTCTTCATCCCATACGTGGAAAAAAAAAAGAGAGAGAGAGAGAGACATTTTTTAATTTCGACGAATTATTGATTATTATTATTACTAGATCCGGAGGGATACGTGACCCGGATCCAGTTACTCCTTGACCCGAACGTCAGAAGCGAGCCTAGACGCGATCGCAGAATGGTACATAACGTCGTGGAACGTGGAAGCTTCGGCTGTTTTCCTCCGCAGCTGCTTAGCCTTCTCCTCCGTGAGACACCACCTCTGAGACCTTTCGCCAGTCTTAACCAGATCCGATTCTAGACTCGAGGATGAGGATGAGCTGTTGTTGACGACGTAATCAGGTTCGGATGAAATACCGAAGAGAGGAGCCCACCATGAAACAGAGGAAACTGGCTTCTTACGGGATGGATCCGATTTGGTGGATCCGGTTTTGGATGAAGCTCGGATCGAAGAGAGAGCGGAACATGAGATGATTGTAGCCATTTTAGGTTAAAATGTGTTGATCTGAGAGAGAAACAAAATTGTGAAGATTGTTTATGGGAAGAAAAGAAAGATTATGGAATTGTAAAATAGATTAGTTTGTGGATTAAGGAAAAAAAGTTAAATGGAATAAGATATTTAGATAAAATCAGCTGCGGTTTTTATAGTGTGGAAATGTTGTTGTAGTACCCACAGGTTCGTTTTATTTTAACTGGTTTTTAATATCAAACGTTAGGGTAGTTTCGGAAAAAGAGTGTTGCAACGGTAAATGCGTTGTGTTACACGATAGTTATGGTGGAGATGAGAGCATTGGATTATTTTTCTTTTTAGGAGAGATGGATAAGATTGAAGGCGTGGAGCAGCGTCGCCATCTGCACTTTTCGTTTTTCTTATTAGGATTATGTTATTGTCTTGGGTGACTTGTCGTTTTGACAATGTCAACATTGACGTGTGTTCATTGGAAATTAGAGTTCAACTAGTACTAGTAGTAGTCCTTTTGGGATATTTCTTAAATCTAAGGAATAATCGTTGGTGATATTCGAATATTTCTTTGTCAACAGGTTTTGAACTAGTAGTAAACAAAAAATTTCTTTTTATAACAACCAAATGAGTGAATGATTATGACTGATAAGATAAGTAAAATGAACGTTACATGCTAACATGCATATGATGTTTGACTATTTTGCATGGAAGAGGAGTTGTTGTTTGATTTATGAATCATGAACGCATTATGAAAGTTTTTCGGACTCAAGGTATTGTGGTGTATAAATTAAAGACAAAAGATGAATATTGTGTTTTCTAATAACTAATATTATTAGAGCTAAGTAATTTCATTCATTTAACTTTTTTTTCTTTTCTTTTTATCACTTTAAATTCAACGGTTTGGTTTCGCTTATTCGTTATTTGGCTGATTTATACCACATCAACAGTACTGATACGATTTGCTAAACTAGATGCATGATAATGGAAAGAAGCTATTAGCTAGTTTTGTGAAACTGTTCCAAGAAAACTACCTTTTGCAGCATATGTATGATATATATGGTATTATGGTAGTGCCAGTTCATCAGGAGACCAGGGAATCGGTTGATGGGGGTGATGAGGCATATGGTTCATCTTAGTCTAGCCAAAAGTATATAATGCTATGTCAAGCCAAAACACAAAAGTATCAACTTGCCATATTTCGTTCCGCTGAAGTTTCAGAATAAGATCAACAAGGGGTCATGTGTGTTAAGTGTTTTTGTATTCGACATCTTCGACTACTTTCTCGACAAACCCGTCCAACTAAATTGGCATTCAGACACATTACACATGTTCGAACTTGCCTTTCTTTCTCATTTTTCGTTAATTGGACGTTATTAATACCGTATCATGTGGATTGTGGATTAATTTTACGATTACCCTCGTCGTAAGAACAGGAACATAGATTTAACAATTTGGGTTGCTAACTATCCGATTTCAAACTTTCAGTAACTTGGGGAGATTTTTTTTTTCTTAAAAAAATAAAATAATAAGTGGTAAATAATCTAGTTATTATATTATTTAATCTGGAAAATTTTAATTATTAAATACTAACTACAATCCAATCTTGCTATTATTGTATAGTGAGTTACTAAAATATAGGAAATCAACGTCAATATATGCACAAAAACTTTTAAGTTGCAATATTCCCAATTATTTAATTTTTTTTTAATCATTCTCAGCAAGTTATCTGATACAATAATACAAATGATAACAGGTTGAGCCTCAAACAACAGATTAGTATTAACGCATGTGGAGATGCAATTTTTATAATAAAAGCTTAAATTATAAACACATGCTTTGTTATAATCTCTCTATTAATAATATCATATCAAAATACAAAAGAGCAATTATCTTCGTATAAAAATATAAATTATTCTTTATTTACTTATAACAAAAGTAAATACAATGGATTGATATGGTATAGAAGTATCTGATCCGTTCGTCGTTTCTTAGATTATTTAATAAATTCACAAAAAGAAAGCAGCAAATTCGATTAGTTTTTTTAAATGGAGATCTTTTATAATAATGATAGATACTTTAATCTGATCCATTCGTCATTTCTAGAAATTGAGATTTTAGATTGGTTAATAAATTCACAAATAATTATCAGACTGGATTGAATTAGGAATCCAATCAATAACCTGGATCTGCATAGTTAATGGTCTGCAATTTGGGTTGCAGTAGCAGTGTTTATTCGTTGGTTGAAAAAAAGATTTAGGGTTATAAAATATTGAAGGTTTTGTATTTATATTGTAATATAATTTTCGTGACTATAAAATTGGTCTTTTGTTTCTATTTTCTTTTTGTAACAAATCTTGTTCGAAAAGTCCTTATTTCATTTTCTTTTGTGTAAAAACTTGAGAATTTGGCAAAACTAACTAAGAAAAATACTAAAATTAAATATCTAACTACTCTAATATTCTCTATATATTATATAATATATATCATTATTAGAGGTGTATACAATTAATTAGCTCATGGATATCCATCCATTGTATTTAGTTTTTTTTATGAGTAAATATTTTCCGTTGAGAAATAGGCCTTAACATGTAAGATCAACACATTAAAAAATATTAGACCTTAACTGCCCTACAAAAATAGGTGGGCATAGTGTTCAACCCATTAAGAAATGTGGCCTAAATCCTATTGTCATTATCTCCTATTATTTCTATAGAAAATATATTTAATATTGTACCATTTTTGTTTATATTATTATTCAAGTAATCAACCTATATATTATTAAATAATTATTTAGCCACAAGGGGATGAAGCATGTGCTTGCGGTCCGGTTTTAATAAGAGATTTTTCGGACCTATTTTTCCAAATTTTCTTGTAGTTCAACTGGTATAGTATTGGCTATGAAACTAACAGGTAACAGGTTCAATATCCCCAACACAAAAATGTGTTTAAATACGATACTTTTTGGATATGAATTAGGCTTTTTTGGATTTGGGCTTGTGGCCCTATAAATGTCAGCGACGGAAACACACAAATAAACGAGTGTGGTCATATCAAGTTTCAAACATTTTAAATGCTTTACAATAATTTCATTTTGTACTCATGTGTATAATTTATTCCACTATCTATCTCCGCTTGATATGGAACATAATTTAAAAGGATTGATTGACACGTGCGTACTGTGTGGTGTAGTCTCGCACGTACCGGTTAAAGAATCTCTCATTTCCCCGGAAGAAGAAGAAGAAGAAGAAGAAGAAGAAGAAGAGATTCGAAAATAATAAAAACAAAAAAACATTTTAGGAGGTTTGGTTTCACTGAATCCTTCAAAGGTGTGACCTGAGAATCACAACACAAAACCAAACTTTTACTCTCTCGATTCGTCACCATGTGGAGAAGAATCGTCTCCTCTCATCTCAAAACCCTAGCCGCCGATGTCGTCGTTGCTTCTCCTCGTCCATCTATAGCCGCCACCGCTAGACCCGTCGGCTTTTACCTCGCCGCCAATCGATCAGCCGTTTCTGCTTCTTCTTCTTTTGTTTTCTCTCCTCGACATTTCAGCTCCGAATCAGGTGATTTTTATAGTTTAAACAAACGTTTTCAGATCTCGGCTTGGGAACTCGGTGGGATTTTAGATTCAATTCACCATGGATTTTAGATGATAGACTTAAATCTAGTGTTGGTTATACTCTTAGATTGAAGAGTTCTGTCTACTTATTTGCTGCGATTTTGTGGTTTCTCTTACTCCATTGGAGGGTGAATGAATGTTTATTACGGTTTGTATGTTGCAGTAGAGACTCCTCCTGCGAAGAAGAAGGTGGAGGATGTAATGCCTATTGCGACTGGACATGAGAAGGAGGAGCTTGAAGCTGAAATGGAGGTGATTCCTTTTTGTTTTCTTTTATCTAATGCTATTTTAAGATCTGAGTATGATACAAATGTGTTTTACTGCAACTACGCTTGTGATCATCACTTTCACTTCTATGATATTTCTGGCATAAAAATGGAGTATATATGTGTGTTTGATAGTAATCTCCTGTTGAGGAACATTAAATTTTGGCTTTTTTCATTGTTTTCTTGGGATAGGGAAGGAGGCTGCTTGATATTGACTTCCCTGAAGGTCCTTTTGGCACTAAGGTATGTTTCTATTACCAGAAATAGATATATGTCGTGACTCCACATTTGAATTCCTTGACCTTATATTTATTGCCAAGTTTACACCTTGTCATTGTTTTTAGGCATGATCTAGATTTTATGTTCATCACGTAGTGAAACAAACCAAGGATACTTCACTTGAATCGACTATAATGTAATCCAATTTAGCTATTTCAATTACCTCAAATAAAGTCCAGGATAAACATACTGAAATTTATTTCTTCATCAAAATTGAATTGAGTTTAGTTGGTTTGCTGGCCTAGATTGATTAACTTGCACTCTTTTGTTTTGGTCCATAATGTTACCTCAACCATGACTGCTATGGCATGGAGCAATCACTGCTTTTATGTGTATTTTGAATCCTGTCTAATTGTCAGACTAAATTATCTTGATTACTCTGGTCATATTTCAAGTTTTTTTTTTGTGTGAATAATGTTATTAATACTAGTTAGTTCCCTGAGTGAAGAACGAGCTTGGATTTTAATCATATTTAAGGTTGGTGAATTCAACAAATCTCTAAGCTGTGTTTGTTAATTTACGATTGCTGATTGCGTATGATGCTTATGTGCACGATAATGACGAAAATTTGTGGATGTCACATACAACACGTGCAAGTGTCTGTAGATCATGAGCATTCACTTCTTAATATTGTGCAACACGTGCAAGTGTCTTAAGAAGTCTGTCTCCGAAGTACTGAAATCATATAGGGAGTATATGAGTGGTGAACTGAGTTTTGCCTAGTGTGCTAATCGAGGCATTTGATGTTTTTCATTTTCTCGTGTTTTTATCTCTTGAGTGAACAATATTCAATTTCTATTGGCTACCAATGGATTTTTTTTTAACAATTTTGTCATTTTCCTGATACGTAAATTTTGATATCAAACTGTGTTACTTTAGGAAACTCCTGCTATTGTGAAGTCCTACTATGACAAGCGAATTGTGGGATGCCCTGGTGGTGAAGGCGGTAAGCTCATTGTTCTTCACTCTTTGATGGCATATACTCCCAATACTTGTACCTATATTCGTTGAATATGTCAAGACACATTATTTACTAATGGTTTATCTAATCCACTAATGTCTAATGGTTTATCTAATCTTGTATTTCTCCTGAAAACTGCAGAGGATGAGCACGATGTTGTGTGGTTCTGGCTGGAGAAAGGAAAGTCCTTTGAATGCCCAGTTTGTACTCAGTACTTTGAGGTAACTTAAACTCGTACCAGATGCTCTAAGCAGTAAAAAGTCAACTTAAGCCTCATACGAATCTGTAAATAGATTAGAGCAAGAACTCGTAGAACTTTCATTTGAGAAGATTGAATTGGTTATAATATATAATGTATGTTTTGCAGCTGGAAGTGGTTGGTCCTGGTGGGCCTCCGGATGGTCACGGTGATGAAGACGATGAGCACCATCACTGATTCTGGCCTCTCCTTTCCCGCGAGTTTTTTTTTTCCCTTTTCATATATTTAAAATTTTTTTTATGATTGGAATAAAAGAAAAAAAAAAGATATCTACCGTTTGGTAAAACAAATTTGAAAATGTTTTTGATCCTTTTTAGAACAATCAATACACGGTATCAGAGTTTCCCAAAATACCAAAACTCTTATGACCGTTGTTTTATGTTTGTACTCATGAATCAGAATCATTCTTGCCTTTCGCTTATTTTATGATTCACCTTTTTAATTGTTTATGGTTCCATGTCTTTTCATATTGGACGTTTTGATCGTGTCCCTTGATTCCTTGTGAACGGTCATATAATTCAATAGATTTATATAAAAATAATACCAAAATTTCTTCTAACCTTGTTCGTTAATTGGTTAAACACTAATTTTTTTACTCATACAATGTACCTAAATTTAACTCGGCTTTTTAAATTATAGTTTACAAAAAGAAAAGAAGGGAGAAATAACACGGTGAACTAGAGAACGGTGGATGTCAACATCGAGCCGCTTTTACTTCCTCTAGGCGCAGGTGTTTTTCGATTCTTTCCTAACGTCTTTCTCTCAGTAAAGGTTAACCAAGCTAAGACCAAATTTTACTTGGTTTATAGAAGATGAAATCATGCATATTTGTTTGTATTTCAAAATTGTGTTATTTTAGCTATTTATTTCAACTAAGTTTTGGTTTTCATATCATCATTTACTTTTCGTACTTATAAATGATCAAGCAGAGACTAAACAACTACTAGTATTTTTTTTTTTTTTTTCATTGCAAAATTACCTACAGTGTGAAACTAAAAGCGAAACCTAACAAGCTATAGAAAATTAGATGAAATAAAATAAAATAAAAGAAAGAAAGAAACAAAGTATAGCGCTGTCGGAAAAACCCGAGGAATATATTCCAAACAATGGTGTCTTATTAAAACTAAAGTAAAACTCTAAAGAAAAAAGAACGTCTGATTTCAAATATTCTGTTTCTACTTAAGACAAATCACCAAAATGTAAAGTTATTCTATTTATGCTCGAGTTCGACATATATAGCTTGCATTACAAATCCTAATCTCGTTTTTCAAACATGCATGTAGATTACATGATGTAAATGTAATGTATTCATACACATACATATCTGGATTTTCTACGTCAATATACATATATATTATGCGTTTATATAAAGTCATGTTTCTAGTGGTGTTTGTGTGACATATATACGTATTACGTAGTGTACGAGGGGTGGACAAATCCTACTACACCGTCGCCACTTATGCGTTTTAATAAAAAATAGTTAAATGAACACGTCTATTGTTTAGCTGACTAATATACACGTGTTTTAATATTCTTATTAATCTTAATTTATTGTCAGTGTTCATACTTATGTTTTCTTCTTTCTTTTGTCACGAGTGTTCATATATATTGTATGTTTAAGGACATCTTTACATTTATTGTATAAATTAGGCACACTGATTATCCTCCCACGTGGCTCTCCGATTTCTAATGTACAGTAGCTGTTTTCTCAAATTATGAAAAAGTTAAAAACACATAGTATTATGTTAGATACGTTTACCGTTTTATTCATATAAATGACATTAATTTTCTTTTCAATGAAAAAAAAAAAAAAACAGTCTGTCTTTTAAGTTCTAAATGTTAGTCTTATTTAAAACACCTCTAGTGCGAAACATTTATGCAAGGTATTTAACGATATTATATGTTTGTAATAACATCATATGCCATTTGTCGTCCAACTAAAGGATTAATATTAAACTCGTAAATTACTTTGCAGAAAAAAAATACAATGCAATATAATTAAGTTATGTGAAATACTTTTGCCCCAACAATGTATTAACATATTCAAAGTCTATCCATACAGCTACGGGACACTTCATCCTTCACTATTTTAACTCACTTGCTAGTTGCTACTACTTGTTCTTTTTTATAGTATCTTTTATTGAACAATCTATATATAAATTAACTTATCAAGGTTGTATAGAAAATTATAAAGTGATCTGAAATGTAGTAACCTATGAATATATCACAAACATAAAGAAAACCCTATACAACCTATTTTTGTATACAGACAAAGCTACGAAGGCATCTCGTATCTTGTAATAATTATAATCATTGTACTGTTTTCAAAAAACTAAAAAGAAATACTCATTTGTACTATGCAAAAATATATACCCTTTTAAACGAAAAAGTATAAACGAAAAAAAAAAATACTTTTCTTTTCGAGTATTATACCCTTTTCTTTTTATCTCTAATTAAATGGTATTAAAATTAACCATGCATAAGTATATCAGTGTTGATTTCATAATGGTCCTTTTGTTTTTCTATTAAATAAAATTTAGTATCAATATTGGTACGAGAAAAACATATAATAAGTAATGATACAATTCTCTCTGCAAACATGCTATTTTAATATGAGTCTTTTATTTTATTTGGTCGGCAGAAAGAAAAATAAAAAATGAAGCTTTAGAGTACATATTCTCTAATCGATGAAATTATGCAAGTCATATTAAAAAAGGAAAAAAAGTTTGCAAAAACGTAAGTCTTAATGGGTTTTGTTAGCCCTTCATCCTACGAACGAACGCTATATAGTATATACCTTTTATTAATCCAAAAATTAGCAAACTAAGATTGTAGTGCTTAAAGCATCTATTGTCTTGTTTTCTGTCAATTAATAAAAATGTAATGTAAATACTTTTTATAACCAATCGTTTCTAATTTGGGTTGACTATTCAGTATTCACGACCAATTGAGAGTTTTGAATTCTTAATGAAATCGGTGGGTCACTAAAAGAGTTGACCAGCCTAAAGCTAAAAAAAACATAAAATCGCAAAATATAAATTATATTGCAAAGTTGTTGACCTTTGTTAAAAGTTGTGTAATCTGATGGCGTCATTAGTCACTACGAAGAAAAATGTTAAGTAATGTCAACAATCAAATATTTCAATTTTTTTTGGGCAGAACCATTTGCTTTATATAAAGCATAGATTAAATAATATAGTTTTATGTGAATTAAAAAAAATATTATTTATATATTTTGTAACATAATGTTGAATCTTCAGCTTGTACACAGTTACAACTTACAACATTATTCACCAAATGAGTATATATTGTTATCCAACATAACATAAAAATCATAAACCATCAGTTTACAAAATATATGCAAAAAGAAAAAAAAAATATACTACAAAACAAAGATTATTCTATTTTGTGTTGTTCTTTTTTGGTGAAGTTCTATTTTGTGTTGTTGAGGAAGTATAACATTTTCTGGTACTATGATTATCACAAAAATTGTTTTATTATAATATTTGAGGGCATTTTGAATTTAAATGGTAAGATCAGCGACTACATCCATCTGCGGTTTGGACTAATCTATTTTTGTTGATCATTTATGTTAATATGTGAAACAAAAAGTAGTTTAATCCGTATATGGACTTGTCTACATCAACCCCTGCAACCATTCCAATCCAAAATAAGAAACTCACATTTAAATCATTACTCATGAACCATGAAGTAACCTATGTACATAAATTACGCTAGTCGTTGCCAATTACAGGATTATAAATGAAAATATAATTAAGTAGCAAACTAACAGTTAATATCTTTCTTCACGGAAGATTATTAAGTAATCATTTTGGAAGATAAATTAGTAATCATTTCGTAAAATCTATGAAGATTCTTTGTAAAAGGAGACGAAAAAGGCAATTATTACGCGTATCCATGTAATGTAACCATGTTCACCTGATCTTTAATTTCATATTCTGTTCCCAATTAACTTGACCTTTTTAATTTTTTTTTTCTGGCTATACTTCTTAATGTAACATGTTTATTTGTTGGTTGTTAACAGGCAACTTTCATTTCAATATGTTAAATTGAAATTACAATATTATAGTTTTTCGGTATCTTGAATTTGAGTGAAAGGGGACTGAGTCATGAAAGGTCCTGAGAGCCTGAGACCCATTCCGATTTCATCATCAAACTTTAGGTGACTTCCACCAAAGTTCTTTTATCTTTTCTTATATAATTAATTTTTCATTTTATGAACATATATAGTTTCACCCCAACTGAACTGAAATGTAAATGTTCTTAAAACTTGCGTAAACTCGCAAAACAAACTTTACATAACTTATGGTGATGCATGCAGGTCGAACTTTTAGGTGATCGTAGTCAAATATTCATGTTAAAATTTACATCTTATCAAATGCTTTAGAACATAATAATGTCAAATACATTTTCTTTCTTTAATCTAATATAGATATAGATATAGTAGGAAGAAAATGACATATAGGCGTGAAAATTAGTGGGCTCGCAATCGTCACCCACTTTGATGGACAAAAACAAAGAAAGAGAGTAATGAAAGAAGCGTTGAAGGAAGTAGAGAAAAGATCAAAAGCTGTTTTTGGTTTTATTGCTGTTGCTGCTGCTCCCTCCCACATGAAATCCAGGTTGGTCACACACTATATGTTTCTTACGTATCATCATTACTACATACACTACACTCTCACTCAGTGCTCTGAGATTTCACAAATCCAAGAAGAACCCTAAAAATATATATATAAAACCTTAAAGATAATTCCATTGTACATTGTGTAATGCAAATCCCCAAAATTTTAATCCTTTTTTTTTTTTTGTAAAACTTGTAAAAGTTTCAGACTTTTTAAGCTTTCTGGTTAATGGGTATCTATCAATCATCTCACTTTTTTTTCATATATATATATTTCATTAAACAAATGATTGAACAAGTAGATTTTTTTTTTTTTTTTTTTCATTTGTTTTCTTTCTTGATCTTTTGCAATTTTGGATTATGCTCTCATGTTTCTAGTAATATACTTGTGTTATATATATTGAATTAATATTCTTTTACGCGGAAGTGTTTTTTTTTTTTTTTTTTCCTTCCACTGCCTACAAGGCATTGATTCTCTCTTTCTCTCTCTCTCTACCTCTCTCTCTCCTCTGTGTAGTTTTGCAGCTAGCTCTGCTCTGGTTTTGATTTTGATTCCTTGTGTTCCCAAAAAGATTTATTTCTTTTGTTTTTATAAAGGGAAAAAGAAGAAATTGATTTCATCTTTCCATGGATGCCTTCTCTTAGTAGTATTAGTTTCTTTTGTGTGTGTGTGTGTGTGTAGCTGTTGTACACATTTAACATCCCATAGTTAATGATTCAGATTCACATCTCTTTTCTTTTTATTCCCCCCCCTTCCCTCTCACCATCACACCTCCATATTTTGCTCTATAAATACACATTTCCCCTCCCTTACCTTCTTATATTATATTTTCCTTCATTGTCTGTGTTGTATTGATATTTCAAGCTCTCTCTACCATAATCACAGAAAGAAACAAAGTCTGCAAAGTTTGAACAACAATGAGCTATTCTCATCAAAGCATGGGTTCTGGTTTGTTTCTTCTTCTTGTTTGCATGTTTATCTTAGTGGTATTGGTGTGAGTTTTATGAAGTGTGTTGATGTGTGCTTGTAACTCTGTTTTTTTTTTTTTTTGTACTCTGCTTGAATATGTTTGTGGCAAAATCTTTGTAGGTAGTAGAAGTGCAAGGGGATATGAGTTTGGAAGGACTTATGTTGTGAGGCCTAAAGGAAAGCACCAAGCTACTATTGTTTGGTTGCACGGTCTTGGAGACAATGGCTCTAGGTAATATAATATTCTCTCATTTGTCTTGTTCTAATGATCAAAGTTATTAAAGAAAGTTTTATACAATTAAAGTCATACTTGTCAAAAACAGTGGCCAAATGACTTAAATGATATCAAAACAAACTGTTCTTAGGGACAAAGGTTTACATTTCCCTCTGTTAGTTGAACAATTGAAGTATAAATGTGTCATCAAAACTTAAGTCTTTGCTTTAATTGACTACAAAAAAATAAAAGGAGCTTTCCCAAAGATTTTAACCTCTCACTTTTTTCTCTGTTCTCTCTGCAGCTCGTCTCAGCTCTTGGAGAGCCTACCTCTTCCAAACGTAAGGATTCATGAACAACCAATTGGAACTAATTGTCTTTAGTACTAAACTCTCATTGAAGGTTCTGATAAAAGATTTATGTTCTTACACAGATAAAATGGATTTGTCCAACTGCTCCTTCGCGTCCTGTTTCGCTTCTCGGTGGATTCCCTTGCACTGCCTGTAAGATCATTTAGCTTCCTAAAGTTCATTAAAACATTCCTTTAAACGAGTGATTAGTAAAACCTCTTTGCTTCTCAGGGTTTGACGTGGGAGAAATTTCTGAGGATCTTCATGATGATATAGAAGGCTTAGATGCTTCAGCTGCACATATTGCTAACCTCTTGTCAACTGAACCAACAGATGGTAAGCCAACCAAGTGTTGTATATATCTTCATTCCTTTCTCGCCTCCTCAATACTATCCATCACAATCTCTAGCTTAACTTGAAGATGATTTTTTTATTATGGTTTGTGTCAGTCAAAGTTGGGATAGGAGGTTTCAGTATGGGTGCAGCAATTGCTCTCTACTCCACGACATGCTATGCTCTTGGACGTTATGGAAATGGACATCCTTATACTATAAACCTACGAGCTACTGTAGGACTTAGTGGTTGGCTTCCTGGTTGGAGGTACTTATATATTCCATCAACCTTTTCATGTCACTAGAGTTAACACAAAGATTAAATATTAGAAGGTTAATCATAACAATGCAGGAGCTTAAGGAGCAAAATAGAAAGTTCGAATGAGGTTGCAAGACGTGCTGCATCAATGCCAATCATACTTGCACATGGAACTTGTATGTTTACAGATCATTCTATGATTTACTATTTAAAGATCAATCACCTAAGAACAATCTGATTTTGTTTCTTCTCTTGGTGTGTTTTTTCGTTGCAGCGGATGATGTAGTGCCTTATCAATTTGGAGAAAGATCTGCTCAAACACTTGCCATGGCTGGATTCCGGCAAGTTATGTTCAAACCATATGAAGGGTAAATGATTTAACTAAGTATAGACCAAAGTTTTCACTCTAATAATTTGCTCTACTGTTTTGGTCTGATATTCTGAAATTTAATGTGATTCTGCAGGCTTGGTCACTATACGGTTCCTAAAGAAATGGATGAGGTGGTTCACTGGCTCGCCTCAAGGCTTGGTCTCGAGGGCTCGCGTTAAACTCTGCACGCATCTTCTAAGCATCTATAGCGCTATTATACAATGGTGTAGAATATTATATATAAGAGGGGGGGGGGGTTTCTTGGGGTATACGGTATTGTTCATGTTTCTGACTGTTTTGTGATTTCATTCATGCTTTTCTGTTGTTCGATTCTTGATTATGAATAATAAATAAAAAAGGCTCCATATGCTCTAATAATTGTCCCCTTTTGTTCATGCCAAATCCATAGATTTTGAGTTTCTAAGACATTGATTTATTACCGTACATCAAAGACATTCTTATAAAAAGAAGTAACAAAAACATAATAACTTCATTCATCAGTCAGCACAACGTCAGCCTTGGATCAGTCTTGGTTTCCGGAGACGTCTTTAAGCTTCTGCTCCAGTTCACCTTCCTGTAATTGTAATTGGGACTTGTGATCAAAGAAACACAATGAAAGAGGGAAAAGACAAATATGGTCTACTTCAGGTGAAACTAACCTTGTGCATGTTAAGAATGATGTCTGAGCCGCCAATGAACTCTCCCTTAATGAAGATCTGTGGAAACGTAGGCCAGTGGCTGCACAGAAAGTTTTTGTTCAAACAGGCGGGTCTAGATCATATAGCAAGATTAAGAAAGTGAACTATAAAGAGCTACTACAACAAAGCCAAGCTAATTCTCAAGGTTTTAAAAAAAAAGAACTGAGAATGAGATAGACAGCTCTATTAATTACTATTGAGTACACATACTCACCTGAAGGATTTCACGGCGGTTTTCAACTCTGGGTCTTCTAGAATGTTTCTAGCACTGATAGGAACATCTAAAGAAAGAGTTCACAAGATAGCATTATCAAAACTCAGAACATATTAGATTCTAAATAGTTTTCAACGACGATCCCAACACAAACAGTACAGACAAATCACATAAGGCTTCAGTTTTAATCACTACTTACTGTATTGTTGCAAAACTCTGACGGCAAGTGAGCTAAACCCACACTGAGGAGATTCAGGGACACCTTTCATGTAAATCATAACAGGATTATCCTTGACATCCTAAACAACCCAAAACGCTAAACAGCATTAGCCAGATCCATAATCAAAATCCCTAAAAAACACAAACATTCAACTTCAAAAATCTAGAAAAGCTGGAGACTTTTACATTCTCAACGATATCTTTAAGTGAATCCGTAGAACCAGAAGGGACTTTTTGTGTAGGCTTGAAATCATCATGTGTGTCTGAATCACTTGGTACTGTAGATGAGTATCTCATCACCCCATTTTGGTAAGCTAATGCAGATGCCTACAAACATAAACCACATGATCTTTTTCTCTAATCAAAACCAATTCTAATTCACTGAATTCCAAAATCAAAACTTCGAAAGTTCCTAATTCTAGTCTAATCCAATTCACTTAACAGAAGGATCTAAGCTCGAATGCTATATAAAAGAAAAATCCAAACTTTAAGTGATTTAAGATAAGAAAAGAGAAAACTTGATTCAGCACACATGAGATAATATCAATAGAAGAAAAGGGTTTATGAGAGAAATCTAACCAATCTGCTAGAACGAACAGCCTGAAGGCTAGCGAATCCTTTCATAAGTCTGCTCGATAAAGAAGCTGCCATCTCTCTGATTATCACGTAGATTTAATTCAATCCGGCTTGATCCACGATGTTTTGATCTACTCTGTTTTTTAGGAAAACTATATCAAGAACAGAGAAAGAGAAGACGATGTGTTGATTTCTTCACCAGAAAACTTAATGACTCACCTAACAAAATTCGTAGCTACGAGAAGGAGGAGGACCGCTTCTCTTCCTCGAGTGAACCGACCACCACAAGAACGACGTCGTGTCACGAACTCATAACCCTAAGGTGTTTATTAATAGTATACGATGTCGTTTTGGGTTGTGACTCACCGAAGGCATTCGTCCGTTGACTTTTTTTTTTGTTCGTTCATTATTTGATTTCATTTTCTTCGGTTTAGATAAATTACTTATTCAATTCTTTTCGTTTGGTTTATCTCATCTTTTGATAACAATAAATTAAATAAATTTCTTATTTTCAAGAAAACGTTGTTAGGTTTTTCAAACTTATTATCTTTAAGAATAAATTGAAAGATTGATTAATTTATAATTGGTTCGGTTTATATTGCTTGAAAAACATTAGACCAAGTGGACCGTGATGTGTATTTATTAATAGCTGTTTATTAACTTCAACAAAAATACAGATTGAAGGACACAAATGTTGTAGACGGGATCAAATCTAAACTTATTATTGACTGGAAATTAGTAGTCTCCAGGATCTCACCGTCACAACAAGAAGCACAACGGAATCACAAAACACAAAAGACACAAACGGAAATTACAAAACAACACAACAAGGAATTCAAAAGACCAACATACTTGTAAAAGTACACTTTCAAATTGTTCTCTCTAGCTCACTTCCGCTGGTAAGTCTGATGAGTCGGATCAGTGGTCCTAGTAGTTGCAGTAGTGGTCGTAGCACTTCCTGGGAAATGCTCTCTGTCTTCTTCCTCTGTAGCCATCCCAAAGGTATGCTTCACCGCATCAGCTGCACCCATAGCCATTTGCTTCACTTGCTCACCGGTCTGGCTCAAGAACCCGCCGGTCTTGTCTCTACCAGCTTCAGCCGTCTCTTTTGTGTACTGAGCCGCACCTTGAGCGGTCTCCTTTGTGTACTGAGCAGCGTCTTGAGCCTTGTTCTTTATGGCTTCGCCTGTCTCCGACATGTAGCTCCCTGTCTTGTCCTTAGCCTCGCGAGCTTTGTCGCCGGCTTGAGAAGTCTTTTCTTTTGCTGCTTGAGCCGTGTCATGGGCCTTCTGTTGGGCAGTTTGCGCAGTTTGAGATGACTTATCTTTTGCTGCCTGAGCCGTCTCATGAGCCTTCTGTTGGGCAGTTTGCGCAGTTTGAGATGACTTGTCTTTTGCTGCCTGGGCCGTCTCATGAGCCTTTTGTTGGGCCGTTTGCGCTGTTTGGGAGGTCTTATCTTTTGCAGATTGAGCAGTCGCTTGAGTCTTGTCCCTGCCTTCCTCAGCCTTGTCCCTCATTGTTCCCATAGCTTGTCCAGTCTTCTCCTGTTATTACACAAACATATCATCTTACAACTGGTGAAAATAAAATGTGTGTTTTAACCTAAATACATACATGTATGTATGTATTGCTATTACCTGGGCCTTGCCTCTGGTTTCACCAGCTCTGTAGCTCTGTTGGTTGGACGCCATTTTGCTTAAGAAATGAAAACGACACTGGATAGGTTCTTAAAAGCTTCTTTTTTTGTGTGTGTTAAATTGTTTGATGTTGTAGTAGAAACTGTGAATTGTCTCTCCCAACCATCGGGACATTTGTAGTGTGTCTTGGTCGGCGGGAGAAGAAGACACGTATTTAGCAGTGACAGGTGTGTAGCCGCGTGGTGTGTTGAGATTAAAACCGAATTTTTAAAAACGGGAGTTTGGGAGTGTTGTTGTACTCTACGTTGCGAGTTAGTATGCGGTTTCTCGGTCTTGTACGTGTTGGCCTCTGTGGTTGCGACACCTCATGGTTACGAGGAAGATGCGTGCTACGTGGCGATGCCTTACGTATCGTCGTCGCATGTGATATGGCTATTTTTACAATTTGTTTATTGTTTTGATCGTTCGTTACATTAAAATTACTCGTCGGTCGTTACATGTTCCGTGACGTATCCAACTATCACTTAGATTCGTACGATTAAAATACTCTTTACTATTTTTTTTTTCATTTAAAAAGGGTCAAACTTAATCTCACATAAACCGAGCAACTAGCTTGCCTGCTCATCACTTGGGATTCAAATTGCAAATATGCAGTTGGATTATGTGATGAATACTATCTATCATTCACGTTGGATTATTTAAATGTAAGGAGTAAGGACAAACATAAACACACACACACACACAACGAGTGTGGTAAATTTAAATGTAACCAGTACAGATGATACGATGACAGACAAAAAAAAAAGGATGAGTATGAAGAAGTGTATCAAACACAATTGAAACACAAATAAACCCACTACCAAGGTCCGAGCGAATTTTAGTGGCCTCCTTGATCGATGGATCCACTACCTAAGATGAATTACGTACTTAATTAGATATATATATATATATATATATATAGCTATCTTATGCTTGCATACGTTCCCGTTTTTAGCTTGTAATATTTGTTAAAAATTAATATACGATACATTCAACAAAAAAACTGTATCAAACAAAAATGAACCAACTAATTATTATTTTCAAAAAAACTATCCTTTATTGGACTTCTAACCCAAAATATGCAATTTCACCGACTAATTTACTTTCACTTTCGATTAGTTAGAAATATTCATCGAAAACGTGTTAGATTAATAATACATGAGAACAACTGAGAATATGGCACAAAAGGGTAGCCGCAACTGCAAAGAACACCCATGGGATACAAACGCCGACAGTAACTCCGGAAAATCCCACTGGCGGAACCATACAACCGTGAGCCGTCCTAGTTTATTATAGGTTTTAAGGTAAATTGATTTCTTCTTCTCTTTTTTTTTTTTGTTTCTTTCAAATTTTATTGTACGAAACCTTTTCCTATGTTTTAAAATATTTAGGTTTTGAGACCCGTAATAAAGGTTTTGTTATTTGTTGTTTATGCTTACAATTAAAATAAAAGGTAATTACTTAATATTGTAAAATAATAAAAGTAAAATGAAAGAGGTGATGCATGGATGGGAGTCCCAAAGAGAATCGAATCAGCCCAGTTCCTTTTTTTTTTTTTTGGTTGCCCACTTTACTCTTCTCCAAGAGAATGGACTCCAGATATTAGCAGTTCTCCCCCTATCTTTTTTATTTTGTTATAACAATACAAAAAATCATACCTATTTTAAAATATATTTGGAAGAATGCCATTTTTTTTTGTTCTAGTTAGTTTTTTTCTTTTCTTTTCTTAAATCGGGAATAAACATCAAGAGAAATAAAGGAAAATTTAAAGTGAGAAATAAAAGAAAAGATGGTCTAAATGAAAACATCGAAGAATTATTCCGTCACAATCACCCAAATTTATCTCTTTATTGAAACTCTCTATTTTGCCTCATCCCTTTTGAGTTTCCTCTCTTTTTATGTTTTTTCTTACCATTAGATTTTCTTTTTCTCACTATTATATTTGTATAGTTTTCTCACATGCATCTATCCCTTCGACGCATTTGTAATCATTTTTTTTGTTTTTACCATTTTAAACTTAAACCGTATGAAAATCTTCTTTACAAATCTTACGAATGAAAACCTCTTTTTTTTTTTTTGTTCATCATTATTGTATTGATTTGCTATCTATAAGATATTTTGAGAGACATGCATCTATTTTATCTTATTTATTAAGATGAACCAAAGTTTGCAAACTTAATCAATGAAAACAAATGATAGAACAATAAAACAAGAAATTATACGATAGAAAACATTATTCGGAGTGGAACATATAACAACAAAGACATAGTTTGTAAGACTTACCAATATCTATCACATTAATCATTCTTTCTTTTTGAAGTTTTACAAGTTTTGTTACGTTGCTGCTAAGCAAAGGAGAATTTGTATTATATATTTATTATGAAAAAGAAAAGAAGAACAAAAGATAGTGAATATTCAAAATTTAAAAGTAATATAAATTTTTATTCGTGTCTCGGATATCGATTCCTTTGCCTCCTTAAAGTTAAAGTATAAATGAAAGAGACTTACCATAATATAATTGTGAGATTAAGCTACCCTTTTCTATATCAACCAAAAAGCTTATACCACGTAGAAGATACCGAATCGATTCCCTATTCAAAGATATATCATCTTTATATATGTACACTTTTATATAATTTCGTTTAGCAATTTTATTGTGTGTTCCGACCAATTTTCTAGGGTTAATTCCTATTCACTCTGGTCGATCTCTACGTTACCTTCACATTTCAAAAAAATATAGAATTTCATAGATTAGTTCTTCTCATTTCAAAGTAGTTGTAAGACAAAACTAATTAAAGCTCGGTTGCTACATAAAAATGGTGTACTTGTAAACTAAAAATTCTTCCATACATATTTACCACCACTATGTGTTCCAAAATACGTTAACAAGTTTTTACAACAAAAAAAGAAGTATGTTAGCAATGACAAGTTTCAGAATAGAGAAATGATATTTATAGTTTGTTAGTTGGATATCTGGTATTAATTCTGTTAACAATAATGTGTTGATTTTTTTGTTTTCTGATTGGTAAGCATTAAGCAAGGTCGTCTAGCTAACTACTAGCTACTTGAATTATATACTATCATCGTTCATAGGTAACCAAATGATGAGCTTCCTTGGTGTTTAAGCGTATAATCATGAATTAATAAATATAGTTATGAACTACAGTATAGAGAATAGAGGGTCCAAAAAGGTACGAGTCAAAAAAAAAAAAAAAAAGGGTACGAGTCAAAGGACTGCTTTTATGTAGAGCTAGAGGTTAACAAGATCTCTTTCTTTTAGTTGGGTGTGGGCTCCTTTAGTTGTTTGTTGGCTTCTTATCACTCTTAATTTTACTTAAAATTACATTATGCTTTGACCCAAGATTCTTCTAATCAAAGTACTTTAAATTTACAACTGTTATATAAAAAATCTAATGAACAAGATGATAAAAAGAACGAGTAGGTGACAAAAAAAACATGTCGAGTAAAAAAAATCTAAGTTGTGGCATCATCAACTGTTGAGTCTATCTTTGACTATACATAAATTAACGAAGACTGATTTGAAGCCAAATTAAAAACTAATAGAACATCGTTGTTTTAAACTCATGTGTTGATATAGCAAGGACAATAAGAAAATCCACTAAACTAGCTATATCCAAATCTAGTATAACATATTTTCGAAAATTTTAATTCATGATATGAATTCCTTGTAATTGTGAATAAGACAATAAGTCACTAAATTCTATGTCTTTTAATACAACAAAGCTACGGATAGCATATTATAATTGAACAAATACAGTATATATCATAGATTCATAATACAAGAAACACTCTAAGGTGTGGCCAAACATATCAAAGAGTTTCTAGGCTTGGGAATCTTAGCCGAAATTTTCACGTAATTTATTTTAAATAGTTATTTTTGTTGTTGCTCTTCTTTTGCGAAAGTTTACACTTGAGAGGTGAAGAAAACGAGAAAGTAATTATTAATTAATTTTATTTTTTTGAACGAGCCAGCAGTTGTGTGTTCTTCTGTGTTCTATTTAAGCCCATCCTCTTCACATCACTCTTTCAAAGCCTCGTGTCTTATTTTTCTTTCACTAAACTCATCATCACATCTCTTCCAAGTTCTTCAAGGTCAGTCTTTATACTAAAATTATTTCGTTAACTATTTTCTTATTTTAGATATTGATTTCAGAAATATATATAGCCACAAACAATAGGCAAATATTATGCTATGCGTGATGAATATAGTAAGTTAGTTAATCTTCATAACTAGATTAAACATATGGAAATATATGTATATCCGTTATTACTATCTTTGCGTAAATAGATACAA